>OY288241.1:33655777-34398277 GCA_958450325.1 Agrostemma githago | reverse complement strand
CAACAAAACCCGCATCAGTTATATAATGTGACTATACAATATAAAGCGTGTGACTTTGCATCATAACTACTGCGACTGTGTGGCTTCAAAGGTGTGATTGTACATCATTCTGTGACTTCACAACAAAATATAACGAGTGCGATTATGTATCTTCAAATGGGTGACTGTATAACCAACTCTGTATGACTGTATAACCAACTCTGTATGACTATTCAAATGTTAAATTTTATGTGACTACAATGACTGTACAACTGCATGATTGTACAACATAATGAGTGTGACTATACAACTTTAACTGTGTGACTATACAACATAAACGGTGTGATCCTACAACATAATGACTGTGATCCTACAACATAACAAGTATGACTATACAACTTCAACTGTGTGACCATACAACATAATCTCTGTGACTATACAACTAAATTATACCCGTACTTATTTATACTTCAATCATCATTAGCAAAGATGATTACATACACTAATCACTGCAAGAATTTGTGTGATTCTACAATATAATGAGTGTGAATATACAACATCAACTGTTTGACTGTACAACCTAAAGTGTGTGACTACAAAACTGAAACCGTAAAATGGAAAATAAAAGCCATACAGTCAATTATTTTCTTCAATCATCATTATCAAAGTCACATTCATGATTAGAAAGATGATTATACATACTAATCAGAGCAAATTATTTAAACATTCATTAAATATTCAATCTTCATTCATCCATATTCAACCTTCATTTTAATCTTTGCAACAATACATTGTCCAATTACGTGGTCGGTCGCTGTATCTTCCACGACCTTCTTCTTCCCAACACCCCTTTTACCAACATTTCTCTTTCCACCAATCATTTCGCTGCAACAAAACACACAATCAATCTAAATCACACATACAACTGAATATGTGACTACAATGACTGTACAACTGCTTGATTGTACAACATAATGAGTGTGACTATACAACTTTAACTGTGTGACTATACAACATAAACGGTGTGATCCTACAACATAATGACTGTGATCCTACAACATAACGAGTATCACTATACAACTTCAACTGTGTGACTATACAACATAATCTCTGTGACTATACAACTAAATTATAACATTCATTAAATATTCAACCTTCATTCATTCATATTCAACCTTCATTTAATCCATATTTAATCTTCATTTTTTTTTTGGATAATGAAGATGAATAATTTTATAAATACAAAAAAAAGGTATGAAAAGTAAAACAAGCATGAAGATGAAGATGATTAAACGCATGATACCTTAATCCCAAGGTATTTTACAGCTGAGTGATTCTACAACATAAAGAGTGTGACTATACAGCATAATGAGTGTGACTATACAACTAAATATGTGACTACAATGAGTGTACAACTGCGTGATTCTAAAACATTATGAGTGTGACTATACAACTGAAAGTGTGTGGTCTTGCAATTCTGTAAGAACATTACGCACTAAATAACTTGTTCATCTTCATCTTCAACATTCGTTCATCCCACAAAAAAAGAACAACTTCATCTTCAAACTTCATCTTAAAGATGAAGTTGTTCTTCTTTTTTTTGTGGATAATAAAGATGAATAATTTTATAAATACAAAAAAAAATATGAAAAATAAAAAGAAGCATGAAGATGAAGATGAAGATGAAGCATGAAAATGAAAATGAAGATGAAGATGAAGATGATGAAGATGAAGATACCTTCGTATGATGATCGAAGTTATTGACGGAGTATGTTGGGTTAAAAACGCAGTATGGTCGGAGTAGTTGATGGAGTATGGTCGGAGTATGGTTGGAGTTATTAATGGTGCTTATTTGTTGGGGTTTTGTTAGAGAGAGATAAATTGAGTTGAGAAATGAATTGAAAATGAGGGGATTGAGAAGTGTATGAGGGAAGTAATCTAGGGATTGATTTGGGTGAGGGGATGTTTCCTTCTCTCCACTGCTGTTGTGTCAGTTTATTGTCTTTTTTTTTTCATAATTGAACCTCATCCATCCACCATCCATCTTAGGATGAATGGATGGAGGGGATCAACCCTAAGCAACTCTCCAAGAGTTGCTAACTCCCTTGATCCTCCCCCCCTCTCTCTCTCTCTCTATATATATATATATAAGGTGTTGCTCAACTCGACGCAGTACGATATTTCCAATTTTGCCCCTCTCATTTTCCCTCCCCTCAAATTCATATTTTTCTTTTTTACTTTCTTTTCTTTCTCCTCGTAATCTATTTGACTCAATACAATACATTTTTTTTCACTTTTTCGCAGTACATTTTGTTTTACTTTCGTGCACTACATGTTTTTTTGATTTTTGATGCAACTTTTTTTTTAAAACTTTGCTAATGCAATACGATTCTTATACGATGCAGTACATTTGTTTCCAACATTGACGCAATATGTATTTTTTTTAACTTTGATTGAGGACATTTTGTTCAATTTGTAACGTTTGTTTTTTTTGGTAAAAAAAATTACGACCGTACTACTTAAGTAAAAAATAAGGTCGGACAAAAAAACTAATCTCAATAATTAGTTTATAATGTTCTTCAGTCTAACCCGTATCCATAATCTTATGAATTAATAAATTGAATGATTTGTATAATTAGAATTGGGGGAATCGATGATATTGAAAATTTTGGACGATTTCTAGAACCCTAATTTCAATAATTAGGAATTTGAGGTAATTGATGATAATTGAAAAAATTGAACGATTTCTATAACCCTAATTTTAATAATTAGGGATAAATAACAGTCCATACCTATTTTTCGATCAAACTTGTATCCATAATCTTATAAATTTGATAAATTGAATGAGCTGTTTAGTTAATATTGAAATGAATCGATGATAATTGAAAAAATTGAATGATTTCTAGGGTTACAATAGAGAGGGTTAGAGAGTAAGAGAAATATATTTTTTTTTTCTGGTGAAGGGCATATAATGGAAAAATATGTACAAAAAGTATTGTGTCGAGTAAAATTGGTACTGTGAATAAATCATCTACTTTAGGTTTTTTTGGTAGAAATTAGCTCCAACATTAATTTTCAACGGCTACTTTATAACGGTAACTTTGTAACGACTAGTTTATAACGACTAATTTTTAACGGTAATTTGATAACAACTAATTATTAACGATTACTTTATAACGACTACTTTTTAATGGCTCTAGCCTTATTTTTCCCGTAGTCGAATGTGAAAATTAAAGCCATCTACCGAATACCAGTTCCAGGTTCTAACCTTACGCAAAGGAACGTATGCCAAACTTCGAACCAAATCATCCTGTATATCTAAGCTATTACTTGCTCCTTAAGCCACCTAGGAAACTTCTGCCTCGATTTTTGGGGTGCCACTCGATCGGGTGGGCTAGGCACTCGATCGAGTGCCCCCTGTACGAACTAGGGTTCGCTTCGCAATTTATTATTGATTTCAAAATTGCTCTTTTGATTTTGAAAAATCGATGATTTCATTGAATCGGACATAAATATTGTATGATTTATGCTCGATTCGGACTTTGATACTCGTCGTATCCGATATTCAATTATTGAATCGATATCGAATATTTAGAGCGAGATCTAGAAAATACGTTTGTAAGTCATTTAAATTAAACTAAAACGATATAGTTTATCTCCGCGTTTATAGTGTCGTAATTAATTCTATCGAATTAGGTGACAACTATTTTAGCATCAACGAAAATCGTATTATTTAAATTAGTTGACTAATTCTTTTAGGCACGATATTCGACTATAGAGTTGGTATCGCATCTAAAGAAATATATTTTACTCGGTATCACAAAGTTTATGGGTACACCTTGTAATTTGAAAAAGGCAGGAGTACCACTTGGAAAAGCCGATAGTTGAGGGGTAGCCCATAGAAAAACCCTACATTTTATGCAGGAACATTGTTTTTTTTACTTTTATGCCATACATTTCTTTTAACTTTGACGCAATACTATTTTTTTTAATCTTTGATGCAACACTTGTCTTTTATTACTTTGTTGACACAATAAGTTACTTTTAGGAAACTTTCGTTTATCACACATAATTGTTTTTTTTAACTTTGACGTAGACACACAGTACACAACTATTAAATCTTTGAAGAAACATAATTTTTCAATTCGTTGACACAATATATTTCTTTTACTTCTTTTACTTTGGAGTAGTATTTTTTTTACACAATAATTGATTTGTATTGTGTATCATTTATCATAAGGTATCTTTAAATAATGTTGGATGATTAAAATGTTACTACTAATTGTTTGTTGTTGCATTAAAGAATAAAAATTGAACATTGGAAAATTGATTATATTTGAATTTCATCCCAGATATAATAACATGAATTATTCATTACAACAATCGAGTATCTACATTTAAATAACTACGTAAAATAAGATATCATTATTTTCAGTAAACAAATGAATTAACTATAAAATAACTAGTCGTATAAAATAGTCATGTTTATACATTGAAATAACTATAAAAATATGAGAAAAAACTAGAGCTTTTGACAATGAGTGGATTATGCAACTAGTTGTATGTAGTTTTGTACTTCTGTATATGTACAACTATTTTTTGTGATTTTGAGTGTTATCACAAAAATTTTGAGTTTTGTTTTAAATTTTATGAGTTTTAATGAAAAACATTTTAGATAAATCACGTAAATGTTTTGCTCAGAAACTTACAACTTAGCTCAGAAACTTGCATAAGTTCAGAAATTATAAATACAAGCTCAAGTACTTTGAGGCGGTTGTACATACAACTGATGGTATAATAATATTTTTCGGGTTTTGATGGGTTTTGGATGTGTGTGCTTTGGGGATTTAGAAAGTTTTAATCACAGTCATTGGTCATGTGAGATACAATGATCCTTAAAAGAAGATAGAACTAATTTTACAACCCGTAAAATTCATGGGTCAGCAATATAAAATTGCGATATGCACTCGTATATAATATCTAAAGTAGTTAGTTGTTAGGCGACGTTGTTAAAGTTAGTTGTCTCCTCAGGTTAAGAAAAAAATTACTTATGAGTCTTAGACCTGTCGAAATTCGAGCCGACCCGCAAACCCGGCCCATTTTTTAGGGTCATGAACCCGGTTTTTTATCCGAGACTCGTTTGACCCGAACCCGAAATGACCCGTTAATTTAGGGTTGAAACCTGTACATTGCTTTTGGGAGGAAATAAAAAGAATGAAAATATGTGGAGAGATTCAAAGTAGGGTAAAAATGTGGGATCACAAAAAAATGAGAACCACAAATCATATACCGAAAAGGAACGTGGAAGATCTTTGTGAGTGACCCAAAATGAAAATGTGGAATTTTTTTGAGAAGGGGAATGAGTACATATGGGTTTATAATAAAAAATAATAATAATAATAATAAACTTTAAAATTAAAAAAATAGAATATACAGAGAATTTTTTGACAAAAAATTAAGCTCTCGAAAATGTTTCTGACCTGTATTATGAGCCTAACCTGACCCATGACCCGTATAACCCGACCTGTATGACCCAACCCGCACGACCTTTTTAACAGTTATACTTGTGATACCTAGTTAAAAGTGATTCGGATATAGCACTCATTATTAGTGTCACTTGATATTATACACATTCATGTCATATATTTCACATTTTCACTCATAAGTATGTCTAGTAAATCCCTTTCAGAGCGACGTTCACATATTCGATCACATCAACTATACAGTCCTAAGTATTTTTTTTAACTTTATTAAATGATATTCTTGTTACTTTATTAACAAAATACGTCACTTTAATTGTGATATCTATTAGTCAAAATTAAATAAAAAGTATGAATTTTTAGGTCACTTATAAAAACTATATATGAGATCATTTATGTACCCCGAATCACAGAAAATATTATTATTGATACATAATTCAGTATTATCAAAATATTAACCCCTCCATTTTTTAATGTTTGTCCCGTTTGAATAACATATTGCTCACATATATTGAAGAAATGGGGGCAAACATTAAAAAAACGGAGGAGTATAACATTACTATAAATATGTTTATTTCTTATTTATGAGACTAAATGAATATCATACATTCTTATTTAATTTGTAACGCACATGTAGTTACCCATTTAGATAATCATTAGTGGAGTAAATAATATTTGACCCATAATAAGAATACGACGAATAACCAGTCCCAGGGAAACTAATTGTTCAAATATATATAGTAAGTGTCATGAAAGTTACTACGGAGTATTTTTCTAAAATTTACAATGAAATCATCTCCTATTTGTATTACCTTATTATTAATAAAACAATTGCAGCATAATAAGTTTAAAAATTATTCTACAGAATGCCAGGTATTTTTCAGGTTATTGGTGTATAGATAAGAATAATTCATGTAATTATAGATGGGTGGGGCCACTGATAGGGATGACAATGATCCCGACTTTCATTCTTGCCTTGGACCAAACTCATAAAAAAAGTATTATCTATAGATAAAATGAAGAGTATGTTCAAAATCATGTAAAATTCTTTTTAAAAAAAATAATGAAATAATTTATGTAACACTAATCAGTACTATTATTAACTAATTTAATAATATCAACATATATAGCATTATTACTAATAATTTTTTTTTATAATAATTAGTTTATGTAAAAAAAATCACGGCAGATTATGTGATCTCATCATTTCATATATTGAATTAAGTGTTTCGATAATGACGTGATAGTGTAGAGATTCTATTTTTAAGATGTTCAGCTTGATGTATGTAGTTGATGGCGATTGTGTTGAAAAAAAATTAAAACTACTGAAAAGTGAAAACGATGAATAAACTCCTGTTATTTCTTGCAAATATATGTTACATACAATGACCCAAAACTGTTGTATAGTAATTGATTAATTCTTTTCAAATATCATGATTCTTGTTGTGTAAAAAAATTATACATCGATCCAATTTTTATCAATCATAATAAGTTCATAACTTTATGAGTAAATGAATTAATGAAAAATTTTGTAAATAATATTTGTATATACTATCCTGACGGTAAATATAAACAAAGTTTTATGGAAAAATAAATACACTCTATTTAATGAAATAAATCTAAACCGTAAAAGAATTTTCTTCATTTAACATCTTGTTAATTATGGGTAATGAACCTACTATATATTGACATGTCATCATTGATGTTTATATGCATTGCCATGTGGCAAATGGTGCATTCAATTAATATATATATATATATATATAGATGTGTTTTGGTAAACATTTACCGGGTTATCGTTTTTTATAGTGGGTTAAAGCAATCGTCCTATAGCTATGAATTGACGATACGATGACGAAACTAATAAATGGAGAACAACGAAAAAAAGGAAGAAATGACACGCAAAGGGTGACGCAGAAACCCGATGTGGGAAAAACCGCGGGGGTGTCGGAATCCCGCCAAGATTCTACTTTGATCGAGAGAACAAGGAAAGTAAAGGGATACAGATATGAGTATTTGAATTATAATTGACTACGAATATTTTGCTATGTTGCTTGTTCGAGGTTGATGTGTGTTGAAGATGAGTTGAATGATCTCTTTCTCACGCTGCTGGTGCTTATTTATGTCGTTGCCTCTTAGGGTTCTTTTCCTTGACCTCCTCCTGATTCGTCTCCTACTCTGCAGGAGGAATCCCACAAATGTAGGAAACAGTTGTTGACTTCTTCCTACTTGTGTATGGGCTGAAGTGTAGATGAGCTGTTTTCCTTATTGGGCTGTTTGGTTATTATAATCTTGCTTAGCCCATCATCTTGCTTGTTACAAACTTTGACTGGCTCATTGTCTCACATTATCCCGGTCTTTGATCAACCCAGTGATTCTTGATTATGTTGACCTTCGTCTTTCGATCTTTGACTCTTGACCTTTTGACCTTCCAGTTATAATACACCACGTTGTAATCCTGAGGATCGGATGCAGATTTTATCCCGAACAGATGCCCCCAAATTTCCGGCTAAGCTCATCTTAGGCGGGAATTTCCGTTTGCTTCAGTTAGAGTTATGGCTGATTTCGGATGTTTGCAACTCTTCAAATTTAGTAATCAATGTTCTACCTTTCCCCCATCACTTCTTCACCATTCCCCCTTCATAATTTCTTCTCTCTCTCTCTCTCTCTCTCACTCTCACAATCTCCATCTCTCTCTCTCTCTCTCTCTCTCACAATCTCCATCTCCCTCTCCTTCAAATTTCAAAATACTCTCATGCTCGCCATCGTAGAAGCGTCGTACCTCCCCGTCGTTTCGATTTTCAGATGATTCACTTTCTGTTGTAGTTCCGTTTCCATTGTCTTCCTTTCCCTTCTCTTTCTTTTGCTTCGTAGTTTCTCTTCTCCCTCTATGGCCCCTAATCAACTCGCGCTTCTTCAAAATCCCTGACTTCTACTTCCTCATCGTCGTCGTCCTCGCCTTCCTTAGCCTTATTCCCCTCTACCCTCACTCTCTCTCCATTGTACTCCTGCAATTCTTCGTATATTGTGGATGATCTCCCTGCTATCAGAGAGGGCTTCGGCCTTGGTGATGACATGACGGTGCATGTTCCTCTCCCAGGGCAAAGGGTCGATTTCTACCGTCCAGAGTGGACCTGCCTGTATTTTTACCCATTTGCCCTTGGTATGAGGTTCCCTTTCCCCTCGCTGATTTGGGAATTTGTATCCTTCAATAAGCGTGCCTGGCAACTGGTACCTAATGTGTGGCGTATACTCCTGTCTTTCTGTGCCATGAACAACTACTACCAGAGGGGCATCACTTTGAGCGACGTTGCTTCCTTATACTGGGTAAGGTGATGGTCGGATTTGTCGTGGATCCCGCCACCAATTAAATAACCAACTAACACCTAACGGTAGTTAGGGTAAGTCGGGTCGTGTCCACGGAGACGGTATTGCAAGGTTTAGACTAAATCGGCCTAAAACAAGACTATGCTACCAAACAACACAAAGAGCTACTAATTGATGAATTAAGATGAGAGGAGAAGAAAGTAGACTAATGATGAGCTATGATGAACTAGACTATCAAATACTAACTAAACAATGCTAATAATCTAACTAACTAACACACTAAAGGAAATGATGACTAACTAACAAGATGAATCAAATATGGAAAGGAAGGAGTGGGTTAGGTCGGGTTCATAAGTGTAGTAGGGTGACTTGGGTAGTTAAGGGTGTAGGTGCCTCCTAATTGCTAGGTTCGGTCCGGGAAATCGCAACTTAAACCGATGTCGATGACTATGCTCAACATAACCACACACAAAGCAAACAATGAGTAGAAGAAGACTAGCATGAGAAGCATGGCCACTACAACCCATACAAGCATATCAACAAACACATGGTGTGCCAAATGTGTGACTAACAACAAAGATTCACCCTTTACCCCCAATCAAACCCTAATCACCCATAATATACCCTTAATCCCCCTACTAACCCACAAATAAACTACTCACTCATAGTCAAACTAACTACAACAATGAAAGGATAAAACAACTTCACAATCCAAACATTCATCATCAAGAACAATATAAACAATAACAGTCAACACTAATCAAAGATTTAAACTTGAATTTATAACAAAGAATAAGAGTAAAGAAAGTTATACCAACACAAGAGGAAGAAAAAGATGCAATCTTGTATAAATAAGAAACCCAAATAATCTCCAAGGTTGTCAATCTTGGATGAGTCTTCAAGTAACTTCTTAATACAAGAACTAATTAACTAAGATTAACTAAGAATTAAAGGAAGATTAAACTAATGAGAGGAGAGTTTAATCTAGGGTTTATGTGATGTAGAGAGGCTTAAGGTAGTCTAAACTAAGGTAGGATACCTAAACAATACAAGAGGGAAGTATTTATAGGGTTACAAATGGAAGGGAGAAGAAAGAAAGAAATGCGGGCTACAGCGATTTGGTCCCGACCGGGACGGCCTTGCAGTAGCTCCCTCAAAAGTGCACTTCATCCCCGACGGGATGAGGTGCATACCCGTCGGGGATGAGTCTTGTAGGCCTCCAATATGACCCTTTTGGTTCCTCCTTGCTTCACATGAGCTTCTCATCGATTCTCGGGAATCGGGATCGGGTCTTGGAGGCTCGGGATTGGGTCCCAAGGTTTCGGGGTCGATTCCGAAGCATCGAGTCATCGTTCCTTTACTCCGTTGGCTCCAAAATGTGTATGTATGGAGTCGGAATCGCTCCAACTCTTCCAAATCGGTCTCGGGAACCTGAAACGAACTAAAGGAAGCATAAGAAGCCCCTAAACGCTCCCAAGGAGCGATTCCACAAGGAAAATGGGACCAAAATACTACGAAATAGGCACTACAAACTACATTAATCAACTCCCCCACACTTAACCCTTACTCGCCCTCGAGTAAGCACATACTAACTACTATACTAGCCGAATGGGTATTAGCGCACCCTACGCCCTTTCAACTCACGCGAGTGCACTTAGAGGAAAAGTGCACTCCGCAAGGCAAGTCGGGTCTTGCGACAAAACTGTGGATGCAACCGGACACAAAACATATAAACAAACACACAAAAGGTTGCACCCAAAAGAAAAACAAATACCGCTTCCCTCTAAAAGCAGTGAAAGAAGCACCGATTTAGGACTCAAGGCAAGCGACAACGTTCCCAAGCTAGCAATACAAACCAAGATGGACTAAACCCTAATAGTATGACGACAAAGCAATAAAAACGTTGGTAACTTACCTAGGTCCTCCTAACTTTCTAAAAACGTACTACGGGACGATCGGCGGAGTGGGAAGTGATGATCCACGGTGTTAGTCGACACTGTAGGTAAGTGAGACCCCGCCCCCGTTAGCAAAGAGCCAAGAGGGTCGTCCCATGCCCGAAACCGCCTAACTAGTCCAAGTAAAAAGGTGGAAAAACATGCAAAATGAGGGAAGACCGACTAATGCCGCTATCATCCTTCCTCGGGACTCGGTCCTTTGGTAGGCTCTTCACGGCAAAAGTCGGAAAAAGGCTTATTTTTGTGGGGTTAAGATCTTTTTTTTGTGAATCGGGTTTTCTTTTGGCGTTTTCTCTTTTCTTTTGTATTTTTGCCTTGTTTTGCCATGCCATGCTTTTTCTTCTTTTCTATTTTCTTTTTGGCTTTTGTGCCTTTTCTTTTTTTCTTCATTCTTTTCTTTCTTTCATTTTCTTTCTTTTTCTTTCCTTTGCCCTTTTTGGCAAGATTTGGCTTTTTGGTATTTCTTTGTATGACAAGAAAGAGAGGAATCAACAATTTGCAATTTATTGGTGGATATGTGTATGAGGTAGGGAAATGGGTAAGTCGGGGGTCGCGATCCCTCTTCAAACCCACAAAAAGTGGAGAACTTGGACTAATTAAACAACCCTAGACATGGTCACCTAAGGGACGGGACTCGGCAACCAAGGCCTTTTCACACCGTGGGTGGTCAAAATGGTCAAAATGCAAATCCCGTAGTAAATTCCTAGTAAGCTAGGTGGACTCAAGGTAAAAGACCAACGAAATCATTGATTTAGGGTCATTCTACTAGACTAAAGCCCAAGACTCGATTTATACCACTAGGAAGGGAAGGTAAACACTCGCACACTAGCCTCTAAACCGGGTTTTCGAAAACCGTTTACACACAAGACACACAACAAAACACAAAACAAAGACTCAACGAAAACGAAAGAAAAGGAAACAAAAGTAACAAAACAAGAACAACACAAAACAAACACATAGAAAACACAAACACCACCCCAAGCTTCCAAACAAATCACCAAACCACCCACAAACTTTACAAAGCTCCACCCGAGCACACCACATCACAATCTCCTCCAAACCCCGCGAGAGATGAAGAAGAAAAAGGGATAAAGATGATACCGGAAGTCTTGAAAGCTCTCCAAAGCTAATGGCGATTAGGCAACCTATAAAGAAAAGGGGGAGGCAGAACACACAACAAAACAAATATACGACACAATGACACAAAAGGAAAACACACAAAAGGAAAATCTTTTTGATTTTTGTGAAAAAATTTCAAATTTTTAGGGTTTTTAAAGATTTTTTGGAAAAACTACGAAAACAAAACTAACTATGCTAGAATATCGCTCCCCCACACTTAAGTCGAGCCATGTCCTCATGCTCGACCGTAGTGCATGGAGCACAAAAGAAAAGAAACTACGAAAATAAAGCTAAAAATCAAAAAGCGGAGAAAAGGGTAGAAAGTGTCCGGCCGGGGTGTAATCAAGTCACCATGGGCCGAGACAAGAAAAGATATGGATGGGGGAAGAAAATAAAAAGAAGGAAATAAAAGGAAATGGGAGGGGAGGGCTAGGTGTAATCAAGTCACCTAGCCCGGATTCCGCCTAAATCCGACTAAATCCACAAAAAGAAAGAGTGAAAAACCTGTAAAATTTGGATTTTGAAAAGACTCTCGATGTAGTCACGTCATCGAGAGTCGGGAGCAAGCACACCAAGGCCTCAAAGGCCACCATGACACAAATGATAAGAGGGAAAGGGAAAAAACTAAGAAGATAAGCTATAAAAACGGAAAAGAGAGGATAGTTGCCGTACCATACGGTTACCAACTCACTCGCTCCATCGTCTCATAGGTCAATATAGGCACTTAGCTTGTCCATGTCGTCGTTATTCCTCTCCAATTGCGATCCGGTTCCATGGTTGGGGCACAAATGCAAAATGAGGCGGGTTTTTGATGCGAAAGTCGGTTTGAAGTGAATAGAAAGTGAGGTGAAAACGTGTATGTGAGGTGTAAGGGTCATACAATGAGAGTAAGGACATGTAGGGAGGTTGGGAGGGGGTATAAAGTGGTTGGGTGGTCTCAAACAACGAAGAAAAGAGCCAACGGAGGACAGGGGGTCCATCCCGGTCGGGATGGGTGGTCCCGGTCGGGATGACCATCTCGTCCCGGTCGGGATGAGCTGCCAGTGAACCCAACTTTTGTGCACCTCATCCCGGACGGGATGGCATCCTTCCCGACCGGGATGGGCCTTCCATCCCGGACGGGATGACCTCTTCTAGGTCGGGAAGAGTCCCCAAACCCTCTATAGCTCCCAAAATCTCGGACCGAGTTTCAAAAAACCGACTTCCCTTCACACAATCCAAGCTCCAAGAATGACCTCTCTTCCCTAGGAATCACTTCCACTTCACACCTATCACAATAAACTCAAACAACACATCAAATTTCCTCCCTCACAACACTCATCAATCATCCAAACAATCAAGAATTTCACAAAAGCAAACAAACTAAAAGGGAAAGAGATATATACAAAGAGACGGTTCTTGTGGAAATCCGTCAAACCAAGGTGATACTTTCTTCAATCTTTTTCAACAACCAAAACTAGTTCCATCTCCATCAAGGGCACGAAGAAACAAGTCGAAGGCCCTAGCAAAGTCTTCAATCAAGCTAGTAACATAAGCATCCACAAACCAAGGCCCTTCATAACCTTGTCTTGACGTTCCCGGGGCATCCCGATCTACTAAGTTCAATGGCTTGAACTTGTACTTTCGATCCTTCGATATATGCCCAAACGTCCATCTATCCTCATGTGGCCCCAAGGGAGGCTCATCTTCATCCTTTTTGCTCTTCAACTTGTCATTAAACCCATGACATGGGCTCTCATCCTCCTCCAAATCGGAGTCATCATCCTCAAGTACATACGAGTACTTCTTCAAGCTTTGTCCCGGTTCTCCCCCTAGATCGATGTTTTCCTTGGCTTGGATCATATTGCATGACTCATCATTAGTTGGCGAAGTGTTACCTTGAAGGTCAAACACTAGCTTCTCCTCGCCTAACTCGAATGTGATCCTACCGTTCTTCACATCGATCATAGCACCGGCGGTATGCAAAAATGGGCGCCCAAGAATAATGGGAGTGATTTCATCTTCCCGCATATCGAGCACGATGAAGTCAACCGGAATGAAGAACTTACCGATTCTCACCGGCACATCCTCTAGCATCCTCTAGCATCCCCAATGGTCGGTTGAATGAACTATCGGCCATTTGGAGCGTGATAGAGGTACTTTTAAGCTCCTTCATCCCAAGTCGGCAACAAATGGAGTAGGGAATGATGCTTACACTCGCACCCAAATCACATAAAGCTCTTTCGATCTTGTAGTGCCCTATGGTGCAAGGGATCGAGAACCTACCCGGATCCTTCAACTTTGGAAGCGTAGAACCTTGAATGAGCTCGCTCACCACCCTTGTGAACGCGATGGTCTCTTCCTTGTCGATGGATCTCTTCCTAGCCAATATTTCTTTCATAAATTTTCCATATGCCGGGATTTGGGTAAGTAGGTCGGTAAAGGGGACACTCACATCCAACTTCTTCACGATACTAAGGAACTTGTCATATTGAGAGTCCACCTTAGTCTTCATTTGCCTTGATGGGTAAGGCAACTTGACTTGGTATTTACTTTGCTCAATCGGGGTAGACTCTTCAAATGACACTTTCTTTTTACCCTTATCTTTAGCTTGAAGTGGGGGAAGCTTGTCTTGTTGAGGTTTCTCAACCTCCCATAAGACTTGCTCCTCCGTTGGATTATCAAAGCTTGAGCTCTCTTGAGTTGGAGGTGTCGTTTTCCTTGTCGGTTCTTGGATTGGCTCTTGCTTACTAGGAAATTGAGGGGATTCATAAGATGTACCTCTCCTTGTGGTGATGGCATTGACATGCTCAAATTTCGGTGTTTCGCCTTGAGAAGGTAGTTGTCCTTTTTGTCTTGAGGAGCTCCCCGAAGCAAGTTGAGATACTTGAGTTTCAAGCATCTTCATACGGGCATCTCTTGTCGCGTTTTCCCCTTGAATATAAGCAAAGAGCTCTTGATGGTTTCTTGTTATGTCCATTTGACTCTTTTGCATATCCATCATAGATTTTTGAATATCGAATCCCCGTGGTGGAGATGATGGATTATGCGGAGTATCGGTGAGGGCTAATGGAGTACCATAGTCATGAATAGGAGACCGGCTCCTAGGCTTGCTTTGTTGTTGATTGCCTTGAGTTGCTTGATGTTGACGGTTCCCTTGGAACCCATGAGAATTTCCTTGATTAAGGCCTTGATTGTTGCCATGGTTGTGGTTTTGATAGCCTTGGTTGAAGTTCCCTTGTTGGAACTCTTGATTGTTGTTGAATGAACCTTGGTTACTTTGTTTGAAGTTGTTGAAAGGCCTTGAGTTGCCTTGGTAACCTTGGTTGTTGTCCCTTAAGGGAGGTGGAACATAAGGACGATGTTGTTGATGGTGTTGAAAGGCTTGTTGTTGAGGGACTTGATTGGAAGCTTGGTACTGATTAGCATAGGAAGTACCTTGCATGAATGCTTGAAAGGCATTCACTTGCTCAATACTCCCTCTACAATTCATAGGGTCATGACCAACGATTCCACAAGTGTCGCACATGCCATAATAAGGCAAAGGAGGTGCAAATCCCAAAGCATTCACTTCATGAATTGAGGCTTGGTTGGAGGAACCGATGCTTTGGACTTGAGTGAGGTGACCTTGAAGCTTCTTGTCAATGGATTCCATGTGTGTCTTCAATTGAGCCCCAAGGTCAATGCTTAATTGAGTTATAGCATCAACCTCGTGCCTACCTCCTCGGTTTGCCTTCCTAGGCCTAGAGTATTGCGAATTATGCACCGCCATCTCTTCGATTCTCGCCCAAGTTTGGTCATCATCGACCTCGGTGAACCTACCATTGGAGCCCATGTTGAGTATAGTTCTTGAGTCCTCATAAAGACCATTCCAAAATTGTTGGACTAAGAACCATTGTGAGAGTCCATGATGAGGGCACGATCTAACCAAAGACTTAAACCGCTCCCAAGCTTCATATAAGCTCTCCTCATCCCGTTGTTGGAAACCGGTGATGGAGGCCCTAAGCAAATTAGTCTTCTCCGGAGGGTAGAAAGTTTGGTAGAATGCCAATGCAAGTTTCTTCCAAGTGTCGATGCCCATGGTTTCCCTATCGAGACCTTTAATCCATTGCTTCGCTTTTCCAATCAATGAAAATGGAAATAAAACCCATCGGATTTGATCTTGAGTAACCCCGGGTTGAGATATAGCGTCACAATAATCGGAGAAGGTCTCCATATGTTGGTGCGGGTCTTCGGTGGGCAAACCACTAAATTGATTCCTTTCCACAAGTTGAATGAAGTGGGTCTTGGCCGTAAAATTTCCGGCATAAGCGGCCGGTAGAGCATTGGGTCCCGGCAAGACATCTTCCGTAAATGTAGAGTGGGAGGAAAATTTCGGCATTATTGGATGTAAGGGAGAAGATGGTGTAGACGGAGTTGATGTAGATGTAGAAGGGGAGCTAGGACTAGAATCTCCAAAGGGATTGGTGAAATTCCCTTCGGCCGTCTCTCGATATGCTTCCTCACTATCGCTTCCTTGAGCTTGTTCTTGATGGGTATTGCTTGCACTTGGTTGAGAGATCCTAACCCGGTTAATCGTCCGTTGGCGAAAAGCTCGAAAAAGCCTCTCCGGCTCTGGATTAAAGAGAAAGGATTCGCCTCCCCGCCTAGGCATACACTACACACTAGAACAAACGTGAGAATACCTAGTGCTTTTTGGGCACTAGGTAACGACAATAAACAAGCACCACTAGAGACAAAGAGAGAAGAAGGGTAAGAAATCAAGAAAAACTAGAGAATATTCACAAGAGATGATAGAAGGGCACAAAGGAGGGTAACTAAGTCTAGAAATAAGCAAACAAAGTCTAAACAATGCACCGTCCCCGGCAACGGCGCCAAATTGATGGTCGGATTTGTCGTGGATCCCGCCACCAATTAAATAACCAACTAACACCTAACGGTAGTTAGGGTAAGTCGGGTCGTGTCCACGGAGACGGTATTGCAAGGTTTAGACTAAATCGGCCTAAAACAAGACTATGCTACCAAACAACACAAAGAGCTACTAATTGATGAATTAAGATGAGAGGAGAAGAAAGTAGACTAATGATGAGCTATGATGAACTAGACTATCAAATACTAACTAAACAATGCTAATAATCTAACTAACTAACACACTAAAGGAAATGATGACTAACTAACAAGATGAATCAAATATGGAAAGGAAGGAGTGGGTTAGGTCGGGTTCATAAGTGTAGTAGGGTGACTTGGGTAGTTAAGGGTGTAGGTGCCTCCTAATTGCTAGGTTCGGTCCGGGAAATCGCAACTTAAACCGATGTCGATGACTATGCTCAACATAACCACACACAAAGCAAACAATGAGTAGAAGAAGACTAGCATGAGAAGCATGGCCACTACAACCCATACAAGCATATCAACAAACACATGGTGTGCCAAATGTGTGACTAACAACAAAGATTCACCCTTTACCCCCAATCAAACCCTAATCACCCATAATATACCCTTAATCCCCCTACTAACCCACAAATAAACTACTCACTCATAGTCAAACTAACTACAACAATGAAAGGATAAAACAACTTCACAATCCAAACATTCATCATCAAGAACAATATAAACAATAACAGTCAACACTAATCAAAGATTTAAACTTGAATTTATAACAAAGAATAAGAGTAAAGAAAGTTATACCAACACAGGAGGAAGAAAAAGATGCAATCTTGTATAAATAAGAAACCCAAATAATCTCCAAGGTTGTCAATCTTGGATGAGTCTTCAAGTAACTTCTTAATACAAGAACTAATTAACTAAGATTAACTAAGAATTAAAGGAAGATTAAACTAATGAGAGGAGAGTTTAATCTAGGGTTTATGTGATGTAGAGAGGCTTAAGGTAGTCTAAACTAAGGTAGGATACCTAAACAATACAAGAGGGAAGTATTTATAGGGTTACAAATGGAAGGGAGAAGAAAGAAAGAAATGCGGGCTACAGCGATTTGGTCCCGACCGGGACGGACCCACCATCCCGACCGGGACGGCCTTGCAGTAGCTCCCTCAAAAGTGCACTTCATCCCCGACGGGATGAGGTGCATACCCGTCGGGGATGAGTCTTGTAGGCCTCCAATATGACCCTTTTGGTTCCTCCTTGCTTCACATGAGCTTCTCATCGATTCTCGAGAATCGGGATCGGGTCTTGGAGGCTCGGGATTGGGTCCCAAGGTTTCGGGGTCGATTCCGAAGCATCGAGTCATCGTTCCTTTACTCCGTTGGCTCCAAAATGTGTATGTATGGAGTCAGAATCGCTCCAACTCTTCCAAATCGGTCTCGGGAACCTGAAACGAACTAAAGGAAGCATAAGAAGCCCCTAAAAGCTCCCAAGGAGCGATTCCACAAGGAAAATGGGACCAAAATACTACGAAATAGGCACTACAAACTACATTAATCATAAGGTCTCTAGGCCACGGCCAGGTGACGCTTCGTCTGAGGAGGACGGATGAGCCCTGTATATCCTATCCAGCCAACCCCATAGATGATAATTGGTTCATACTTTATATTTCCGCGAAGATCGATTCCATTTCTCCCTCCGCGGAGGATTATCTCTTTTCTGAATGGAGGTCAACCGAAGGTATTTAGCGCGTTTTTGATTCTGATTTTTCCTTGTATGCTCACTACTCTTACTGATATTGTGATGCAGATTTCCAACAACCTAAATTTTCCGCAGAGGACTTGGACTCCCTGACTTGGCTTTTTGGTTTGGAGCCAGAGCTTCGTTCTTTCAACCATCTGCTGTGTCCTTCTGTGGACGATTATCCCCCTCACCCTGCGTCAAAATAAAATTCCAGCGAAACCATGTCTTCAGGTGAGGTTCTTTCTTGCTTGTTCAAAACACTTTAGTTTCAGTGCGACGCGATGTTTTATTCCATGTTTTACCCTTCTCCTTAGGAAAATCCAAGCCTCGCGTGACTCTGGAGCAGATAATGGCTTCGAGGAAGAAGGATACGGCAACCAAGTCATCATCCAGAGGAAAATCTAACTCTACCCCTATTGCCTTCACCAGGTCCAAGAGGAGGCGTGCTTCTTCCCCTTATCCAGAAGCCACTCCAACAGGAAAGTCCCTGATGGCGGACCTTCTTGAACCCATCTCCAGCTCTGCTCCTCAGTCGGCAAACACTACGTCTCCTGAGCTGACACTCAAGTTCCCCAGTGATTTTGGTGTCCTCAAATCCCTGACCGCTATGGACCAGTTGCTGTTTCCGGGTCCTAAGGCCATCATGGAGGGGGACTCCCTGCAGAAGCTAGCTGACAAAGCCTCGACACAAACTTTCGAGGTGATTCTTGGCATCTATTTTGTTGTTTTAAATGGCCCTCTCTTGCGATTTTCCAGATATTGAGTGCGCCTTGGTTTATTGGGATGTTGTTTAGGTTCTGCAAATGGCCTTGTATCTGCGCCAAAGCATGCCTCAGCTAAGGAGCGAGGTAAACAACATTCGAGCTCAAAGGGATGAGCTGCAGGGTGCAGTTGACAGGGCTAAGGGGGAGGCTTGCAAACTGACGGAGGAGTTGAACCAGGTTAAGGGGTTGCTGGGGGAGGAGAGAAATCGGCGTGCGAGCGTACGTGGAGGGTGAGCTGTCCCAGGCTCAGGGAACCAATTCTTCTCTGTAGGAGAAGATTGCTGAGCAGAAGCGGATCTTCAAAGATGCTCTCAGTTGGTCGGCCCTGTATACCCGGGTCCAGATGATTGAGGAGTACTCAAAAGGAAAGCATGAGGACTGGGACTTGGCTGCTGAGAAGAAGCGGTTGGAGGAGGACTTTCCTGAATCTCCAAATCTGGATATCTTCTTTGACGTGGAAGAGGAGGTTCTAGAGGAGTCGGTTGACTCTCCTATTCCTAACCAGGGAGCGGACCAGCAGGAGGGCACCGATCGGGGACATGTTGTTGTTCCTTCTCCTACGGAAGTTCCACCTCTTACAACTCTTCCTCCACTAGAAAAGATGCTTAGGCTGTTAAGCCTTATTTCTGCTGAATTGTTGCTACCAACTCTTTAAATCTGCTGCCCCTGTGTGGCAGCAAATATTTGTTAGTTTTTAAGATTTGTTTTTGGATTCTCTTTACCTTCGCTCAAGGGGGCGAAGTGTCTTTTGGATATTGTGGCACATTCGTGCCTGAATTTGACTGTGTTTAATTGTAGTAGTTTGGTTTTGCTACCTTCTGTCGTGTGTTTGAATGCCTTGTGTTTGTATGGTCGACCTTTTGAAATGGTGGCCCTGGGATTTAGTTCGCCCACTCTGTCAGAGGAGCCATGCTTCGCGTGGGTGCTAAGTAACGCAGGAGACTGTAATGTCCTGGCTGTAGGTACTTAGTCACAGACGCACGCCTTTTGTAAAATTTACGCACTCCACCAGATTTTCCATCAGACCTTTGTGATGCCACCAGAAAATGGGCGAGTTACTCAAACTTAGAGAATAATGGACTTAAGCTCAAAAAATAACTTATGTATCAAACTTAGAAAATAGTGGACCTAAGTTCAAAATGATTTATGTACCAGAAGATGGAAAAGAAGAGAAAGAGCAAAAAAAGAAAAAGAATAATTTATTCGAAAAAAAAAATCACGAAAAATAAATGCTTCAAAAAGTAATAAAAATTCAATGCCTTGTAATTACTTGAAAAAGAAGACTAAAATATTTGAAAGGTATTCATAAAAACTTGATGTATTTAAAGCAACAACGACCAAGACGAATGATTACAAAATTTTATTTATATTTGCCGTCAAGATAATATATACAAAATTTCTCATTAACTCATTTACTCATAAAGTTATGAGCTTATTATGATTGATAAAAATTGGATCGATGTATAATTTTTTTACACAACAAAAATCATGATATTTTAAAGAAATTAATCAGTTACTATTCCGGTATGGAAACAATTGACCCGAAGCGGATTCGGGTTCTCAGTATTCGATTGGGGTCGCTTCGTTAATGATCATTTAACTTCCCAGATCTCTCCTTCCTCTTACTCCGGTAGTCGAACCTTCCCGGCGGAGGTGACCTGTTCCCTGCACAGTGAACGCACAGGGCCTCGGAGGTGTCCGAGGGAACCCTCTCCGATGCCTAAGTCAGTCCGTGGAATGCCTTTAGGATTCTTACTCGTGAGGAGTAAGGTGGCGGTTTTAGAGTAAGATTTTAGAGAGAGAAAATCCAACCCCCTTCATGTGGGAAATGACAAAATGTTTATACCTTTCCCAAAGAGAGGGAAAAGAGAGAGGGAAAAGAGAGAGGGAAAGAGGAGGAACGAGTGGACGGGGAGATAACACGTGGGTTCACCTCGTCCACTCGTTCCCCTTTACCTTAGGCCTGGACGAAGGGGTTCTGGCTCCCCCCCCCCCCACATGGCCCTGCCAGGGGCTAGAATACCCTGAGGACTGGCAGGCAGGGGGGACTCAATTGTTTCAGCCGGCATGCGTCATGGCCCTGGCAGGCAGGGTAAGAGTTTTGTTTGGAGCCTTGGAGCAGCTGAGGTCGCCTGGAGGCTTCTTAAGCCAGGTTTTGCTCAGACAGCCTGCTAAGCAGGCTGTTACTCATTCGCGGGTCGGGCTTCCCCGGTGCCCAAATGGCAGGCGACCCCTGGCAGGCTACCGACTCCCATCAATTGGCCCTCGCCGGCTGAGGGGGAGCAGGGCTCCTTTTCGGCAGGCGACATCTTGATAGGGATGGCGGGAGGTTGACTTCTTGAATCCCATCTCGGCATTAAATGCATCGCGTGTTCCCGAGGGAGAAGGTCTTAACTGCTCTGGGTATGCAAAGAGTTGGGATGTCTTTCCTCATGATTACTTTTCTTGTAGAGCTGTCTTTTTGAGCTGCGTGTCAGCTCGATGATTGGCTCTTTTTTGCAAAAATGGTTGAGGCGTCATTTAATGCCTTGCTTTTGCTCTTGTATAAATCATGATTTCGTTTCATTACTTTCACAACCCATCTTCACCTTCCTCTATTCTTCCTTTAAAGAAAAAAATGTCTTGGGTGAGAAAGACGGTCTTTCGCTGTGGAGTTTACGTGGACGTTCCCCGTTTCAGGGGGCGTTGGAGGTTGCGGTATTCTAGGCAGGCATACCTGGCCCTTTGTCGTAGTAGACGAATGCGCTCTCGTATTCTAAGGAACGTCAAGGGGAAATCCCTATCTAGGGCTAGTAAGCACCCTAGAAATCCTTCACCCTCCGCCGGGCCTAGGCCCGAACGCTGCACCCAAGCGGGAGGCTGCTCCTTTAGGGGATGCTACAAATGCTTCCTTTGGCTTCACCCTGAGCGCTTCGACCCCGATTGTCCTAAATCAGGCTCCTCCCCTGAATCAGGCCCTTCTTCTCCCTTGGTGAGGAGAAAAGAGGACTACGGCTCCCCGGAAGGCACCAGGGTGGCCTTGTATGACAAAGACTGGGACTCGAGTAGCCACGACTCTGGGGATAGTGAAGGTCAGGGCTATTCATCCGGTAGGGATGAAGAAGAGGGCCCTGATGATCCGTTCAAGGATTCCAGCAGCTGGGACTGGGGATCCGACGCTGGCGGTTGTGATAGTCTCGGGGATTACTCCCCGAGTTTTGATGATGATTAGGCCTGCCCCAAGTTTACAGGCGTGATGAGCCGGACTTTCAGGCTCTTTTTGTATTTTCTTTTTTATCCCACTTGCTTTGTAATTTGGACCCTTCTGGGCCTTTTGATTAATGAGAAAAAGGTGGGCTTGATTTTCATGCGCTCGTGTGTTGTTTTTTTTTTGAATGAGTGACGTCACACAATGATTACTTTCTGCCCTCTGTTGCCTTTTCGAGGCCCCTTGGGAAGTGATGGGTGGTTGGGTTTTAAAAATGTCTGACACGCGGGGGCTTTTCTTGAGGAAGTCTTCTGATTGGGCAACCCTTTGTCTTCTCCTGCTTATAAAAGCATTCCAACTCCTCCCATTCCCTCTTTTACACTTTTGAAAACCCAAAAACCCTCCTTCATACTCTCTCTTCGTTAAACGTCTTAGACTGAGGAGCCTTTTCTCGCACCTTCATTCGGCCATTAATTAGGTCAGAATCCTAACCTCTGTCCTTGTCTTTCCGTTTCTTGGTTTTTCCTTCTCTTTAATCAGCATGACCAATCGCCGCGCCCGGATTCTTTCTTTTGCTGACCCTTCGACTGAAAGGGCGGAGGGTAGGGATAGGGTTAGTACCGACCTTGCCTCCTCTTCCGGGGGGCCTGGCGTTAGGATGGCCGAGGAGGACCACTCGGAGGATAGTGGGGGCGCCAACTCCCCTGAACCCGCTCCTTTTGATGTCATTGACTCTGACGATGAGGCGATGGAGATCGACATTTCCACAATCGCCGGCCCACTTGTCCCTAGGGAGCCAGGGAGGACCTATTATCTAGATAAGACTAAGTATAGGATCCCCCTGCGGACATACCCAACCTCCAAGAATCGGGACCTTATTCTGGAGAAGAACGCCGCTGAAGCCATCGCCATATTTTACAACTTTGGGGAGGGTTACACAATCGTCGTCCCTGGGGAGAGGGATATTGTGTGCAATCCTCCCGATGGCTGCATAGCTGTCTATCACAAGTGCCTGGAGTTTGGCCTGCGTTTTTCCCTGCATCCTTTCCTGGAGGAGGTCTTCAAGCGCATGAATGTGGCCATCGCCCAATTAACCGCCCTGGCGGTCAGGTCGTTGATAGCTTATACCTGGACCTGCCTATTTCTGGGTGAGGGGCCCACCATAGATTCTTTGAGGTTTATGGCTGGCCTGTAGATGGTGGCCTCGACTGAGGGCGAGAGTTCTCCCGGATATTTCTCTCTTCTCAGGCAGAAGAGCTATTCCCTGGTCTGGCCGATCTTGCACAGTCTGAAGGACTGGAAGGACAACTTCCTATATGTTCATAGCGCTACAGGGTGGAGGATTCCTCGGCATTTCAGGAATCATGTTCATACTCGATTGGAGACCTACCAGGAGTACCACCCTGGCGTTGGGGGGAGGGCCCTTGAAGTGAAATTGACCGATAAGGAACTGGATTTGGTCAAGCGGTTTGCCTCCTCTAAGAACAAATCAGATGCATTTGGGCCTGACCGCTGGCTCCCCCACGCAGAGCTTATAGCTACCGACGATTACCTGACCCGAGTGGGTCTAAACCCCGGCCTTGGAGGAGGTAGTTTGGGGACTCTGATAATTGTCGCCTTCTCTTATCTTTGCTTTGTTGTATTCTTCTTTGGCTAACTTTTTTCTATTTTCTGCAGAGCTCGCACTTGCCTTTGGTCAAAGAGGGAGTTGAGGGACCTTGGACTGAACAAGGACTTTTCAATTGCCGTCAAACGTCCTCCTCTTCCTTCTAGCTACAAGAAAGGTGGGAAAGCCCTGATGAAGTTTGTGAAGAGCATATCGGTCAACAGGGTAAAGTTTCCTCCTCTTCCTCCCAAGCCGACTCCCAAAAAGCCTGCAACTCCAATTTCTGCCCCCAGAGACGTAGAGGGGGAGGCCGCTTCGGAGGCCACTCCTTCCCCTGCTAGCAAGCAGGGAGGCTCTCCTGCTGGGACTCAGCCTCCAGTGGGGTCAAGGCCTTCGGATTCTAAGGATACTGGGGAAAGCCGACCCCTGGTTGGCAGGAAGAGAAAAGACATGGAGCCAATGGACGACGTCCTAGTGGTGGATCTGGAGGCATATGCCAGCACGCCTGAGGCCAAGTGCCCTGCTCGTGATATTCCCGTCACCCTGTTCTCCGAAGAAAATGCCGAGTTTCATTTCACCACTGGCGAGAGTATTGACGCCTCTGCCCTGCTTTCTGATTCCACCACTTCGTTGGTGGATCATCTCACCAAGTCCTTGACCTACTCTACCAGTCAGGTTATCCAGTTCATTCAGCGCTGCTCCAGGGTATTCCAGACCTCTTCGGAGCTGGCGGCTCTCAGCCGCTTAAGCGATGAGGAGTTAAATGTTACTCCTGGGTTTCCTCTCCCTGAATGCTTGGCGGTGGTTGAGAGGGACGTCGCTCTCATTGCTAGTTTAAAGGATCAGCTGGCTAAGTACGAGGGCGAGCTGGGAGAAGCCAAGGACCAAGCAGTCCGCTGGAAGGCTCAGGGTGAAAGAGCTGTGAGGGAAGCAGCTAACTTGGAAGCAAAGCTGGAGCAGGCTAGGAAGGCGGTAGTCGAGCTGGAGCGGGCAAAAAAGGCGGTTGCCGAGCTAGAGCATTTTAAGAGAAAAGTGACTGAGTTGGAGGACCGTCTGACCAAGGCCGACTCAAACCTTCAGAGGGCACATGACGACTTGAAGGCGCAGGGTGAGGAATGGCGAAAGGAGAAGAACGACCTGATCCAGGAGGCCAACTCTGCGGTGGCAGAGAATTTTAACGCTGGGGCCACTTCCTCCCTAAAGGTTGTCATAAAGGTTATTAGGGAGATGCTTCCAGATTTCAACGAGGATGCCTTCCAGGCCCTCTATGCTGCCAAAAATGAGGCCCGAGCTAACGGATCGCCTGAGGAGGCTCCTGATGCTGACCAGGACGCTCCTACGGCGTAACATGCAGGGCAGTCGTCTTCTGAGGGGTCCTGTCCTTACCCTTCTGCGCCTCTGCTTCCTCGTTAACTTATTGATCTTTTTGCGCGCCATGCCCTGATGTGGCCGGCTGCCGGCTAATGTAACTTTTTAACTCTTTTGTTTTTTGGATCTTTGTTAAACTTCTTTTAAATTTGTTATGAATGCACTTCTTCTGTTTATTCATGTCATCGTCTTCTTTTGAGGTTTTTTGGCCTGACCCTGGCTTCTTGCCGAAGTTCAGGGGGCTTGACCCCTGCCTGCCCAGAGGCAGGCTGGGAGATTCTGGTGCTTTTTAAACGAGGCTGAGTATGACTCAGTCCTTGTTCTTTTGGCCTGACCCTGGCTTCTTGCCGAAGTCCAGGGGGCCTGCCCCCTACATGCCCAGGGGCAGGCTGGGGGATTCTGGTGTTTTTTATACAAGGTTGAGTATAACTCAGTCCTTGTTCGTTTGGCCTGACCCTGGCTTCTTGCCGAAGCTCAGGGGGCCTGCCTCCTGCCTGCCCAGGGGCAGGCTGGGGGATTCTGGTGTTTTTTATACAAGGTTGAGTATAACTCAGTCCTTGTTTGTTTGGCCTGACCCTGGCTTCTTGCCGAAGTCCAAGGGGCCTGCCCCCTGCCTGCCCAGAGGCAGGCTGGGGGGTTTGCGTTTTTATATAAGGTTGGGGGTTACCCAGTCCTTGTTGGTTTGGCGCATGAGACCTGGCCTGATCTTGGCTTCTTGCCGAAGTCCAGGGGGCTTGCCCCCTGCTTGTTCAGAGGCAGGTTGGGGGACTTTGTATTTTTTTTGTTGAGGGGTCCATTTTTCGTGGGTTTTGCAACAGGGGGGCCCTCCCCCTATTGCCCCTGCTCGTTTGTGTGTGAAGTGCTAATCTGAACAGACAACGAGTATAATTTCGTGGATCCTCATTTCTTGGAAAAAACTGTAAACATTGTGGTCGGAGTCGTCGACATTGTATCCTGACCGTCCTCCACCGTTCTTTCTGGGAAAGATAAAAAGCTAAAAAAAAGAAAATTTAACTTCTACACATAGTATCTCTTCAGAGTGTCTGCATTCCAGTGCGCGGCCAGCTCTTGGCCCTCGGGGTTGGCAATCCTGTAAGTTCCTGGTCCCATAATTCGGGTGACCTCATATGGGCCTTCCCAATTGGCACTTAGTTTGCCGTGCTCCCTTGATCTTCCGACAGCTTGTGTCTTTCTTAGAACTAGGTCCTCTATCTGGAAGCTTCTTATACTTATTTTCTTGTTGTAAGCTTTTCTCATCCGCTGCTGGTAGGCGGCAATGTTAATGCTGGCCTCTTGCTTCACTTCTCCAACTATGTCAAGGGCTTCTGTCATTGCAGCTTCATTACTCGCTTGATTGTATTGCCGGGATCGAAGGGTGGGAATTCGTGCCTTTATAGGCAGCAGGGCTTCGGCCCCGTAGACCAGGCCAAATAGAGTCTGTCCTGTGGACTCCTTTTTGGTGGTCCTGATCGACCATAGCACACTTGGCAGTTCGTCTGCCCATCTTCCTTTGAGCTCATCTACTATCCTCTTCAGCCCGCTCAGTATTTGTTTGTTCGCCGCTTCAGCCTGCCCATTGGTCTGGGGTGGCAGACGGCTGAGTAGGCGACAGTTATCCCGTGGCTCTCTAGCCAAGCCCTTAAGGGGTCGTTGTCAAACTGCCTTCCGTGATCGAAGACTAACACCTTTGGCAGGCCATATCTTGTTATGATATTTCTCCATATCACCTTTCTGACCGCTGGTTCTGTTATGTTTGGGACAGCCTCAACTTCGATCCATTTAGTAAATTAGTCAATTCCCACTATCAGAAATTTTCTGCCCCCAGTCGTTGTAGTGAATGGCCCTAGGATATCCATTCCCCATTGGGCGAAAGGGATGGGAGACAGAATTGGCCTGAGATCTTGGGCAGGGGCATGTATTGACGGGGCAAAGAGTTGACACTTCCTGCACTTCCGGGTTAGGTCCCTGGCATCAGCAAGCAGATTCGGCCAGTAGTAGCCTGCCCTAAGGGCCTTGTGTGCCAGTGACCTTCCTCCTATGTGATGGCCGCAGATTTCTGAGTGTATATCATCTAGCATTTCTGCCGCCTGTCCTGCCCCCAGGCATCTGAGCAGGGGGGAGGAGAATGATTTTTTATAAAGCTCCCCGTCAATTAGGATGAACCATGCGGCTTTGGCTGGCATTTTTCTCTTCTGTACTGGGTCCTGCGGAAGGGTCCCATACTTATTGAATTGGATGATTGGGGTCATCCAGTCTTCTGATTCTGCCTCTTTAATAACATTGACCGGTTGGCAGGGTGTGGTAGATTACGTCTACCCAGACTGATCTTCTTATATCCTGCAAGCTGGAGCTTGCCAACTTTGACAGGGCATCTGCCCGGTTGTTCTGGGACCGGGGAATTTGTTTGACTTCATAGGACTTCAACCCAGATAACTCCTACTTCACCTTTTCCAGGTATGCGGCCATAGCCTGATCTCTGGCCTCATATTCTCCATTGATCTGGTTGGCTATGAGCTGGGAGTCTGTTGCTAGGTTGAGCCTTTTTGCTTCTGCGGCTATGGCCAGATTGATACCTGCCAATACGGCCTCGTACTCTGCCTCGTTATTTGATGCAGGGAAAGTGAACCTGAGCGCATGCTCGAAGTCTATTCCTTCAGGGTTGGTCAGTACGACCCCTGCTCCTGCACCATTGGCTGTAGAGGACCCGTCGGTGTACACAATCCATTCTCCTGCGGGTGGATCGTCCTCCTCTGAGTGGGAACACTCTGCCAGGAAATCCGCTAAGGCCTGTGCTTTGATGGCGGTCCTGGGCTGATATGATATTCCTAACCCTCTTAGTTCTATGGCCCACTTTAGCAATCTTCCGGATTTTTCGAATTTTTCTAAAACTTTTTCCAGGGGCTGGTCGGTCAGTACTAAGACGGGATGGGCGTCGAAGTAAGGCTTGAGCTTCCTGGCTGCAATGACGACTGCGTAAGCTACTTTTTCGACAACTGGATAATTCCTCTCTGCTGCCCCCAGGGCATGGCTTACAAAATAGATCGGCTGCTGGGAGCCCGCTTCCTCCCTTAGAATTACCGCGCTCACTGTTGAGTTTGTTACGGCGGTGTAAAGGAAAAGCTTCTCCCCTGCCACCGGTCTTGCCAGGGTGGGTAGCTTCTTCAGGTGCTCCTTCAGCTATTCGAAGGCTTCTTTTTGTTCGGTTTCCCATTTGAATGTTTTGTTTCCTTTTAACACCTTAAAGAAGGGTGTTGATTTGTCTGCTGATCTGGCAATGAACCATGCCTGGGCGGCCATTCAGCCGGTCAGGCGTTGTATGTCCCTGATTGTCTTTGGCTTTGGCAGGTCCAGGACAGCTTGGATTTTTCAGGGTTCGCGTCGATTCCCCCGCCGCTGACCAGAAAGCCCAGAAACTTTCCCGAGCGTACTCCAAAGGTACATTTCTTAGGATTCAGTTTCATTCGGTAAGCGCGCAGGGAGGAAAAAGTCTCCTGCAGGTTCCTTAGATGTTCTTCATCCTTTTTGCTTTTCACGATGGCATCATCTACGTAAGCCTCGATGTTTTTCCCTTTCTGACTTTCAAAAACCTTGTCGACCAGCCGCTGGTAGGTGGCGCCCGCATTCTTGAGCCCGAATGGCATCATCTTATACATGAATGTACCGGCACTGGTGATGAAAGCGCATTTTACCCTGTCCGGCTGCTAGAGGTAAACTTGGTGATAGCCTGAAAAGGCGTCCAAGAAACTTAGCATGGAGTAGCCGCTGGTAGCATCTACCAACTGATCTAATATTGGCAGGGGGTAACAGTCCTTGGGGCATGCCTTGTTGAGGTTGGTGAAATCCACACACATCCTCCAGGCCCCCGAGGACTTTTTCACCATTACTACGTTGGCCAACCATTCTGGGTAGTCGCAGGTTTCTATGAAGTCTGCCTTCAGGAGTTTTTTGATTTCCTCCTTGATGGCCTGATCCTTTTCCACAGACATATTTCTTTTTTTCTGTTTTACAAGGCGTGCCTCCGGACTCACGTTCAGCTTGTGAACGATGTAAGCAGAATCTACCCCTGGCATCTCGTCTGCCGAGTAGGCAAACACGTCCTTGTTCTCTCTTAAAACTTTGATCAACTCCTCACGGTAGGAACTCTTCAAATCTGCCCCTATCAGGACTTGTCTCCTTGGTTCCAGTTCCACTAGCATACTTTCCCCCCCAGGTTCGAGGTGGTCTGCCTTTTGCTGGCCGGCTGGAATCTCACCCTCCCTGCTGGGGGAGCTGTCTGCTTTTCGCTTACCCTTTCGCTCGGTCTCGTAGGCGCGCAGGGCCACGGAGTAGAACTGCCTGGCTGACTCCTGGTCGCCGTGCACCTTCCCTTTCATGCCGAAGTCTGTAACGTAGGCTATGGTCAGGGCTCTGATCGATATGGCGACCTTAATCTCATCTAGAGTGACCCTGCCTATCAGGGCATTATACGCTGACTTTGCATCCACGACAACAAACGACGCTCTGATATTTCTGGCTGAGGATCCCTCTCCAAATGTGACCGGGAAATCGATGATCCCCATTGGGAGTATGCCTGCTCCGCTGAACCCGTACAGCGATCCGAGGGCAGGCTTGAGGTGCCTTTTTTCTAGATTCATTTTGTCAAACGCGTCCTTGTATGGTAGGTTGGTGTAGGCTCTTGTATCCACCATACACCTTCTCACGATGTGGTTGTTGATGTCAAGAGATAGGACCAGGGGGTCGCTATGAGGATATATCACTCGCCCCGAATCCTGGGAGGTGATGGTCATGGTCAGGCCCTTTGGGCTCCCTGCCCTCTCAGCGTAGCATATCTGGTTCCGCAGCTCACGGATTTGCCTTTTTTAACCTCTCTTACTTGTCTGGCTATCTGCGTCTCTTGACACCATATGAATTATCAGGCGGTTTTGCACAGAGCTTTCAGGCTTGTCTGTCGCCTCTTTCTGGCTCTTGTTCCTCGCAGCGTAGGTACTCAACCAACCATTCCTGATGAGCTTCTCAATCTCATCCTTTAAATGGCGGCACTCCTCCGTGGTATGCCCCACGCATTCGTGAAACGTGCAAAACTTCTATGGATCACCCTCCGGGCTGCGCGGTTTACTTGGGCGGTTCTACTTGGTTGTCTCCTTTTCCAGCTCAAAGATTTCCGCTATTGATCTGTTGAGGGCCGTGTAACTATCAAACATGGGTTGATAAGTTGTTCGCTCCTTCCTTGGGGTGTCCCCTTCCTCAGCTCTCTGCTTGCTTGCCTCGCCCCTGCCGCGTCCACTCTGCGGTCCCCCCTGTGGCTTGGAAGGCCCTGTCGGGGTATCCGGCAGGCTGTGGAACTCTTCCTGCAGCAAAAAGCCCTCGACGATTTTCCGAGCTTTGGCCAGGCTTTCCGGTTGGGCTCTAATAATTTGATTCTTCATCTCCCCTGGGAGCAACGAGTTGGTTAACGCATACGCGGCAGTTGGATCATCGATTTCTTTGACCTGTTGGAAAAACAGGTCGAACCTCTTCAAATATTCTCTGACGATCTCACCCTTCTTCTGCCTCAGGGTCATTAGATCGAATCGGGTTAGCCTCCGTCTCTTGTTTCCTGGGTATTGATCCAAGAAGGCTTCAGCTAGCTCTATGAAATAGCTAATCGATCCCTGCGGCAGGTCCTTAAACCATCCTTGCGCCAGACCCACGAGGGTGGTGGGGAAGACCTTGCACCAAACTGCGTCATCGACGTCGTACATCCCATATGGCTCTCGTAGGCCGCCAGATGGTCCTCTGGCTCAGTGGTTCCGTCAAACTTGACAGAACGCATTTTAATTTTCGGGATGGGGTATCCCTGCACCTCAGGGTGAAGCGGGGTCTTCTTGGGCCTGCCCGCCATTTTTGACCTGCTCTCCGTAGATTGGTAATCGTAGTCATCCCTTTTGCCAGGGGTCGGTTTTCCAATGCTGGAGGAGCGGTACCTGAGCGCATGCCTACTCATAGCTTCATCCTCTCTTGCAGGTGAGTGATGCCTGGGTCGTTTTTTCTGGGGTGGCTCAAGATTATCACCTTGACGGTGCCTTGATTCCAGTGGCTGTCCGTGGTTGAGTCTTGATTGTAGGCTCTGGGACAACCCTGGAGCTCGCTGTGACTCAGCCGGTGTTAGCCTGGAAAAGGCATCTCCCTGCTTCTCCCCCAGACGCTTCGACGCCGGCTCCCTGTGCCTCATCCGATCCTGGAGATCCTGGGACAAGCCCCTTTTCTCCATGGCTGAGGTGGACTCGGTGGTATGTATGGAAAAGGCTTGCTGCTGAGCAGGCTGCTTCTGATTTCTGGTGATGCGTTTCTGGGCCTGTACATACCCCTGAGCTGTCTTTCTTGCCTTCCTATGGACATTCCTGGCGGCGGTTCGCTTCGTGCCCCCAGCTCCTTCCGCACCATCGAAGTGAAGTTGCCTAGGGGTCGTTGCGAACCTGCCGATCAGGTCCTCCGGAGTGAACTCCTGATTGAGCATGGCCGAGAAGAAGGCGGCAGTCTGTGCAACCTGGGCAGGGGTGAGGTTCAAGTTAGGCCTCTGATGACCAACCTGCCCAGCTGCAACCGTAGTTTCTCTATTGAATGCCCCTTGGAGACTAGCCCGCCCTACTCCCGGGATTGTGGCAGCGGGCGTTATCTCCGGTAGAGGCATGCCATACAGGGGGATCACCGGTGGTACCGTCGGACCTGCCCCAGAACTGGCCTCAACAATTTCGTGCATGTTTTTTTATTTGCGGTTGATTTTTGTGGGTAACTCGTGAGCACAACCGAATTCTTCCCCATAGATGGCGCCAAATTGTTCCGGTATGGAAACAATTGACCCGAAGCGGATTCAGGTTCTCAGTATTCAATTGGGGTCGCTTCGTTAATGATCGTTTAACTTCCCGGATCTCTCCTTCCTCTTACTCCGGTAGACGGACCTTCTCGGCGGAGGTGGCCTGCTCCCTGCACAGTGAACGCACAGGGCCTCGGAGGTGTCCGAGGGAACCCTCTCCGACGCCTAAGTAAGTCCGTGGAATGCCTTTAGGATTCTTACTCGTGAGGAGTAAGGTGGCGGTTTTAGATTAAGATTCTAGAGAGAGAAAATCCAACCCCCTTCATGTGGGAAATGGCAAAATATTTATATCTTTCCCAAAGAGAGGGAAAAGCAAGAGGGAAAGAGGAGGAACGAGTGGACGGGGAGATGACACGTGGGTTCACCTCGTCCACTCGTTCCCCTTTACCTTAGGCCCGGACGGAGGGGTTCTGGCTCCCCCCCCCCCTCCATGACCCACCCTGAGGACTGGCAGGCAGAGGGGACTCAATTGTTTCAGCCGGCATGCGTCATGGCCCTGGCGGGCAGGGTAAGAGTTTTGTTTGGAGCCTTGGAGCAGCTGAGGTCGCCTGGAGGCTTCTTCAGCCAGGTTTTGCTCTGACAGCCTGCCAAGCAGAGGCTGTTACTCATTCGCGGGTCGGGCTTCCCCGGTGCCCAATTGGCAGGCGACCCGTGGCAGGCTACCGACTCCCATCAATGCGCCATCGCCGGCTGAGGGGAGCAGGGCTCCTTTTCAGCAGGGGGCTCCTTTTCAGCAAGCTTATTGAAGGATAAAAATTCCCGAATCAGCGAGGGGAAAGGGAACCTCAGACCAAGGGCAAATGGGTAAAAATACAGGCAGATCCACTCTGGATGGTAGAAATCGACCCTTTGCCCTGGGAGAGGAACATGCACCGCCACGTCATCACCAAGGCCGAAGCCCTCTCTGATAGCAGGGAGATCATCCACAATATACGAAGAATTGCAGGAGTACAATAGAGAGAGAGTGAGGGTAGAGGGGAATAAGGCTAAGGAAGGCGAGGATGACGACGATGAGGGAGTAGGAGTCAGGGATTTTGAAGAAGCGCGAGTTGATTAGAGGCCATAGAGGGAGAAGAGAAACTACAAAGCAAAATAACGAGAAGGGAAAGGAAGACAATGAAAACGGAACTACAACAGAAAGTGAATCACCTGAAAATCGAAACGACGGGGAGGTACTATGCTTCTACGATGGCGAGTAGGAGAGTATTTTGAAATTTGAAGGAGAGAGAGATGGAGATTATGAGAGAGAGAGAGAGAGAGAGAGAGAGAGAGAGAGAGAGAGAGAGAGAGAGAGAGAGAGAGAAAAGAAATTATGAAGGGGGAAAGGAGTAAAGTAGCCGAGTATAGGGAAGGGTGAAGAAGTGATGGGGGAAGGTAGGACATTGATTACAGAATTTGAAGAGTTGCAAACATCCGAAATCAACCATAACTCTAACTGAAGCAAACGGAAATTCCCGCCTAAGATGAGCTTAGCCGGAAATTTGGGGGCATCTGTTCGGGATAAAATCCGCATCCGATCGTCAGGATTACAACGTGGCGTATTATAACTCACTACTACAAATATTGGATAAGAAAGCACTAAAAGGAAATCATGTAAACACTAAAATGGTTTCTTTAATCAAAGGAACCTTTAACAAAAGAAATATGGTTTCTTAGATAGAACAAAGAAATCATTCTAATGAGTAAAGGTTTCTTAGATAGAATAAAGAATGACAAAGAAACCATTCTAATAAACAAAGGTTTCATAGATGGAACAAAGAAACCATTTTAATATGATAAGGTTTCTTTTGAAAGTACATTTATTATTTGTTATCATCTCACATTCTTACCGCCATCTATTTTCATTCCTCTCATTTCGTTTCCAATTTTGCTGCTACAACCGCCATCTTCCATCTCCTTTTAACTTTTATGGTCTCGGCAAAGGCGATCTCGCCCTCCTTCACATCGCTGCAGGAGATCTCCATTGCAAAATCAATTGCATACAATCGCTCATTCCTCGATTGTTATTTCACCAAAACAGAACTGTATCGTGGTTTCAATTTTTTAGGAAAAATGGGCTAATTCCACAATTTTTTTGTTTGAATCTACTTCTGCTCGATTTCTATTTGATTCAAGACGATGATTAATCAGTATTAAGTCATCAATTTCAGGTGTATTCTAATCTCTCATCACTTTATTTGCATCAATTAGTTCGATATGTGAAATTAGGGTTCTGCGATTTTTGGAAATTTTGGGCTATTATGCATGATTTCGGGGTATGATTAGTTCAATATGTCAAATGCAATCTTTGGTACTTCATTAGCCTGCTAACTTCAATTTTTTTGATCGCATTTGTATGATTATGCCTCATACTTAACCTTAACTTTTCTATAACAATCAATTTAGCTCCATTTACTCGTTTCTCTTACTTGTATATGCAATTTCCTAGTTATTTATTTGCTCAATTTGGTTGAATCAACAATTAATTAATGATATTCAATTAGGAGGGATATACTTTGTTGAGTTATAATGGCGGAAGAGTAGTAAGATTGATAATTTAACCAGAGCTGCAATATATATTTTGGTAATTCAAGGATTATCAGTTGAGTAAATTACAGCTTTGATACCAACTGTAATCCCCTATAAATTCTAATGCAATACAGTGGCGGAAACACTGTAGATTTAGGATTAATACACACTGATGTTCTATATATGACAAAAAGAACAGTTAGTCAATACAAAGGCCACTTTTTACAAAAGGGCTAAAAATAAAGATTCTCCAAATGGGTTTAACAATCCAAAAATTAATATAAATGAAGTAGAGTAGGATCCATGCTACTCGCTAGCTCACACCAAACCCCGGAACACAGAATACCTGTCATGTTATAAACATAACAGCCACAATTCAGTGGGGAGTAACTCAGGCAGTTCTCCCAGCCATATTACATAATACATAGGCAATAGAAGTATAATATATTAAAATAGATTAAAACTCAAAGCATTATATATATCAAAATAAATTCAAAATCAGAAAACAATTCAGCAGCCTGACGACGTCAAAACGAATAATGGAATATAAAACTTATGATAAGTACAGCTTTTACTACTAGAGATATGTCAAAACAACACCGAAGTGTAACTTAGTGCCCACGAAGCGACCCCTAAGCCTCACTGGTTAAGGAACTCAGTGCCCACGAAGCGACTCCTAAGCCCTCTCACCACACAACTCAAACTATAATAGGACTGCGTTCAGCGAGGTCCTAGCCTAAGTACATGCGCATGACTCCTAAGCATAAACGATACCCCGTTCGACAATCAATGTATCCCTGACGCAAATACACTGACCATATAGCTGATGACAACAAACAACATATCCTAGACTTATATACTGTACATTCTCATTTCCAACATTATTCAACATTCAAACCATTATAAGTATTTTATCCGAAGATATCTTAAATATTCCCAAAATAGTAACTTTCCAAAGATAAAAACTTTCTTCAAACAGTAACTTTCCAAAATAGGTATTATTATAATTAGAAATCGTTTAACATATGAGTTATATAAAATATTTAATATTAGGCCTTGAGACATAAACATTATATTTATTAGATAAATGTATAATTATTGATTAAAAGTCACAGAAAGTAAAAATCATAATTATTTCTCAAAAGGTTGGAGTTTAAGTAATTAAAAGTAATAAATTATAAATTTACAGATTATTCGTAATTTTGTAAACTGACAGAATCCGACACCCGATAGTATTTCTTTAATAAAAGACGTTTAAAATTTTATTTCAAAACAAATGCAATTAGAAACATTATCTAGAATCTTTAAAGTAAATGTACGTAAATTACCAAAATTAAATTCAAAGTTTATCATAGGTTTTAAATTAGGTTTTACAACAACTGACAGATTCGCGAACTAATCTGTCACAGTTTCATAAACGATTTGTTGTGACGAAACTACTTGGAAATAATTTATGAAATTTAATAGACGTATAATAGACTTAAAATAAATCATAGTCTCTTTTCAAACTTTTTGAAAATAAGATCTGTAAACTGGAGTACAAATCATACAAAAGTAGTAACAGATTCGAAAACATGCTGTAACTTTACTTAAAAACAATAAAACTTTCAATTTGATAATTCATAGAATTAAAAATCAGAAAAATTAAGAAATTAATTCTTATTCATACGTTTAAGTCTCGGACCTATAATAATTTTTAGAAGATTGAAACATATCATCATAATAATATGGTAAACATATTTATAAAATTCAATTTAAAACGATACTACAAGCAACTACAACATATATATCATGCAATACCGAGTCATGCCATCATGTGTTACCTTCATCGAGATTCGAATTAATAAAATAACCGTCTTCATTGGATCTAGCACGATAGCCTACGAAAAATTAAAACATATGGTATTAGAACCACACAAGAAGGGATTAGAAAGAGGGAAACGAGATGGAGAATAAGAGTAATTAAATTACCCTCGGATTAGAATGAACGAAGGAGAAGAGATACGTAACAGACTGAGCAGCAATAACGTAATTAAACGGAATTGAAGAAGGATGAGTTTTATGTACAATGAAGAAAGAGTAATTGAAGAGTTTGGGGATTATAAAAAGAATGGAGTAAATAAGGTAACAACAACCACTAGAGAAGTAGAGATAGGAAGCAGTTGAGTAGAATTAGAATAAATAAAAACATGTGCTTAAATTAATAAAATATTTAGTGACTCATCTAGTTAGTGACGAGGTAACGGACTCGATTTGGGTCGGCAAATAATTTACGGTGTGATCAAAATCATTAGTAAAAAATAAATAACTGGCTTACAAATAAATTTGGTTAAAATCGCATAAGAAAGGAATTAAACTCAAACTTTGAGATGAGCTAAAATATTATTTTGTCATAAAATTAAATGTTTGGGTCAAGTTCGGTGTTGATAAAAATAATTAGTTGACTCGAGAAATCAAATGGGTTAATCTCGAATTTAAATAATTGTTTGTAAGGAAGTTGAGTTTCTTGACGAATAAATTGTTTTCAACGAAAATGAATTAAATTGATTTCTTGAAAACAAAATGATACTTTTCAATGAAAGTTTAATAAAATGATTTCCTGAGAAAATAATAAAATGTCTTAACGAGTTTCGAGTTGAAAATAGAAATTCGAGGAAAAATAAAGATTTTAGGAATTTAAGAAGAAGTCAACGTAAGTCCAATAAGAACTAAAATTAAGGATTACGAGTAAGATCGTAAACAAAATAAAAATACAAATACAAATTTAATTTATAAAAATTAGGGGTGTTACAACCTTCCCCACTAAAAAAAAAGTTTCGTCCCCGAAACTTGCAGGAACACGAAAACAGAGTTATTTTAATTTAAAAAAATTAGAATGCTTAACTCACATCAAAATCTCGTTTTTTTTTTTTAAAAAAATTTAAAACTTTAAACATGATATAAAATCAAATGCAAAAATTCTCAAGATTAATGGGGTTATGCCACCTGAAGTGTAAAATGTTTCAAAATACTAAAAACGTAAGGTAAAGTTATTTGATAAAATAACGACGTTAAATTATATTTAAAAACGAATTCGAGGGAAAGAGGGTACCCAAAACATTTTCAAAACGACGCTAAATCAATTTGATTAAGAAACTCTTCAACATTTTGATTTAAGCCAAAACAAAATCAAATTTTGAGAAATCGAGTTTAGCATTGGGAAATCTCGAACTAGTCATCAGATGATTCTAATAACAAATCCAAAAGTTCACCAACAAAAATAAAACGAAAGCCTGAATTTATGAAATTATTTTGAAAAGTTAAATTTCCTCAGACAATCCAATTGTTGCAGAAACATAAGTATTTGTATGTTATGAAAATATTCATAAAATTCCGATGATTTAAAAAAAGATTTGAAATACTTATGAATTAATTTCAAACAGGTTTTTAAGATATTTTAAAAATAACTAAATATAACTTCAACCAAAAATGACAAAGCAAAACAAGGTTTTTAAAGCTTAAAATTGTAACTTAAAAATGATAACTCAAAAGTTTAAATTAGTCAAATATTTTTCAAAACGGGAAGTTTGATTAAAAGTTTAAGGATTAAATCGAAACAACAAAATCTCAAATTCGATAAAGAGGTAGATCAGAAGGGATACCAATAGCGATTGGAGGAGTAGAATTCGAGAGAAACGGAGGAAGAACGAAAACGAGAGTCAATCAGAGCTCTCCAGGATTACAGAGGAGTTTAAGGTTCTCAAGATTCCCTAGTACGACTCCCACAACTCAGGTTCCTAATTCCACAAAATAATACTAAGGCCATTAATATCAGGAAAATAGGTTGTCCTACACAGTCTACAACCTCCAAAATTATCACTTGCTATAACTTCCAAGCTAAGACTATCAACAGCTACAACCTCCAATACAAGGCTTCACTTGCTCATACAATCACTTAATCAATAGGGTAAGAATCAACCAAATGACTCAGAATCAAATCATGCTACCGAAATTCTGCAAACTGCCACAACACTTTTAAACTAATTAACCAACAAGGCTTTAAAACTGTTTAAAGCTCACCAGGTTGTACTCGAGGTATATCCAAATTTCTCGAGTAAGGAAAACTAAACAAGATCCACCAATTTAACAAATCTCGGGCACTAAGTCTTCAAAATGATCCCACGATTATGCTCATGACATTACAAGGGAACAAAAGTTAGTATAATATATCAAACCTTAAGTACACTCAATCTTACTGGTGGCGCACTGTAAATTGAATATATTTTAACAGTTTGTAAAAATATAGAAGAGGATTAAGTACTCTCCACTGTATATTGCAGCTGTTAAGAAGCCGCGTCGGCTGGAGTCCGTATTGTGCTTCTTTTGATGTCTCATCGTGTTCGTGGCAGGTCCCGCCTTTCATTAGCATTAGGTTTTTTTCTTTTAAAAAATTTCTATGTTTGTCTCATCTTGGAATCACATGTTTGTCATATATTACATTGTTTGTCTCTAATTTGATTGGTATATAAAAATTGTAATTTCTCTACTGATCTATCCTCAAATTTAGCTATTCTTGTAGATTCAGATGATGAAAACTTGTATCATCTAAGTATCAAGTGAAAAGTAATGCAAGAATGTCCTCTATGATGATTCTGATGAGGATATGCGGGCATCGCTATAGGCTGCTACTTTATGTTCTCCAGTAACGACTTTTTCCACTGTTCCCCCGGGCAAGTTTAAATATGCAACGTGAGCATCGCCATAGCCTTGTAAAAGCATTTCACCTTTCTGATCGAAACATATGGATGTTACAGGAATTCGGGACCGATCCCCATGTGCACCAAGCATTAACAGGTAATATATATACAACAACATAGCCACATAGGGTGTCATTTCTAGATCAAATACATACTATGTACACTTGGTTTGCTTAATGAATGGGAAGATTGGTTTTGTAATGCACTAAAGGTTGGTTCTATTTTTTCATTTATAGTCATATTTATTTTGAAAACAAGAGGAATGTTTCGAGCTGAAATTGAGTGTGTGCAGGTGCATTGGAAAAGTATGGAGCTGAAGTTGAGTGTGTGGATAATGAGATAAGAGCTGTGGTGAAGCTGAGTCCGCTTTACTACTTTGACGCTTGTTTCATGGATGTACGGATGCCTAAGATATAGGGTAAGTATAGTTATACACGTCTTTATAAACTATACAAGTACGGAGTATATAGTTATGTCTTAGAAAGGTCTATTGATGCTTTGGCATGATTTTTCCTTCTTCGAGCATATTATGAGAAGGAAAAAAGGTCAAATCAGCATTGAATCATTCTTCTGAAAATTTACATTTTCTCAGAAGAATAGATTCATATTTTAGCTATGGTTTACTACGGAACGAAATGAAATAGTCTGAAGAGATTACATTTTTACAGGAGACGATGGGTAGTATTCTTTTAGTCAAACCCCAAAGTTGAAAACTTAAAAGTAGACATATTTTATATAGTCATATGATATGGAGGAGGACCTAATGCATAAGATTTTTTTTAACGATAGTTCATAAGGTTTTTAGACAATATATTCAACTTGAAACATTCGAAAAAGCTCACACTAAAATCTCGATTTCTTAATATTTTGTGCTATAAATGACTAAATGGTCTTATCTAAATTGCTATAATATAATTTTGGTAAACATTGTGCAGGCTGGAGGTCTATCCTACATTGCTCTCATGGGTTTTCTTGGAATGCTTCGTATATGGATCTTCCTTCACCATATGTTTCAACTTTCAATGGATGATGCATGGCGTCAAATATGTCAAAGCTATAGGTCTTGACTCTTGATGTTCTAAAGTATAGTTCGATCTATTTGTATTTTTGAAGGACAATATTCTCATATTTTTGGGAAAATATTAGAATATTTATATTATAGTGCACTATTGTGTTGTTCTAATGTAATTTAACACATTTTGACATCAATATAATGTGATTTTTTTTAGAAATCCGTGTCTATTTTTGATGATATGAAAAATTGAAAATGATTTAAATGGTGGGGTATTTCTATATTAAAAGAATTAAAAAATTGAAAATCAAAGAGACCATTTTTCACACATTCATGGTTATTTATCAAGATGGCAAAGAAACCATTTTATTAGATTCCATGGTTTTATAACTAGAGATAAGAAACCATTTATTTGTACAAAAAGGTGTTTTACCCAAGGACCAAAGAAACCATTTTTCTCTTAAAATTGATTTCTAAAATATAAGCAAAGACACCAATTTTTGGAGATGGTCTCTTAGCCTAAGACACCTTTGACTTGGAGACCATCTCCATAATGGTGTCTTAGGCCATTTTCAAATGGTTTCTTTGCCCTTTATTGTAGTAGTGACTGGAAGGTCAAAAAGTCAAGAGTCAAAGATCGAAAGATGAAAGTCAACATAATCAAGAATCACTGGGTTGATCAAAGACCAGGATAATGTGAGACAATGGGCCAATCAAAGTTTGTAATAAGCAAGATGATGGGCCAAGCAAGATTATAATAACCAAGCAGCCCAATAAGGAAAACAACTCATCTACACTTCAGCCCATACACAAGTAGGAAGAAGTCAACAAATGTTTCCTACATTTGTGGGATTCCTCCTGCAGAGTAGGAGACGGATCAGGAGGAAGTCAAGGAAACGAACCCTAAAAGGCAACGACATAAATAAGCACCAGCAGCGTGAGAAAGAGATCGTTCAACCCATCTTCAACCCATATCAACCTCGAACAAGCAACATAGCAAAATATTCGTAGTCAATTATAATACAAATGCTCATATCTGTATCCCTTTACTTTCCTTGTTCTCTCGATCATAGTAGATTCTTGGCGGGATTCCGACTCCCCTCGCGGTTTTTCCCACATCGGGTTTCCGCGTCACCAAAACTTTTTGTGTCATTTCTTCCTTTTTTTCGTTGTTCTCCGTTTATTAGTTTCGTCGTCGTATCGTCAATTGATAGCTATAGGACGATCGCTTTAATCCACTATAAAAAACGATAACCCGGTAATTTTTTACCAAAACACACACACACATATATATATATATATATATTAGTTGAATGCATCATTTGCCAGATGACAATGCATATAAACATCAATGATGACGTGTCAATAGTGGGTTCATTACCCATAATAATTAACAAGATGTCAATAGTGGGTTTTTTTACGGTTTAGATTTATTTCATTAAATAGGGTGTATTTATTTTTTCATAAAATTTTGTTTATATTTGCCGTCAAGATAATATATACAAATATTATTACAAAATTTCTCATTAACTCATTTATTCATTAAGTTATGAGCTTATTATGATTGATAAAAATTGGATCGATGTATAATTTTTTTACACAACATGAATCATGATATTTTAAAAGAATTAATCAGTTACTGTTCCGGTATGGAAACAATTGACCCAAAGCGGATTCGGGTTCTCAGTATTCGATTGGGGCCGCTTCGTTAATGATCGTTTAACTTTCCGGATCTCTCCTTGCTCTTACTCCGGTAGTCGGACCTTCCCGGCGGAGGTGGCCTGCTCCCAGCACAGTGAACGCACAGGACCTCAGAGGTGTCCGAGGAAACCCTCTCTGATGCCTAAGTCAGTCCGTGGAATGCCTTGAGGATTCTTACTCGTGAGGAGTAAGGTGGCGGTTTTAGAGTAAGATTCTAGAGAGAGAAAATCCACCCCTTCATGTGGGAAATGGCAAAATATTTATACCTTTCCCAAAGAGAGGGAAAAGAGAGAGGGAAAGAGGAGGAACGAGTGGACGGGGAGATGACACGTGGGTTCACCTCGTCCACTTGTTCCCCTTTACCTTAGGCCTGGACGGAGGGGTTTCTAGCTTCCCCCCCATGGCCCTGCCAAGGGCCAGAATACCCTGAGGACTGGCAGGCAGAGGGGACTCAATTGTTTCAGCCGGCATGCGTCATGGCCCTGGCGGGCAGGGTAAGAGTTTTGTTTGGAGCCTTGAAGCAGCTGAGGTCGCCTGGAGGCTTCTTTAGCCAGGTTTTGCTCTGACAGCCTGCCAAGCAGGCTGTTACTCATTCGCGGGTCGGGCTTCCCCGATGCCCAAATGGCAGGCAACCCGTGGCAGGCTACCGACCCCCATCAATTACTATACAACAGTTTTGGGTTGTTGTATGTAACATATATTTGCAAGAAATAACAGGACTTTATTCGTCATTTTCACTTTTTAGTAGTTTTAATTTTTTTTTTCAACACAATCGCCATCAACTACATACATCAAGCTGAACATCTTAAAAGTAGAATCTCTACACTATCACTTCATTAACGAAACACTTAATTCAATATATGAAATGATGAGATCACATAATCTGCCGTGCTTTTTTTACATAAACTAATTATTATAAATTTTTTATTAGTAATAATGCTATATATGTTGATATTATTAAATTAGTTATTAATAGTACTGATTAGTGTTACATAAATTATTTCATTATTTTTTTAAAAGAATTTTACATGATTTTGAATATACTCTTCATTTTATCTATAGATAATACTTTTTTTACGAGTTTGGTCCAAGGCAAAAATGAAAGTCGGGATCATTGTCATCCTTATCAGTGGCCCCACCCGTCTATAATTACATGAATTATCCTTATCTATACACCAATAACCTGAAAAACACCTGGCATTCCGTAGAATAATTTTTTAACTTATTATGCTGCAATTGTTTTATTAATAATAAGGTAATACAAATAGGAGATGATTTCATTGTAAATTTTAGAAAAATACTCCGTAGAAACTTTCATGACACTTACTGTATATATTTGAACAATTAGTTTCCATGGGACTGGTTATTCGTCGTCTTCTTATTATGGGTCAAATATTATTTACTCCACTACTGATTATCTAAATGGGTAACTACATGTGCGTTACAAATTGAATAAGAATGTATGATATTCATTTAGTCTCATAAATAAGAAATAAACATATTTATAGTAATGTTATACTCCTTCGTTTTTTTAATGTTTGCCCCATTTCTTCAATATATGTGAGCATATGTTATTCAAACGGGACAAACATTAAAAAACGGAGGGGTTAATATGTTGATAAAATACTGAATTATGTATCAATAATAATATTTTATGTGATTCGGGGTACATAAATGATCTCATATATAGTTTTTATAAGTGACCTATCATAAAAAATATGATACTCCATACTTTTTATTTAATTTTGACTAATAGATATCACAATTAAAGTGACGTATAACAAGAATATCATTTAATAAAGTTAAAAAAAATACTTAGGATTGTATAGTTGATGTGATTGAATATGTGAACGTCGCTCTGAAAGGGATTTACTAGACATATTTACTTATGAGTGAAAATGTGAAATATATGACATGAATGTGTATAATATCAAGTGACACTAATAATGAGTGATATATTCGATTCAGTTTTAACGAGGTATCACAAATACAACTATTAAAAAGGTCGTGCGGGTTGGGTCATACAGGTCGGGTTATATGGATCATGGGTCGGATTAGGCTCAGAATACATATCGCAATTTTATATTGTTGACCCATGAATTTTACGGGTTGTAAAACTAGTTCTGTCTTCTTTTAAGGATCATTGTATCTCACGTGATCAATGACTGAGATTAAAACTTTCTAAATTCCCAAAGCACGCACATCCAAAACCCCTCAAAACCCAAAAAATAGTATTATACCATCAGTTGTATGTACAAATGCCTCAAAGTACTTGAGCTTGTATTTATAATTTCAGAACTTATGCACGTTTCTGAGCTAAGTTGTATGTTTCTTAGCAAAACATTTACGTGATTTACCTAAAATATTTTTCATTAAAACTCATAAAATTTAAAACAAAACTCAAAATTTTTGTGATAACACTCAAAATCACAAAAAGTAGTTGTACATATAGAGAAGTACAAAACTACATACAACTAGTTGTATAATCTACTCATTGTCAAAAGCTCTTGTTTTTTCTCATATTTTTATAGTTATTTCAATGTATAAACATGACTATTTTATACGAGTAGTTATTTTATAGTTGATGGAAGGGATTTGCCGTGGATCCCTGCCAACAAATAAAAACCAAATATTCCTAACACGTAGATAGGACAAGTCGGGTCGAGTCCACGGGGACGGTAAGAGGGTTTGGACCAAGTTTCACCAAATACAAGACTAGGTCAACTAGGCTAAGCTAAACTAGCACGTTAAGAATGGAATAAACTAAGACTAGGACTAAGCTAAAGACAACAACTAAGGCTAGAGAATACAACTAACTAAGGGAACAATGACTAAGATGACGAATAAATCAAACAAGGAAAGAATAGGGTTAGGTCGGGTTCATAAGTGTAGTAGGATAATTGGGAGATCGATGGTGCAAGGTTCAGTTAATTACTAAGGTTGGTCCGCGCTCTCGCGTCAAAGCCTATGTCCGCACTCTCGTGTCAAAGACAAAACCCGAATACTTATGCAAGATGTTACCCAATACACAAGGATTCAACCACAAATCAATCACACAATGAGAAGAGAAAGACAAGCAAGAGAAGTATTTGCAACTACTACTCTAACAAGCATTTCAACAAACACATAGTGTGCATAATATGTGACTAGTAACAAAGGATCCACCTTTACCCACAATCAAACCCTAATCATCCATAATCAACACTTAATCCCCCTACCAACCCCACAAAAATTCTACTCACACATGTTCAAACTAATACTAACACAAAGAAAGGAAAACAACACTACCAACAAAACATCCATAATGAAACTAGTGAAAACAATGAACAATGAACAATACAATGAACAAAGATCAAAACTTGAATGATAAAACAAGATTAAGAGAAGGGAAAAGAGAGATTATACCATACTAGAAAATGAATGGAAGAAGGAAAACTTGCATAAAAGAGAAAACCCAAATACATCAACCAAGGTTGTCAATCTTGGTAGAGATCTTCAAGAATTCAATTAATACAAGGATTAAACTAGGATTAAGGATTAACTAAGGAATAATCTACACTAATCTAGGCTAATCTTAACCTAAAGTAGTCTAGGGTTTAGTGGGTAATCAAGAACATAAGCTAAGATGGTGAAATAATACAAGAGGGGGGTATTTATAGGGTTACAAGAGTGGAGGAGGCGAGAAAAGCAAAACAGCCTATTTCTGGGCTCATCCCATTCGGGACGGATGGTCCCATCCGGGATGGCTCCATGGTCCCGTTCGGGATGGCTTCATCCCGTCCCGGTTGACTCAGCAGAAGAGCTTCTTTGTTTGCACTTCATCCCGGACGGGATGAGGGTTGTCCCGACCGGGATGGGTCTTGTAGGCCTCTAATATGGTCCCAAAGGTCCCTCCTTGCTCTTTTTAGGCTTCTCATCGATTCTCGGTGCTCGGGATCGGGTCCAAGGGGCTCGGGATCGGGTCCCAAGGTCTCGGGATCGAGTATAGGCTACCGAGTGATCGTCGCTTCTCTTCGAAGGCTCCAAATGTGTCGGAAACGAGTCGGAATCGCTCCATATCTCCAATAATGGTCCTAGGAACCTAACAAAAGCTAGAAGAAGCGTAAGTAGCCTCAGAAACCGCTCCAAAGAGCGATTTCACAAGAGAAACCGGGACTAAACACAAGAAAATAGGCACTTCAAACTACACTTATCAATAGTTATTCATTTGTTTACTGAGAATAATGATATCTTATTTTACGTAGTTATTTAAATGTAGAAACTCGATTGTTGTAATGAATAACTCATGTTATTATATCTGGGATGAAATTCAAATATAATCAATTTTCCATGTTTTGTTTAATTTTTATTCTTTAATACAACAACAAACAATTAGTAGTAACATTTTAATCATCCAACATTTATTTAAAGATACCTTATGATAAATGATACACAATACAAATCAATTATTGCGTAAAAAAAGTACTACTCCAAAGTAAAAGAAGTATAAGAAATATATTGTGTCAACGAATTGAAAAATTATGTTTCTTCAAAGATTTAATAGTTGTGTACTGTGTGTCTACGTCAAAGTTTAAAAAAAACAATTATGTGTGATAAACGAAAGTTTCCTAAAAGTAACTTATTGTGTCAACAAAGTAATAAAAGACAAGTGTTGCATCAAAGATTAAAAAAAATAGTATTGCGTCAAGGTTAAAAGAAATGTATGGCATAAAAGTAAAAAAACAATGTTCCTGCATAAAAAGTAGGGTTTTTCTATGGGCTACTCCTCAACTATTGGCTTTTCCAAGTGGTACCCCTGCCTTTTTCAAATTACAAGGTGTACCCATAAACTTTGTAAATTACTCTATATTGTAACCAAAGTTAAAATATTCCAACAAAAATTTCTCAATTGATGATACAAATAGTGATTATTCCCTATTTTACTTTCATCATCAACCATGATATATTTTTTCAATTTGCATCCTTTACTCGAAAAACTTCATTCCACTACACCACGACATAGGGGTGACAGAGTGATTGTGGGACTTGCCGTGGGTCCTACCGATCAAATAGAGCCAACTAAACCTAACACGTAGCTAGAGTAAGTCGGGTCGAGTCCACGGGGACGGTAATAGGTGTCTAGACTATGGTCAACTCAAAAACAAGACTAGGTTACCAAAACAACACAAAGGAGAACAAACTAACAAGTATTGATTAGTTATGATGATGGGAAGGGATGAAACTAGACTAACAATTAACTAGCTATAACATGAACTAAATGAAACACTAAAGCTAAATGAAACAAGCAAACTAGAGAAACAATGGCTAATAGGATGGAGAAATCAAACTGGGAAAGAGTAGGGTTAGTTTGGGTTCATAAGTGTAGTAGGATAGTTGGGAGATCGAGGGGATAGGTTTCACCTAGTTACTAAGGTCGGTCCGCGCTCTCGCGTCTAAGACAAAACCCGAATACTCATGCAAGATGCTACCCAATACACAAGGATTCAACCACAAATCAACCACACAATGAGAAGAGGAAGACTAGCATGAGAAGCATGGCCACTACTACTCAAACAAGCAATTCAACAAACACATAGTGTGCTTAGCATGTGACTAGCAACAAAGAATTGACCTTAACCCACAATCAAACCCTAATCATCCATAATCCACACTTAATCCCCCTACTAACCCCACAAGAATCTACTCAATCATATCTAAACTAACATCAACATACACAAGAGTAATAAACACAAACATCAAAACATTCATTATGAAACTAGCAAGAACAAAGAACAATATGCAAAGATTGAAACTTGAAAGATAAACAAAGATTAAGAGAAAAGAGAGTAAGAAGATTATACCAACTAACAAGAGGATGAAAATATGAAAACTTGTATTATAAGAACACCCAAAAATCTCCACCCAATGTTGTCAAGATTAGATGGATTCTTCAAAAGATCCCTTAATACAAGATTAACTAACTAGATTAAGCTAAGATTAACAAAAGATTAAGGAAAGATTAATGTAAACTAAACTAAGGATGAAGAGAGTCTAATTAGGGTTTAGAATAATGTAGAGTAATGTAAGGTCCTTAAACAATACAAAGGGAGGGTATTTATATGGGTTCACGAGCAAAGGAATTGAAAAGAAGTAACACGAGCTGCAGCTGGCCCTTCTGATCCGAATCAAGGAGCTACCAATCCAAGTAAGGAAGTTCTAATGAGCTCATCTAAAGTCTACTAGCTCCTACTTAAGCTTAGGCCAGCTACATTAGCAATAATAAGTAGCCATCTTCAATAAATGGAGCTAGCTCGGATTTGAGCTGGATAAAGGAGCAACTAATCAAGGTAAAATGAAGACATTAACTTAGGGTCACAATCATTCAAGCATGGGTAATGGACTGAAGTTAAGAAGGGTTTAAAGCTGGTTGTGTTCTCATGGTGTACACGGTCAAAAGGCTCTCTTGTTAGCCTTGTTTTTGGCTCCATGTTCACACCATTGCCGCGCCTCATTACTCCTACTCAAGCTTTGTTTTCATCTCCATGTTCACACAAGAAGACCACGGCTGATTACTCTTCATCAAACTTTGTTTTTAGCTCCATGTTTACACTAGCTTTGTTATTAGCTCCAACCTTGTATTTAGCTCCTAGTTCACATTAGTCTTAGCTTTGTTTTTGTCACCCTAAACCAACCGGTTTAAGGACCCTTGTAGGCTATAAATAGCCGGCCATTTGAAGGAATAAACATCATCCAATTTGCAAATTAAAAACTGAGTAAAAGTTAAGCTTTGTGCTTCCTTTTGTTTCGTCTTTGTAGTTTACAAGACAAGGTCTAGAGTGAGTCGCGTTACAAACTCTAAACTCGCTATTTCAATCGAGTGTTTGATCTAGCAACCGCTTTGTTGAAGTATAGGTCTACTTCACCTAGCATACTATCCTTTGGTTACGTTTATTTTCATCTCAAAACTATCTTTACCTTCTGTTTTGGTTACTTGTTTCACGTCCATTTCAGTATACTAATCATATCTCTCATTCTTGTTTCAAAGTTCATATCAACTCACATCACCTTCCCTGCCGGGAAGGATGATGATCCCGACCGGGATGGGTGGTACCGACCGGGAAGGACCTTGGTCCCGGCCGGGATGGATGGTCAGAGCCGCTGCTTTCCTTTACACTTCATCCCGGTCGTGATGGATGCAATCCCGACCTGGATGGGTCTTCTAGGCTTCAAATGAGATCTCAAGGGTCTCTACTTGCTCTTCATAGGCTTCTCATTGATTCTCGGTGCTCGGGATCGAGTCTAAAGGGCTCGGGAATGGGTCCCAAGGGCTCGGGATCGAGTCTAAGCTACCGAGTGATCGTCGCTTCTCTTTGTTGGCTCCAAATGTGTCGGAAACGAGTCGGAATCGTTCCACCTCTCCAAGATTGGTCTTAGGAACCTAATACAAACTAGAAGAAGCTTAAGTAGCCTAGAAACCGCTCCAAAGAGCGATCTCACAAGAGAAACCGGGACCAAACACAAGGAAAAAGCACTACAAAACACACTTATCACATAGATTGAGGTTGAAGGATTTAAAAGAGTAAGGGAGATAGGTAGACGTCGGCCGACAACAGAGGTGTGTTGTGATGAGCATTTGGTGGCTTGGTGAATGGTAAAGAAAAAGAGGTGGTTTAAAGCATCAAATTGGATTAATTAATATGTTAATTATTTATTTTTTTAAAAATAACTGTAATACACTTATCACTTTGGTTATGATATGGAGGGATAAGTAAAGTTTAGGGGTACACCTTGTAATTTGAAAAAGGCGGGGGTACCACTTGGAAAAGCCAATAGTTGAGGGGCACCCCATAGAAAACCCTAAAAAGTATTTGCACTACATCAAATAAAATAGATAGGATTATCACCAAAAAGATTAAATAGATAGGATGAAAGGTGAAGATGTGAAAATAAATTTGAGAGAAAAATGAATAGAGCATACGATAAGGCTAAAGGTGATCCGAGTGAAGAAGCTACTAAGAAGTTCAATGAAGTCACCTTAACTCCTAATGGTCTTAGTTCAGCCACACTAGCACCTCCTACCAGCTTAGTAGTGTGCCTACTTCAATTGGTGAGCTAGCTCATGTGTGGGCTGAATAAAGGAGCAAATAATCAAGGTAATATGAAGGCATTAACTTGGGTTCACACTCATTCAAGCATGGGGAGTGTACTGAAGCTATGAGGGTGTTTGAGGCTGATTGTGTTCACATGGTGTACACGTCTAAATGCTCTCTTGTTAGCTTTGTTTTTGGCTCCTAGTTCACATAGTGTGCCGCATCTGAATGCTCTTCCTTAAGCTTTGTTTTTAGCTCCTAAGCTTTGTTATTATCACCATGTAACTTTGTTATTATCACCCTTAAACCAGCCTGGTTAAGGGATGCTTTGTAGGCTATATATAGCCGTGAACTTGAATGAATAAAAAACAGAATAAACACAAGATTTATACACAAAACTGAGTAAAGCATTGCTTTCTTTTACGTCCTTGTTGCTTACAAGACAAAGTCTAGAGTTAGTCGCGTTAAAAGCTCTAAACTCGCTACTTCAATCGCGTGTTTGATTTAGCACCCGCTTTGTTGAAGTATAGGTCTACTTCACTAAGCATACTATCCCTTGGTTACGGTTCTATCATACTCACAAACTATCCTTACAATCTATTTTGTTGCTTTTGTTTACGTGCATTTCAGAATACTATCAACCTTCACGTTTTTGTTTCAAAGTTCATATTAACTCACATCATTAGTGGTATCAGAGCTTTGGTCTTCCTTTAGACGTAAAGCATGGCAGGAGTGTTGAACTTTGAAGATCCTACTTTCTTGGAACAGCTAAAGAAGGCGTGGGAGAGCTACCAACCCAGGAATTCTCGCTTCCAAGCAAGAAGAGAACCGGTAGACAAGATCAAAGTGAATGAACTTCCTGAGTTCAATGGAGGTACTGATCCTGAAGTCTACTTGGAATGGGAGAGAAACATGGAGAAGCTCTTTGATTTCAAGGACTTGGGGGACGAGGAGAGGTGCAAATATGCAATCCTAAAGCTAAGCAAAGGGGCTTCCCTTTGGTATGAAGGGCTTAAGGTACAACGCACCAGGGATGGAAAGGGTAAGATTTCTTCTTGGGAGTCCTTAAAACGTAAACTACGTAAGAGGTATGTTCCAACTACGCATAAGTTATCCTTATACAGAAAGATAGCTAATCTCGTTCAAGGAAAAATGAGTGTTAGTGAATACATTGACGAGTTTGAGAACTTAGTACTAATGGGGGAAGTTGAAGAGATAAAAATGGCTAGGTTCTTACGTGGGTTAAATCGTAGTATTGCTAATACGGTTGATTTATGTCCTTATTCTGATTTTGATACATTATGTGGGCTGTGATTAAAAATTGAGGCACAAGGGAAGACAAAACATGAGAATGAGTCTAGTAAGAGTCATACTTGGTCACAAGGTGAGGGGAGTAACAAGTCCAATTCCGTTAACACTAATCAACCCCTTGTCATTAAGAGTAACCCGACTCAACCCACAAACAAGACACCCACTGAAACTAGTTTGGCCAAGGTACGTTGTTTTAAGTGTCAAGGCTTTGGTCACTACAAGAACGCCTGTCCTAATAAAAGAGTTGTGACCTTAAGAGAAGTAATCACTATTAGGGATGAAATATGGGAAGAGGAACAACGTATAGGGGCTGTTTTTAACGTTAACGAGGAAGAGGAAGGGGAAGAGGAGGATTTTGAGGCTTATGAACCCCCGGCTTATGATACACTCTTAGTACTACGTACTCTACATGCTAACCCCATTCAACATGACACCGAACAAAGAGACCAACTATTCCATACTAAGTGTCAAGTTAACAACAAATGGTGTAGTTTAATAATCGATGGAGGTAGTTGTACCAACGTTGCCTCAACTGAAATGGTAACTAAATTAGGTCTAACCACCACTAATCACCCTAACCCTTATGCACTACATTGGTTAGACAACGGGAACAAGGTGAGGGTCACTAAACAAGTAAGGGTGGGTTTAACCATGGGTTCCTATGTTGATGAGGTCTTGTGTGATGTTATTCCTATGGATGCTTGTCACATACTTTTAGGCCGCCCTTGGCAGTTTGATAGGGATGTAGTACACCATGGGCGAAAGAATGAGTATGAATTGAGAGATAAGGGAAAGAAAATTGTGCTAAAACCCATGACACCGCAAGAGTTGAGTACCATGTTAGCTAATCGAATCAAGAAACCCAAACTCTCCATATTTGCTAGTAAGGATATTATGGAACATGCCCTAGAAGAGGAAGAGCGTGTCTTTGACATGGCTACTAAAGAGGAGTCAGTTAGGGTTGATAATGGGTTTGGAGGGAAACAATTGAAGGAGTTGCTAAAGAAACGAGGTGTTGTCCTTTCTATTGAAGTACCAGCTAGTTTAACACCTAGTAGAGATCAAGAAATCTTAAGGTATGAAGATAGTAAGAGCAAAGGCGTGGTTAATGCTTTTTCTTGTCACAACACGCACTCAACCACCTTAGATGCAAGCACGCTTGGATTTGAAGCCTTGAAGGACTATTACTCCATGGATGCTGATGTACTCACCAAGTGTAAGGCTATATATAGCCGTGAACTTGAATGAATAAAAAACAGAATAGACACAAGATTTATACACAAAACTGAGTAAAGCATTGCTTTCTTTTACGTCCTTGTTGCTTACAAGACAAAGTCTAGAGTTAGTCGCGTTAAAAGCTCTAAACTCGCTACTTCAATCGCGTGTTTGATTTAGCACCCGCTTTGTTGAAGTATAGGTCTACTTCACTAAGCATACTATCCCTTGGTTACGGTTCTATCATACTCACAAACTATCCTTACAATCTATTTTGTTGCTTTTGTTTACGTGCATTTCAGAATACTATCAACCTTCACGTTTTTGTTTCAAAGTTCATATTAACTCACATCATTAGTGGTATCAGAGCTTTGGTCTTCCTTTAGACGTAAAGCATGGCAGGAGTGTTGAACTTTGAAGGTCCTACTTTCTTGGAACAGCTAAAGAAGGCGTGGGAGAGCTACCAACCCAGGAATTCTCGCTTCCAAGCAAGAAGAGAACCGGTAGACAAGATCAAAGTGAATGAACTTCCTGAGTTCAATGGAGGTACTGATCCTGAAGTCTACTTGGAATGGGAGAGAAACATGGAGAAGCTCTTTGATTTCAAGGACTTGGGGGACGAGGAGAGGTGCAAATATGCAATCCTAAAGCTAAGCAAAGGGGCTTCCCTTTGGTATGAAGGGCTTAAGGTACAACGCACCAGGGATGGAAAGGGTAAGATTTCTTCTTGGGAGTCCTTAAAACGTAAACTACGTAAGAGGTATGTTCCAACTACGCATAAGTTATCCTTATACAGAAAGATAGCTAATCTCGTTCAAGGAAAAATGAGTGTTAGTGAATACATTGACGAGTTTGAGAACTTAGTACTAATGGGGGAAGTTGAAGAGATAAAAATGGCTAGGTTCTTACGTGGGTTAAATCGTAGTATTGCTAATACGGTTGATTTATGTCCTTATTCTGATTTTGATACATTATGTGGGCTGTGATTAAAAATTGAGGCACAAGGGAAGACAAAACATGAGAATGAGTCTAGTAAGAGTCATACTTGGTCACAAGGTGAGGGGAGTAACAAGTCCAATTCCGTTAACACTAATCAACCCCTTGTCATTAAGAGTAACCCGACTCAACCCACAAACAAGACACCCACTGAAACTAGTTTGGCCAAGGTACGTTGTTTTAAGTGTCAAGGCTTTGGTCACTACAAGAACGCCTGTCCTAATAAAAGAGTTGTGACCTTAAGAGAAGTAATCACTATTAGGGATGAAATATGGGAAGAGGAACAACGTATAGGGGCTGTTTTTAACGTTAACGAGGAAGAGGAAGGGGAAGAGGAGGATTTTGAGGCTTATGAACCCCCGGCTTATGATACACTCTTAGTACTACGTACTCTACATGCTAACCCCATTCAACATGACACCGAACAAAGAGACCAACTATTCCATACTAAGTGTCAAGTTAACAACAAATGGTGTAGTTTAATAATCGATGGAGGTAGTTGTACCAACGTTGCCTCAACTGAAATGGTAACTAAATTAGGTCTAACCACCACTAATCACCCTAACCCTTATGCACTACATTGGTTAGACAACGGGAACAAGGTGAGGGTCACTAAACAAGTAAGGGTGGGTTTAACCATGGGTTCCTATGTTGATGAGGTCTTGTGTGATGTTATTCCTATGGATGCTTGTCACATACTTTTAGGCCGCCCTTGGCAGTTTGATAGGGATGTAGTACACCATGGGCGAAAGAATGAGTATGAATTGAGAGATAAGGGAAAGAAAATTGTGCTAAAACCCATGACACCGCAAGAGTTGAGTACCATGTTAGCTAATCGAATCAAGAAACCCAAACTCTCCATATTTGCTAGTAAGGATATTATGGAACATGCCCTAGAAGAGGAAGAGCGTGTCTTTGACATGGCTACTAAAGAGGAGTCAGTTAGGGTTGATAATGGGTTTGGAGGGAAACAATTGAAGGAGTTGCTAAAGAAACGAGGTGTTGTCCTTTCTATTGAAGTACCAGCTAGTTTAACACCTAGTAGAGATCAAGAAATCTTAAGGTATGAAGATAGTAAGAGCAAAGGCGTGGTTAATGCTTTTTCTTGTCACAACACGCACTCAACCACCTTAGATGCAAGCACGCTTGGATTTGAAGCCTTGAAGGACTATTACTCCATGGATGCTGATGTACTCACCAAGTGTAAGGCTATATATAGCCGTGAACTTGAATGAATAAAAAACAGAATAGACACAAGATTTATACACAAAACTGAGTAAAGCATTGCTTTCTTTTACGTCCTTGTTGCTTACAAGACAAAGTCTAGAGTTAGTCGCGTTAAAAGCTCTAAACTCGCTACTTCAATCGCGTGTTTGATTTAGCACCCGCTTTGTTGAAGTATAGGTCTACTTCACTAAGCATACTATCCCTTGGTTACGGTTCTATCATACTCACAAACTATCCTTACAATCTATTTTGTTGCTTTTGTTTACGTGCATTTCAGAATACTATCAACCTTCACGTTTTTGTTTCAAAGTTCATATTAACTCACATCATTAGTGGTATCAGAGCTTTGGTCTTCCTTTAGACGTAAAGCATGGCAGGAGTGTTGAACTTTGAAGATCCTACTTTCTTGGAACAGCTAAAGAAGGCGTGGGAGAGCTACCAACCCAGGAATTCTCGCTTCCAAGCAAGAAGAGAACCGGTAGACAAGATCAAAGTGAATGAACTTCCTGAGTTCAATGGAGGTACTGATCCTGAAGTCTACTTGGAATGGGAGAGAAACATGGAGAAGCTCTTTGATTTCAAGGACTTGGGGGACGAGGAGAGGTGCAAATATGCAATCCTAAAGCTAAGCAAAGGGGCTTCCCTTTGGTATGAAGGGCTTAAGGTACAACGCACCAGGGATGGAAAGGGTAAGATTTCTTCTTGGGAGTCCTTAAAACGTAAACTACGTAAGAGGTATGTTCCAACTACGCATAAGTTATCCTTATACAGAAAGATAGCTAATCTCGTTCAAGGAAAAATGAGTGTTAGTGAATACATTGACGAGTTTGAGAACTTAGTACTAATGGGGGAAGTAGAAGAACATGAAGAGATAAAAATGGCTAGGTTCTTACGTGGGTTAAATCGTAGTATTGCTAATACGGTTGATTTATGTCCTTATTCTGATTTTGATACATTATGTGGGCTGTGATTAAAAATTGAGGCACAAGGGAAGACAAAACATGAGAATGAGTCTAGTAAGAGTCATACTTGGTCACAAGGTGAGGGGAGTAACAAGTCCAATTCCGTTAACACTAATCAACCCCTTGTCATTAAGAGTAACCCGACTCAACCCACAAACAAGACACCCACTGAAACTAGTTTGGCCAAGGTACGTTGTTTTAAGTGTCAAGGCTTTGGTCACTACAAGAACGCCTGTCCTAATAAAAGAGTTGTGACCTTAAGAGAAGTAATCACTATTAGGGATGAAATATGGGAAGAGGAACAACGTATAGGGGCTGTTTTTAACGTTAACGAGGAAGAGGAAGGGGAAGAGGAGGATTTTGAGGCTTATGAACCCCCGGCTTATGATACACTCTTAGTACTACGTACTCTACATGCTAACCCCATTCAACATGACACCGAACAAAGAGACCAACTATTCCATACTAAGTGTCAAGTTAACAACAAATGGTGTAGTTTAATAATCGATGGAGGTAGTTGTACCAACGTTGCCTCAACTGAAATGGTAACTAAATTAGGTCTAACCACCACTAATCACCCTAACCCTTATGCACTACATTGGTTAGACAACGGGAACAAGGTGAGGGTCACTAAACAAGTAAGGGTGGGTTTAACCATGGGTTCCTATGTTGATGAGGTCTTGTGTGATGTTATTCCTATGGATGCTTGTCACATACTTTTAGGCCGCCCTTGGCAGTTTGATAGGGATGTAGTACACCATGGGCGAAAGAATGAGTATGAATTGAGAGATAAGGGAAAGAAAATTGTGCTAAAACCCATGACACCGCAAGAGTTGAGTACCATGTTAGCTAATCGAATCAAGAAACCCAAACTCTCCATATTTGCTAGTAAGGATATTATGGAACATGCCCTAGAAGAGGAAGAGCGTGTCTTTGACATGGCTACTAAAGAGGAGTCAGTTAGGGTTGATAATGGGTTTGGAGGGAAACAATTGAAGGAGTTGCTAAAGAAACGAGGTGTTGTCCTTTCTATTGAAGTACCAGCTAGTTTAACACCTAGTAGAGATCAAGAAATCTTAAGGTATGAAGATAGTAAGAGCAAAGGCGTGGTTAATGCTTTTTCTTGTCACAACACGCACTCAACCACCTTAGATGCAAGCACGCTTGGATTTGAAGCCTTGAAGGACTATTACTCCATGGATGCTGATGTACTCACCAAGTGTAAGGCTGGTGCTCTTAATACTTTTGATGAGTTTATTTTGCAGGAGGATCTTCTTCTTAAAGGGAACCATCTTCATGTTCCAAAACCTCCTATTTCAGAATTTCGAGTTAGAAAAGCTCATAAGGGAGGACCAGCTGAACATTTTGACATGACCAAGACCTTAGAGGTGTTAAAAGAACACTTCTTTTTGCTGAAGATACAAAGGAGTATTCAAAACCTTGTGAGCAAATACTTAACGGGTCCGGTTTCAAAGAGTCCTTTCAAACCAAGAGAGTACTTTCCATTCTCCGAAATGACTCACTTCAGTATTTGTTACACAACGGATGAAGCTAGCAAAGGATCTGACTTGTACTTTAGAGAAGTAATTCGGGAAAGGATCAAGGAAACCTACAAGGGAAGGTCCAACAAAAACAGAAAACCGAGACTCTTCCAAAAGGGTGACTTGGTTTTAGCTCACTTGGGAAAGGAGAGGTTTTCAAGCAAAAGAAAGAACAAGTTGAAGCCACAAACAGAAATTCCATACAAGGTATACAACAATGCTTGCAAGGTGAAGTTGCCGGATGATTATGGAGTTCATGTCACGTTCCAAGTGGAAGATCTTTCTCCTTATCTTGATGATGATGGCATTTCAGAATTGAGGACAATTCCTTTTCAAGGGGGAGGAGATGATCCGAGTGAAGAAGCTACTAAGGAGTTCAATGAAGTCACCTTAACTCCTAATGGTCTTAGTTCAGCCACACTAGCACCTCCTACCAGCTTAGTAGTGTGCCTACTTCAATTGGTGAGCTAGCTCGTGTGTGGGCTGAATAAAGGAGCAAATAATCAAGGTAATATGAAGGCATTAACTTGGGTTCACACTCATTCAAGCATGGGGAGTGTACTGAAGCTATGAGGGTGTTTGAGGCTGATTGTGTTCACATGGTGTACACGTCTAAATGCTCTCTTGTTAGCTTTGTTTTTGGCTCCTAGTTCACATAGTGTGCCGCGTCTGAATGCTCTTCCTTAAGCTTTGTTTTTAGCTCCTAAGCTTTGTTATTATCACCATGTAACTTTGTTATTATCACCCTTAAACCAGCCTGGTTAAGGGATGCTTTGTAGGCTATATATAGCCGTGAACTTGAATGAATAAAAAACAGAATAGACACAAGATTTATACACAAAACTGAGTAAAGCATTGCTTTCTTTTACGTCCTTGTTGCTTACAAGACAAAGTCTAGAGTTAGTCGCGTTACAAGCTCTAAACTCGCTACTTCAATCGCGTGTTTGATTTAGCACCCGCTTTGTTGAAGTATAGGTCTACTTCACTAAGCATACTATCCCTTGGTTACGGTTCTATCATACTCACAAACTATCCTTACAATCTATTTTGTTGCTTTTGTTTACGTGCATTTCAGAATACTATCAACCTTCACGTTTTTGTTTCAAAGTTCATATTAACTCACATCAAAAGGTGTATCACATATATCAAAATAAAACTAACAAACAACTAACAAATAGCTAGCAGCAAGTAAGGGTCGAACCACAGAGAGATGAATGAATATTCCAAATTATCTAAAGTCGATTCTAAATTATTCTAAATCCGGTTTGTTATGGGTTTGTTATCTAAACTAATACTGTAACAGTGAAGATTGAATATTTTTTCAGATTTTTTTACCGGTGTTTTATTTTTGCAGCGAGGAGGGGGCATTGTATTCAAGCTTGGCTAGAATTGAGCGGAATGATATACGTTCAATGCTACCGGGTCAGAACATGGCGTCGTGCGTCATCGTGTGCTGGTCGATGATGATGAACAGCCTTGCCTTAGGCGTTACTGGGTCGGACGAGACACCTATGATGGCTTTCTTTGGTTTCCGACAGTCGGTACACGTTACTGTTGCATTTGTGTATATATATAAATATCACCATGGGGTCGGGAGGATACAAGTCCCTCATATAAATATTTGTGTGTGAGACAAATTCATACTGTAATTCATGAGACAAATTCATACTGTAAGTATGTATAGTAATCAAATCGGTCATGATTTCTGTTACTCCAACGCATTGAGTGTGTTACTTCAACATATTTTGATTGGAAACTGCAGCCAAAATACTTTACAGTTCATCCCAATTTGAGACACATTGAATATGTTGTAGGACTGCCTTTATGGGATGGTTGAACAGTATGAAGACGGTCCATCCACGCAACAAGCGGACATCTTGATGGCGCATTGGGACATATTTAGAAAGAAGTGTGGTCGTTCTCTTGACATTAATTCCGAACTCATCTTTGTTCCCATCAATCTCGAGGGGTACTACTCATGCGTATGCGTCAACATTAAGGACAAGACAGTAGATCTCCTTGATCACCAATGCTACATGGACGTGCAAGATACAGTCGTGTACAAGGCCGCAAATCTAATTGTGAGCGCGCTCTTTCCGATCTGTGTGTGTGTGTGTGTATATATAGGAGGGTTCTTATGAGTCCTTCTATATATTTGAGTCCCTAAGTCTTTCTACCATCCATTGGATGATAATACAATGGATGGATGAGATGGATTGAGATTTTGTATTAAAAAAAAAAAAGATATTGTTTCCTAATTTGAAGGAGTGTAACATCCAACAAAATAGGAAACACAATCAGTATTTCAATAATCATATGTAAGGCGTATTTATTAGAGTAACACGTTTCAAACGTTGGAGTAACACAAAATATCTATCTATTAGAGTAACACGTTTGTAACGTAGTAACACCAAGTATCTATTAGAGTAACACGCTTCTAACATTGGAGTAACACAAAGTATCTATTGGAGTAATACGTTAGTAACGTTGGAGTAACATAATTATTCATATGTTGAGTTAATAATTATGTTCAGTGTTGGGGGCATGCATATAACTCTAAAATCAAAGTAAGCATATTTGCATGTTGTTCGTTAGAGTAACACCAAACTTTAGTCAGAGTAACAGTTCTATACAATAAGAGTAACACAAAATAAATTAAGGAGAGGAGAAGATATGCGGTAAATTATTATTTTTAGTTCTGTAAATAACAATTTTTTAAAAAATGAAAATCTTAATTGTGAAGGAATGTGTGTGTGAGAGACGGTAATTATTTTTGATAGGAGAGATATTAAATGATGAGTAATTAAGGAGAGAGAGATATTTACCAAATATAGTCACTTACTTTAATTACTCAAACAAATCACAACATCAATCTATCTCTAATCCGAGAGATGTGGTGAGTACTCACGGACTTAATTTTAAAAGGTGGACTCACCTGATCTCTCTTCTATATATATATATATATATATATATATATATATAGAGAGAGAGAGAGAGAGAGAGAGAGAGGTAGGTTCAAATAAGGTCAACAATTTTTTTTAAGTCTATATTAAAGTTACAGATGACATACTTTAAAGTTGCATTTGTTCAAAATTGATATGTAACTATAACATTCAGCACTTTTGTCACTTCAAGTGATAAAGTGCAACTTTATCACTCATCTTGTGTAACTTTAAGCACTTTTTGTGTAACTTTAACACTAGAACTTAGGAACTTAAAAAAGTTGTTGACCTTATTTGAACCTACCTCTCTCTCTCTCTCTATATATATATATATATATATATATATATATATGAGTAAGGCTCTTATGAGTCCTTCTCTATATATGAGTCCCTAAGTCCTCATCCCATCTGTTCGGGCAAAAATTTGCACCTTCGGAACGCAACGTGGCATAATACGAGTGTACGGTCAAAAGTTCAAGAGTCAAAGGTCAACGACAAGAGAGTCAAATTTCGCGGGTGAAAAGTAAAAGTCGAAGATTAAAAGATGGAAGTCAAAATAATAGAAAGTCGTCAAGCCAAGCAAACCCGGAATAATAAACAGCAATGGGCCAAACGAAGCATGGAGTGAATAAAACAATGGGCCACTTAATAAGGCAGACCCAAGAAACAAAGGGAAGAACTCAGCCCAGATGAAGAGGGAAAGGTAGCAGCTGCTGCTCTTACAATTCAGGAAACCCTCCTGAAGACCAGGAGATAAATGAGGAGAAGAATATAACTGCTGAGGAGGATGCAACGGCTAAGGGAGGATTAAATACCAAGATCTTAAGCAATAAAAGAGATGATTAAATACCAAGATCCTAAGCAATAAAATAGAGGTTAAATGCCAAGATTCCCAACCATAAAGGGGATAACGGACAAGCAGCACTATAAAAGGAGGAAGAGGAAGAAGGAAGGAACACACAGGCTAACCGACTCCACACATAAAAAACACCAAAAATCCTTAGCAATCTACTATAGATAAATACTCATATTTGTATTCTCTTCCTTATTCTTATTCTTTTTCCATTGATAGTGAAACTTTGGTGGGATTCCGACTCCCCCCGCGGTTTTTCCCACATCGGGTTTCCGCGTCACCAAAACTTTGTGTATCGTCCCTTCTTTTTTCATTGTCCTTTACTTGCTAGACTCGTTCAATTTCATCAACCCATAATTATAGGACGATCGCTTTGACCCGCAACCGATATCGTAGACCCGGTAAATTTTTACCAAAACAATTTGGCGCCCACCGTGGGGCAAAGTGATCATTTCCTATAAACCAAACCCTACCGTGAAGCAAACTCGTGTCACCATGACCGGATCCGGCCAAAGTTCGTCCAGCAGTCAAGGAGCATCAACTCAGCCCATTGGAGGAAGGTTGTCCCCAGGATCAGCAGAGCTGGTTTTCACACCCCTCACCTTGGATATTCCCACCAGCCAAGCGGTGAAACCCACGTTGCCGGTGTCTAGGCCCCCTCCGACGCCTAAAACCTTTGGGGTCACCAGCTCCTCCAAGGCCAGGAAGGAAAGCGTACCAACCAGAACCTTGACTCCAGGAGGATTCGTAGAAGAAGCTTCCAGTGGAGCGGGGTCACCAGACCTGATGCAGAGTATGCTCCAGGGAATCAATGCTCTGCGCCAAGCAGTAGAAACCCTGCAGAAGGACAACCAAGATATCAAGGCCCGGATCTCGGCAGCAGACAAGACCCCAGTTGCATCGCTCCAGATGTCACCAGAGATGCTGCCTCTGATTCCTAGGGGAGAACCCAGCACCCGTAGGGAATCAGCAGCTAGCAGGAAGACCACCAGAGAGGTCCCTTCAGAGTTGGTCACCAGACTGGAGCTAGGATTGGCACCACCAAGCCCGGTTATTGAACCCCAAGGGTTGGGTTACTTGACCTATGGCCCCACACCCGGCAGATCTCCTACCGCAGGTAACTTTCTCTCCAACATCGAAAGTCGAGAGACTAACTCACTATCTTCTGCAGGCACCCCTGTCCACCAGACACCAGGATGGCAATTTGTAACTTCACCAGAGATGACCACCTTATCCAACAACCAGCCCTCTGGAGGAATGTGGACAGCGCCTACCCTCAACCAGCAGGCGTCAGAGTGGCAGCCCAGATCCGTGACAGCAGCAGCACCTTTACCTCCTCCTCCTAGTAGTCAACACCCTGGAGGACCTTATGCAGGGAGTACTCCTTTCAACTTTTCTCCTCCTGTCTCTAACCCTCTTGCAGGAACAATCAGCACAGCAGATCAGCAACGCCAGGAATTGAAGGAATTGAGGGACCTGATCAACAAGATTCCTGGAATGTCACGCCCCCTGGAGAGAGCAGCTAGGGACAGCTACGCAGATTCACCCTTCATCGACGATCTAGCCTGTGTTGCTGTACCCAAGGGCTTCATGCCACCAGCCATGACGCTTTATGATTGCACTGCAGACCCCCTAGATCACATCAACCAGTACAAACAGAAGATGATGGTGGTAACCGCTACGGGGCCCCTGAAGGAAGCCTGCATGTGCAAAGGGTTTGGCTCCACTCTGTCAGGAGCAGCCCTCCATTGGTTCGTCGGTCTGCCTAACCGAAGCATCACCTACTTCGCTGACCTGGTCAATGCCTTCAACCAGCAGTTCGCCAGTAGCAGAAAACCAGAGAAGCAGACCAGTGATTTGTATCGGGTAGTGCAGAAGTTCGAAGAATCTACACGTGATTTCCTCAACAGATTCAACAAGGAGAAAGTCACCATCCCCAGATGTGATCTGCCCACCGCCATAGAAGCCTTCCGCCAAGGGCTCCACCAGGATTCAGACCTCTATAAAGACCTCACAAAGTACCCATGTGCCACATTCGAGGATGTGTAGACCAAGGCGATGGCAGCCATCAGGCTTGAAGAAGATTCAGGCCCCAGAAGGGCTGCGTATGGTTATGTCACCAGAAAGGCGCCAGCAGAAAAGAGGGGTGAAAGATCAAAGCCCTATGACAGGAACGTGAGCAAAATTTCCGAGGAGAAAGACTGGAAGGACAATCCAGGATTGCCACCTAAAGTAAGTGAGTATGGGTTCTCTACCAACCTTGATGGGGTGCTCAAGGCTCTGAGGGAGTTAGGGGGCAGAGTCAGGTGGCCCAGGAGACAGGAGTACACCAACGACCGAAGAGACGCCAGCAAGAAGTGCGAATTCCATGACGATATCGGACACCATACCGATGAGTGTTTCCAGCTCAGGAGAGAGGTTAAGTTCCAGTATGATCAGGGGAATCTGGATCACCTCATGTCCAGAAACTCCAGCAGGATAAATGCAGCAGAGCAAGTATTACCTTCTCCACCTCCAGTGAGTACCAGAATTATCAATGTGATCACAGGAGGGTCGGAATTATTTGGACTGACCTACTCAGCAGCCAAGAGACATACCTCTCAGACCAGAGGAGACAGACCCGAGCACTCCTGCAGAATCAGTTGCAAGGATCTTCCAGCTGTCACCTTTGACGAAACTGACGCAGAAGCTACTCCAGAGATGCACCATGACGCCTTAATAATCACTCTCTCCATAGGGAACTGCACCGTGAAGAAGATTCTGGTGGACACCGGGAGTTCAGTCAACCTCATCATGTTGGAAACTCTCCAGAATATGGGGTTTAGTGAGAAGGACCTAACTAGGAAGGCGGTCCCCTTGGTAGGTTTCAGTGGTGAAACCAAACACTCCCTAGGAGAGATCACCGTTCCCACCTACGCTGGAGGAGTGAATAAGCAAGTGCGGTACCTAGTCATTGATGGGCCCTCCACCTACAACCTGATTCTAGGAAGGCCTTGGATCCATGAGATGAAGGCAATCACCTCCACCTACCACCAGTGCCTGAAGTTCCCTACACCCTGGGGAGTGCAGAAGATCAACGGAGACCAAGGAGAGGCCAAGGATTGCTACAGGGTAGCCCTTAAGAAGACGGCGAGCCCCCCAGCATAGCAATTACAGAGCCTTCATCTGCCTCTGCAGGAGTACGTAGAGCCACCTCAGGTGGAGTTGGATGAAGTCAACCTGGACAAGCAACATCCAGAGCGAAAAGTGTTAATCGGATCAGAATGCACAGGTAATATCCGCCAAAACCTCATTGAATTATTAAAAACTAACATGGATTGTTTTGCTTGGTCGCATGATGATATGGTAGGTATAGATCCGAGCATTATCACCCACAGGCTAAGCGTGGACCCAAGCTACAAACCAGTCCAGCAGAAGAGAAGGAAGTTTGCTCCAGAGAGAAATCAGGTCATAAATCAGGAGGTGGACAGTCTGCTGGCTGCTGGAAAAATCAGGGAGGTGAAGTACCCAGAGTGGTTGTCTAACGTGGTGGTGGTTCCAAAGAAGAATGGCAAGTGGAGGGTGTGCGTCGATTTCACCGACTTGAACAAAGCATGCCCGAAAGATCCATTCCCCCTACCACATATAGATGTCATGGTAGATGCTACAGCAGGCCACGAGATGCTAACCTTTCTTGATGCGTGGAGTGGGTACAACCAGATCAAGATGCATCCAGCAGATCAGGAGAAGACAGCCTTCAGGTCTGAGAGAGGTATATATTGTTACAATGTAATGCCTTTTGGTCTGAAGAATGCAGGTTCCACCTACCAGAGACTAGTCAACAAGATGTTCAGGAGACAGATTGGGGACACTATGGAGGTATATATTGACGACATGGTCGTCAAGTCAAAGCAAGCTTCGCAACATACAACACACTTGGAGGATACCTTCAACACCTTGAGGGAATACAAGATGAAGTTAAATCCTTCAAAGTGCACATTTGGAGTGTCATGTGGGAAGTTTCTGGGGTACATGGTGACCCAGAGGGGAATTGAAGCTAGCACAGAGCAGATCAAGGCCATCCTCCAGCTGCAATCCCCACAGAAGCCAAGAGACGTGCAAAGGCTGACTGGAAGAATTGCTGCTCTGAGCAGATTTATCTCCAGGTCTTCAGATAGATGTCGGCTGTTCTATGATATGCTGAAGAAGGCCCAAAGGTTTGATTGGACAGCAGAGCACGAGAAGGCGTTCAGCGACCTGAAGCACTACCTCAGCACTCCATCTCTGCTGTCAAAACCAGAACCTGGAGAACCACTCTTCCTGTATTTATCAGTAACCGAGGTAGCAGTCAGCGCGGTATTAGTACGTGAGCACGAAGGAGCACAATGCCCAGTATATTATGTTAGTAAGTCTCTGCTTCCTGCAGAGACCAGGTACACATCCCTTGAGAAACTCGTACTTGCACTTGTTACAGCATCTTACAAACTTCGACCTTATTTTGAATCGCATGATATTTCCGTAATAACAAATTATCCACTAAAAACTATTATGAGAAAACCTGAGTTATCAGGGAGAATGGCCAAGTGGTCTATACACTTGAGCGGCTTCGACCTGAAATTTGTCCCCAGAACAGCGATAAAATCCCAGGCGTTAGCAAACTTCGTATCCGACTTCAGCCCAGCACTGCAGACACAGGCAGAGAAAGACATCCTCCTTAAGGAGGACAAAGGCGAACAGGTGTGGAAGCTAAATGTAGATGACGCCTCCAACATGCGAGGATCTGGAGCAGGATTAGTTCTGAAGTCTCCTCAAGGGGATCTCATAGTCCAAGCAGTACGGTGCGAGTTCCGAACAACAAACAACGAGGCAGAATATGAAGCTTTAATCTTGGGACTCCAGCTGGCTCTAGACCTCAAAATCAAGCGCCTAGAGGCTTACAGCGATTCCCAACTAATAGTCAATCACATGAATGGTTCGTATGCAGCTAAGGACTCCAAGATGGTGTCTTACCTTGAAGTGGCAAAGGAGCTCTCCCTCAGGTTCGTAGCCTTCTCAATCAACCAAGTCCCTAGGGACCAGAACGTGGAAGCAGACGCCCTAGCCACCCTGAGGGCAACCTTCAAACCAGGCGTAGTTTCCACCATACCCATTGTCCATGTACTGGAGCCAGCAGTTTGGACAGGCACACAGGAACACCAGATGCTGAGGCAGGAAGACAATTCACCAGACCAGGGACTGCAGTGGCTGCAGGAGGCAGGAGTCTGCAGCACCTCAGCAGAACAAGAAAGAATCCCAGACTGGAGAAAACCCTACCAAGAATGGCTGCAAAACGATATCCTGCCAGCAGACAAGAAGGAAGCCCGGGGTTTTAGAATGAAAGCGTCCAGGTACACCCTCATTGATGGTGTCATGTTCAAAAGATCAGCCGCTGGACCATACTTGAGGTGCCTAAGTCAGCAGGAGGCAGAGGTGGTTATGCATGACCTCCACGGTGGTGAGTGTGGAAATCATGCAGGGGGCAAGAGTCTATCCAACAAAGCACTCCGCCAAGGTTACTATTGGCCGACAATGCGCAAGGACGCGAGGGAATATGTTAAGAAATGTGACGCCTGCCAGAGACATGCACTGGTCAATCACCAGCCAGCAGAGCCGTTGCACCCAGTAATTTATCCTTGGCCCTTCATGAAATGGGGGATGGATATTGTTGGCAAGCTACCGAGAGCCCCAGGAAACAAGGTTTTTATGTTGGCCATGACTGACTACTTCTCCAAGTGGATAGAAGCAGAAGCATTCCCTCAGGTGACTGAGAAGCAGGTTATATCCTTCATAAAACGTAACATTATCTGCAGGTTTGGCATTCCTTCAGAGATCATCTGCGACAACGGATCCCAGTTTATTGGCAACAAGATGGAGGCCTACTGCGCCAGGTGGAACATCACACTAAGCAAGTCTACCCCCAGAAACCCTCAGTCTAATGGTCAGGCGGAGTCTAGCAACAAAATTGTGATAGACAACCTGAAGAGAAGGCTGGAGGAGGCAGGGGGCAGATGGGCAGAAGAACTCCCCTTGGTGCTGTGGTCTGACAGAACTACACCCAAGGTGGCTACAGGACGAACACCTTTCAGTTTGGTCTTTGGTGCTGAGGCGGTCATCCCTTCAGAGGTGAGAGTGCCTACTCATAGATACGGATGCATAACCGAAGACAGGAACCAGGTAGAGATGGCAAGCAGCTTGGATACTATAGATGAGCTCAGAACCGATGCTCAAATAAGGATGGCCTCCTACAGACAAACAGTCGCCAGAAGTTACAACAAGAATGTCAGAGTCAGAATCCTGCAGGAAGGAGACCTAGTCCTCAGAAAAGTCTTCCAGAACACCAGGAACCAACGAGCAGGAAAGTTCGCTTACAATTGGGAAGGACCCTATCAAATAGAGAAAGTAGTTGGGAACGGAGCCTACCGACTTATGACCATGGAGGGGAAGATCATCCAAAAGCCATGGAACATCGTACACCTAAAGAAATACTTCTTCTGAGTGGGCCACAGCCGCCAGCAATCTGGGCCACTGCCGCCAGAAACATGGGCTACAGCCGCCAGAAACGTGGCATCTATTCTGCTAGATGCACCTCCACCAGAACCCAGGTTTAATCTTTTCAAACCTCGCAAACACGTATTTAAATTTTCCTATCATTCTTCTGTTTTCTTTTCTTTCTTTTAGCAAAATTCAAATTTTTTCCCGCATATTTAAATCAGATAAAATTTTGATTTCCTTTTTACGTGTGTCGTCAAAATTCAATTTTCTTTGGCATTAAGGTTTGATTTTCTTATTGCGTACATTTTCGAAATTTAATTTTCTCTCTCCATATATTTTCGAAATTCGATTTTTTGCTTCCACATATGTTTTCAAATATTGTGTTCCCTATCTTTGCCAAATTTTTGTCAGTTTTCTCAAACTGAGTGCTGGTGACTAATCTGGTGGAGTGTACAATTTCTACAGAGGGCGTGCGTCTGTGACTAAGTGCCTACAACCGGGACATTACAGTCTCCTGCGCCACTTAGCACCCACGCAAAGCGTGGCACCTCCGACTGAGTGGGCGAACTAAACCCCAGGCCACCACTATATCAAAGGTCGACCATACAAACATAAGGCATGCATACAACAGAAGGTAGTTAGACAAAACTACAACAAACGATTACAATCAAACGCAAACAACCACAATAAAAAACAAACGATTACGATCTTCTATTAAGGCACGAAGTGACACAAAATACTAACACACTTCGCTCCCCTGAGCAAAGGCGAAGTCATTACAGAATTTTTTGCAAACACTAACAAATCGGAAGTTCATGCCATGCAGGATTCACAAGCCGAAAACAAAGGAGGAGTAACATCACTCCAGCAGAACTTGGTCCACAGCCTGGACATTCTCCTCTGGTGGAGGCGGAACTGTAGCAGATTCTCCTGCAGAAACCTGGGTCTCTGATGAACAGCAACAGAATCTCCCCCAGGGTCATCAACGACATCCTGCTGGTCCACGCTTTTTTGCCCATCAGCCTCCTGATCAGCAATGAGAAATCAGCGGACTCCATCAGATCCTTCGCCTCCACATCAGAAAGAGCATCCAGGTCAGGCGCCACAGGAAATTCCTCATCCAGTCACTTCTTCTCTACAACCAGATTCCTCCGCCAACAATCTGCGAACCAAGTCCAACTCCTTCAGAGAACCTTCTTCTAGCACAGACCTGGGACCAGGAAGTAGCATATGATCCAGGAAAGTCATATCCTCTGCAGACTTACCAAAGCCTTCAGGAAGTTTGAGCACCACTTCAGCAGAAACCTCATCAACGGATCTGGGGGCAGAATAAGAGATAGACTTAGAAAGGTCTGCCACCAGAGGTCCACTCTCTGCAGGAGTAATTTCTAAGAGAGGGGACAGATCACGCCTTCTCCTAGAACCAGCAAGGCCAGCCGAAGCAGAGCCAACTGCCTACAACTGAGGCAAGCGAAAATTCCCGCCTAAGATGAGCTTAGTCGGAAATTTGGGGGCATTTGTTTGGGCAAAAATTTGCACCTTCGGAACGCAACGTGGCATAATACGAGTGTACGGTCAAAAGGTCAAGAGTCAAAGGTCAACGACAAGAGAGTCAAATTTCGCGGGTGAAAAGTCAAAGTCGAAGATTAAAAGATGGAAGTCAAAATAATCGAAAGTCCTCAAGCCAAGCAAACCCGGAATAATAAACAGCAATGGGCCAAACGAAGCATGGAGTGAATAAAACAATGGGCCACTTAATCAAGCAGGCCCAAGAAACAAAGGGAAGAACTCAGCCCAGATGAAGAGGGAAAGGCAGCAGCTGCTGCTCCTACAATTCAGGAAACCCTCCTGAAGACCAGGAGATAAATGAGGAGAAGAATATAACTGCTGAGGAGGATGCAACGGCTAAGGGAGGATTAAATACCAAGATCTTAAGCAATAAAAGAGATGATTAAATACCAAGATCCTAAGCAATAAAATAGAGGTTAAATGCCAAGATTCCCAACCATAAAGGGGATAACGGACAAGCAGCACTATAAAAGGAGGAAGAGGAAGAAGGAAGGAACACACAGGCTAACCGACTCCACACATAAAAAACACCGAAAATCCTTAGCAATCTACTATAGATAAATACTCATATTTGTATTCTCTTCCTTATTCTTATTCTTTTTCCATTGATAGTGAAACTTTGGTGGGATTTTGATTCCCCCCGCGGTTTTTCCCACATCGGGTTTCCGCGTCACCGAAACTTTGTGTATCATCCCTTCTTTTTTCATTGTCCTTTACTTGCTAGACTCGTTCAATTTCATCAACCCATAATTATAGGACGATCGCTTTGACCCGCAACCGATATCGTAGACCCGGTAAATTTTTACCAAAACACCATCCATTGAATGGGATGAGAACGGATGGACAAGATGCATCCTAATATTTGCATTAAAAAAAGAAAAAAAAGGAGATACTGCTTCCTAAAATAACTCCCATAATTTTAGGAAACAATAACATCACATTCACTCATTTATTCATTCACGTTCACGTTCATCAAAAATGTTTTGGTAAAAATTTACCGGGTCTACGATATCGGTTGCGGGTCAAAGCGATCGTCCTATAACTACGGGTTGACGAAATTGAACGAGTCTAGCAAGTAAAGGACAATGAAAAAAAAGGGGACGACACACAAAGTTTTGGTGATGCGGAAAACCGATGTGGGAAAAACCGCGGGGGGAGTCCGAATCCCACCAAAGTTTTACTATGAATGGAAAAAGAATGAGGAAGAGAATACAAATATGAGTATTTATCTATAGTTGATTGCTAGGGATTTTTGGTGTTGCTTATGCGTGGAGTCGGTGAGCTTGAATGATCCCTTCCTTCTTCCTCCTCCTCCTTTTATATGTGGCCTTGTCCTTAGGATTCCCCTCTTTATTGCTCGGCCATTATTGCACTGCTTTGCTAGTTATTGCCCTTGATTGCTTGAAATCTTGGCCTTTAATCCTCTTTATTGATTGAAATCTTGGTCTTTAATCTCCTCTCCCAGCCGTTACATCCACCTCCCTCTTCCTTTCTTGGTCTTGCAGAGTTGCAGGAGGGTTTCCCCCTTTCTAGGGGTTAATCCTCTTTCTTTTGTTTGTATGGGCCAAGTTTGTTGTAGTTAGGTTATGTTGTGGGCTCTCTCATTTGCTTGGCCGATTTCCTTGTTTGTTATTCGGGGTTTGTTTGCCTTGGTGTCTTTGACTTCCGTCTTTTAGCTCGTCTTTGGTTTTGACCTTTGACTTTTGACCTTTGACTCTCGGGTCTTGACTTTGACCTCTGACCCTTGGTTCTTGACAATCGTCCTTGTTCTTCCGACCATTGACCTTTTGACCGTCCACTCGTAGCATGCCACGTTGCATTCCGAAGGTACAAATTTTTGGCCCGAACAAAAACCTAGAAAAAAACGCTTCCAATATCACGTTCATTCATTCATTCATTCAAATTTGTGCTCGAAATCCCGTTACTATGGATTCAATGATCGCGACATCTTCATCAACTGTTGATAATCAATTCATCGACTATAACAATGGTGAGTTTCGTTATTGCTTTCATGTTTTTCGTCAATTTTTATTCATCATCTTGACTAATTTGCGTCAATTTGCTTTCATGTTTTTCGTCGATTTTCATGTCGATATTGCTTTCATGGTCATTTCATTCATCATAGATTCATATCTGGTTCATTGCGCTCTTATTAGTATAGATTCCAAATTTTTATATTTGTTAAAAGGTGGAATTTTATTTATTTGATTATTCATAGATTCATATCAATGGTCCATTACTCTCGTGTTATTGTTTTGTTTATTCTTTAGGTTTTTCTTAAGCTTCACTGATACTATTGTTTTGTTTTCTATTGAAGCAGACACGGCGTTGAAGTAACATACGTTCTAAGTCACGGTAACACCTAATTTCAATTAGAGTAACACAAAAATGTAACACAAAAAGTCTAAGCATTATATGAATTTTACGCACGAACAAATATATGGAGTTATTGTAATGCACATATTGTGTTACTTTAATGGAAAATCATCTTTCGGGCTCATCTTGTTAAGATCTCAAAAATCCACGCATACGCGCATGTATACACCCGCATTTTGACTGCTTGTGTCTATAGCAGTCTCCAACAAAACACCCGATGATGATTGGACGTAAACATGCTTTAATACGCTCAAATACGGACTCGAAATCAATGGTATCCGATGTGGGCACTTAGCGGAGTACAAATCTCTCAAAACCGACCTCAAATCCAGACTTAATGGGTCATTTCCAATAAAATAAAGCTACTTTGAGCCAAAACTGCCGCCGGGGGTAAATCCGTGTTTTGCGATCGAGCGGAAACCGGTCAAAGTCGAAACCTGGAAAAAAACCCAAAACGCGTCCAAGTACGTTCAACAACCATGTCAAAACAGAATCCAACGTTTCCTCATATAAACCAGATACCAATCCGTATTTAATTTGAGTAACATCCGATACACGCGATTTCAATCACGCGCAACAAGGCACCCCAGAACTGAGCCGCCTCAACTAGGGCGTCCCAGTATTGAACCGCCTCCCTTCAAGCGTCCGAGTCTTGAGCCGAAGCATTTTGTAAAACCTTATAAATACACCCTCACGTCCAACATTCGAGGGGTCACAAAAATTCATTCTCGAAAACCTTATTTTCAAAAACCAAGAGCATTCAACCCATACACATCTTAACTCGCCTACATTCTCGATCGCTCCCGTTTTTATGTCGACACATAACGAGCCCATGTTCCGAGATTTTTAGCATATAGGTTGAGGGTGTAAACAAACCCCATCTTCTCTAATCTCTAATCTCTTCCTCTTTTATTTTTGTTTACTAATTACGAACTATTACTAACTTTTATTTCACCGTTATACTAACGTTTACATTATCGTAACGCTAACTACAAACATTTATTTACCGCATCTAACATTTCATTTATCATTCCTAACAATTAACTACTAACTTCCGACTATAAAATACTCACCTTTAACGTACCGAATACAAAGGGTGACGAGATAAGGAAACACGGGCACAAGAGTATTGCACTCGCGTCGACCGTCGCTTATCTCGCTACCCCGCATAATTGGTTGTCTAGGGTGAGTTAACCTCCTAAAATGATCTTTTACATTTTCGTTCATAATAAATACCGCGTATATTATGATTAAACGAAACTATTTTCAAAATCGAATCGAGTACATCCGATAATCGAACATTGCCTAAAGTCCGTATAACCAGTGAACAGGCCGCACCGGAGGTGGCGCCCATATTTTGAGGCACGCCGCCCTAGGCACCTGAGGGTCAGAGCGCCTCATGGCGTGCGCCTAACCCTTCGGGTTAGAGAGTGATCGCAATAATTCGTTATCGAGTGTATTCGATATCATTTTTTAAATATCGTTCTAAGCGCCCGATGTTGACTCTGTAGTCAAATGTCGCGCGTAAAAGAGCCGTCGATAGTCGAAGTGGTATGAAACCCTATGACGTCAATCCGAGAGTCGTACGGTCTACGCGACCCGATAACGACATCGCGATACGAAGGGCTCCGATATTCGTATCAAGTCGATATGGTCGATTTATCACAAAATTGGATCGTTTAAGGACAAGTACCCCATTATGGCTGAAATGAGATATCGTAGACTTCCGACGTAGTCTACAACGATTCACATTTCACTTAGGGAACGATATTTGCGACGTTAGTCGACGCGCGTTAATCTGTCACACGTTTCCTTTTCAAATCTACATTTCGCATTTATTATTTTTCCCTTACGACTTCGAGCGAATGTCTCACTATGAAAGTATTATACCAACAACTTCCTAGTCTGATTCGGTATGCGACATCTTGAGACAACCAAACTTCACAACGAGAAGTTGGGACGAGATATTAAGGCTTCAGGGTCAAGCTAGCATCACGCTTCGGTCCCGAACCCAGCCTGTCCGAACGCCCAAGGTCAGGCGCCTGAATATCAGGATACCCGCCCTCAGGCGCCTGAACTCCAAGCCGCTTCACTTCAGGCGCCTAAGTTCCAGACCGCAGTCTTTCACGCGTTCCAGCCTCTGTCCTCTAGTTAATATGTAACGCAATACATAATTGATTAGAGTTTGTCCAATATCCGGTTTGCGGTTTCAATTTACGATTCATTTACAAGTTCGTTTATTATTTACGTCACCGTTTCTAACTCGCTAGTTTTTTTTTTTTTTTTACTCGTTGTATTGTGAAATCCGGGTTGTATTCTGCCCGTGTAATTTGTAATTTATTTTTGAATTTATTTACTTTCGATGTTAGCATTTACCGCTTTCTAAATAAACATCGCATGCTAAATTCAATTTCGACGTTATTTAAAGATGCATTAAACGACGTAGCTAAACACGTATTTCACATGCATTGCTTAAAATGTTGTTTTCATATCATTTAACCGTCTTACTAACGCGCACACACGAAAACCGAAAGATATCTTAGTAGAGGGCGCTGAGAGCGGGCAGGGTAGGGTGTCCTTCGTGGGCTTCCCAATACGTACCCTCACCCCTTACTCAGAACCACTGGTTTCCGGATGCCCAAAACCGTTGGCGAACGAGAGTCATTCGATACACGATACCCGATAACTCGGCATCGGTATCGTTATGCAAAGGGACGAACCCCATAAGCTCTAGTACTAAAGCGGGTCGTGCTTTGTGCATGATACGCCTAAGTATAAAGCGAGTTTGAACGGGTCCGAACTCCCACAAAGTTCGGTGGCGACTCTTATTTTGATTTAAATTTCGACCCGAGAACAATATTACCACGAGATTCATTCGCCTACCCAAACTCGCGTGTGGCCTCGTCGGGGTGGACCTATGTCATGTCCACAATTTGGCGACTCCACTGGGGATACCTGATGTACCATTTTTCATCGGGATTCTCAGGGTGAGACTCGAAGAGAAATTGTTCGATTATTAACGTGAGCGCATTAGTTCGATGGTTCATGCATAACCCATTTTTGTCCGGGCCAGTTACTTATGACCGACGTCTCACTATACCGCGGTGCATTCCTACATGGGTGCGCTAAAGACATCTATGGCCGAACTCGTATGGGTTTCGCGGCATGTTCTAAGACCAATTCGGCTTAGGAAGTTTGTCCTGATTTACGAGAGAGCCATCGGTGTTGGTATAGACCCTCTTTTGACCGACCAAGACTCAATTTAAAGCATATATGTTGTCGTTATCATTGCTTGCGTGACTATGTGCTAGTTGGTTTCCGTGTCATTTTTCAAAAACCGACATTTCAAAAAATGCATCCTTTCAAACATGTCAAGGTTTCAAAAACTTGGAATGCTGCCGAAATTTAGACTTACGATTTGACTCAAAATAGCCTATTTTTAGCCGACATGCTACCCATTTCGAAACTCGAAAACTTTCGACCTTTTCAAAAACTTGGTCCTGTCGGCATGCTGCCAATTTCAAAAGTCATGGTCGTCCTCCGAATTTTTCAGAATTCAATCTTTTTAAAAAAAACCCCTTCCTTATTATAGGACCTACCGTTATCCGTGTGTCGGGTCTTTTCATAGTACGTCAAAGGTTTATAGCGTCGAAACTCTATTGATCCTACATCGCGGGTTTCCACCCCATCCCCAGTCCGCCTTGTCTTAAAGGCATAACCAACCCGCGTAGGGCATACCTCTACAAGGGAAAGTCCGTTTTGACACTCGAGTCCAAAGTCTGGGAAAGTCTCACATGGTCCTTCCTTCGAACGGGATCCGGCCCACACTGCCGAATCCTAGGGAAGTCACACCACCAACGAGTCACCCGTCTAGGCGTCTTTCTCGAGTCGTTTTCTCGTTCAGTCTTTTCCTTGCTCGGGATGTACTGTTTTGATTCCAAGTTCTGGGATCAAGGTTTCTGATTACGTGGTATTGTTACAGACAGGCCACCGTCAACCATGCTCAGAATGGAGCTAGCTTTGAACAATTTGAAAAACACGATGGACACCATGGTCTTCAAGCAAACTGAGATTGAGGCCCAACTGATAGAAACTGAGGGTCGATCAAACGGCCATCAATGCTCGTCTGACTGTTGTGGAGCAAGGGACTCCCAACACCGGTACTGAAAACGCTAGACCCATCGCCGAACTAGTTAGCGCGGTGCGCTGACTAGAGGAACAAGCCCACTTGTCCAGGAATAACACCATCCACATGGAGAACTCCCCTGTTTATTCTCCTTTGCACGGCGAGTTGCCCGTCAATCTGAACCTCACGGGCCTGCCAATGTTCGAAGGGACCGAAGACCCGTTACTCCACATTTGGGCCTTCAAGGGGTTCATGGCCTTCACTGGAGTAAAATCGAGCATGTTAAAGAACCTGTTCGCTGCTGCCCTTTAGAAGCACCCACGGGCCTGGTACTATAAGCTAGACCCGAAAAAATACCCAACTTGGGATGATGTGGCTACGAAATTTGCTCGGAACTATGCTGATAACACCAAGATCCAAACCACTATGCGCTCCCTGGAGGTTATAGCCCAGGATCCCAAAGAAGGTTTTACTAAATACCTTCAACGCTGGAGGACCAAAAGTGTGAAGCTGGTCGATAATCCCAGCAAGAAAACTTCGGTGGAGGCCTTTGTCAAGAACCTCCTCCCCTCCTACCGGGTCCATCTCCGGTATGCGGTCATACCCAATTTCACCACCCTTACTGAAATGGGTATGAGGATTGAAGACAATTTAAGGCTAGAGGGCCTAACTAAGGCCTACGGCAATGGTTACCAAGGGGCCTCCTCCTCCTCTGCTAAGACCCCAGCTGCAGCCCGCAGCATTTTTGATGAGGTCAATCTACTTGATGCCTCGTCCAGGAAGAATACCCCACCTCGGGTATTCATCGATATAGGTACCACCTATACTTATGCCTTACAAAGGCTGTCTTGTAAGGGCCTAATCCAACCGATAGGCCCAACTCCTGAAGTTCCATTCAACCGACGGTCCAAGAACTATAATGCCCAGGCCTATTGCCAATACCACCGGGGCAACGGGCATGACACCGAAAAGTGCTGGAAGTTGAAGCATCTTATTCAGAACCTGATTGAGAGTGGTAAGATTCCTTTGCCCGGGGACAAACCGAGCAACAAAGACACTCCTTTTAGCTCCCATGCCATCTTTACCAGGGAGGTGATCGATTGTTCCCATCTTCTCTCTCCTTTCATCCCACAAGTGAACAGGATTTGGTTCGATAATAAGGATGACGTCTACCTCGTCAAAGAGGAAACTGTCCACATTACCAGTGAAGAGGTCTGAAAGGCTAAGTACAAAGTCCTAGCCAGTAACCACCTCACACGCTCTGGTCGTCCCTACCAAGTTACTAGCTCTAGGGACACCCTTATCCTGGCAACCATCACTAAGCCAGTCAGGACGGAAGTCGATCACCCTTGAGGAGCCGACTATCGACACAGCTCTCGTGAAACAACTGAAGAAAACCCGAGTTGGCCTCACTATATGGCAACTTCTAGTCAGTTCACAAGAGCATCGAGAGGCACTTACCGAGGCCCTCGATCAAATGAAGATCGAATCCATTGTTACCCCTGTTGAAATGGTGGCCACGGTCTTACCCCACTTGAAGGGCAAAGCTAAGGAAGAAGGCCCATTAATCACCTTCTCTAAAGCCGATCTGCCACCGTTCGGGGCTTCTCATAACTTAGCCCTTTATATTACGGTGATTTGTCGCGGAAAGTACCTTCCCATGACCTTAATTGATGACGGGTCTGTCGTCAACGTGCTTTCTTTAAGGACCGCTAAAGCCTTCGGCATTACCGAGGTTGACTATATCCTGACTGCTCAAATCATCCAGGCTTTTGATGGGAGCCCAAAGTCGGTAGCTGGGGCCATAAAACTGACCATCGTAAGGGGCCTAGTGGAAAAGGAGTTGGACTTCCAGGTGATCGACGTCACCTCTTCTTTTAACCTACTCCTGGGAAGGCCATGGATCCACGTTGTCAAAGTGGTGTCCTCCACCCTCCACCGAAAAATCAAGTTGCTTCTGCATGATAGTGTCATCACCTTGGAGGTGACCCCTATGACTATGGTTAGCTGCAACGCCACGGGCCGTACGGACCTTTGGGGGTTCGATTTCGTAGAGACGATCGAGGAGGAATACCTCTTCAGGTCCTATTTCACCACTAGCATCAACACGATGCTACAGAATTTGGGGTACTTTCCGGGGGCTACCTCCAGACCTTATCTTCCAGCTGGGAAGATCATCGAGGTCCTTAAGGACGAAGACTCTCACTTCGGCCTCAGTTATGCTATAACATCGGGCAACGTTGTCCGAGCAAGCATCGAAAAGGCCTGCAATCTTATTAAGGGTATCCACTTGAGCCCTTATAGCCCACGGCTGACCGACTAATTTGTCATGCCGGTGTTTGAGGCTATCCAGGTCGGTATGTTCCGACCAACTATCTCATATCCTGGGACCCAATTGGCCTGGGATTGCAATTATATCTCGGATGACGTATTCACGCTCATCCAATCGAAGCAGGTGGAAGACGCCGACGATACTGAGCCCGCGTTAGGACTACCGTTCGGGGAAAACACGATAGCCCTGACTCCAAAGTAAGACCTGGTCAACCTCATCCTCCGCAGCAACAGGTTCGATCCAACAAAGCTGATCTCGGATGATGGTTTTGAGACGGGAAACAGAGCTTGGAGGAAGACTGTTAAGTGGACGGATAGTCAAGGGAGGATCTACAACCTTGGCTTATTGGGATGTTGTTTAGGTTCTGCAAATGGCGTTGTATCTGCGCCAAAGCATGCCTCGGCTAAGGAGCGAGGTAAACAACATTCAAGCTCAAAGGGATGAGCTACAGGGTGCAATTGACAGGGGTAAGGGGAAGGCTTGCAAACTGACGGAGGAGTTGGACCAGGTTAAGGGGTTGCTGGGGGAGGAGAGGAATCGACGTGCGAGCGTGGAGGGTGAGCTGTCCCAGACTCAGGGAACCAATTATTCTCTGCAGGAGAAGATTGCTGAGCTGAAGCGGATCTTGAAAGATGCTCTCAGTTGGCCGGCCCTGTATACCCGGGTCCAGATGATTGAGGAGTACTCAAAAGGAAAGCATGAGGACTGGGACTTGGCTGCTGAGAAGAAGTGGTTAGAGGAGGACTTTCCTGAATCTCCAAATCTGGATGTCTTCTTCGATGGGAAGAGGAGGTTCTGGAGGAGTCGGTTGACTCTCCTTTTCCTGACCGGGGAGCAGACCGGCAGGAGGGCACCGATCAGGGACATGTTGTTCCTTCTCATGTGGAAGTTCCACCTCTTGCAACTCTTCCTCCACTAGAAAAAGATGCTTAGGCTGTTAAGCCTTATTTCTGCTGAATTGTTGCTACCAACTCTTTAAATCTGCTGGCCCTGTGTGGCATCAAATATTTGTTAGTTTTTAAACTTTGTTTTTGGATTATCTTTACCTTCACTCAAGGGGGCGAAGTGTCTTTTGGATATTGTGGCACATTCGTGCCTGAATTTGATTGTGTTTAATCGTAGTAGTTTGGTTTTGCTACCTTCTGTCGTGTGTTTGCATGACTTGTGTTAGTATGGTCGACCTTTAGAAATGATGGTCCTGGGATTTAGTTCGCCCACTCTGTCAGAGGAGCCACGGTTCACGTGGGTGCTAAGTAACGCAGGAGACTGTAATGTCCTGGTTGTAGGTACTTAGTCACAGACGCACGCCTTTTGTAAAATTTACGCACTCCACCAGATTTTCCATCAGACCTTCGTGATGCCACCAGAAAATGGGAGAGTTACTCAAACTTAGAGAATAATGGACTTAAGCTCAAAAAATAACTTATGTATCAAACTTAGAAAATAGTGGACCTAAGTTCAAAATGATTTATGTACCAGAAGATGGAAAAGAAGAAAGAGAGCAAAAAAGAAAGAGAATAATTTATTTGGAAAAAAAATCACGAAAAATAAATGCTTCAAAAAGTAATAAAAATTCAATGCCATGTAATTACTTGAAAAAGAAGACTAAAAGATTTGAAAGGTATTCACAAAAACTTGATGTATTTAAAGCAACAAGACATAATTGTATGTTAAGAAGTGTTTGTTGGGGCAAAACCTGAGTTCTGGTGGAGGTACGTCTGGCAGAATGAATGTCTTGTTTCTGGCGACACTGGCCGTTTAAAATAAGTATTTCTTTAGGTGTATGATATTCCAAGGTTTCTGGATGATCTTTCCTTCCAAGGTCATGAGTCGGTAGGCCCCATTTCCAATTACTTTCTCCACCTGGTATGGTCCCTCCCAGTTGTAGGCTAATTTTCCGGCCTACTGGTTCTTGGTGTTCTGGAAGACTTTCCTGAGGACTAAGTCTCCCTCCTGCAGAATTCTAACTTTGACGTTCTTGTTGTAAATCTTGACCACTGTCTGCCTGTAGGAAGCCATCCTGATTAGAGCATCAGTCCTGAGTTCATCTATGGTGTCTAGATTACTCTCCATCTCCACCTGATTTCTATCTTCTGTTATGCAGCCGTACCTATGAGTTGGTACTCTGACTTTTGAGGGAATAACCGCCTCAGCACCAAAGACCAAGCTGAATGATGTTTGTCCTGTAGCTACCTTAGGCGTGGTTCTATCAGACCATAGTACTAAGGGGAGCTCTTCTGCCCATTTGCCCCCTGCCTCCTCCAGCCTTCTCTTCAGGTTGTCAATCACAATTTTATTGTTGGACTCCGCCTAACCATTAGATTGAGGGTTTATGGGGGTAGACTTGCTTAACATGATATTCCACCTGGCACAATAGGCCTCCATCTTGTTGCCAATAAATTGGGATTCGTTGTCGCAAATAATTTCAGAGGGGATGCCAAACCTTCAGATAATGTTACGTTTTATGAAGAATTAAACTTGTTTCTCAGTTACCTGTGGGAATGCTTCTGCTTCTATCCACTTGGAGTAGTCTGTCATAGCCAGCATAAAAGACCTTGTTCCCTGGGGCTCTGGGTAGCTTTCCAACAATATCCATCCCCCACTTCATGAAAGGCCAAGGCAAAATTACTGGATGTAATGGTTCTGCAGGCTGGTGGTTGACTGGTGCATGTCTCTTGCAGCCATCACATTTCTTGGCGTGCTCAACTGCATCTTTGCGCATTGTTGGCCAGAAGTAGCCTTGGCGGAGTGCATTGTTAGATAGGTTCCTGCCCCCTACATGATTTCCACATTCACCATTGTGGAGGTCATGCAAGATAGCTTCTGCCTCCTCCTGACCCAGACATCTCAAGTACGGTCCTGCGAGTGATCTTCTGAATAGAATACCATCAATGAGGGTGAATTTGGATGCTTTCATTTTGAAGCTTCTGACTTCTCTCTTGTCTGCTGGCAGAATGTCATTATGCAGAGTAGGGTTTCCTCCAGTCTGGGGCCTCCTCCTGGCTGGCTAAGGTGCTGAAAATTCCTGCCTCTTGCAGCCATTAGGTCCTGTCTTTTCCTTCCCCATATTCCTCCTGCTTCTTCTGGATTGCTGGCTGCAGGACGTGGACGATAGGTATGGTGGAGACTGCTCTAGGCTTGAATGTTGCCCCCAAGGTGGCTAGGGCGTCTGCTTCCGCATTCTGGTCCCGAGGAATTTGCTTGATTGTAAAAGTTGGACAAGTCCTTTGCTACTTCCAGATAAGCCAACATTTTTGAATCCTTTGCTGCATAAGAGCTATTCACATGGTTGACTAGAGCTGGGAGTCACCGCACACTTCTAGGTGTCTAATCTTGAGGTCTAGGGCCAGTTGGAGGCCTAGGATTAGGCTTCGTACTCGGCTTCGTTATTTGTCGTTCAAAATTCGCACTGGACTGCTTGGACTATGAGGTCGCCCTGGGGTGACCTGAGAATTAGCCCTGCCCCCAGATCCTCTCATGTTGGAGGCGCCATCTACGTTCAGCTTCCACATCTGCTCTCCTTTATCCTCCTCCAGGATTAGGATGTCTTTCTCTGCCTGGGACTGGAATACTGGGCTTAGGGGTGAGCAAAACCAGGTACCCGAACCGGTTGTTGGGCTTAGGGGTGAGCAAAACCGGGTACCCGAACTGGTTTTGAAAACCGGTTCGGGTACCCGGTTTTTGAAAACCGCTTTTTCCCGAACCGAAACCGACCCGGTTTAAACCGGGTACCCGGGTTTTGTCATATTGTAAACCGAAACCGAACTGTGTTAAACCCGAACCGGTTTTTGGGACCCGGTTTTAAAAAAAATATTGTTATCTTTGTTATAAACCGGTTTTTTGAATCAGTTTCGAACCGGTTTTTGACCAGGTTTCACTAATTTGCATATCAATTTTTTATTTATTTTTTCGTTTAAAACTGTAAACCGGTTCAAAACTGGGTACCCGGTTTTTAAAATTGTGAACCGAACCCGACTCAGTTTTTCACTAAAAAAACCGGTTCGGGTACCCAAACCGGTTTTCCACTTAAAAAATCCAGTTTTTCGGGTTTTTTAAACCGGATTTCGGTTCGGTTTTGGTTTTTAAAACCGGTCCGGTTTATTTTGCTCACCCCTAGCTGGGCTGAAGTCAGATACAAAGTCTGCTAGAGCCTGAGACTTTATTGTTGTTCTGGGGGTGAACTTCAAGTCGAAACCGCTCAGATGCATGGACCACTTAGTCATTCTTTCTGACAACTCAGGTTTTCTCATAATAGTAATTAGCGGATAGTTGGTTATTACAGAAATAGTATGTGACTCAAAATAAGGTCGTAAATTGTAGGATGTTGTAACAAGTGCAAGTACGAGTTTTTCAAGGGATGTGTACCTGGTCTCTGCAGGAAGCAGAGACTTACTGATATAATTTACCGGGTACTGTGCTCATTCATGCTCACGTACCAATACTGCACTGACCGCTACTTCAGTTACAGATAAATACAGGAAGACGGGTTCTCCAGGTTCTAGTTTTGATAGGAGTGGCGGAGTGCTGAGGTAGTACTTCAGCTCGCTGAACGCCTTCTCGTGTTCCTCTGTCCAGTCAAACCTTTGGGCCTTCTTGAGTATATCATAAAACAACCTGCATCTATTTGAGGATCTGGATATGAATCTGTTCAGAGCAGCGATTCTTCTAGTCAGGCGTTGCACGTTCTTGGGTTTCTGAGGTGACTACAACTGGAGGATGGCTTTAATCTGCTCCGTACTGGCTTCAATTCCCCTCTGGGTGACCATGTACCCCAGAAATTTCCTGCAAGATACCCCGAATGTGCACTTTGATGGATTCAGCTTCATTTTGTACTCTCTCAGGGTGTTGAAGGTGTCTTCCAGGTGCGCCACGTGCTGCGAAGCTTGTTTTGACTTAACCACCATGTCATCGATATATACCTCCGTTGTATTGCCAATCTGTCTCTTGAACATCGTGTTGACGAGCCTCTGGTAGGTAGATCATGCATTTTTTAAACCAATGGGCATAACATTGTAACAATAAATTCCTCTCTCAGACCTGAATGCTGTCTTCTCCTGGTCTTCTGGGTGCATCTTTATCTGATTGTAACTGCTTCATGCATCGAGGAAAGTCAGCATCTCATGTCATGCAGTGGCATCTACCATGGCGTTTATATGCGGCAGAGGGAATGGATCTTTTGGGCATGCCTTGTTCAGGTCGGTGAAGTCTACGCATACCCTCCACTTGCCATTCTTCTTTGGGACTACCACCACGTTTGATAGCCACTCCAGATACTTCACTTCCTTAATCTTTCCAGCAGCCAGCAGGCTGTCCACCTCCTGGTTTATGACTTGATTTCTCTCTAGGGCAAACTTCCTTCTTTTCTGTTGGATTGGCTTGTAGTTGGGATCCACGTTGAGTCTGTGGGTTATGATGCTAGGGTCTATGCCTACCATATCATCATGTGACCAAGCAAAATAATCCATGTTAGTTCTTAATAATTCAATGAGATTCTGGCGGATATTACATGTACATTCTGATCCAATCAACACCTTCTGCTCTGGGTGCAGCTTATCCAGGTTGACTTCATCTACCGCTTGGGATGGTTCGATGTACTTCTCCTGAATATGTTGGTTCTGTGATTGCTATGCTGGAGGGCTTGTTGTTCTCTTGAGGGCTATCTTGTAGCAGTCCTTAGCATCCTCCTGATCTCTTCTGATCTCCTGCACTCCCCATGGTGTGGGGAACTTTAGGCATTTATGGTAGGTTGATGTTATCGCCTTCATCTCATGAATCCAAGGTCATCCCAGGATTACATTGTAGGTGGAAGGCCTATCGATGATCAGATACCGCACTTGCCTATTCACCCCTCCCGCATAGGTGGGGATGGTAATCTCTCCCAGGAAATGCTTGGTTTCTCCACTGAAACCTATCAGAGGGACCGCCTTTTTGGACAAATATTTCTCACTGAACCCCATGTTCTGGAGGGTTTCCAACATGATAAGATTGACCGAACTTCCGGTGTCCACCACGATTTTCTTCACAGTGCAATTTCCTATGGAGAGCGTGATTATCTGGGCATCATGGTGCAATTCTGGAGTAGATCGTGCGTCAGTTTCATCAAAGGTGATGGCTGGAAGATCTTTACAGCTGATTCTGCAGGAGTGTTCTGGCCTTTCTCCTTTAGCCTGGGTAGCATGCTTTTTAGCTGCTGAATAAGTCAGCCCGCATAATTCCGAGCCTCCTGTGATCACATTGACGATTCTAGTGCATATTGATGGTGGAGAAGGCAACACTTGGTCTGTTGCATTTACTCTGCTGGAGCTCCTGGGCACGAGGTGATCCAGGTTCCCCTGGTCATAGTGGAACTTGACCTCCTTTCTGAGCAAGACGCACTCATCGGTGTTATGCCCGATGTTGTCATGGAATTCACACTTCTTGATGGCATCTCTCTGGTCATTGGTATACTCTTGTCTTATGGGCCACCTGAATCTGCGCCCCAACTCCTTCAAGGCTCTGAGCACGCCTGCCAGGTTGGTGGAGAACCCATACTCGCTTACTTTAGGTGGTAACTCCGGATTATCCTTCCAATCTCTGCCCTCAGAGACTTTGTTCACATTCCTGCTGTAGGGCTTGGATCTCTCGCCTCTCTTTTCTACTGGCGCCTTTCTGGAGGTGTGGTCTGAGTCGTAGGCAACTCTTCTGGGGCCTGAGTCCTCTTCCAGCCTGATGGCTGCCAGTGCCTTTGTCTGCACATCTTCGAAAGTGGCACATGGGTATTTGGTGAGGTCTTTGTATAGATCTGAATCCTGGTGGAGTCCTTGGCGGAAGGCTTCTATAGCGGTTGCTACGTCACATCTGGGGATGGTTACTTTTTTCTTTGTTGAACCTGTTGAGAAAATCACGTGTGGACTCCTCATATTTCTGCACCACCCGGTATAGATCGCTGGTCTGCTTCTCCGGTTTTCTACTGCTGGCAAACTGCTGGTTGAAGGCATTAACCAGGTCTGCGAAGGAAGCGATACTTCGGTTGGGCAGGCTAACGAACCACTACAAAGCTGCTCCCACTAAGGTAGAGCCAAATCCTTTACACATGTACGCCTCCTTCAGGGGTCCTGCTGCAGTCACCACCATCAACTTCTGTTTGTACTGATTGATGTGATCCAGTGGATCTGCGGTGCCGTCATAGAGCGTCATGGATGGTGGCACGAATCCCTTGGGAACGACAACGCAAGGTAGATCGTCGGTGAATGGAGAATCTGCGTAGCTATCTCTTGCCGCTCTTTCTAAGGGGCGGGGCATTCCTGGAATTCGGTTGATCAGGTCCCTCAACTCCTGGTACTGCTGATCTATAGCGCTTCATGTTCCTGCAAGAGGGTTAGGAACATGCGAAAATAAGTTGAGAGGTGTACTCCCTGTCCTGTGTCCTCCAGGATGTTGGGTGCTAGGAGGGTTAGGCAAGGGCGTGACAGTGATTGTGGATCCAGGTTGCCATCCTGCTGCCTGTTGGAATGGGACTCTTGGCGGCCAGACTCCTCCAGAATACGGATTGTTGACGGAGGTCGCCGTGCTAGTTGGGACTCCTAGCTGCCATCCTGACGCCTATTAGATGGGGGTGGCTGTCGACCATGCTCCTCCGGGAGAATGATTGCTGGACAAGGCGGCTCTTCCTAGTTAAGTTGCAGCTGGTGTCTGGTGAGCAGAGGTACCTGCAAGAGATAGAAAGTTAGCTTCCCTACTTTCAATATTAGAGAGAATGTTACCTGAGTTTCGGGGTCTGTTGGATGTGCGATCGTATGACAGGCAGCCTAGCCCCTGGGGCTCAATGATTCTGCCAGGTGGAGCCAGTCCAAATCTGGTGGCCAGTTCTGAGGGGATTGCTCTGGTGGATTTCCTGTTGATGTCCAGTTCTCTACGGACGCTGGCTTCTTCTTCAGATGTTAGGGGCAGCACTTCTGGTGGTGGGTGGTTTGGCGTGACTGGGGATTTGATCACCGTCAAAATCTAGGCTCTGAGAACTTGGTTGTCCTTCCGTAGGGTGTCCACTGCCTGCTGTAGAGCGTTGATTCCGTGAAGTATGCTCTGCATTGGGTCTGGTGGTGCCGTGATTTTGGAGACTTCTCCGAGCAACCTTTCTTGAGCCGAGGTTCTGGTAGGAACGACTTCCCTAAGATTTTTAGAGGAGCTGGACGTTCCTGACATCTTGGGTACCGGAGGAGGCTTGGGCATCAGCGACAAGGGTCTTGTTGTCACGCTGGTGGGGATCACCTGAATGAGGGGTGTGAAGATTGGCGCAGTTGGTCCTGTGAGAGACACTCCCCTAGAAGGCTGGGTTTACGCTTCTTGACTGCTTGGAGGGCTTTGGCTGGATCCGGACATGATGATATGTGAGCTTGCTTAACATAAGATCTGGCTATGGGAGATGATCACTAGGCCCCACCGTGGGCGCCAAATTGTTTTGGTAAAAATTTACCGAGTTATCGTTTTTGATAGTGGGTTAAAGCGATCGTCCTATAGCTATGAATTGACGATATGATGACGAAACTAATAAACGGAGAACAACGATAAAAGGAAGAAATGACACGCAAAGTTTTGGTGACGCGGAAATCCGATGTGGGAAAAAACGCGGGGGGAGTCGGAATCCCGCCAAGATTCTACTATGATCGAGAGAACAAGGAAAGTAAAGGGATACAGATATGAGTATTTGAATTATAATTGACTACGAATATTTTGCTATGTTGCTTGTTCGAGGTTGATGTGTGTTGAAGATGGGTTGAATGATCTCTTTCTCACGTTGTTGGTGCTTATTTATGTCGTTGCCTCTTAGGGTTCTTTTCCTTTACCTCCTCCTGATCCGTCTCCTACTCTGCAGGAGGAATCCCACAAATGTAGGAAACAATTGTTGACTTCTTCCTACTTGTGTATGGGCTGAAGTGTAAATGAGTTGTTTTCCTTATTGTGCTCTTTTGTTATTATAATCTTGCTTGGCCCATCATCTTGCTTGTTACAAACTTTGACTGGCCTATTGTCTCACATTATCCCGGTCTTTGATCAACCTAGTGATTCTTGATTATGTTGACCTTCGTCTTTCGATCTTTGACTCTTGACCGTTTGACCTTCCAGTTATAATACGCCACGTTGTAATCCTGAGGATGCGGATTTTATCCCGAACAAGATGTAGATAAAGAGTGGATGCACCAAAACTTGCCTATGGAGTACTCTGTATAACATATTTGTAACCTAACACGTCGAGCCGGGTTCACCTAAAGTCCTGGGTCATTTTCAAGTTGGGGTCAATCGGACGCTGGTCAAAATTCGCAAATCTTAACACAAAATTACCGGTCGGATTTACCAGTCGAGTCAATTTAAATTGTTATAGGTAGAGTCAATTTTTGACAAGTTTGATTGCGATACAATGTTATCTACATGTAATGTATTTATCATTTTTACTAAGTATCGCACTCATTTTTAATATTTATCGCACATTTTTAGGTTTTTTTTCCAAACTTTGCCCTTCCCATATTTTAATAAGTTAAGTATTGCTTTTAACTTTTGTGCTTTTGTATTTTGAGAATAATAATACTTTATGCTTTTATTTACAAATTGTCGTTTAAAATTGTTTCTATCAAAACGTTGTTAAAATAGGCCCTAATCATTCATTTTAAATATCTATATTGAATCCAACTAATTCATCATTTATTTTTTTGCAATTTTTTCTTAAAATTGTCTTTATTCCATAAACAAACTACCTAGTATAATTTTATACACTTGAGTTTTTCTAAGATGGTATTTCTTCGACTACAAAAAAATTCATTCTAATGTTAGGACAAAAAAATTACGTAGATCAATAAAGTTAAAAAAACATCAATTACGTCTAAAACAGACTAAGGGGCCGTTTGGTTTGAGGTATTCAGAAAAGGGAAAGGGAATCAAAGTTCAAAATTCTCTTTGTTTGTGTTTGTTTGGTCAATTCAATAATTCCCTTTTCTCCCAAACTCCTCTAATTTCTACCCACCCCCAAGGTAATGGGATTCCTTTCTCCACTCACCAATGACCAACCTAGTCATCACCACCACCAACAACTGCCACCATCACCATCACCACCACCACCAAAGTCCACCCACCACCACTATGACCACCACCACCAAGGCCCACCTACCACCTTTACGAACACCACCACACTTTCAGGTCAGGTCAGATATGAGTCGAAGTTGGGTCAAAATAATTTTTGATGCCTTAATTCATCAATTAAAAAGAAAATGCATTTTTTAAAATTTATCGTATTGTAGTAATTATTACACCGTATATTTACCGTATTTACAATTTAAAAAGTGTAAAAATAATACTCCTTATATTACAGGTATTTTATTATTAAAAGATACTACAAAATTTATTTTTTACTATTTTTATGATTTAGATATTAATTTATTTATTTTATAATTTTTTATTTTACATAAGTATAAATAATATGATAACACACCACTAATGTTGAGATTTGAGTGAAAGTTGAGTGAAATTCATTCTCTTTCATTAAAACCAAACAACAACCTAAATTTGGAGTAATCTCATTCTCTTCCCTCTGTTTCCCTTTGTGGTCCGTTTGGGAACACGGATTTCATTTTGAAATTTGAATTTGACACAAATACTTTGTTTGGGAAACAAAGTGAATTTGTGAATTTGGATTTTGTCAAATCCAACCAAATCCAAGTCTCTCACAAAAATGATCATTTTCAAATGACACCTTAACGCATGTCATTGTAAAATTCTATAATTTCAATTTTCTAATTTGACAATGACGATTTAAAATGAAATATTGGTTGCCAAACGCTACCTTATTGATTTCATTCTCTTTTCCTTTGATGAACCAAACGCCTCCTAAAGTATCAAAGTAGTTGAGTCTATTTCACATGTAACTATTACGATAGTTTAGTCTAAATCTCAACAGACTTCAATCATAAGAGATCAATTTTATAACATGAAAATGAAAATTACGGATTCGGAGCATAGTTAGTTGGGGGTGATTTGGGAAAGGTGGTCACAGAATGAATTACTTCATAAAATTCTCTCATCAATACAATGTACCCTTCATATTATCTGTAATTTGGTAAAGACAAGTCTAAATCTCTCCACGGAAATTGCACCTGCTAACTTATTTTACATGTAAATCATCCCTACTGCTACAACTGAAGGCGGCAATCCAACTCCTTTTGTACATGCACCTCCAGCTTAGAATTGACAGTTCTGTACTGAAAGAATTCGCTGAAAACAGCAACAGCTCTAGCCAAGCGCATATGACATTCGCGGTTAGCTGACCCCTCGTAAGTCGTAACAAGTTCATCTCTTTTCTTTGGGCAGAAGGGGTTTCCGGGAATCATTTGGTGGATAGGCAGAGGGTGATTCCTTTGGATTTTGGTAGGCTCTATTTTGGTCCCCCTAAACACAATGTTTTAGGCAGATGATTAGTTCTGCAATTTATGTGATCACATCAAGATATAGAAAAACAAACAACCTACTAAAGTAAAAAAAAAAAAAAAAAAAACAACAAACCAATAATTTATTCTTAGACTGTGCAAAAGACAACACTTTTACACCAGTTTTAACTGAGAAAAGAGTTGTAGGAGTAACTTGTAACTGATTAATTTCACCAAATTAAATAAGCAGAAGTAAGAAAATATTAGATCCTCATAATACCTTGTACTATTTTTTTAAAAGGTACTACCTTCGACACAAAGCACAAATTTCCAGGGTCCATATTGGTACCAGTTAGCCGATGACCGTCAAGTCAAGCCACCTTCTATCAAGGCATATCGCGAACTGTTTGGATATCACGTGTTCATAATGAACTCGGTAACCATGGATCTAGGTTAAGGAGATCAATACATTCAGAAGGAGCTTCTTTCAACATAAGTGCAGCCTATGTAGAACAGCGACAAGACAACCAGACATTGTATATATCTGTAGTATTACTAAGTCTAATGCTTACTAGTGGAAATCTGTCAGCTGTGATGTGCCCAAAAATAATGTCCTTTGAGCACAAAGCCAAGAAAACACTGCTCTCTATTTTAATACAAAGTATCAGGTATATTTCAAATACTGGCTACTTTTGTGTAGAAAATAAACTTTCAACCTATCATTACTTGGGACTATATAGTTTGTGCTTCTTTTATTATGAACTAGCCAATAATCTGATTCATTTTTTCATTATGAGTAACCTTAAAGGCCTAAATTAACTTATCTGTACTGTTAACACATTGTGAAGGCTGCATTCATTTGACTCCTTATCCCGCCATTTACAGAAGCCCTCGAGACACTTGGGTAGTGTGATTGCAAGGTTAAAAAGAGGGCTATGGACCTATGGTTGGATGTCATAACCAACTGAAACTACTTTCTGAAAGTCCACGCCGTCTTAATTTCAGAAAGTAGCTTTTAAAGGATGGCAGCAAGGTTTTCAGTACGGCTCTGAAATTCAAATTTTGAGTCATTTACTTCCTGGGTAACACTGCTTCGATGTATCTTTAGCCTTTACAAATATCACCTTCTAGTGAATCTTAGTTGAGCCCCTACCTGCTATTTTCTGAGAAATGCCGAAACTCATTTCACAACTGGCTGTTTCAGAGGATGTTTAATGTCTGCCGATATCATTTTGGAATTAAGGCTCTCATGTTGTTGCACTCATTGAGGAATTACATATGAAAACCTAGAATGATAAGAGATATAACTAGCTTACCATTTTCTGTACGCTCATCTTTCGAGAAGATGGAGCTCTTGCGATGGATGAAGCCACAGCAGCAGCTGCAACACGTATCCTACAGCAACAAGTACATCTCAAACGATTGCACAAAATAAACACTCAGCAGAATAACCAATATATCTCGGGTGATTTATCAACTTTCTTACCTTTTATGCACATCAATATACACGTCCGTTTCATCTACAATCTCTTCCTGCACATATATTGAAAAATAAACGGCTTACAATATTGAGCACATGCTTAGTTGTCTACTTAAATGACTGAAGCAAGAAAAGGTTATTATACATATAAAATGCTGAAGTGCAAATACAAGGGATGCTATAGTCTATACATAAAATCAATCAATCAATCAATCAATCAAGAAAAAACAAAAAAGGATTTATCAGTCAACCGAATGAAATCGAAGGTACTTAAGAATCACTTTTTTTTAAAAAAATCTCCACACATGATAAGGGAAATATTCTACCTGCAAAAGCTCCTCAAACACATCCTCAAGTGTGATAATGCCTATTACCTCGCCATCTTCAACATCTTCAGAATTATCGCGGAAGCCATTTTCACCGACATCAGTTCTGCTGGGAACTTGATTATTTCTACTCATTGCTCTTTGCTGCTTATCCACATCCACAACAACATCTCCTGATTCTCCGTCAGGCTCAAGAAGCAGTGGGGCTTTGAGCTCAGGATTCAAAGCTCCTGCAATATTTGTGTCGATATAGTCTTTACTACTGACATTTTGCATGTTCTTGTTTTTCTGTTTCACCTTAACTACAGCAGCCATATGGCTGCTTCCCTTTTGGAACTCATTCAGGATATCATACAAAGGCATATCTCTAGGAACCCTGAAAATTTCCACAACTTAAATCAGAATTATTAAACTAATATTGCTCAACCATGAAGTAACAAAATATGCAATATGCTTACCGTGGAATTCTACGGATAGACACTGCACTTACAGGTGTTTCAGTCTCTGGTCGCACCGTAAGAAGACTTTTCACCTAGATAGCAATGCATTTGGCAAGAAGAAAGTCATAACAAATCACTAAACATTCTTTTAAATATCAAGATGCCAAAAATACTACTCCGTATTTTCCAGACTCACCAGTAGTAGTCCAATGACATTTGTTGGATTTCCAGAATAAACAGGAACTCGACTATGTCCTCGTGCAAGAACTTTTCCCAGTGCTTCCCTGTTGTACACCAAAAAAAAATCATTTGGTGTTAAGGAAGCACTATGACAATTACAATGTTGTCGAGTTCCGAACCAAGATCATGAGTACCACCCCTCATTGACTTTACCACCTAATTTAGTTGACATATATAAGACTTAATATAAATAAGCAAATCATGAAGTACTGGTGCGGGGTATCAAACTTGACCATGAACTTCATTGACTCCTTTGTACCTGCTAATAGTCTTGTTTTGTCGTATAAGAGCACATAAACTAATGAGTGATGACACGAGTCTCTAACAAAGAAAAACAATTCGGTCTCTAATTTTGCATAGAGCACAGACATTAATATTTTTTACGATAAAAGAAAGTGTATAAAAAAACTAGGGTTTTCTACGCCGTACCATCTTGTTTTTCCGTTTTCTATCATGTACTCCTCCTATTTTCTAAACCCATTTATACCCCGTAGTTGATTAATTTCATTAAATGTGACCTAATCACAATTATCCAACTCAAAAACTCTAATTAATAATCTCCATCTCCGTCTCTTATGCTCTCTCCAATTCTAATATTCCAGACATAATTTCTGATTTTTTTTTTCTTCATTTTATCATAATTCTTTCACTCTTCTTTATTTGTCTTTAAAATTCATGATTATGCAACATCAATGCTTTGTTTGTTAATGTGATTGATAGAATTAATTTGTTGAAAATCAGTAAAATATCATTATTTTAAGCAAAAGAATAAGCTGAGGAGAAAGTGGAGGGATCAATAAGGTAATAAAAAAAGTTATCTACAAAACTGGGAAAATAGGGGAAATTAACAAAATGGAGGGAAACCAGTCAAGGTCGTCAAAACTAGTCATATCAAAGCCTAGTCATTGTCATGTCATCTAATTAATGGAGCATTAGACGAATAATTGTGATTAGGTCACATTTCATGAAGTTAAGCAACTACAGGGGTATAAGTGGGGTTTTAGAAAATAGGAGGGGTACATGGTAGAAAAAGGAAAAATAGGAAGGTATAGCGTAGAAAAACCCAAAAAAACTAGAATGAACTACTTATAACTAATTTAGTACGCCATAACCCTTGAAAAGCATACAACACATTACACAGAATTATATACTCGTAGATGATTGGATGCTGTATCAGAACTGATATCAAAATAGAGTTACCACTTACCAGTCCAACTTGCAGTTTACATCCAAGGAAAATGTTGATTCAATAGGTGTCATAGCTTCTTCAGCTGTCTGTAAATTACACAAGTTGTTGAAAGCACAAAGTTTGTGAGAGAAAGTTAATATCAAATGAGAAATGAAGCATGCTAAGATTCCTGAGATAAACCTTCTCTGTTAAATCCAGCGCCCCACTGATTATTGTTGTCTCATCATGAGTAAGATCACCGCCCTTACCTTCCTAAATGAGAACATCAAATTCGCAGCAAAATCAGGATTTTCAGTGCCGTCAGCATTGTCGTGCAATAATATTTAGAACAAGATAGCAATATTTGTATCACTAACTGAAGCAGATTAATTCATAACAAGGTAAATGCAATATTTAGCGAAACCAAATACTTACCTCCAAACTATGAATAGAAACAAGGGCTTTTAACTGTGCTCGCCTAAATAATGCAGTATCATGTCCAAGTAAAGCATCAAGTACCTGACATTAGATTTTCATATGTGAAAGATGGCTAACTCACAGGTATGAAAATCTTTGGCAAATTGGCAATCATATATTTTTCTCAAGTGCAGGGAATATTCCTCCTGAATCCTAATAACATTTGATGCGTAATTGAAAAGGTAAGTAAACCAAGGCAATCTAAATTGGTGTTTGATTGGGTCATATCACAAAAATATCCTCCAGTCTATAGTTTCAACTTTTAATGCTGAAGAACGACCGTCCTATTTGTAGGGCCATCAAGTGCATGACATCTCTATCGATCAAAGACGAGAAACTAACAATGATTGAGCATATACAAAAAGAGTTACAGAGTATATTTTTTTTGGAATATGGCTCACACAAGAGTGCAGATTACGGAAACATGTATTCAAAACAGAAAACTAATAAAAATACAACTTTGTTGAGTGAAGTGATGGGACCTTCGAGAGAAAAGGCTTCAAGTTGTCAAAATTCATAGTATTATATGTTTTGAATAGCAATCTCTTCCCTTTCTTTTTCTGTGCTAAAATCTTCCCTTTCTATCTCGCTAGGAAATTTGCCGGATAGGTAAGTGTCAGGGATACAATTTCACAAATGTTGTGTCGAACACGAGTATTGCAGTATGATGGAAGACTCAAAATAACATTGGTGCGTGTAGTGTGCAGATTTCGTTCACTAATTTTCATGCCCAAGCATTTGAGGAACCCTAAACAAACACCACCGACATGCCAAGCAATAAAGCTAAAATTTAGATTACCTTTCCAATAGGATAAGCCAGGGGATAACAAATTATCATCAGAATTCGCACGAGCCAGACAAAATTTGCACCAACAGCAAGCCCATATTTTGAGCAAATGGCTTGTGGGATAATCTGTTTCGGCAAAACAAAAAGAAGAAAAAAAAGTGTCAATGCTACAGCAGATCATTTCAGCTGATTAATCATGGAAAAAGATGAGTAATACAAGCTACCTCTCCAAAAGCTAGAACAAAAGTAACCGAGAGTACTACAGCAACAAAAGGATGAAAAAGCTTGTCCAAGTATATAGGCAGCGCCTGGAATGAAACATTTAGCAATGGCGACACAATTATGGGTTTCCCAAATTAATCTTAAAAGTAATTGATCTGATTTACTTACTTCCATGGCACATGCATTACACAAAAGCAAGGTGACAAGAAGCTGATGCTGCTTCTTAACAACGGGTAGAATAACAGCTGAAAAAGAAAAGACAGACAAATTACAGTTGAACGGGGATTCAAAAGGTCAACATATAGCATCTGTCAAACGAATTTGAGAATATAATCAGTAAATGTGTAATCAATTGCTACTGCCAGTTAGGGGAAACACAGCACCATAAGAGAATACCTCCTCAATTGTCAATCATCTACAAAGGCAACCACATAACGATAAGGGTTAAGGCATAATAACCCGTTTTCAGCTGCATCCATGGTGCAAAAATAAGCAAATAATATAGCTTTTGAATAAATATAAGCAATGAAGTTTGATACACTGACGAAAAAAGAAACCGATAAGCAAGGAGTTACAATCGAATTAGGCATGGAAAATCGTCGCCGCTGTCTCACAATAATTACTCACATAATAACACCGAGAACCCACTTAAAGAAAGAAAGAAATTGAACTAAACCCAGGAAATCTTTAATCTAATCATCGAAAACTAATTGAGCTGAACAAACAATCGAAAAGAAACGGCAGTACTAGTATAAAAGAAAGAAAGAAACCTGCTTGTTTTTTCTCAGTGGAAGAACCACTGCGCTGAAGGATTTCAAGCTCAACGAGGCCAAGCGACATCAAACCCAGAGTCAAACCAGACATAATCCCAGCAAATATTACCAGAAAACAAGAAATTCCTGCATAAACAAACCAATACAAGGTTGCAAATTCAACATCATCCGCTTCGAATATTATGTTTCTCATTGGTATTCCTGCAAACCCTATTGCTGTTGACAACAACATCTGAGTGGCTTTTTGAAGGTCGTCGTAGTAGCAGTAGTTGTTATTTGTTACAGTAGTATTGTTGTTGGGTTGCCAACATTTGAGGTCATTTCACTTCATTTTGAGTTTTAATGTGTGTGGGTCACCAATTTAGTCAACCTGCATGCATACGGTGGAGTTGTATGTACAATTTTACTCACATAGTCACATCAGTCATTTTGTCAACATGGTAGGATACTCGACCCGTCTTAAACTTAAGACGGATAGTTTTGTCACAAACAAGAATTTGTCTTAAACTTAACTCACCCCTTTTCCACAACAATTATGGAGAAGTGAGTATAAGTGCCGAAGTGAGAAGGCTACGCGGATTCAAATCAGGTAGTAAAAAAGTTTTGACGATCTTGGACATAACCGCACTCGGAGACATATGTACGACCACATGCTGAAATTTTTGGTCTAACAGAAAACGCACTAGGAAACAACAACCCCGACCTCGAGGTAGAAGTAAACGACAAGAACCACCTCTGGAACCTGGGGTCCACTATGCAGAGAAGACAAACGTCGAGGTGAGCGATGTGCGAGTTCCACAATATCGAAACTTTTTCCAGAATTGTTCTTTAAAGTTGTCTCTAAGAAGCTCTTACTAGATTTGTCGTTGGAACCAGAATTGAATAAGGAGAATAAGAGTTTAAAGGTTGATGATGTTACGTACGGAAAACCCAATTTCTCACATGGAGCTAACACCACCAAATTTGGAGGCGGATTTCCAATAGGATAAGGTTGAGGGTAATTCGGGCCCTCAATCTTGGAATAGTATAGCTAAACGTAATCCTACACCTGATACGAGTCTGTATTTCTGTGAACAAAGCTCTAACGCAATTGAAATTACTACTGATATTTCGTTGGGGATGTTGATGATGGATTAGATTGCTGAAAACACGCGTTGATGGGAGTTGTTATTGAAGCTCTTCATAAGATAGATCATATTAAGTCGTTTGTCACGAAGAACTTGGTAAGGTGGACTCCCTGATAGAGTTGACAAACCGGACATGCCAGACCGTGCTTCGTGCCGGCCTAGTCGTGCTTCATGCCCATCTAGCCCGACTCAGTCGTGCCTGGCAGGCCCGTCGTGCTGTGTTAGGTCGTGTCTGACTCTGAGAACATGCGTCGAGGCACAGTTCCTAGCCCGGGCCTGGTCGTGCCTAAGTCGTGTCGAACCGTCGTACCCGACCAAATTTTCAGGATTTTTCATTTTTTTGGGATTTAGAGTCGTGCCAGCCCAACCGTGCCTCGTGTCGGGTCATGCCTAGGCACAAACTTTTCTTCAAATTGGCGTTGCGACCCAACTTGGGACCGATCGTGTCGTGCCTATGCTTTTTACCACGTCATCACCGTGTCGGACCGTGCTTATTTTCGTGTCGGGCCAGGCCACCGAGATGGGCCCGACCCGGTTTGCCAGCTCTACTCCTTGATGTTAGATACTACAAGAACGGGTGGTTTAGCTTCTGATTCACGTATAAGGAAGCTGTCACTACAAAAAAAGCAGGTCAATTTACGGTGGAAAAATTCGCCGAAAATACGTTAATTCCAACGCAAATTGACGCGCAAATATTCGGCCGCAATATTTCGTCACAAGGGGGTTTTGTGTGCGTTGGACAATCGGATGCACTCTAGTTTGCGGCGGAATTACGAAGGAAAGTCCGCCGCAGGCCTAAGAGTCAAAGACTGAAGTCAAACACATTCTGCGTCGGAAGCACCGTCGCAAATTCGACGTAAATGTTAAATATTCCGTCGGATTAGCTGTCGCATAACTCGCCGCAACTTTTAGCCTTTGCAACTGACTGTGCGGCGGATAATCTGTCGCAATAGCGTGTATTTGCGTTAGAAGTTCTTTGGATACCGTCGGATAATCCGCCGCATTAGCGTCTGTTTGTGCCGAATTTCTTTGGATAACGTCAGATAATCTGACGCATGTGAGTCTGCATTTTTCAGCAACCTTCTGTTTTGATATTCCCCCAATTTTACTTAACAAAAAACAACAAAACCAAATTTGTCAATACACAACAAAAACTGGCAGCAATAGAAAAGTACATCTTGTGCAAGGCATCCCAATTCAGCATCCCGTGGAAGACAAATAACGCGGTTTTCAAAGAAAATGAACTTATAGTACAATAAGAGAGAATTTTTTTTATAACTGGGTTTAATAGTTGGGTAGAGACTTAAGATTGTACATAACGACATGAAAAGTACCTAAAAGATGTCTACCTAAGCCAGTGGCTCAATATCCATAGAGGCAAACCCATGCTCGTCATCAGCTTTGTCGTCCCGCCGCTGTAAACGTTGCCCCATGTTGCAGCCTTCATTTGACATGGTCAGCCTCTCCTGCAGCAGCTCTATCGTCTTCTGATGGCCCTCCAATCTCTTCTCCGCCAATTGTTGGCGTTCTTCTAATGTCTTCACTGTTTTGGTCAACCAGTCAGTCTTCACACGCCGTTGTGTGGCGAGAGTAGGCATGTAAGGGTCCTCGATGACAGCGTTGCTCTTGCTAGACCAGGGGCGGAATAGCTCCCTAGTTAGGTTTCCTATTCCATAAACGTGTTTCTTGGCATCGTACCCGCTCGTGACCTCGTGGTACAGCTGATTCTCTTCATGTGCCTGCTGATTTGATGTCAACGCCGGCTCCTTCACTTGGTCAAATGATGGAAGGAGTTTGTCGTCTATCCTACCGATCAAAATAATAACCAACGAACCTAAGCTAGGTAGCTAGGGTAAGCCGAGTCGATCCTCAGGGACGGGAGTTCAAAACATGAGGGTGCTATGGTGTAAGACTAGGTTCAAGACAAACTAGGGTGATGGCAAAGATTGACTAAGCTAAGGTCTAAAACACGAAGTAAAAGGCCAAACAAGCAACTAATGGCAAATGGAAGCAAATTAAATCAATAAGAAGAAACTTGGGCTAGGTCGGGTTCATGGATGTCAAGGAGATCAAAAGAAGGAAACGAGGGTGCTAGCATGCTTTCGCAGCCTAGGTTACATTCGGGCTCTCGCTACTTAAACGGCCTAGAGGCATCCTCACCACGCTCTCGCTACTAGCAGAGGAACCAAACCTATCAACCAAACAAACAACATGCAAGAGAAGAGACAAGAAAAACAAGTAATGATCATCTCAAGTCTTACAAGCATTTCATCAAACATGTAGAGTGCAAGGCAAATAGGTAACAACAAAAACAACAACTAGTACCACCCATCTCACCCTAATCATCCCTAATCACACCCAATCCCCCTACTAACCCTAGGGGAAAACTACTCACACATATCTAAACTAACACTAACATTAACAAGAGAAACTAACATAAGAACAAGAGCATTCATAATGAAGATGAAACTAGTAAGAACAATAAACAAATGATAAAGAATGAAACTTTACTAACAATCCAAGATTAAAAGAAAAGAGAAGAGAAAGATTATACCAAACTACAAGGAGAGGAAAAGATGAAGACTTGTATATAAAGAAAACCCAAAACCTCCACCAATGTTGTCAAGATTGGTGGATTTTTCAAGAAATCCCTTAATACAAGAGTAACTATCCAGATTAAGCTAAGATTAACAAAAGATTAAGAAAAGATTAAAGAAAAACTAAGCTAATGACAAGAGTTCTCTATCTAGGGTTTAGAATAATGTAGGGTCCTTAAAACAATACAAGATAGGGTATATATAAGGTTTCACGAATGAAGGAGAAGAAAGAAATGAAGACGAGCTGTGCTGGGCTCATCCCGACCGAGAGGACGTTGATCCCGACCGGGAAGGACTAGATCCCGACCGGAAAGGACACGGTCCCGACCGGGAAGGCCTGTCAGGGGCTCGTCTTTGCTCGTCACTTCATCCCGGTCGTGATGGATGTGTTCCCGACTGGGATGGGTCTTGTAGGCTTCAAATATGGTCACGTAGGTCCCTACTTTCTCTTCCTAGGCTTTTTATCGACTCTCGGTGCTTGGGACTAGGCTCCAAGGGACTCGGGATCGAGTCTAAGCCACCGAGTCATCGTCGCTTCTCTTCGTTGGCTCCATATGCGTCGGAAACGAGTCGGAATCGTTCCATTTCTCCAAGATAGGCCTTAGGAACCTAAAACAAGCTAGAAGAAGCCTAAGTAGCCTCGAAACCGCTCTAAAGAGCGATTCCACAAGAGAAACCGGGACCAAACACAAGAAATAAGCACTACATAACACACTTATCAACTCCCCCACACTTAACCCTTACTCGCCCTCAAGTAAGCACGAACTAACTAATAACTAAAAGAAACTAGACTACTAACCGAGCGGGTATTAGCGCACCCTACGCCCTTTCAACTCACGCGAGAACACTTAGAGGACAAGTGCTCTCCGCAAGGCAAGTGAGGTCTTGCGACAAAACTGTGGATACAACCGAACACGCATACACACAAATAACCAACCAACCAAACAAACAAACAATCGGATGCATCCAAAAAGAAACTAATACCACTTCTCTCAAAAAGCGGTGAAAGAAGCACCGGTTAAGGACTCAAGGCAAGTGACAACGTTTCCAAGCTAATAATACAAACCGAAATGGACAAAATCCTAATAGTATGACGACAAAGCAATAAAAACGTTGGTAACTTACCTAGTTCCTCCTAACCTTCTAAGAACGTACCACGGGACGATAGGTGGGATGGAAAAAGGATGAACCACGGAGTTAGTCGACACTGTAGGTAAAGTGAAACCCCGCCCCCTTTAGCGATGAGCCAAGAGGGTCGTCCCATGCTCAAAAATAGCTTAACTAGTTCAAGTAAAAAGGTGGATATGGTTGCAAAGTGAGGGAAGACCGACCATTACCGCTATCATCCTTCCTAGGGACTCGGTCCTTTGGTAGGCTCTTCACGATAACAGTCGGTAAAAGGCTTATTTTTGAGGTGGTGAGAATTTTTTTGTGAAATGATTTTCTTTGGCATTTTTCTTTTGTATTTTGCTTTTGAGTTGCTATGTCATTTCTTTTTCTTCTTTTGTATTTTGTTTTTGATTTGTTGTGCCTTTTCTTTTTCTTCTTTCTTTTCTTTCTTTCTTTTCTTTTTTTTTTCTTTCTCTTTTTTGACTTGGTTTGCCTTTTGGATAAATCTTGTATTGTAGGCAATTCTTGCAACCAAGTAAGAAACTTTCAACAAATTGCAACTTATTTGTGGAAATGTTTAGAAGGTAGGGAAATGAGTAAGTCGGGAAGGCGCCTTCCCTTCAAACCCACAAAAAGGTGGAAAACTTGGACTAATCAAACAATTTTGAACATGGTCACCTAAGAGACGGGACTCGGCAACCAAGGCCTTTTCACCCCGTGGGTGACAAAGTGGTCAAAATGCAAATCCCGCAGTAAATCCCTAGTAGACTAGGTGGACTCAAGGTAAGAAACCAACGAAACTATTGATTTAAAGTCATTCTACTAGACTAAAGTCCAAGAATCGATTCATATCACTAGAAAGGGAAAGTAAACACTTGCCCACTAGCCTCAAAACCGGGTTTTCGAAAACATTTTCTACACTAGACACAAACTGCACATCACAAAACAAAGACAAAAGAAAACGAGACAAACAAAACAAATCAAAACAAAATAAAACGAACACACACAAAAAGCACGAACAAACACCACCCCGAAGCTTCCAAGCAAGCAACCACATCAACCACAAACTCCAAAAAGCTCCATTCGAGCACACATCATCACAAAATCTCCTCCAAACTTCACAAGAGACAAAGAGGGAAAGGGATAAAATGATGTTACCGGATGCTTGAAAGCCCTCCAAAGTTAATGGTGATCAAGCGACCTACAAGGAAAAAGGGGGCAAAACACACACGCAAAACACAAAAAAAATACGACACAAGGACACAAAAGAAAAAGACACAAACGGAAATCTTTTTGGTTTTTATGAAAATTTTCAAATTTTTAGGGATTTTTAAGATTTTTCGAAAAAACTACGAAAATAAAACTAATCTAAACTAAGATATCGCTCCCCCACACTTAAACCGAGCAATGTCCTCATGCTCGATGGGTAGTGTGGAAGACACAAAAAAAGAGAAAAAGGGAAAATAAAGTTAAAAATCTAAAATGAAAGTGAAGAAAGGGTAGAATGTGTCCGACCAGGGTGTAATCAAGTCACCAAGGGCCGAGACAAGAAAAGATATTGGTGGGGGAAGAAATAAAAAGAAGAAAATAAAAGGAAATGGGAGGGGAGGGCTAGGTGTAATCAAGTCACCTAGCCCTGATTCCGCCCGATTCCGACTAAATTCGACCAAAAAAAGAAATAAAAATAAGGAAAAAGTGAAAAGACTTGTCATTTTGGATTTTCAATGGATTCTCGATGTAGTCACGTCATCGAGGATCGGGAGCAATAACCACAAAGGCCCCGAGGGCCGCCATGACACTAAAAGCATAAAAGAGGAACATACAAAGAGCAAGCAACAAAATACGGAAAAGAAAGGAGAGTTGCCTTACCAAACGGTTAACAACTCAACCAACTCCATCGTCTCAATCATCTTTCTTGGTACCTTGCTTGTCTTCATCGATATTCCTCTTCTTCCTAAATGTAATCTCAAGTAACGGGCTTGCAATGGTGTAATGAGGTTGGGATTTGAGGGGAAACTCGGTGTATAGTGATGAGAAGATGCGATGAAGGTGCATGATTGAAGTGTAAGGATGAAATGATAGCGGCAAAGGTGAGTAGGGAGGTTGGGAGGGAGTATAAAGCGGTGGGGTGGGGCTTAAATGAATAAAAGAAGGTGAAAACCACCTAAGGCTCTCCTTCCCGGTCGGGATCATACCTTCCCGGTCGGAAAGCTCTTCCTTCTCGAGCGGGATGGCCTCACAGTGAGCTGTCTTTTGGAGCACAACTCGTCCCAGTCGGGAAGACACACTTCTCGAGCGGGATGCTTCTCTAGGTCTTCATTCCACTAGATTCTACCAAGTCTTCAACCCTTGGAACACTACCAACTACGGGATACAAATCCCGTACCCAAAAGCTTATAAAAAGCTCAAAAACCGACTTCCTCCACCAAGCTTCAAACTCATATCATCCAACAACTCTTCAAAACTCTTCATCTTCACTTCAAACCTATCAAGTGAGCTCAAAAACTTCCATCAAAGATCCCTCCCTCACATCGCTCATAAAAAATTCCAAATTACAAGAATTCCACAAAAAACTTACAAATCCTAGAAACCAAACTAACCAATCATACAAATACAAAAACTCAAAAGAAGAGAAAAAAGATATTTACAACCTGATACTCTCACCATCTACGCTCCCATAGCCATCAAGGGCTCGGAGAAGCAAGTCAAATGCTCTAGCAACATCTTCAGGAAGGCTCATGTGGCCGAGCCAAGCTATCTTCAAGAGCTTCCAAGTCGGAGGCAAGAAGCAATCATCTAATCCATTATGCTCGGGTTTCTCGTGATCTCCCGGGTCTTTCCAACCAACATAGCAACGACTCTTATGACCATCCGGTAGGTATAGTGGTCTAAAGTCATGCTTGGCGTTATGGTTTGGGAGATCACACCCTAAGGGTGTTGATTCTTCTACGGGGTCAAGGGTGAAATTCTTTTCCGCCGCCCGACAATGATCCACTTCATCAACCATCTTACAAGACAAGGGACTCGAAATTAAGCGCGATAAAGGAGGTGAAGGCATCAAGTTTTCTTCATTGGAGGCTCTACGGGAGACCTCATCGTTGTCCTTACTAGAACTCTCACCATGAGAAAATTCAAGGCCTTTGATGGCGGCCTCAATTTTTTCGACGGTTTGGTCTAACATAGCATCTCCAAATCCCCTAATCGCCTCCTCCAATTTCCCATTCAAGGCAAGTTCTAAGGCATCTATCTCTTTCTCCCAAATATTACCTTCATTTTCACTCACCTTGTCAAGTTGGCCTAGAGGAGTCTTCTCTTCACTTGGCTTTGGATTGTCAAGATCCGGTTCATCACGAAGAAAATCATACAAATCCAATTTAATAGGCAATACATTGGCTTCCCAAGAGTTACTTTGGGAATCATGTTCAATTTCCTCCCCATGATCAACCCTTGAAGCTTAAACTTCCTCCATTATTCCCATAGCTTCACCATCCAAGCAACTCTCAACAATGATCTCTTGGTTGACCTTCCCTTCTTCATTCGTGGCTTCATAATCGGTTTGATTGCCTTGTGGAGACAACCAATCTTCTTGCCCAAATGAACTTTCCTCAACAAGTTGCGGAGCTCGAGTGGTCAACATCGTGTAACGAGCCATAAGTGCATTTATTCGAGCACGTTGCACCTCTTTTTGGGCCATGAATTCCTCTTGGTCCCTTTTCATTTGAATCATCATCTCTTGTTGACTCTTTTGCATTTGAATCATCATCTCTTGTTATCATTTGACAAAGCTCAAAGTTGGGGATTTTTGGTTGTGGGTTGTGTGATGGTATTTGGTAGTTGTTAGGATTTTGGAATGATCCTTGACAACTTTCATGGTAGCCATATGAAGGGGTTCATAAGATTGTTGATGAGATTGATATGGTTGGTAAAATTGGGTCTTGGTAATTTGCCCCATGATTGTCCCATGACGATTGATGGTAGCTTGGAGCGCCATTTTCATAATGTTGCCTTGACAAATTGAATGAACAAGAAACACTTGAGCAAACGTTAGAAGCCTAGTGCTTTTGAGGCACTAGGAAGAGAAAAATAAGCACACAAGAAGTAAAAGCGGAGATACACAAGGAGAAGAAAACACAAAAATCAAGAACAAAGTCTAAAACTAAGCACACAAGAGTCTAAACTACGCCGTCCCCGGCAACGATGCCAATTCGACGGAAGAAGTTTGTCGTCTATCCTACCGATCAAAATAATAACCAACAAACCTAATCTAGGTAGCCAGGGTAAGTCGAGTCGATCCTCAGGGACGGGAGTTCAAAACATGAGGGTGCTATGGTGTAAGACTAGGTTCAAGACAAACTAGGGTGATGGCTAAGATTGACTAAGCTAAGGTCTAAAACACGAAGTAAAAGGCCAAACAAGCAACTAATGGCAAATGGAAGCAAATTAAATCAATAAGAAGAAACTAGGGCTAGGTCGGGTTCATGGATGTCAAGGAGATCAAAAGAAGGAAACGAGGGTGCTAGCATGCTTTTGCGGCCTAGGTTACATTCGGGCTCTCGCTACTTAAACGGCCTAGGAGCCTCCTCACCACGCTCTCACTACTAGCGGAGGAACCAAACCTATCAACCAAACAAACAACATCCAGGAGAAGAGGCAAGAAAAACAAGGAATGATCATCTCAAGTCTCACAAGCATTTCATCAAACATCTAGAGTGCAAGGCAAATAGGTAACAACAAATATAACAACTAGTACCACCCATCTCACCCTAATCATCCCTAATCACACCCAATCCCCCTACTAACCCTAGGGGAAAACTACTCACACATATCTAAACTAACACTAACATTAACAAGAGAAACTAACATAAGAACAAGAGCATTCATAATGAAGATGAAACTAGTAAGAACAATAAACAAATGATAAAGAATGAAACTTTACTAACAATCCAAGATTAAAAGAAAAGAGAAGAGAAAGATTATACCAAACTACAAGGAGAGAAAAAGATGAAGACTTGTATATAAAGAAAACCCAAAACCTCCACCAATGTTGTCAAGATTGGTGGATTTTTCAAGAAATCCCTTAATACAAGAGTAACTATCTTGATTAAGCTAAGATTAACAAAAGATTAAGAAAATATTAAAGAAAAACTAAGCTAATGACAAGAGTTCTCTATCTAGGGTTTAGAATAATGTAGGGTCCTTAAAATAATACAAGATGGGGTATATATAAGGTTTCACGAATGAAGGAGAAGAAAGAAATGAAGACGGGCTGTGCTGGGCTCATCCCGACCGAGAGGACGTTGATCCCGACCGGGAAGGACACGGTCCCGACTGGGAAGGCCTGTCAGGGGCTCGTCTTTGCTCGTCACTTCATCCCGGTCGTGATGGATGTGTTCCCGACCGGGATGGGTCTTGTAGGCTTCAAATATGGTCACGTAGGTCCATAATTGCTCTTCCTAAGCTTCTTATCGACTCTCGGTGCTCGGGACTAGGCTCCAAGGGACTCGGGATCGAGTCTAAGCCACCGAGTCATCGTCGCTTCTCTTCGTTGGCTCCATATGCATCGGAAACGAGTCGGAATCGTTCCATTTCTCCAAGATAGGCCTTAGGAACCTAAAACAAGCTAGAAGAAGCGTAAGTAGCCTCAAAACCGCTCCAAAGAGCGATTCCACAAGAGAAACCGGGACCAAACACAAGAAATAAGCACTACATAACACACTTATCATCAAATATCTCCTAAAATGAAAATAAGAAAACATATTATTAGGAAAACAACAAAGTTCCAAAACGTACTTAGATAACAAACACAAGTTAATACGATTATATGGTAAGAGAACTCAAATGCACTTCCTGTGCCTTCGGGTCAATCTGATCCAGGTTCCCGACATGCTCTTTTTTGTTTTTCCAACACCCGGATTGGAGTTGCCTCTGACCCCTAACAAAAAACAAATGTCATTAGTTGAGTGATTAATTTATTTAAAACAAATTACCTACACTTAATAATTTATCTTTAAAATACATACCATCGATCTGTAAGTGGCCGCTGCGCTCTTACTACCAATTTTTTTTAATGAAAATAAATAATATTTTACTCAAAATAATAAGAATTCAGAAAGATGAAGGAAATAGAAGAGAAAATTGACACAGAGTCATGATGGAGTCACAACAGCATAATTAACGGCGCTAGGAAAATAGAGGGTGTTACACCAGGTCCATGATGACCTTCTCGGGTTTCAGACGTGTCTAGAGATTTATTCTCAGAAGCTTAGCCCCTTGGCTAAGGAGGTGGTTATAGGGACGACTTTGGGTCCCTTAGTCGGACATTGGGTTCGGTTGATAGGTTGCAAGACCAAGTGCAACATAATGGTGGTTAGAGCGATGATAGATCGCTTTCATGACACGACCTCGACATTCCGCATGTCGTTTGGCGAGGTAGGCATGACTTTGGAGGATTTTGGGGTGATCACGGAGCTACCTTGAGGTCCTGAGTCGATCAGGTGGGCTCCGAAGGGCCCTAGGCTAGATAGTTCTGAGGTTAGGGGATGAATTGGGGACTGTTTGGAGCCCTCGACTTATAGTACGCCTCATGCTTTGGTTAGTTCATATATCACCGACCACTTTGAGAGGGTGGCAGTTTTGGAGGGTCGAGAGCCCAACACGGTGGTGCAGGACGCCCGTCTGTGGTTTTGGTATTTCTTAGGGTCGACCCACTTCTCGGATAAGGGCGAGAGGTTAAGCACTAGGATTTTGCTTTTTCTGGCCGACTTGGGTCAGCTGAGGCGTTTTGACTGGGTGACAACAGCTTTTGCGGAGATGACCGGTTGCTTGGAGGCCATAGTGAGGCCACAGAGGTTGGGTTCAGATTCTGCTATACCCATTTTGGGTCCTGGTCTCATGCTGGAGGTTAGTTATTTAGCTTCCATTTGGTTTTTGGATTTTCGTTGGCTTTGATTTTTTTACGATGGTATCTCGGGTTTTGCAGGCTTAGATCCACTCTTACTTTCCGTGCTTGGCTCCCAAGACGATGCTAGTTCGCCAGCATAGGTTCCCGGTTGGGATCGAGTGGAGATTGACTCAAACCAAGACTATGATGAGCCACTACTCGACGGAGAACGTGCTGGTGAACCAGCTGCGTCTCGAGGATGTAAGTTTTTCCTTTTATTTGCTTTCTTAGATAGCCCCTAAGGTTAGGAGTTTGAGATGTAAAGTAGGTTTGGTTGTGCAGTTTGTGGCCCATCCTTGGGCCAACTACGAGGGTTTGCCCGAGTACGTGGGGGCAGAGTTGAGGCCGAGGAGCTACAGGAAGATGGTCCTCCCTGCGCTGTTCGGTGTGGTATTTAGGTGAGAGGTTGGGAAGCCAGTGCCTCTATGATGAGTTTAAGGTGCCGGTTGACCCTCTCCGGACCATCCTTAGGCCTCCGACTACTGTCGAGGCCCGTGAGGACAGGGATGGTGAGGGAGGCGAGGCGTTATTGGTGCCCGATGCCTCTTACGTGTCTCACGTCTGCCAGCGACTAGCTAACTTGCCACCGCATCGTGGTAAGTATCTGGTTATCATTTGTTTGCTTTTTGCCTTATGGTTTTGGGTCTGTTTGTGTTTTGAATGGTGTGTTTTTGCTCTTCTTAGATGGCCAACCCGGTTGATGTCGTTCAGTCCGCAGACATCCCTCTGACACCGCTTAGGGTAGACGCGGCCGGGGTGGCTTTTACCGAGCCTTTTCAACTTTGCTCTGCGGGAGAGATGGATGCCGGGATGGAATGGCGTGACCGAGTATATCGTGTAAGTTTTGTGTTTTTGCTTTGAAGTCGGGTTTGTGGGTTGGGCTCTGTTAACTAATCTGTTTGGTTTTGTTGTTCAGGTTTCGTTGGCTTCTCATCAGCGATTATGGCAGGTTGCCAACTGCTTCCGGGCCTACGCATCGGGAATGGCTGTTGCCCCGGCTTGCGACACGTTGGGACCTCGATCGGTAAGTGTTATTTCTCTGTGGGTGGTTTTAGGCTAGTCGTGTTGTCTTTTCCTAAGGGGTAGCTTTATCTTTTGAAGGATGTCCCAAACATGGTAGCGCAATTGCGGGCGCGGGTGGCGAAGCTTGAGGTGGCTGGGCTCAGCATGATGCAATCTTTTCAGTCTCGGGATATCGAGATTGCTGGGTTGAATGAGCAGCTGGCTCGATCTCGAGGTGAGACCTCGGTGCAGGGCGAGGCTAGGGTTGAGGTAGAGGAAGAGACTATGGCTGAGGGTCAGGCCACTGGTGTTACCGAGGAGGTTGATCTTTCTGGAGGGGTTCTTGGCACGGAGACGGCTACCGTGGATATGATGGCGTGTAGGGTCATTCGGTAGATTGTAGTACCAAGTCTCCTACTTTTGATCCGGAGGATCTAGGCTTGGATGATAACCCTGGCTAGCTTGTACTGGCTATCACTGCAACCTCTCGGGGTCTTCCCTGTTTGTAAACTCGGTTTATATTGAATTCAGCCTCTAGGGTCCTCCCTAGTCCATAAACTCGTTTTTGTATTGGATTTGTATGTTTGTGCATTTTACTAGGTTTTTCGTGCTTGATCAACTTGCTTTATCGTACTCCTGGAATGTTAGCTTAGATAACACGTAATCACTTCAAGTTTGATTTGCTTACGGTTTAGCCGAGATTTAAGATGTTTTAAATGCGTTAGGTTTGCATAGGAGAGCGAAAATGTTTTTCGAGATGCTTAAATTTTTTTAGTTTGAACCGAGAATTGAATCAAATAATACGTCGATTAAAATATTCGACTCGAGATGTGCGAAACATGTATAAAGTGTCTTGTAGTTAAAACATTTTGCACGAGTGCGTGTGCAAGGCTGGGAACGTGTATGACGTTTTTGATGGTGATACTTACGTACGAAGCGAAGTAATAAAAGTTGGAGCACTTTTATATCTTATTGATAATGTCGTATAGGGCTAAAATGTATTGACAGTGTCGCAAGGGGCTACAACACACCTAGGTGGGGTAGCTTTATCCCTAAAAGAAAAAATATAAAAAAAAACATCTAAGTCTGGTGGATCGGGGGGACGAAAATGGATTGTCTGCTTCCTATGAGGGACCTTTCGCTCTTTCATGGTGCTTGTAATGCGCATTCGAATTCTGAAGAAGAGGATGACTGACTTTAGGAGGTCGTTCCTAACGTCCAAAACTATCGAATAGCAGCGGGATGAGACAATGTGCGGCTGACGGCCTGGGGTTCGGGCGCCAGCCTGCCGGCGACCCATAATACAGGAGCCTGGGTCAGCCGCCTGAGCCGGGGCGGTCTGATTCTCGGTTATGGAATATTTCGTAATTTCCTAATTACGATGCAATTGTGGCTATATATGCGGGTTGTGGGTAATCGTTTTAGGCATAGTTAATACCCAAAGTTAACTCAAAGTGTCTTGATAGTTCCTGTTTGATTTTCAAGTCATGTCGGGTTTCGATCATCTTTTGACTGGGTGGGTGTGGACATGACATAGGTCCACCCCGACGCGGCCACGCGCAGGTTTGGGGAGGCGAATGAATCTCCATATGAGAATGGATCGAATTGAAATTTAAATCTATGTGGAGTCGCCACCGAACTTTGTGGGAGTTCGGGCCCGTTCGAACCCACTCTATGTCGTAGTGGGCTGTGTACAAAATACGGCCCATTTCCGATGTCAGAGTTTATTCGGCTCGTCCCTTTGCATTGCGATACCGATACCGTCACTACCGGTTATCGTGTATTGAATGACTCTCGTGCGCCAACAGTTTCGGGCATCCGGAAACCGAGGTTCTGAGTAAGGGGTGAGGGTACGTGTTGGGAAGCCCACAAAGGACACCCAACCCCGCCCGCACATTAGTGGCCTCTACTAAGATATCGAATGATTTTTGAATACGTGCGTTAGTTGAACGGGAAAATGCTTATGCAAACATTGTTTTTCCTAGCATGTGAGAAATTGAAAGGGTTTCTATGTCGATTTAATGCAACTAAAATCTTAACGTCAAAGTTGTATTTTAGCATGCGGGTTCATTTTAGTACAATAAAATAAACAATTAAATCAACAAGAAAAGGGACAAACGGTTAGTAGCGGTAAAACAACAATAACGGTTTGCAAAGATGTAATAATGTAGATATGAAGATGCATGGTTTGAAAGAATGACGTTTCACGTGATAGATTAGGCACGTGTTGACTTAAGTCACGAAAAAAACGGTTAACGAGACTCGAATGCTATTGTAGGACTCACGGTTTGACGTGATAGGGGGGCCAATCGACCGAGTGGTCCTCTGAAAAGTGTTCTGTCTCGTTTTTGGGACCCTACTCGATCGAGTTATTGACTAACTCAACCGAGTATGTCGCCACTCGACCGAGTCATTGCGAGACTCGACCGAGTGGAGGTCGTCAGGACCTTCTGTCTCGTTTTTGAGGTACCACTCGATCGAGTGGGCTAGGCACTCGGTCGAGTGCCCCCTGTACGAACTATGGTTCGCTCGCAATTTGGTATTAACTTCTAAATTGCTTTTGATTTTTGATAAATTGATGACTTTGTCGAATCGGGCATAAATATTGTGTCACTTATAATCGGTTCTAATTTTGATACTCGTCGTATCCCATATTCGATCATTGGATCGATACGGAATATTAGAGCGAGAATTCATAGAAAAATAATATAAGTCGTTTTAATTTAATTAAAACGGTATGGATTTCATCCGCGTTCATAGTGTCATGACTCTAACGAGTCACGCGACATCTATGCTAGCATCAACGAAAAACCGTGTTAATTAATTTATTTGACTAAACCGTTGAGATTTGACACCCAACTATTGACTTGGTATCGAATCTGACGGGTCGACACTTGAATTAAATAAACTCGACTTGACTCCCTCGGCTTTTCCGACATCGTAATGAATCCCTAGGGATTGTGTGACGTCGGATCTGCGTCAACGGGTTTCGACCCCTATTAAAAAATATTCGATAATTTTGTATTTTTTGAAATATGCGATTTGATAATAAAGATGCAAACGAAACAAGAAAATATTGTTTAAGTTGACTCGTTTCAATAATCAAGTGCTAGGGTGTCAGGATAAGCGACCGGCAACGCTGTGTGCAGTACACTTGTATATTCGGGTTTCCTTATTCTGACATCCTTCGCACTCGACACAAATCCACGAGTATTTCAGTGCTTTTGATACTAGCGATATTAACGATATTATGATGCGATAAACATAAAAAAAATCGATCCTTATGACGATAAATGACGCGAGAAAGGAAAAAGGAGAAGAAAAAGGGTTTTGCACCCTCAACCTACATGTTTCTTATGCTCGGACGGAACTCGTAGTTGTGGCTTGCACGGGAGTATCGAGTATGTAGGCTAAGTTGTGGTGGTTAGGGTTTTGATTCCTAAAGCTAGGTTTAGAGTTTGCTAGTGTAGTATTGATTAGGGTTTGAGTAGAATTAGGGTTTTTAGAATGATCAAAGTTGTTGAATTGTGTGTTGCATGGGGTGTTTATATAGGCATTGCCTATGTACCCCGTCTAGGGTTACTCGACCGAGTAGCCCCTAGACTCGGTCGAGTGACCCAGGCGTCAGCAGCCGGGCTCAATTGAGGGCCCACTCGATCGAGTGGGCTGAGCACTCGATCGAGTGGCTCAGATGGGTCGCGCGGGTCAACTCTTGGACTGTGGCTTTGGATGTTTGATGGGATTTTGTATTTGGACTAGCTTTTTGATGTTTGAGAGGCTGTTTTGTATGTCTCGGAAACGACTTTGACCAGGGTTGACCCAATCGCTAAAAGTCGGTTTTATTTCTGGTGTCGGTTTTGGCCCAAATTAGTCTTGTTTGACTTAGAACGGTCCACTGGGCCTGGATTTGAGGTCAGTTTTGTGAGATTTGTACTCCATAAGTGCTTAAGCCAACAACTAATGGTTTTGAGCCCATATCCGAGCGCGTAGAAACACGTTAGCGTCCGATCATCATCGGGTGTTTTTTGGAAACTACCATAGCCACCTGGCAGTCAAAATGCGGGTGTCTACAGAGTCCCCACTCTGACTGAGGCTTGGACAAGGCAAAAGTCAGAGTAGCCACCAGGCCAATCGAGGATTGAAACCTGGCGGACTTCCGGTCGGGTCGTTTATAGTCCATTAGACTTGCGTGAAGGGCTCGTCAGCCGTAAGCTAGAAGTCATACCTGAGCTGATGATGATAACTCCGTGGGGAATTGGACTTGTCGCATAAGTCCTGGGTGTGCCTGTATGTAGGCTCATCCCGTGTTATTCCGGGGAAAATGCTACCTAGGGCCTTCCGCTGGGGAGATGCGGTGGGTTGCCCGTCCCTATTTGAGTCGTACCTGTATAAGTCACATAAAATTTGCATGCAACACGTAGGTAGTAAAATGACTCGCGCTGGGGAAAATGATTTTTTGATTTTTTTTGAATTTTTGAAAGTTTCGAAATGTTTGAAATTTTGAAATTTGGAATTTTTTGAAATTTTGACTCCTAAAGAAAATTAAGAAAGTTCGGGATGATCATCTCCGTGCTAGTATCGAGACTAGGCTTGTGGCTTGGTTCCGTTTAGGATTAGGAAACTATTGTGATATGAAAAGAGGGCTATAGAATTAATACTATAAATACCCCTCCCTTGCCCTTGATTTTCTCATAATCTCTTCCACAATTCCTCTTTTCTCAAAAGAAAGTCTTCTTATTCTTCTCAAGAAAATAGTCATGGGAATCGACAGGTTGACTGTGATGCTGCAGGAATGGTCCCGACGTTTTAGGGATGCTGATAGGGTGACTCTTAACCAGACGGGTATTATTCAATTGTACCCGTTTCGTCAGATGCAGGTTGATCGCTATTTTCTTGACGCCTGCTTGTCTTATTGGGATGACATATATCATGTCTTTGCCTTTCCTCGAGGAGAAGTCTGTCCCTTGCCCGAGGAGATCGCTGCTATAGCAGGGTGGAATCCGATACTTCGTCCTGCCATCCCGTATTCAATTTATTACCCGAGGAGGAAGCTTCGAGAATTTTTAGGTCTTTCCCATAACGAGGTATCCCGTATGATGGAGGGTGATAATATTTCTCTGATCGACTTGGCTGAGAAATTTATGAATCCTCTCGATGTCCGGGACAGACCGGTTCACAGCCGTAGGGCTTTTTCTTTCTGCATGCTCCATGTTTATGCCTTTGAAGGTCACATGGATTTATTGTCTTGTATGGGTAACGCCCGCCTCCTAACCGTGGTTGATTTGATGGAGACGGAGTACAGCCCGGCTTGGCTAATCACGGGTGAAATTATCCAAGGTCTAGATAATCGTAAGAGGGATTCGTCGGTCCGTCTCACTGGAAGTACCCGTCTACTGCAAGTATGTTACTTTGCATTTTTTTCTCGATTTTTTGATTTTTTTCGCGACTTTTGCTGCTACAGTGGGCACTCGGTCGAGTCACCCTGGCACTCGATCAAGTGCCCTCGTAAAAAGCCCCCTGTTCGTGTTCAGGGGTACCACTCGATCGAGTGTCCCAGGCACTTGACCGAGTGCCCTTAGGCGGATGCCTATTTCGCCTTGGGAACTCATGTTTTGTTTCCTTTTTCAGATTTGGCTATATGAGAGGCTATCAGTGATAGATCCTCCTCTTGACGCGAGCAATTACCGTCACAACCAGGTGATGACGAGGAGGCGGGCCATCGACTTTTCTCGTCAGATAACCCAGAAGTATTGGGACGAGGTGTTGTCTTTTCACAGTGGCCCGTTAATTCGATGAGTGGTGCCGTGGTGGCCCATCTATCTTTGGACTGGCTTGGACCCGAGGGACAGAGCCCGCTATCAGGTAATCCTATCTTTCAGGCAGACAGTTCATATTTACCCGGATCGCATACTAAGGCAGTATGGATGGACACAGCGAATCCCCGAAGTTGAAGCAGTTGTGAGTGACCCTACCCAACTGACTGATGTGATGTGCGATAACTGGATGCAAAGATGGTACACCCGACATACTTGGCATATTTCCAAATCTCGCCACTCGACCTGGGTTTCAGATTCATATGTAAAGTGGACTAAAGCAGGTGATGCCAAAGCCTGAGCTGCTCTGAAGGTTGATGAAGCTTTCGGCCTGCTGCGAAGGGAGCAAGCTAAAGACAACAGGGGATTCTTTGATGAAGGTGACACCCCGGCTACTATGGTCCGATTAATGTCAGGCCAAAGAAAGAAGACCAAGACTCAAGCTGGAGGGTCTAGTGCTAAGGGTGCTTGGGGGAAAGTGAGCCCCCAGACTGACTTGGAGAGGAGACTGGGCCCAAAACTAGCCGTGCAGGACCGACTTGGCCCACGGGATAGGCTACCCGAGCACGTACGGGCTCGACTTGGGCCAAAGACTGTGGCAGAAGACCCGTTGTCAAAGAAACGAGTTCGAGCTAAAGAGGTTCTTCTTGTTATTCGGGAACGCTCGCCCCCGCCCCGTCAACCCCGGGCTCCACGCGACCCAAAGGACAAAGGAAAGGGCAAGATACCGGGATATTAGCCTTCTTTGTTTTATTATTTAGATATTATTACTATTTTTTGGTGTGATTTTTTTTGTGTATGCCGTTTTGGCGGTTTTTTTTGTAATTCCCGAGTTTGTCGGTTTTTAATAAAGATGTATTAATGAATACCGTTCCCGTCTTTTCGTTTATTGCAGTGGTTGTACCCTTTTGAGGGGTTGCCTACGTATCCACAATTAGCGGAATCAAACCAAACGTAGTTCAAATATGATTTGATTTTTGCAATTTTCAAAATACATCAAGACTATGAGTGCGAGATGTGCGACAGTAGAATAGTTAATTCTAACTTATTGACTTGTCTATAATTTTTGAAAATTTATAAAAAGACAAATTTTATAAATTTTTGCAAATGACATTGAGATTAGGTTTAAGGGTAGTAGCGCTTCAACTGGTCCAAGTTGGTCGGGTTGACAAATTCGTTCCCGTCCAGGTCTGTCAGCATCACCGCTCCTCCTGATAGGACCTTCTTGACTAAGTATGGCCCAACCCAATTGGGTCTGAATTTTCCTCTTGGGTCAACCGGTAGTAAGGCACGAACCAATTTTAGGACCAGATCCCCTTCTTTGATGTTTCTGGGCCTAACTCTTTTCTTGAAAGCCCGTTGGATCCTCTTTTGTTATATTTGGATATTGTTGAGGGCCCGGGATCGCCGTTCGTCTAAAAGGACTAGCGAATCGTATCGGGCTTGGACCCAATCTGCTTCCGGTACTTGGCTTTCAAGTAAAATCCTAAGGAATGGCACTTCTAGCTCGACCGGTTGGACCGCCTCCATTCCATATGCCAGATAATATGGGGTTGCTCGGTGGCGGTGCGAATTGAAGTTCGGTATCCCCAGAGAGCGAAAGGTATCTTGTCGGGCCAGTCCCGATAGTTCTCAGCCATCTTTTTAAGTATGGTGACAATTGTTTTATTGGCCGCTTCTACCGCTTCGTTTGTTTGGGGACGGTAGGGAGAAGATGTATGCCTTTGAATTTTGTATTTTGCTAGCAACGCAGCGGTTTCAGCTTGGAAATGGGTCCCGTGATCACTGATGAACTCGTGTGGGATCTCGTATCGGCATATAATCTTATTCTGGATAAATTTGGCCACGTGCTTGGCGTTCAAGACACGGTATGACTCGGCTTCGACCCATTTGGTGAAGTAGTCGATGGCCACCAAAATGAAGCAATGACCTCCCGTCCCGGAAGGGTGCACCTTTCCAATTATATCAATACCCCATGTCGAAAATGGCCATGGTGATGTCATGGTATATAATAGGGAAGACGGTGGCAGTGTTTGACGTATAATTGACAGTCTGTTTCCATGGTGTTCCAGTAATACCCGAGCGTCATGATTTTGCAGGCTAACATATGGGCGTTCATATGCGGGCCATTTTCACCATCGTGCACCTCAAACATAACCATATCGGCCTGTACTTTGTCGATACACAGGAGGAGAGCCCCCTGTGCCATCTTTTTGTATAACTGCCCGTCATCCGTGCGAACAAATTGGGTTGCCAATCTTCGCAGGGCTTTCTTGGCCCGGTTTTCAGTTTCCGGGGGATACTCTCCCGTTGCCAAGTAGGTTAGGACTGAGTGATACCAAGGTTCCGGGTCGGTTAGCTCGATGTCCTGGATAGCGTGTACATACGCCGGCTCGGACCGCCTTTCAACGGAGATTGACATGTTGGTTAGGTGCTCCGGGATATTTAGCAGGGACGCTAATTTGGAAAGTGCGTCTGCAAACTGATTTTCTTCCCGGGGCAGGTAGATATATTCCACCTTCTGGAATTGTTTCTCTAGAACCCTTACCCGTGCTTGGTAAGCCACGAGATTGGCGTTCCGAGTTTTCCATTTTTGGAGCGCTTGGTTGATGACCAGTGATGAGTCACCGTGGACCCGGAGGTTCGTTACCCCTAAATCAGCGACGGCTTGCAACCCGTGAATGCATGCTTCGTATTCGGTTGCGTTGTTGGTCACGTCGAAGTCCAATTTGATGGATAACGGGGTGTGCTCCCCTCGTGGTGAGATTAACAGAATTCCGACCCCAAATCCTCGGAAGTTGGATGCCCCGTCAAAGTACAAATCCCATGTTTCGATATCGGTATGGAATATGTCTTCATCAGGAAAGGCCCAAGTATCGGTGTGGCCCTCTTCGGATATTGGACTATCGGCAAGGAATTCTGCCACTACTCGGCCCTTGATGGCTTTTAATGGTACGAACTTGAGGTCAAACTCAGCTAACGTCAAAGTCCACCTGGACATCCTGCCATTGAGGATGGGCTTCTCGAACAGGTACTTGATAGGATCCATTTTGGATAACACATGTACCTCGTGACTAAGCATGTAATGTCGGATCTTTTTAGTGGGCCAAACCAAGCTAGGCACATTTTCTCGAGCATTGTATACTTGCATTCGTACTCTAGGAACTTTTTACTGATGTAGTAAATAGCCCGTTCTTCTGAATCGACTGTCTGGGCCAGCATAGCCCCCATGGCTGTCTCGGTCGTTGTTAGGTATAACGACAAAGGCAAACCGGGTTGAGGTGGCATTAATACCGGCGGTGCAGACAGGATCTCCTTGATTTTGTCAAAAGCCGTTTGACACTTATCGTCCCATAGTATCCGTTCTCCGATCTTCAGTTTTCTGAAAATGGGCTCACATACCATGGTTAATTTTGAAATAAACCGGCTGATGTATTGGACTTTCCCGAGAAACCCCCTTATTTCTTTTTCGGTCTTGGGTGGCTGCATCTCGGTGATGGCTTTGATTTTAGCTGGTTCGACCTCGATGCCGCGTTGGCTAACGATATGGCCCAGTAATTTGCCCGATGTTACCCCAAAACTGCATTTTTGAGGGTTTAGCCTCATGTTGTATTTGCGTAGTCGGGTGAAAAATTTTCTTAGGGCCGCAACGTGCCCACTTCGGTCCTTGGATCTGACGATCATATCGTCGACATAAACCTCCACTTCCTTGTGCATCATGTCATGTAGTAGAGTAGTGGCGGTCCGCTGATAAGTGGCCCCGGCGTTGATAAGCCCAAATGGCAGGACGGTGTAACAGTAAGTACCCCAAGGTGTAATGAAGGTGGTCTTACTCATATCCTCCTCTGCCATTTTAATTTGATTGTATCCGGCATACCCATCCATGAATGATAGAAGGGCACGATCGGCCGTGTTATCCACCAATATGTCGATGTGTGGTAACGGAAAATCAATCTTTTGGGCTAGCCTTGTTAAGGTCCCGGAAGTCCACACATACCCGCACCTTGCCGTCCTTCTTGGGCACCGGCACGATGTTTGCGACCCAGTCTGGATATTCAGACACTTGTATAAAGCCCGCTTTGAATTGCTTGTCGACTTCTTCTTTGACTTTGAGGGACCATTCGGGCCTCATTCTTCTGAGTTTCTGTTTTACCGGTTTGCACCCATCTTTGATGGGTATTCGGTGTTAAGCTATTTCTCGATCTATTCCCGGCATGTCCTTGTATGACCATGCAAAAACATCTTTGAATTCTTGGAGGAGGTCCGTGAATTGTTTTCTCTCCTCGGGATCTAAAGATAGGCCCAATTTAAGCATCTGGGGATCTAAAGTGGTTCCCACATTGATGGAGTCGGTTTTTTCGATTACCGGATCTCGGGACTCCCTTTGTTCGAGCTGCTCAATCAGATGCGGAGGTAGGGGTACCTGTTCGGGTTTCTCAATGTCATTGCATATAAAATCTTTGAAACTAAGAGAATTTTGGAAATAAGACAAGTCGTAAGCAGAACGGTTTTCGTTATTATTATTAATGGTAAATTTTGAGAAAAGCTCGAAAAGAGCGGCCATCTGCTCGTTGGTCAGTGGCGAGATAGGGAGAGGTCTCGGGACAGGCCCCGAGACCTCAGCGGAAGTGGCTAAGGGAAAAGGGGTTACAGACTCGACTCTAGCACCAGACCCTGTCTGCACCGACTTCGGTGATTAGCTTGGTTGGGTCAAACTGATCGCTGCGGAGGATCAGATTGACTAAATCATCTTTTGGAGCGGGGACGGCCTTGTCTTCTCCAAATAGGAGCCCCAGCACGGGCTCGGAGTTGCTTTCCCCTTCCTTGGACTCAGCTTGAACAAGGGTGAATATATCATCGGGGATGAAATTGCACTCCCGAGCTGTTTTGGTCTCGGGATATGTGATGGTGGGTTGGTAGAGGCCCATCTGGATGGCTTCGAAAACTGGAATGACGAAGTAGTCAGTTAACTTCGAGCTATAAGGGCCTATGTAAGTACCCTTGAGGATGTTGGTGGCCTTGTGAATACCGGCCCGGACCACGTTTTCCGGGGTCATAGCCTACCCCAATTCGAACTGTGATTCACCATCGTTTAGGACCTCAATAATCTTCCCAGCTGGAAGATTTGGCCTCGAGGTAGCTCCCGGTAGATAGCCCAGGTTCTGTAGCATCGTGTTGATGCTAGTGGTGAAGTAAGGCCTGAAGAGATATTCCTGCTCAATCATGCCCACGAAATCGAATCCCCGTGGGTCGGCCCGGCCCGTAGCATTGCAGCTTGCTACAGTAATGGGGGTTGCTTCTAGAGTGATGATGCCGTCCCGAAATGGCATCTTAACTTTCCTATGTAAGGTAGAGGACACGGCCTTGACCGCGTGGATCCAAGGCCTTCCGAGTAGCAGGTTGAAGGATGAGGTGACATCAATCACCTGGAACTCTAGTTCTTTTTCGATTGGGCCCGTTATTATTGTCAATTTAACGGCCCCGACTACCGGTTTTGGGCTTCCATCGAAAGCCTGAATAGTTTGTGCTGTCGGGAGATAGTCGGCATCTGTGATGCCGAGTGCTTTAGCGGTCCTCAGGGGAAGGACATTCACGGCAGATCTGTCATCAATGAAGGTCATTGGGAGGTACTTCCCTCGGCAAATGACCGTAATGTATAGGGCCAGATTATGATTGGGCCCGAACGCCGGTAGGTCAGACTCGGAGAAGGTGATGAGTGGGCCTTCCTCCTTGGACTTGCCTTTGAGATAAGGCATAATAGTGGCTACCATTTCAGAGGGAGTAACCTGAGAGTCGACCTTGATTTCATATGGTTAAGTCAGTGCTTAATCTCGATGTACTTGTGAGCTAACTAGTAATTGTCATATGGTTAAGTCAGCTCGAACCCTCTTCAATTGTTGGACCAAGGCGGTGTCGTTGCTTGGTTCTTCAAGGGTAGGTTCCGTCCTGGCAGGTTCAGTGACGGTTGTTGGAGTAGAGCGCCCAGCTGCGGCGAGGTGGTTAGTGGCTAAGGCTTTGGACTTAGCCTTTCGGACCTCTTCAAGGGTGATGGGGACAGCTTCCCCTTTGGCTAGGTAAACATCATCCTCGTCATCGAACCATATCCCATTGATTTGTGGGACATGAGGGGAGATAAGGTGTGAGCAGTCGATTACCTCGTCGGTGAATATTGCATGGGCACTGAACGGGTTTTCTTTGTTGCTCGGCTTGTCTCCGGGCAACGGGATCTTCTCGCTCTCAATCAGGTCATGTATCAGATGCTTCAGTCTCCAGCATTTTTTAGTATCATGCCCGTTACCTCGATGATACTGGCAGTAGGCTTGAGCGTTATAACTTTTGGGCCTCTTCTATACTGGAACTTCTGGAGTTGGGCCTATCGGTTGGATCAGGCCCTTTGAAGATAGCCTCTATAAGGCATAAGTATAGGTAGTCCCTATATTTGTGAATACCCGATTTGGTGTATTCTTTTTGGATGAGGTGTCAAGCAGATTTACCTCGTCGAAGATGCTGCGAGTTGCAGCTGCAGGTGTGGACTTGCTCGTAGATGAGCTTGCCCCTTGATAGCCCTTGGTAGAGGCCTTAGTCAGGCTCTCCAACCGTAAGTCGTCCTCGATCCTTGTACCCATTTCAGTCAGAGTAGCAAAATTGGGGATAACAGCATACCGGAGATAGACCCGGTAGGAGGGGAGGAGGTTCTTGACAAACGCCTCCACTAGCACTTTCTCGCTGGGCTTATCGACCAGCTTAACACTCTCGACCCGCCATCTCTGCAGATATTTGGTGAACCCTTCTTTGGGTTCTTGGGCCATCACTTCCAGAGTATGCATTGTAGTCTGGATCTCGGTATTATCAGTGTAATTCCGAGCAAATTCAGTTGCCACGTCATCCCAAGTTTTATATTTCTTGGAATCGAGCCTGTAGTACCAGGCCTTGGGATGCTTCTCCAGGGAGTAAGGGAATAAGTGCGTAAACATGGTGGACTTTACCTCTTTTACCGCCATAAAATCTTTGAAAGCCCGGATGTGGTGGACCGGGTCTTCGGTACCCTCAAACATTGGAATTCCTGTAAGGTTGAGGTTAGCGGGTAGCTCGTCATTCAAAGGCGAATAGGAACGAGCAATTTCAGTGTGGATCGAGTTGTTTGTTGACAGGTGAACTTGTTCCTCGAGCCTGCGAACAACGCTGACTAGTTCAGCTATGGGCCCAGTGGGCTCAGATCCAGGAGGAGGAGTTCTCTTCTCCATTGCGCCCACACGAGTGGCGAGTGCCGTCTGATCAGCCTGGATGGCGGTCAATTGGGCTTCGATCTTGTCTAGGGCATCCTTCAATGTGTCCATTTTGCGTTGATATCTGGTTTCGGGTGGCCTGTCTGTAAGAACACCGCGTAATCAGAAACTAGCCCGAATCCCGGAATAGAAAATACATCCCGAACAAGAATGAAAAGGGAAACGACTCGGAAAAGACACCTAGACGGGTGACTTGTGAAAAGTGGGCCTTCTTTTAGGATTCGGCGGGTGGGCCTAGTCCTGTTCGAAAGAAGGTCCACGTGAGACATCCCCAGACTTTGGACTCGATTGTGTAGACGGGCCCTCATTTGTAGGAGTATGTCCTACGTAGGTGGGCCTTGCCTTAGTCTAATAAGGCGGACTGGGATAGGGAAGAAACCCGTGATGTAAGATCGACGGAGTTTCGACGCTAAAGACCTCGACGACTTATGACACGACCCGACACTGCTAAATACGGGAAGTCCTAAGAAGAGGAAGATTTTGAAAATGGATTGTTTTTGAAAAATTCCGAGCAAGCTCGGGGAAGGGCCCGATTTTTCGAGAAAAACGGAAAGTGCATCGGGCCACAAGTTTTGAAAGTTCGAAAGTATTTTCGAGTTTTGAAATGGGCAGCATACCGGCTAAAAATAGTCTATTTTGAGTAAAATCATAAGTCCTAAATTTGGTATACGTCCCGGGTTTTGAAATTGAATATCTTGAAAAAGATGTATTTTTTGAAAAGTTGACAGTTTTTTGAAAACGACACGGAAACCAAGTAGCATGTAGTCACACAAGCATTATAACGACGCCATGTATGCTCTACACTAAGTCTCGGTCAGTCTAAAAAGGGTCTATACCAGTGCACATAGTCTAGACGTTGATCGGGACGGACTTTCTAAGTCGAGTTGAGCTTAGAACATGCCGCGAAACCCACTCGAATCGACTATGGACACCTTTTGACATATCCATATTGGAGTACATCAACGGTATAGTGGGACGTCGGTCGCGAGGAGTACCGGCCCGGGAAAATATGGGGTTATGCATGAATCGTAAAACTAAAACGCGTATTGTACTAGTCAAACGATTTCTATTCGAGTCTCACCCTGGGGATGCCGATGGTAAGTCACGCATCAGTTAATCCCCAGCGGAGTCGCCAAATTGTGGACATGACATAGGTCCACCCCGACGCGGCCACGCGCGGGTTTTGGGAGGCGAATGAATCTCCATATGAGAATGGATCGAATTGAAATTTAAATCGAAGTGGAGTCGCCACCGAACTTTGTGGGAGTTCGGGCCCGTTTGAACCCACTCTATGTCGTAGTGGGCCGTGTACAAAATACGGCCCATTTCCGATGTCATAGTTTATTGGGCTCGTCCATTTGCATTGCGATACCGATACCATCACTACCGGTTATCGTGTATTGAATGACTCTCGTGCGCCAACGGTTTCGGGCATCCGGAAACCGAGGTTCTGAGTAAGGGGTGAGGGTACGTGTTGGGAAGCCCACGAAGGACACCCAACCCCGCCCGCACATTAGCGGCCTCTACTAAGATATCAAATGAGTTTTGAATACGCGCGTTAGTTGAACGGGAAAATGCTTATGCAAACATTGTTTTCCCTAGCATGTGAGAAATTGAAAGGGTTTCTATGTCGATTTAATGCAACTAAAATCTTAACGTCAAAGTTGTATTTTAGCATGCGGGTTCATTTTAGTACAATAAAATAAACAATTAAATCAACAAGAAAAGGGACAAACGGTTAGTAGCGGTAAAACGACAATAACGATTTGCAAAGATGTAATGATGTAGATATGAAGATGCATGGTTTGAAAGAATGACGTTTCACGTGATAGATTAGGCACGTGTTGACTTAAGTCACGAAAAAAATGGTTAACGAGACTCGAATGCTATTGTAGGACTCACGGTTTGACGTGATAGAGGGGCCACTCGACCGAGTCATTGAGGGACTCGACCGAGTGGTCCTCTGAAAAGTGTTCTGTCTCGTTTTTGGGACCCTACTCGATCGAGTTATTGACCAACTCGACCGAGTATGTCGCCACTCGACCGAGTCATTGAGAGACTCGACCGAGTGGAGGTCGTCAGGACCTTCTGTCTCGTTTTTGAGGTACCACTCGATCGAGTGGGCTAGGCACTCGGTCGAGTGCCCCCTGTACGAACTATGGTTCGCTCGCAATTTGGTATTAAATTCGAAATTGCTTTTGATTTTTGATAAATTGATGACTTTGTCGAATCGGGCATAAATATTGTGTCACTTATACTCGGTTCTAATTTTGATACTCGTCGTATCCCATATTCGATCATTGGATCGATACGGAATATTAGACCGAGAATTCATAGAAAAATAATATAAGTCGTTTTAATTTAATTAAAATGGTATGGATTTCATCCGCGTTCATAGTCTCATGACTCTAACGAGTCGCGCGACATCTATGCTAGCATCAACGAAAAACCGTGTTAATTAATTTATTTGACTAAACCGTTGAGATTTGACACCCAACTATTGAGTTGGTATCGAATCTGACGGGTCGACACTTGAATTAAATAAACTCGACTTGATTCCCTCGGCTTTTCCGACATCGTAATGAATCCCTAGGTATTGTGTGACGTCAGATCCGCGTCAACGAGTTTCGACTCCTATTAAAAAATATTCGATAATTTTGTATTTTTTGAAATCTGCAATTTGATAATAACGATGCAAATGAAACAAGAAAATATTGTTTAAGTTGACTAGTTTCAATAATCAAGTGCTTGGGTGTCAGGATAAGCGACCGGGCAACGCTGTGTGCAGTACACTTGTATATTCGGGTTTCCTTATTCTGACATCCTTCGCACTCGACACAAATCCACGAGTATTTTAGTGCTTTTGATACTAGCGATATTAACGATATTATGATGCGATAAACATAAAAAAAAATCGACCCTTATGATGATAAATGACACGAGAAAGGAGAAAGGAGAAGAAAAAGGGTTTTGCACCATCAACCTACATTTTTTTTATGCTCGAACGGGACTCGTAGTTGTGGCTTGCACGGGAGTATCGAGTATGTAGGCTAAGTTGTGGTGGTTAGGGTTTTGATTCCTAAAGCTAGGTTTAGGGTTTGCTAGTGTAGTATTGATTAGGGTTTAGGTAGAATTAGGGTTTTTAGAATGATCAAAGTTGTTGAATTGTGTGTTGCATGGGGTGTTTATATAGGCATTGCCTATGTACCCCGTCTAGGGTTACTCGACCGAGTAGCCCCTAGATTCGGTCGAGTGGCCCAGGCGTCAGCAGCCGGGCTCAATTGAGGGCCCACTCGATCGAGTGGGCTGAGCACTCGATCGAGTGGCTAAGATGGGTCGTGCGGGTCAACTTTTGGACCGTGGCTTTGGATGTTTGATGGGCTTTTGTATTTGGACTAGCTTTTTGATGTTTGAGAGGCTGTTTTGTATGTCTTGGAAACGACTTTGACCAGGGTTGACCCAATCGCTAAAAGTCAGTTTTATTTCCGGTGTCGGTTTTGGCCCAAATTAGTCTTGTTTGACTCGGAACGGTCCACTGGGCCTGGATTTGAGGTCAGGTTTGTGAGATTTGTACTCCATAAGTGCTTAAGCCAACAACTAATGGTTTGAGCCCATATCCGAGCGCGTTGAAACACGTTAGCGTCCGATCATCATCGGGTATTTTTTGGAAACTACCATTGACACCTGGCAGTCAAAATGCGGGTGTCTACAGTGGGTTAGTCTTTCAAGAAAGGTGACCTCGAGGCTTCGCTAGGTGACAGTTTTTCTGCTATTATTTCGCTGAAACAAATTAAAGTGCAAGATGACTTTTTACGTGCATGTTCGCGTTACTGGGATGCTAAGCACCATGTTTTTGCATTCGCAAGGGGTGTATTTGTCCTCTTCCCGAGGAGATAGACGCGATTGGAGGGTGGCATTCGTTTCACCCTTGCATACCAGTTCAGGGTGACGTCCTCGTAGAGCGGTTTCGTCACTTTTTTGATATTCCTCTGTTAGAGGAAGCTATGTTTTCTTTGGAGAAAGTGACATTAACTTAGAGCTCCTCAATAAGGTGTTCTCCCGGAGGACGCTCGTTGTATATCACCCTTAGCCCATAAAGGACCTTGAGTATTGCGATAGCGTGTTTTTATCTGTTTGAGGATGCCTCAGTGCATACCGGTTGGGGTAACCCTCGAGCTCTAGACGTCGTAATGGAGATGGATCATGGGCGATCACCCTCTTGGCTTATTTTGGGTGAGCTTATAATGGGTCTCGACACACGTGGACGGATTCACCACGTTCCCTTTCATGGTTCTACGACCATTTTGCAGGTATGTCATGGTATTATTTTTGCTTTACTCGAAACTTGCCTTAGTTGGAGGTTGTAACACTATGTTATACTGTGCAGGTTTGGCTATAGGAGAGACTACATCTAATCGAGCCACCTCGGCTTATTGAGGGTTATAACTATAAGAGGCTTGCTGCTCGGAATGTTGTACCATTATGGAATGTCGGTTATACTGAGGACAAGTGGGTCTCTCGTCTGAATGCTGATGGAGGGGTTGCCATTAGATGGACTGTCCCGTGGTGGAATATCAAGAGGTATATTGGGTTCCAGTTCTCATCACGGGTCCGCACTATGCAAGTTTTGTATTTGGGTGAGTGTGTTTATGTTTATCCGGATCGGTTGATGCGCCAAATGGGCGGGACACAAACCATTCCCGATGTTATCACCGATCTCGTCAATTCCCATCGTGGGAGAGGGATTCTTTTAGGGAATTCGAAATGTCCTGGAGACGGAGGATTATTCATCATGTTTCTCCAACAAATGTTCGACAGATAACCCCCTCCTATGCCCGGCGGGATGTTTGTGAATATCCGACAGAGCGGGGTCGGTCAAGAGTTGTGGAGACCGCGGTGCTACATAATAAGAAGGCTACGCGAGTTGACGTCGCTAAGTGCCCGACCAAAGATGGTGTTACCGATCCTAGTACCGTCAATTCGTCTAAATGGGTCAAGACTGACAAAACCCCTATTAAAAGTGCAGATGAGGAAGAGAAATGGGCATGGATGGGCCCACGATTGGCTGAAAAGGTGAAAGTTTGCATTCAAGGGGCCCATGGTGAGAAGCCCAAAGAAGCGCACTCGAAGGATAAGGGAAAGGAGAAGTTGGACCAATAGGGCCCAACCTTTAGTATTATGTTGTATTATGCGATATTATGTGGCGTATTAGTACTAATTTTTGTAGGATTTTGCTTGACACGTTGTCATGTTTTCGGGGTACTCAGGGTAATAGACGCTTAATGTAAAGGCGTCGACAAAGGCTTGATTTGTTTAATATTGCATTAATGAGAAACACATTTTTATTTGTTGTTGTTTTTTTTCTTTGTGGTGGCTCGCAACTCGATTCTTCATTTTGCCCGGAGCCCCCTTTCGGGTTTTCACTTTGTCCTCGACTCACCTTTTTTTGTTTTTTTTGCATTTTTTTACGTCTCGCAACTTGATTCTTTATTTTGCCCAAAGCACCCTTTCGGGTTTTCACTTCGTCCTCGGCTCGTCGTTTGTGCTTCATCATTGAAGTCACTCGTTAATCAGAGCGTATAATGGATTCCGATTTGCGCATGAATCGAATGTAATTGATTTTGTTAGTTTTGGTTTTACCCTTGAGGGCTGCCTATGTATCCGTGGTTAGACGAAATCAAACCATGTTCGTAGTTCGTAAGATGCGAGTGATTTTGTGCTTTAGACTCGTTATGCCAATTATCGATGCGAAGTGTTTAAGGTGTTTTGCATGAGTTTTCGCCCTAGTTTCAGAGATCAGGATGTGCTACTTAGGAAGTTAGGGGTAATAGCGTTTAAGTTGATCCATGTTCGTAGGGGTCAAGAGTTCTTGACCGTCTAGATCGGTGATGCTCACGGTGCCTCCCGTGAGTATTTTCTTGGCTAGTTAAGGACCTGCCCAGTTTGGTTTGAATTTTTCCCTAGGGTGGACGGGAAGCAGTGCTCTAATTGACTTAACCACTAGATCTCCCTCGTGTATGTTTTGGGACTTGACTCGTTTGTTAAAGGCTCGTTGTATTCTTTGTTGGTAGGCTTGCACGTTGGATAGTGCGTGTATTCTGCGCTCGTCTAGGAGGACTAACTCATCATAACTTTTTTGTTTCCATTCCTCTTTGGGAATACCGCTTTCGGCTAGTATCCTTAGAGATGGTATTTCTAACTCTACTAGTTGTACGACTTCTAAATCGTAGGTTAGGTAGTAATGCGTGGCTCCGGTGGGAGTCCGATAGGAGGTTTGGTATCTCCATAATGCAAAGGGTATTTTGTTAGGCCAATCTCGATATCTTCTTAAGGGTGGTGATGATGGTTTTGTTTGCTGCTTCTACAACCCCGTTTGTCTGAAGTCTATAGGGTGATGATTTGTGTCGCTGGATTTTGTATTTGTCTAGGAGTTTTTGAGTGTCGGCCCTAAAGTAAGCCCCCTGATCACTGACGATCTCGTGCGGTATGCCGTAGCGGCAAATGAATGTCATTTTGTAGGAATTTAACTACTTGTTTGGAGGTTATTACTGTGTATGAGGTCGCTTCTACCCATTTGGTAAAGTAACTAACGGCCACTAGTACAAAAGAGTGTTCGCCGGTTCCGAATGAGTGGGACTTTTTCTATGATGTCTATTCCCTAGGTGGAGAAGGGCCAGGGTGTTGTTGTAGTGTGAAGTGGGTACGGTGGTATGTGTTGAATGTTGGCAAATATTTGGCAGTTGTGACAATGACAGACATGATGCCGACAGTCTGCTTCTAGGGTTATCCAGTAGTAGCCTAGCCTCATTAGTTTATGGGCTAGTGCGTGTGCGCTCATGTGGGGTCCGCATTCCCCATCATGTACTTCTTCCATGACTTTTTTTGGATAGGGCTTTGTCTATGCACCTAAGAAGTATTCCTTGTGGCGGTACGTTTGTATAGTAGTCCTTGGTCTAGGACGTAGTGAGTGGCGTGCATTCTTAGGGCTCGTTTGTTTTTGGTATTTGTATTGGATGGGTAATGATCCGTCGGTTTTGAAGTCTAAGATCGTTTTGTACCAGGGTTCTTCGGAGGTGTCATCGGTTTTGATGTTGTGGAGATAGGCATGTTTTTCACTTCTCTCACTACTACAAAATTAGTCATAGACATGACCTAATAGACATAGGTTAAAACCCACATCTATTTTTAATAGACATAGGTTATTTAAAAAAACCTATGTATATAAAAGAGAATATACATAGGTCAAAATTAAAACCCATGTCTAAACATTATAGACATGGGTCGAAGTAAACCTATGTCTACAATATATGAATAGATGTAGGGCATATGAAAAACCCATGTATATTGGAAGATTAATAAACTAGTGCCCCATGTCTATTATTCTTAAGCTAATAAACCCTAGAATTACTCATCCCTCCCCCAAAATTCTTCACGTAGCCTTCACATAAACAATCGAGAATTACGCAACCTTCAGGATAGGATCAGAATTCTTTACATAGCCTTCACAAACTCTTGAATTCTTCACGAAATCAACTCCAAGACGATCGAGAATCTTTTGATCCTTCAAGCCTTCAATCTGTTCGTGTTGAACGTTCAATCAATTAATCCTCATCTGTTCCATCATCCTTATCTGTTTGTGTTCCTTCCTCCAGAATCCTTCGATCCTTTCTCCATCATTTAACGCTCGCCTCCTTTGTATGCGCCCTCTCTGTATGTATTTCCCCAATTTCATTCTCCTTCTTTCTGATCAATATATATGTTTCCAATTCTTGCTCAAGAAAATCCTCTGTTTTTTTATTTTAAATTTTGCATAGATCGGTGTATTTTTGTGTGTGTTTGAATTCATTTCATGTGATTTTTGAGTAGATGTTGATTTTAGGTATATTTGCTTTGATTGTTGATTCAAGTTTGATTAAGCTAGCTGTCAATTATTAATTAGATGCTGTTTTTTTTACTATATACGGAGTACTTAATTGTTGATTTCTTAATCTATTGATCGAATTAAGTATGATTATTTCAATTATGTTCGCAGTTTTTTTTTCAATTTTTTAGCAGTTTTTCTCGATTTCTCGTATGAATCCTGAGTAGTCTATTTCTGATTATGCTACAATCAATTGATTTTCGTAGAATCTTATCTGAGATCCTAAACTACTGCGATCATGTAATCGATTCTTGAATAATAGATCGGTTTTTCTTGTCATGACTATTCACTATTTTCATTCAGGTAAATTCATTCAAGGATCTTCCCTGGGGTGCCTTAGATGATGTTGTGATGGGTGGAGTTAGTCAAAGCACTTTCGCAATCGACCCGAAAGGTGGTGTAGACGGTGGATCGACTGAGATTTTTTTTGAGGTTTGTATGTCTGTTTCTTGACATTTTGAATGTAGCCGTTAGAATGTTCTTAGTTTAGTTTAGTTCACTGAATTTGCCATAACTAACTTTGATATTGTTGTTCATTATTGATTGAATTTTGACATTCTATCTCGCTTTGATATCAGTTTAACTTGAAACATTCTGTTCATCACAAAATTTTCATGTTATTTTCAGGAAATGTTTCAACTTCAAATAATGGCGGTTTTAGTAGTGCTAGGACTAAAGTAAGCGTTCTGATCTCGATATTTAATCTTTAAGTTCGAATTTCACCTAGTTCGACAATTTAACCAAACCATTTTCGACAGAATTTTCATGTGCCTGAGGATCTTTCTGCATATGATGGGTTGGAGTTACGCCTGAAAGGTGACATTCATAGATATAAGCTCATTGTTCGCACCAGCAGTGACTGGGACACTGTAGGTTATACAGCGGGTTTTGACACCGTAGAAGGACAATGACAATCTGTAAGTCTTTGCAGCGATTATGTAACACCCCTAATTTTATAAATTAAATTAAATTAAAATTATGTTTGTATTTTTATTTTGTTTGCGATTTAACTCGTAATTCTTAAAATTATTATAAAACGAATTTATCGTTTAATCGTTTCAAACTCCTAAAATTCTATTTGTCTCGGAAACTCTCCTTATATTTAAAACATATTTTTATTTCCGTTTTGTGTTATTTTATATATATTTAATTTAATTCTTATCTAAAGTCTATTTCGGCGATTTAAATTCTAATTTTTATTTATTTATTTATATTTAAGCTCGAATTTCTATTTTCGGCTCGAAATTCAATTATTTTGAGTTTCGTCAAAACGTCTATTTTCTTTCCTCGAGAAATCAATTTAATTCACTTTATCGAAGATTTATTATTTATCGAGAAATACTATTTCATCGTCTAATTATTTATTTCTCTAAACTTCGTTTTGTCTCGAATACTTTATTTACTCATTTTATTTGTCGACCCGATCACTTATTAATTTTATTAACTCGTTTTAATTCGATTCGTGGGTCAGTCAACTTATCGTTACGAAATTCGTCTCCTACCCGATTCATTTAACTAAATCCGTATTCAACGTATACTATTGTCTCGGAACCCGTACACTTTTTATTTGGTGAATTGATTTATCCCACTTGTTTGACATTCACTCCCCCTAATCCTTTTGATTCTCACATATACGTACATGCATCCCTTATCATTTTGTTTTTCCCCATTCACGTTTCCATCGCTTCCCATTCAGTTGATTCATATCCCCTGTTCCTTCATCATCCTCTTCACGCCTTTCTTTTCCTTCTCCTTCTCCTTCTCCGTGCACCATCTTCTTCAATCATCACCCTTCTACCAGTCCCCATCCTCAATTTATCAGCCATCACCATCTGCGTAACCTTCTCCGTCATCTGTTTTCGCTATTTTGTTTTCCTTCTGTTGCTGCTGCGTTTGTGTCTCTGTCCGTCGGCTCTGTCCTTTTTCATCGCCATTTGTTCGGTCCTCCTCATTGTCCTCTCCGGCGTGTTTCTATTTCAGCGAAGGTAGCCCATTTATTCTCCTTCTTCTCTTCTTCGTCTCCTGCGTTTTCTGTACTGTTGCTGCCACTTTTCGGCCTTCTTCTTCTTCTTCTTCTTCTTCTTCTGTCTTGTCATTACTGCTACTGTCTTTGTCGATTTGGGTCTGTTTTCTGCTGTCGTTTGTTGTTGATGTTACTGTTGGTGCTGCTGTTGCGTTCTGCTGCTTTTCTTCTTCTCCCTTTCTTCTCTTTCTCGCATGTTGCTATCCTTCATCGGCTGTTGCTGTCGTTTTTTTTTGTGGTCGTTAATGCTGCTTTATTTTGTGCTGCTGTTGCTGTCGTTTTTGTGGTCGGATACGCTGCTGCTGCTATGGTTTTACTGCTGCTTTCCGTTGATTCTCTGTCCTGTTTCGTGTTGTCTGTTATGCGTGTATATTGATGTCCTGCTATGTTGGTCCTTCCTTCTTCTCTTTCTTCTTCTCCGTCCGATGTGTCCATTGCTGTTGTTGTTTACGGACTTCCTTATTCCGTTCGGGTCGGTTTGTTCCTGCCGATGTTGCTGTTCATTATCGTTTTGCTATCCGTTATTGCTAATACTATTGTTATCATGCTTCCGGTCTTCTTCTTTTTCTTCTTATCTCGTTCATCTTGCTATTGATGTTCCTCTTGCTATTGATGTTATTCAAATCGGTACTCATCCTTCCATCTCGTTTTGTATTCTTATTCTGCTCTTTCTTTTCCCCAATTTTTGCGATTTGCTTGTGAACTAATTCAGGTCTTTAAGTGGTCATGTACGACTTGATTAAATTCAGCCATCGTGTTGTTTTTAACACGATAACTTTGTGTCGAATACCCTTGTCTCATTCTTTTGTTTTGTCAACTCGTTTGTCGCGGTGATTCACGCTTGAAGATTATCGAGTCTACTACTTGGAGCTTAAAAGCATACTGTTGGAGCTTGGACTGATCAAGGACGAGTACGTGTTCGTTTTGGATATCGGCTTAAGGTAACTTTAGGACGTTACTCGATTTATATCGTATGTTTGAGTAGTAGTATGTAGTAAATATTTTAACTTCGGTTTTCTAATTTTTTAGCTATTTATTATTTGCTAATAATATTTTTTCTTTTAAAAATTGTGTACCTTATAAATATTTTACAAGTTTTCGATATCGTTTTATAAATCGTTAGTAATTTAATTATTTACGATCGTTATAATATTTTGTTGGTTATTGTGACACTAGTAACTAAATAATGTTGATTTCATATTTTCGTCATATTTCGTTAATTAATAATTTTAACTCAAAAATCGTATTTTTATATTATAATCGAGATTTGTATACTTGTTTTATAAATTAATTTTCGTTTTACGATTTATACTAATAAATGTGAAAATAGTCGATTTTGTTTTAAATATATTTTTAGACGAGACTATTTTCACTAATAATTTCTTAATTGTTTACAAATGACTATTTTTAGTAAAATCCGTATTATTTATTAATAAAAGCTATTTGCTAAAAATAATTTGAAACCTTTGTAAAATTCATTTCATTTATAAAATTCGTTTACTCAATTTATTTTGAGATCATTTTTCTTAAAACATCTCTTTTCTAAAATTTATAGTTTTAACTCGATTTCGTAATTATTTATAAAATACTATATATTGACTTATTATATTTTATTTATATTTTGAGTAACGAATTTAGAAATATATTAAAGTTACGATAACGATGATAATAATAAAATGTTAATTTCGTTAGTTCACTTATTTTGATAACTTACGTATTTTCTATAAAATTTTCTATTTTAAGTAATTTTCTAAAATTAGTAAGTTTCTATTTATACAAAGTTTCTCTTTTAATATAAAATGTATATTCCTTTTTTTCATATTATTATACTGATTATATCTCTTGTATATATCGATAATGGCTGCTTTGGAGTTACGGAATAAGGACAAGTGTGGGGTAGAGTAATATATTCTGGAGTTTACGTTTTTGCCATCAACTATAAGGCTGGTGTGTCTTTATGGGCCACACTGGTTGTTGAACTGAGCATATATGGTGTTCGAGAGTGTGTGTACATTTTGACCTTAAACTCGTGCCTCGAAATGTAAGACGCCGTCAGGTTGAACTGAGTATTTATGGTGCTCGGGAGGGGTGTGCATATTATCTTAAACTTGGACCACGCATTTATAAGTCGCCGTCCTATTATGGTTGAGTAGCCTAGTTAGAGACCGAAGTTTGATTTGTTTGAACTAAGTTCTCGAAGCTAGTTTTAGTATTCTCTTTGTGAAAGTCTGGCCTTCATCACTAATCCTATCCATAACGCCATTTTGAATATTTTATTATTATCGATACATTTTGATTTGCAGGTTGGCAAATATTTTAAGTTTTCTTCTGAAAACTTGTTATGATTTTATTACTCCAATATTTTAAGTTTTCTCCGAATGCTTATTTTTATTATATCATTTAATGTTTTCCATTTTAATTATTTTGATATAGTAATACTATTATTTTTCCATATGGTATAATATGGAAGGAAGAACGTCCAAGTTACTCCCCACTGACGTGGCTGTTATGTTTATAACATGACAGGTATTTGCTGCTGGGTTTTGGGTGTGAGCTAGCGAGTAGCGTGAATCCCACTCTTTCTTCATTCACGTTTTATGGATTTGTATAAACCTGTTTGGAGGATTTCTTTTTAGCCCTTTTGTAAAAAGATGCCTTTGTATTGACTTGCCATTTCTTTTAATAAGATGTCGTTTGCCAATGTGTATTAATCCCAACTCTACAGTGTTTTCGCCACTGTATTGCGTTAGAATTTTTAGGGGATTACAGTTGGTATCAGAGCATTGCTGCTCCCGACGCTTACACCTGATTTTAGGAAAAATACTAGTAAATGATTTGAATAATAATAAAATATTAGTGAGAGATAGGTAGAAACAAAATAAGGACTTAATTGTTAGGTTTATATGTTCTTGTAACTTAATGATTAACATTGAATATTTGTTACTTTTGTTGGGAGACGATGAATGAACAAGATATTGATATGATGCTGCTCCACATCGGTACAAAACCAGCTTAGAACTCTCAACGCCTGCTGACTCGAGTAGACAACTTGGTGCTCCAAGAAAGATGTCGATGGTGACTTTTCAGCTCCAGTTCAGTTTGCTTAAGCTACAGGTTAGATGATCAAGAGTAGATTCCTGTTCCATGATGTTACAGTAGATCTAGATGGAGCGACCCAAGACTTGTGTGCTCGTTCCTCTACAAGAAGATGAAGTAATTCATTTAGTTCCCTCGTGAACTTTGGAGGCCCGAAGATTCTCCTCTGGTTCAAGAACTTAGTATTATAGGATCATCGATTTTTTTCTTCCTTCCTCTACTTCTTCCAATTCTTCTCTTATATATTCTCATATTCAATCGCTTGTTGAATCCTTGTTCTATTCTCCTACTTTACCATCTTTTCTCTTGAGATTCTTGGTTTGACGGAATTCCGCCTCAGTGAACCTCGAAAAGTCATAGATGTTTGAGGTTTAGTAAATCCTTGTTACATGGTTTGAGGATTGTGAGTTATACTCTGTTATCTATCTTAGTAAGCTTTTGAGGATCGATTTGAGTGATAAATTGTCGATTAATGGAATTAGGTTGGTACTTAAGATTTTGAACCTTGGGTTATAGGTTACTTGATTATTTGGAGGACTTGAAGTTGAATAATCTTTTGGAGTAGTAAGAGTATATCATATTTGATGGATACCTTGTATCTAACCTAGAATCGAACCAAGTGTAGCTAATAATAGTACTTTAGGATTCTTACCTGATGCTTATTGGATGTATGCATTGCGAATATTCGGGATCATAGAGTATTGTTTAAAGTGTTAGCCTGAGTGTTGTGATACCATTGAAGGTTTTCATTAATGTTGTTATAAATTTTGGTTGACATAGATTACCCGTATATCTTGTGGATTAGATCGTTGATCGTTGTTTAGGGTTGTAACCTATGAAATTTGGAGTTAAGTGATCTAACTTGGATAAATTATTGTTAACCTTGAAGAAGAGAAACATATTGCACGATTAAAGGTTGGATTTATCGCGTTGTTTTGAGGAATACTTAATGCGAATCATCTTGATGGATTTATAGCTCAGAACCCTCTGACCAACGAGATTGTGGCTTCGTTGAGTTAATGAATATTTTGGTGATTTCGCTGGTACAATATGAAATTTGATGGAATTTTCAGAAACCTTAGCCCAATGACATGTTTGAAGATGTGAGTGTTTGTGCCATCACTTATAGGTTTGAGAGCGTTTGAGAATTTGCTGTATTTTCCCAACCTCTGTACTTGTGACATTATAAATATGTTGGTGATCATTTTGAGGATTTTGTGCACGAACATTGTTAAATTGGTGGATCTTGTTTAGTGTTCCTTACTCGAGAAATTTGGGGTGTACCTCGAGTTCAAACTTTATGAGCTTTGGATTTAGGAACCTTCGATTGCGAGTTTGGGTTTGTCTGATGACCGTTGGAATTTTAATTGATGAGATTAGATTGTAAAACAATTGTGGATTGGTATCGAGTCGTTTAATCGATTGGATAATCACATAAGACATTTTTGGAGATTGTGACTGAGTAGTACCACCTAGCGCCTAATGTTGGACTTAGCGTATTTGATGGATATTAGGAACCTGTGTTGTGAGAGTCGTACCGGGAATCTCGAGATGGTTAATTTATTCTCTAACTCTGAGAGCTCTAATTGACTCTCAACATCGTTCCTCCCCTTAGCTTTTCTTAAATCCTGCTACTTCTTCTTCGGCCTTTCCCTCCGACTTCTTTATCGAGTTTGAAAACTTTTGTCTCGATTTGTCGTTGATCTTGACTCTATTTATCCGTTTACCTTTTTCCCGAACCTATGTTATGAAAAGTTTGGCTATTTTAAAATTTGGGTTATTGTGAAATTTTAACACTTTGAGTTATAAATTTCAAAACTTCGTACTTCGTTTTGTTTTATTTATGGTCGATAACACATATTTAGTCCTGTTTCAAATTGCCTTAATAATTTATTTTAAAGTATTTCGAAATTGTTTCAAATTTCTATTTTCAAGTGTTTAAATTTTGCGAAAACTTTCATAATTGCTAATATTTTTGATTTCTATAAGATTATTAGGTAAAACGGTCTAAAATTTTCGAAAAGCTTCGTATGTCTAAATTTTTGTTTTATTGACGTTGTACTTTAAATCTGTTATTGAAAATGTTTGACGACTGGTTCGATTTTTATTTACTAACTACAAAACTTGATTTCTCAAATTTTTGTTTTGTCTTAAAACAAAATATTGTCGAAATTCTTAATCAAAACATTTTACTGTTACTTAGAAAATATTTGGGTACTCTCACCCTCGAGTTCGTTTATAAATATTATTTATCGTCATTATTTTATCGAATAATTTTTAACTTACGATTTTATTAATTTAAATGATTTTGAACTTTGGGTAACCGAGCCCAAACTATCTTGAAATAGATTTTGTCTTCGATTTTGATTTCATATCACGTATGAAGTTGTAAAAATTTTTAAACCGAGATTGTGATGCGAGTTAAGCATTCTCATTTTGTTCAAATGATATAACCTTGTTTTCGATTCTATTTTTATATTTTGTTAGTTTCGAGGACGAAACTTCTTTTTAGTGGGGAAGATTGTAACACCCCTGATTTTATAAATTAAATTAAATTAAAATTATGTTCGTATTTTTGTTTTCTTAGCGATTTAACTCGTAATTCTTAAAATTATTATAAAACAAATTTATCGTTTAATCATTTCAAACTCCTAAAATTCTATTTGTCTCGGAAACTCTCCTTATATTTAAAACATATTTTTATTTCCGTTTTGAGTTAATTTATATATTTAATTTAATTCTTATCCAAAGTCTATTTCGGCGACTTAAATTCTAATTTTTATTTATTTATTTATTTATTTATTTATATTTAAGCTCGAATTTCTATTTTCGGCTCGAAATTCAATTATTTTGAGTTTCGTCGAAACGTCTATTTTCTTTCCTCGAGAAATCAATTTAATTCACTTTATCGAAGATTTATTATTTATCGAGAAATACTATTTCATCGTCTAATTATTTATTTCTCTAAACTTCGTTTTGTCTCGAATACTTTATTTACTCGTTTTATTTGTCGGCCCGATTACTTATTAATTTTATTAACTCGTTTTAATTCGATTCGTGGGTCAGTCAACTTATCGTTACGAAATTCGTCTCCTACCCGATTCATTTAACGAAATCCGTATTCAACGTATACTATTGTCTCGGAACCCGTACACTTTTTATTTGGTGAATTGATTTATCCCACTTGTTTGACATTCACTCCCCCTAATCCTTTTGATTCTCACATATACGTACATGCATCCCTTATCATTTTGTTTTTCCCCATTCACGTTTCCATCGCTTCCCATTCAATTGATTCATATCCCCTGTTCCTTCATCATCCTCTTCACGCCTTTCTTTTCCTTCTCCTTCTCCTTCTCCGTGCACCATCTTCTTCAATCATCACCCTTCTACCAGTCCCCATCCTCAATTTATCAGCCATCACCATCTGCGTAACCTTCTCCGTCATCTGTTTTCGCTATTTTGTTTTCCTTCTATTGCTGCTGCGTTTGTGTCTCTGTCCGCCGGCTCTGTCCTTTTTCATCGCCATTTGTTCGATCCTCCCCATTGTCCTCTCCGGCGTGTTTCTATTTCAGCGAAGGTAGCCCATTTATTCTCTTTCTTCTCTTTTTCGTCTCCTGCGTTTTCTGTACTGTTGCTGCCACTTTTCGGCCTTCTTCTTCTTCTGTCTTGTCATTACTGCTACTGTCTTTGTCGATTTGGGTCTGTTTTCTGCTGTCGTTTGTTGTTGATGTTACTGTTGGTGCTGCTGTTGTGTTCTGCTGCTTTTCTTCTTCTCCCTTTCTTCTCTTTCTCGCATGTTGCTATCCTTCGTCGGCTGTTGCTGTCGTTTTTTTTGTGGTCGTTAATGCTGCTTTATTTTGTGCTGCTGTTGCTGTCGTTTTTGTGGTCGGATACGCTGCTGCTGCTATGGTTTTACTGCTGCTTTCCGTTGATTCTCTGTCCTGTTTCGTGTTGTATGTTATTCGTGTATATTGATGTCTTGCTACGTTGGTCCTTCCTTCTTCTTCTTCTCTTTCTTCTTCTCCGTCCGATGTGTCCGTTGCTGCTGTTGTTTACGGACTTCCTTATTCCGTTCGGGTCGGTTCGTTCCTGCCGATGTTGATGTTCATTATCGTTTTGCTATCCGTTATTGCTAATACTATTGTTATCATGCTTCTGGTCGTCTTCTTTTTCTTCTTATCTCGTTCATCTTGCTATTGATGTTCCTCTTGCGATTGATGTTATTCAAATCGGTACTCATCCTTCCATCTCGTTTTGTATTCTTATTCTGCTCTTTCTTCTCCCCAATTTTTTCGATTCGGTTGTGAACTAATTCAGGTCTTTGGTACAGTCATCTACACAATCCTTAACCTTTCTCTCACAAACGACAACCCCGAACGTCAGGAACGACTTCTTGAAGTCGCTAAACCTCTTTCCAAAAGCCGAAATGCTCGCGTAAGAGTAACATGTCCACACGGATGGTACATTTCGTCCATCAGATCCACCAGACTTAGACGTTTTTTTAATTTTATTTTTAGAGGGATAAGCTACCCAACCTAGGTGTGTTGTAGCCCTGAATGACATAATCAATTCGCGTCTGTAACCCAATACGGCATTCTCACTAAGATATAAAAAGTGGTCTAACTTTTTATTTCTTTGCCTCATTTCAAACACGAATGTCGAGACAGTCACACTTGTCTCCTAACACCGAACACACACTCGGTCGATACACTTTAGCTACAAAGCATTTCTTACATCTTTACACGTCGTGAGTCAATCATTTTAATCGACGTATTACTTGATCAAAATCCCGGCTTAAACTAACGCATTTTAAGAATTCCAAAAAAGAATTTTCTTACTCTCATGCAATCTCAACGCATTCTAAAACGTTCTAAACTACGGCGAAATCGCAAACAAACCGAACTTGAAGTGATTACTTGTCATCTAAGTCAACATTTCAAAAGCAAAACAAAACGCAAGACTAACAAATCAATCAAAATACTAGAAATCTAAAATATACAAATCCAAACACAAACCGAGTTTACAAACTAAGGAGGACCCCTAGAGGCTGCGTCTATAGCTATCACAAACTCACCGATGTTGTCATCTAGACCTAGATCATCCAGATCAAAGAGAGGAGACTCGGTGCCATCCATGCCCGACAGCATATCTAAGGTAGCTGTCTCGGGAATTCCTCCAACATCCTCGGTAGCGCCCGTAACGTGACCCTCAGCCTCAGCCTCCCTCTCCACCTCGGTCCCAAATCTAGCCTCTCCCTGCGCTGAGGTCTCCCCCTGAATCTGGGCCAACCGCTCCTTAAGCCGGACAATCTCATCATCCCGAGATTGCAGATTGCAGGAGTGACAACAATTTGGCCTCTTCCGTCTCAAGCTAGATCACCCGAGTCGTCAAGCGCCTCACCATATCCGAAGTATCCTGCAAATACACCCACACTTTAGGAAAAGATACAAACAGCCTAGAATGCCAATCCTAGGTACACATACTCACCGATCGAGGCCCCGAAGTATCACGGGAGACCCTCGACGCATAGGCCCAGAAGCAGTTGGCGGCCCGCCATAACCGCTGATGGGAGATCGACGAAACCTGAGAGATGAAACCAAACGGATTAGCCAAACCAAACTTAACCCTTGAGAACCAAATTAAAGGCAAAAAACGAAACTTACCCGGTATACCCGATCACGCCACTGTATCATAGTCTCCATCTCCTCAGCGGAACACGGGGGAAAAGGCTCTTTAAAGGCTACTCCAGCCGCATCGACCCTGAGCTATGTCAAGGGGAAGTCTGGAGGCTGAACAGCATCAGCCGGATCGGCCAGCTGAAGGAAAAGCGAACAGTTCAAAATACAAGCAGATACTAAACCTTAGAACAATACAAGCAACAAGACAAATAACCGAGTACTCACCACAAGGCGGTGGCAAGCTAGCCGCTGGCAGACGTGAGATAGATAGGAGGCACCCAGTAGTGCATCGCCTCCCTCTCCATCCCTACCCTCTTGGACCTCTGCGACGGTCGGTGGTCTAAACATAGTCCAGGGAGGATCAATCGGCACTCTGAACTTGTCATATAGACACTGACGCACCAACCTCTCGCCCAGATACCACACCGGGCGAAACAACGCAGAAAGTAGCATCCTCATGTAGCTCCTAGGCCTCAACTCCGCCTCCACATAGTCGGGCAGACCCTCGTAGTCGGCCCAAGGACGGGCCACAACCTACATAAACAAACACTTCAATAACCCTAACTTGGGGGCTATTAAGTAAAAACAAACCGTAAGAAGGAAACTTACATCGTCGAGGCGCAGCTGGTTCACAAGCACATTCTCTAACGAGTAGCGACTCATCGTACTCTTGGCATGAGCCAATCTCCACTCAATCCCAACCTATCCCGACGAGCACGCACCATCCTAGGTGTCAATCGAGGGAAATAGGAATAAATCCAAGTCTGCAAAACCCCAAAAACATCATTAGCAAAACCAAACCAAATTAGGTAAAACCCTAAAACCAAATACAGAGGCAATAATTAACCTCTAGCACAAGACCTGGACCCACTATGGGTAAAGCCGAGCCTGAATCCACCTTCAGTGGCCTCACCATGACTTGTAAGGAACGGGTCATCTTCGCGAAAGCCGCGGTCACTCAATCAAAACGTCCCAGCTGATCCAAATCAGCCGAGAGACGCAAAATTCTAGTACTAAACCTCTCGCCCTTATCAGAGAAGTGGGTCTATCCTAGGAAGTACCACAACTACAGACGGGCATTCTGCACCAGTGTGTTCGGCACTCTACCCTCTAGCACCGCCACCCTTTCAAAGTGGTCGGTAATGTACGAGCTCACCAGAGCATGAGGCGCACTGTAAGCCTCACGCTCCATATAATCTTCGATCCAGCCTTGACCTCATCATTATCTTAGGGCCCTCGGGAGCCCACCTAATCATCTCAGGACCCGTGCCTGATCATACAGCCTGAAGCAAAGACGAAAACAACTTGGACACGATACCTAGTAGTTGCAAGATGTACCCTCGTAAACTAAGCAAAATAAGCAAGAACAGGATAGTTTACTACCCCAACTGATGAAGCGAGCCTCAAAACCACCTCTAATCGAAATCGACCCCCAGCAATAAACGAACACGAGAACCACTAGCTAACAAGACCACTCATACCAAAGCACACAACAACCCAAGCAATGAATCTGACCAAAGCAAATTCGATTAAATCTTGAATCATTCAAAAAAACAAATCTGAACAAAGCAAATTTGAATGAATCCTGAAGCATTCGAAAAACGAATTCAAAACCCGCGAACCAAACGAATCCCAATTAAATTTTAAACCTGCAAACTCAATTGAGTCCCAAAGCATTATAAAGGTAATTCAAGTCAATTCAAAATCAATGAGTCCCTGGTAGCACTCAAAATCAATTCAATTTAAACGAGTCCCTAGTAGCACTCAGTTTAATTCAACGAGCCCCTTGTAGCGCTCAAAACCAATTTTAAACGAGTCCCTGGTAGCACTCAGAATCAAAACCAATTTAAATGAGCCCCTTGTAGCGCTCAAGACCAATTTAAATGAGTCCCTGGTAGCACTCAGAATCAATTCAATTTTAAGCGAGCCCCTTGTAGCGCTCAAAACCAATTTTAAACGAGTCCCTAGTAGTACTCAGTTTAATTCAACGAGTCCCTGGTAGCACTTGATTCAATTCAATTTTAAATGAGTCCCTAGTAGCACTCAATTAATTTTAAACGAGTCCCTAGTAGCACTCAGTTTAGTTCAACGAGCCCCTCGTAGCGCTCAAAATCCAATTTTGTGTGAGTCCCTAGTAGCACTCAATCCAATTCAAGTCAACTCAAGTCAATGAGTCCCTGGTAGCACTCAGAACAATTAAATCAACCCGAAATAAGTCCCTAAGTATTCAATTCACAACCCCCTGAGGAATACCTAAAGTAAAATCAAAATCAACACAACCATCCGCCAAGGATATCAAACCAGAACTAAGACACCAATAAAGAATTAAGCAAAAGGCCCGTGTCAAAAAAACGAAACTACCAAAGCAACAAACCCAAGACAAGCTAGCAAACCCGGACCCGAGCTCCAATAAGCAACGGCAGGCGAGGATGTTAGGTTTGATTTCTAAGCCTTGGCTGACAAGCCTCAAATACGTAGTCCAACGGACTTAGAACGACCCAACTGGACAGCCACCAGGTCGTAATCCTCGACTGACCTGGGCGACTATACTTTGACTTTCGCCTTGTCCAAGCCTCAGTCAAAGTGGGGGGCTTTAGTAGACACCCACATTTGGACCTGGTGGCTGCAGGAGTGCCCGACAAACACCCGATGACGATCGGACTGCAACGCGACGCGAGATTGCGATGTTTTAGATATTTTTCTATAGAACGGATCAAATAATTACTTGGAAAAATTAATTTAACATTAAGACAGCCTTAGTCGTGTCATTACGATCGCGTCGACATTAATTAGAGTCAATTCCGACACCGGGACCCCGAATCGGTCTCGAAATACGCATAGTCAAACCCGATTCAACGCGTCAGGCCAAGTAAACCTCGGGACTCGCACCCGAAGCCCACCATGCGCTCGATGCATTAGGATTACGGGAAAGCTTAATCCCCAAGATAATGCAAGATATGCATATTCTCCAGTTTGGAAATTTTCGAAATCGGATCTTCAAAAAGTCAAACGCCCCACACCGAGCTTCCCTAAACTGAACTGCCTCACACCAGGCGTCTGAGTTCTGAGTCGCTAGACACCAGGCATCTGAATAGGCAGTTTGAACTACGCGAACAACTATAAATACCCCCGTCATTTCGCTCATTCAACACACAATTCATTCTTCTCTTCTCCCTCTTACTCTTTACGAGTTTCTTATAACTTGGGCTCGCACTCTATCGTAGACCCGTTAAGCGAATCGACGCTACTCCTCACCTACGAGCACTCCACTCGATCCCGAGTGCCTGCGCTCGACTAGGCTACCCCGAGTCTAGCAGCGGAAGCTCTGCCGGATTAACCGCAGAACCAACCCTGGTAACAGAATTCTGCCGGAATCACCACAAGGCAAGCTAGGAGGATCCGCCCTCGCAGTCGAACCGTCACCAGGTTGTCATATAAACAAAACTTTACATTTTTGTACTTTTATTATGCACTACGATAATGTCACACGTGGACACTAGGTCCACGGCACGTTATAAACATACGTAACGTCCCAACTTCAACCATAAACACTAAAACACCCTAAATAGACACCCGAGTAGTTCGAGTTCCGTTCTCAACTATCTATGCATCGTGTCCCGTTTAGCGTATACTCCGAGGGTGCAACTCCTCACTATGTGATTTACTTACATTCACATTTACAGCTTTCGTATGATTTATTGTTTTTATGACCTTATAATCGCATGCTAAATCACCTAAGACGAGAATCAAAACATAAACAAGCTAAAACTGAACAAAGCGATGGTCGGGTTCCGTATTAGTCTTGATGCTCACCTCACATGGTTCGATGCATCTTTACTAATACCGAGCAAACTCATCTTAAGCAGAATACCAGGTAAGGTATATCAAAAGAATGACTAATATCCGTAGTATCACGTTAAAATAGATTTGCTAATACGTACAATATTAGTACCCTCTACTCTCCTATGTGCTTCTTTTCATGGACTGCTTGTCACGTGAAATCACATGCAAAGAATGTAAACACAACTACTTCGACGACAAAGCTTACTTGTCCTTAAACAACCGACATAGCAAAGATATAGGGTTAAAATAATGGATGTTACAGTACTTTCGCCACAACAAGGGAAAAAAGTTATCAGCCCACCGATTGATTAGTAGAAGCCGCTATGTGCGTGCGGGATTGGGTGTCGATGTCTAGCGGACGTTGGCTTCCCAAAACATACCCTCACCCCTTACTCAGAATCGACGGTTTCCGGATGTCCGAAACCATTGGTAATGAGAGTCATTCCAGGCATGGAGTGCTTTAAGGTCCCGTGCCACTCAGCTTTGAGCCAGCTAAAGATCTGTGGACGTCCGTCCGCACCGCCCGGCAACCCGGGCGCCCGAGCGTGATCGACCTGGTTTTTTAATGTCGGGGGCCACCCATGTGGCCCCCTCCCGGTCGGGGGCCGGTCCGATCTCGCGTATGGGGCGATGTTTCGAACCTCGATTCGGATGACGATCCGGACTTGTACTAGATGGGCGCGTGCACCCACGTTTTTCGTTTGGGGTCGATCAAGTCGTGGTTGTAAATGTTTAAAGGCCGATATATTTGGTAAGGCGACCTTTTTAGTGAACCAAATTCGTTGCCGATTTATGGAGTCGCCACCAAGTCAATTATGGAGACTCGGAAATCGTTCAAGTCAACTTTGATCCTTAGCCGACTCAAAGTTGAGGGGCACAAGACCTAAAGATAAAGACTTGTACCCTTAAGCACTCCATGCCTGGAATGACTCTCATTGCCAATGGTTTCGGACATCCGGAAACCGTCGATTCTGAGTAAGGGGTGAGGATACATATTGGGAAGCCAACATCCGATAGACATCAACACCCAATCCCGCCCGCACTATAGCGGCCTCTACTAATCAATCGGTGGGCTGATAACTTTGTTCCTTTGTTGTGGTGGAAGTACTGTAACATCCATTGTTTTCACCCTATACCTTTTGCTATGTCGGTTGTTTAAGGACAAGTAAGTTTTGTCGTCGAAGTAGTTGTGTTTATATTCTTTGCATGCGATTTCATGTGACAGGCAGGCCATGAAAAGATGCACGTAGGAGAGTAGAGAGTACTAATATTATAGGTATTAGCAAGTCAATTTTAACGTGGTAATACGGATATTAGTCGTTCTCGTGATATACCTTACCTGGTATGCTGCTTAAGATGCGTCGGCTAGGTATTAGTAGGGATGCGTCAAACCTAGTAAGGTGAGCACCGGGACTAATGCGGAACCTGACCATCACTTTGTTCATTTTTAGCTTATTTACTTTTTGATTTCCGTGTTAGGTGATTTAGCATGCGATTATAAGATCATAAAAACAATAAATCATACGAAAAACTGTAAATGCGAATGTAAGTAAATCACATTGTGAGGAGTTGCACCCTCGGAATATACACTAAACGGGACACGATGTATAGATAGTTAGTTGAGAACTGATCTCGGAATTACTCGGGTCTATTTAGTGTATTTTAGTGTTTGCGGTTGAAGTTGGGACGTTACATGTTTTAGTATGTGTTTGTGGACCTAATGTCCATGTCTAGTATTATCGTAGTGCATAACAAGAGAAGGTACAAGAATGTAAAGTTTTGTTTAGATGACAACCTAGTGACGACTCAGCTCCAAAAGGCGGATCCTCCTAGTTTGCCTGGTGATTTCAACGGAGTTCTGTTACTGTTGACCCTTCCTGCGGCTACTCCGGCAGAGCTCCATTACTAATGGCGCTGATTCTGCGGCTAATCTGGCAGAATTCCGTTACTGAACTATGGCTAGTCGAACACAGGCACCTCGGGATCGAGTGGAGTGCTCGAAGGTGAGGAGTAGCGTCGATGTTGCTTTTATCGGAACTACGATAGAGTGGATCGTTTGCCTCGGGTGTCGGAGTACGAGCCCTTAACGAGAGACTCTTTACGAGTGAAGAGGGGAAGAGAATTAAAGAAGTTGTGTGTCGAAATGAGGGGATGGAGGGGGGTATTTATAGGTGTTTTCGGCCCTCGTCACCCAGATAGGTGCCTAAGGTCAGGCGCACCAAAACTCAGGCGCCTGGGTTTAGGCGTGTGAAGACTCTGGCGCGCAAGGTGAGGCGCTCGGGATTTTGAAGATACAATTTTGATACTTTCCAAAACCGAGAGTGGTACGTATTATTCATTGCTTGGGGATTAAGGCTACCTTTCCCATGACCTAGCGCCGTGGTGCTTAGCGGGCCTCGGGTGTGCATCCCGGTGTTCGCTTGGCGCGGTGTTGACTCGGTTTGAGTTTCAGGACCGACTCGGGGTCCCGGTGTCAGAATTGACTATAATTAGTGTTTATGCGACCCTAACGACACGACTAAGGCTGCCAATATGTTAGTTTAATTTTTTCGAGTAATTTATTGATCCGTTCTATAGAAAAATTATCTAAAACATCGCGAATCTGCGTCGCGTTGCAGTCCGATCGTCATCGGGTGTTTGCTGAGCACTTCTGCAGCCACCAGGTCCAAATCTAGGTGTCTACAGAAGCCCCCACTTTGACTGAGGCTTGGACAAGGGAAAAGTCAAAGTATAGCCACCCAGGTCAATCGAGGATTACAACCTGGTGGCTGTCCGGTCGGGTCATTTTAAGTATTACAATCTACCCTTCTTAAAAGAAACTTCGTCCCCGAAGTTCACCTCTTGCTGCGAAGCGACTAACTCTATCAACCAGATAGACCAATTAATCATTATCTAATTGACCAATCACTAACATAATTGACGTAACAGTTGTAAGGAGGACGAGTTATTACAATCTACCCACCTTGCAGGGAGCTTCATCCCGAAGCTCAGGATCCAACCATTCATGACACCTCTCGACTAATGGTGCCGCCCACCATTCAAACGTAATGGAATACATCACATGACTCCTCGTATAACTAACTGTTGTATCAGCATCACATATTACTAACTAATTACTCACACATTTAAGATTAACGACCACCATTTATACTTACTACACGACGACTGGCACGATCATTGAGTACACATATCATAAGAAGCAAAAGGTATGACATCCTATCCTCCTATCATAAGAAGCCCCAAAGTTCACTGATCTTAGTCTTACTCTACCCAACCCATCTAGTATATTACGACACCATCTTGACACTAATGACTACATCATCGATCTTATTATATAATGCGCTATTCAATCATCATAAGACACCACTATAAACTTTTCATACAAATAAACGTGTAGGCCTTGGCTAAAGGGGTGAGTAGCTTAGTAATATCTGTAATCAACTCATGCGATCCATCATACGATTTTTAACATATTTCTCATATATATATAGCATCACTCCGTCATTTCATGACATCCAACTCTTTTGACATCAAGACTAACACAAGAAATCATTCATGTTTCATCTAGATTTCGCAACTTACTCACTCATCAACATAAATTCTCGCATTTATTAACGATTAACAACAAAATTTCTCTTCTCTTTTACTAATAACTGCAGGAATCATTACTTAGATTGTTCTCATGATTCAACATAAGTACCAACAGATTCTTGCATACTCATTTTCATATATCATACTTCACATAATTTAAGAAGACCACTCATTAGTACTATTGTGTTTATCCTCATTATTCATGTCATGACTCAATTCACATATCGGCATGCCACATACAATGCACTTGTGTCTTTACATAAATGCGTGAACCTTCACTCCGCAACACTCTTAAATATTTAGACACTGAGATTATCAAGCATATAAGACAGTTAGTTCACATTAAGACAGTTTGCTCTTGTTCAGTATTGAAATTCTTAGTGCGTGACATTATACTTTGCTTCATGGACTCCTAATCGTGATGTTACTACCTTTATCTATAACCCGACATGTTGAGCTCAAAACATAAGTGATGACTTAATGAATCGTTGGATATACCTTGAACTCCCAACTATTTCGGTTGACGCTATCCTTGGACCTAAAACTTGTTGACACATGGCTCAATTCACATAACATAGTTAGTCTGAGCAGATTTAATAGCTCGGACCTTCCAGACATGGAAGTACGTATGTCTCACTTCAGTTTTGCTACTACTACTTTATCATGTAATTATTTGACCCTTCACTGTTCATTAATCTAGATCATTGTACCATCATTATATTTGTTATCCTTTTGTTACTCTTATTTATACAGTTAGACTCGTTAACAACCATTATTACGACATTCTAACAAGTGATTTAAACAACTCCGTATTCTTATGACATCCTCTCACTATATTTCACGACTAGATCTTATCATTAAGACACATATTCTCAATCTATATTATGATAGCTCGTGGACACAATTGTATCTTTAACAGGTTTGGAGTCACAAGCAAACACACACACACACACACACACATATATATATATACTGAGAGAAAGCTTGAGCAATCAATATAATCATCATGGCAAGACAACAACACAACTGGACACTCTCAGATAACCACGTTAACAACTTCAAACCTTGAGACGATTAAGAGGCAACATTCATTCCTCGTTATTGCAACAACCAACCAGATAGCTAATTTATTCCTTCTAATTGCAACCCTAACAAACGACCCAAGACCAACAATCAACCTGTAGACATTATAAACATTCATTCCTCTACGCATACGTTACTCATCGACCAACAAGTAAGGACGGGAAACTCATCAGAGATGTATGGGATTAATTAAAACCAGCATTTGACTTGTTCACCAGACGTGTCAAAAATCTATACATTATTAGATCAAAATCTGAAAATTGATGCCATGTTTAACTGTACATAAGTTGAGTATTCGGTTCATTGTCTGGTGACTCGACCTTTCCTGACTTCTCATTGGGACGACTTACACTTATTGGATACGTGTACCAATGTTCTTTATCACATAAGCGACTCATGACCATGACAAATTTATCAGACAACAACACATTTGATCCATAAGATCCACGTTTAGGCAATTATGCAACATGAACCAGTATAACCTCTCGTGACCTGAATTTACTCCGAATTCATCATTAACATATAAGTTTAACTTTATTACACCATATAATAAGTTAGACACTTTTACATTAGTGCATTCACTTGAAAAAGGTGAAACAATTATCATTAAGTAAAATTAGATGTTTTCAGAACATTGCAGTCATGATATAGAAAAAAAATCACAATTAAACCATCGTACTCAAAATAATGTAAAACTAGTGGGGTTAGATTCAAAAGATAGCCCTCTACAACTTTCTAGTTAAAATTATTATCAAATTCCAAATGTAACGGTGATTTGCAAAATCGTTCTCATGAGCTGGCAGATTTTGACCTTGAAAAGTTTCGGTTGGTAAAACGAGTTTCAAATCATATTTTTGAGCAAATCAAGTTTCAATATTATCCAAACTCTTCAAAATGATGACATTGGTAAAAGTTCCTAATGATAATTTAATCTCTAAGTAAGTTTTATAATAGAAAAATTGACCACCAGCAAATAGGTTGAAATACATACATGAAATAAATCCTTAAATCCAGCAAATAGATCCTTAAATTTTACACTGAAGAACTAGACATGAAATAAACGTGAGTCTCTTTTCAAACTTTTGTGAAATAGGCATTGTAAATAGGTGGAACAATTCAGTACCATATTATTCATGTTAGCGAAGGTGTTTTAAGTTGTTCTAACGACATGATTAGCAAAATGTTAGCTTAGGCCATCAAAACAGAACTCAATAAACACATCATTTCGAATAGATGAAGTGTTGTAAATGTGCATGTCATTAACTTAACATGACTTTCTATAAATACTCATTTAAACCACCAAGAATAGAAATCAATAACAAGTTACGACTCAGAACCTATAAAATTGACAGGGAAACACATAAACTTGAAACGAAACACCAATGTTCAAGTGCATGTCTTTGACAAAAATTCACATTAATGAATACGACACCACACATATATCATTTTAATAACATGTTGTACTCAAATTATATTAATAAACAGAATTCGGTTTCACACATTATCTTGTCAATCACATTGTATTAATTAGGGTGAAATAGAAACGACGCATTTATCTATACATTGTTGCTCCCTATAATACAAACAGTTCGACATAATTCCAGATACCACATATGCTTTCAAGAATCGATTAATAGACAAGTTCATTTATGTCATTACGAGAGAAGGATGAGGACCAATAAGAAGTACTCAAATTGATATAAAGCAAGTAACTCACATTAACTCAAAATGGACCTCAAGTGCGTGTTCTTACAATGTTCGACTCTTAGTCTCGTTAACTCGTACTTGACTAACATGTGACAAGCTCCATTAACACGTCACGAAACGACACCATTAAACTTGTAGATACCGGTATCATTAACATGAAGGCAGATTGTACATTACATTGGCAGGGAAACATATGATACTCGAACCAAAATGCGATTATTCAGGTACTTTTGAATAGCATTCACATTACTGCACACTTAAACCACACAAGTTATCAACCTTCTTGACATTTGACGATACCCATACTACATTAGTCATCGAGCCCTTCAAATAACATGAAACCGTTAACCGTACTAGTACACTACATAGACGAGACAATATCCAGAGTACCCCTATCGACACCCCGTTCACATAACACGAAGGTAGTAATACATTACTACATCATCAAGACCAACACCGGGTATCATAAAATCAACTAATCATAACCCGTCTATCGCGTACGTCACTACCACGTACAAACAACTTGACATTGTATCTAATTTTACTATCAACCCTGGCTATGACCTGTCTCCCACCCAAGGATGATCGACTTCTACCGCGACCTTACGTGCTGTAACATATTCCTCATATGGCCTCGTACTAATTACTATAACATGCTAATACCGTAACTACGTAATAGTCACATCTTAGCTTATACAATTCGATCACTACATCACATACGTCAAACAACGCAACCAGTTATCACTGGCAGTCATCACAAAACATTCAATGCATCACAACGTATCCCTTCCTAATATATACCCCATCTCATTTCTCACACGCAGTTACCGGGTCAAGGACCAGGAGGGCCGGGGTTGGTATAAGGACGTCTCCTCAACCGAGTTTTAGAGGGGCTCCTGATGGTCCATCACCGAGGTTCATTTTATTTTTCCTAGGTTCATTTATTCAGTCTCCAAGAACGATCGCTCTGATACCACTTTGTAATACCCCCATTTACCGAGAAGCCTTATAAAGACATTTCCAAGTAAATAAAGGTGTTACCATCTCGGTATTACCCGAGGTAGTAGTCCATTACAATACAATTCTGAAATCAACCATTTAAGACTAAATATTGAATTATTAAGATCTGGTATCTACGAAACACGGTTACATTTACAACAGCGGAAACACAACTAATATGACTACAGCCTATAAACGTGGTCAGTGACAGCGCAGACCCATCCCGTACAGTCAACCAGAATAAAATCATCATATATCATTAACCTGCACACTAGCACTGCTCCCCAAAAGACCGGAATTGTCAATTGGATCGTCGCAGGTCCCCAATAAAATAGGGTGACAATTTAAACAGGGAATACGGTTAGAATATGCTAACATCATTACACAAGTACATAATATAAAACATTCAGTCTCAATCGTCTTGGTACCATCATCGGTACCAATCCTCAATATCATCTCCACATTCTCAGTACCATCACGGTACCAATCAATATCCCCATCTCAATATTCTCAGTACCAACATCGGTACCAATCAATAATCTCATCTCAACTCTTCTGGCAGGCCCTTTTCCGAGTGTGCACACCTCCCGCAAGTTCAACAACCCGCGAGGAGAAATCAGGGAGGGGACCGTGATCAAGGGCCCCGGCTAGGTCTAAAGCTAGCCTCACCAACTCCAATATATAAATATCCATCAATCATTCTCCCATCATTATTCAACATTATTCTCATTAGCACGATATCACATCGTACTCGTAACTCATACATGAATCATAACATTAACGTATTCTAAGTAAGGAAAACCTTACCTCTACAAGCGTGTCACAACCACAATCAAGCGGGTTAAAAGACCTCCTCTAAAACATTCATCGCCTACAATAAATTGATATTAACATATAATTACTACTTAGATTGATCACGCTCTAAGCCGTTACTAACATTAAAGACTTGATCTTAATTTCCGATTTTACAGCATTGTACTGTCTTGTTATAAAATTCATAACTAAATAACTACTACTTTAATTAACACGAAAGCAACTGTGTTAGAACTGTGATTGTCTTGTCTACCATTTATCTTTTATGACCTTTATCTAAATATCATCTTAACATTGACTTACAACCTGATCTCCACAGACTGACAGAATTCATCGCATAAAAACTATTGATGAATTACTAATACTAGACTAATCCTTTTAACTTCATTCCAACTTCTATTATCAACTAGACTCAATGAATTTAATGGTGGCTGAAATTCGAACTCAATTATGATACATAAATTCGTTTTAACACCCATTACTATATAGCATTACTGAATCAGTGAATTATAAACGACAGTTCACAAATAAATTCTTTAGAAGAAACGCCTTTGAATATGATTACGAAATTTGACAGGCATAAACTAGACTTGAAATAAACTAGGGTTTGTTCTTTGACCTTTTCTCAATTCGAAACATAAACATGTCTATCAATGAACACAAGACAGTACTACGAATCTGAGAATTTCAGTAACTATTTCCTAATTAATGTCTTTGATCTAATCTTCCTCCTAATTCGTATTGGGAATGGTAAGCACGACTAAACCCTAATTATACTCTTAAACAGAGTTAAATAAAGTTAAGGAACTTACATGACTCAATCATATAAATGAATTGCTAGGATACGATTTGAGATCGAATCCTCTTCTCCTCTTCTCTCTTCCTATTTCTCTCTTCTCCTTTCTTTCTTCTTGAGCGTGCATTGTGAGTGAAGGTAGTTTAGGGTTTGCTCCATTATGATTAGGGTGGGTCTACGTGGGTCTAAGTAATATTAGGAGTATTTGATTAAAAGTGGGTTAAAAACCTGGATTGGCCAATTTCAATCTGTTTTGCTGGTTTATTCCTCTATAAAGTCATAACTCATTGGGTTCGGGTTGCCACCGCCAACTCGGATGTTAATACTGAGTCACAAGGCTGGTATTACACTATCTTAGTGAAATCCTGCACAAATCTCCTGTAATAGCCTGCAAGGCCAAAGAAACTATGGATCTCACCGACATTAGAGGGGCTATTCCAATCAGCAATGACCAAAATCTTAGCTGGATCAACCTTGATACCGTCTTTCGTGACTACATGACCCAAAAAATCAACTTCAGATAGCCAGAACTCACACTTAGAGAATTTAGCAAACCACTTTTCACTTCTCAGGATGCCTAGGACGATTCTTAAATGCTCAACGTGTTCATCCTCAGACTTGGAGTAAATCGGGATGTCATCAATAAAGACAACGACACACTTATCCAAATACTCACAGAATGTACGATTCATCTGATCAATAAAGATAGCAGGGGCATTGGTTATTCCAAAGGGCATTACTTTAAATTTGTAGTGGCTGTACCTCGAGCTAAAAGCGGTTTTAGGAATATCCGACTCTCGAACTAGGATCTGATGATAACCAGACCTTAAATCGGTTTTGGAAAACACATAAGCACCTTTCAACTAGTCGAACAGATCATCAAATTCTAGGCAAAGGATACTTGGTCTTGACTGTAACTCGATTGAGCTCTCGGTAGTCAATACATAGCCTCATAGTACCGTCCTTCTTCTTTACAAACTGTACTGAAGTACCCCACGGGGAAGAACTAGGACGAATAAAGTCCTTCTCAATCATTTCATCGAGCTTTTTGCGCAACTCTTGCAATTCAGCAGGAGTCATTCTATAGGGAGCCTTAGCAATTGGTCCAGTACCTGGTATTAGTTTGATGGTGAATTCAACATCTCGCTCCGGGAGAGTACCATGTAATTCTTCAGGAAACACATCGGGGTATTCACTCACAATGCGTACCTCTTCAGGTAGCTCCATAGTTTTATTCACAGAGCATATGAATACTTGACAACCCTTCCTCTGTAAACTCTGCATCTTCATAGTGGATATAATCTTAATACCCTCTTGATGTCTACCACCTCGGTACGTGACATGAGCACCATCAGGACCTTTCAGAGATATTTTCTGGTCTCGACAAAGGAATCTCGCATCATTATGAGCCAACCAACCCATACCGAGGATTACGTCAAACTCCGTCAGAGGGAATTCGAGTAATGTAGTAGGGAATACCACATTAGCAAACAAGAGAGGGACATTCACATATGCCTTGGCAGATGAAAGGATTTCTCCAGAAGGTAAGGATATAGAGATAAAAACAAACACAGATGCACCAGTATCAAACAGGATAGAAGCTCGAAAACCAAAAATCAAAAACATACCCGTAACAACATTGGGATTTGCCTCAGTTTCAGCCTGACTCATCAGAAATAAACGGCCTTTACGATGGGGAGCAACCACAACACCAGAGGCAGTAGCAGTAGCAGTAGTTTCGTCGGTCTTCTTAGGACACTGGTTTGCCTTGTGTCCAACCTCCTTGCGGAGATAGCATGTAATCACTGGTCCATCACAGTTCTTTCCTTGGTGGAAAGCCTTCTTGCACCTGTAGCAGGTCATATCCTTCTTCTCAAAACGTCCCGGGGTAAACGGTTTCTTAGAGCCAACACCTGTAAGAGATAGTTAGCAACAATTAGTGGCCGCATCCCACAAAGTTTGGTGGCGACTCCACTTCAATTTAAATTTCAATTCGATCCATCTCACATGAGATTCATTCGCCTCCCCAAACCCGCGCGTGGCCACGTCGGGGTGGACCTATGTCATGTCCACACCTAGCATATACAAATCCCTAGATAGAGAACTCTTATCATTAGCTTAGTTTCTCATTAATCTTTCCTTAATCTTTTGTTAATCTTAACTTAATCATAGTAGTTACTCTTGTATTAAGGGAATTCTTGAAGTTCTATCAAGCTTGACAACTTTGGTGGATGTATTTGGATTTTCTTATTATACAAGTTTCAATCTTTTCATCTTCTTACTAGTTTGGTATAATCTTTCTCTTCTCTTTTTCTTTAATCTTTCATTGTTAGTCAAGTTTCAATCTTTATCATTTGTTTATTGTTCATCCTTGTTTGTTTATCATTATGAATGCTCTTGTTCTCATGTTGATTTCTCTTGTTAATGTTAGTGTTAGTTTAGATATGAGTGAGTAGATTCTTGTGGGGTTAGTAGGGGAATTAGGTGTTGATTATGGGTGATTAGGGATTGATTGTGAGTAAAGGTTGAATCTTTGTTACTAGACACTTGTCTTGCATGCCATGTGTTTGATGAAATGTTTGTTAGAGTAGTAGTGGCCAATGCTACTCTTGCTAGTTTCCTCCTTGTTGTATGTTTGATTGGTGGTTGAATTCTCTTGTTTTGGGTAACATCTTGCTTGAATTTTTGGGTTTGTCTTTGACGCGAGAGCGCGGCCTTACCTTAGTGACTAGGTGAAACCTACACCCTCAATTTCCCCATTAGCCTTGTACACCTATGAACCCGACCTAACCCCACTCTTTCCCTATTTGATTTCTTCATCATCTTAGTAATTGTTCTTCGTGTTTATTGTTTGGATTTAGCTTTAGTTAAATCCTTTAGTTTATCTCATCCCTAGTTCGTTCATAATTCTAGCTTCTTCTTTTTCATCATCCTAGTTTGTTTACTCTTGTTCTTTATCTTAGTATTCGTTGTAGTCACTCAATTCTTGTTAATTCTCCTCCCTTTGTGTTTCCTTGTGACCTAGTCTAGTTCTTAGGTAACCTTAGTCTAGACACTTTTTCCGTCTCCGTTGATTGACCCGACTTACCCTAGCTACCTAGCTTAGGATTAGTTGGTTTATTTGATCGGTAGGATAGACGACAAACTCCTACCGTCAAGCAAAGACCCAAAAAGAAATTACATATTACCACTACTAGGTAGACTACGCTAAGTCGATACGGGGCAATTAACGGGCCCTCTTCGTCTATTCAACTCACTTCGGAATACCTATGAGGTAAGGTACTCCCATGCAAGGCAAGTTGGGGCTTGCTCAAAATGGTGGATGCGACTAAACACACAAAAACACATAACATGAAAGAACAGACGCATCCAAAGCAAAAATAAAACATTGAATCCCTCATCGATACGGCGGGGAAAGGCACCGAAAACTTACTTAAAACAATCAGAAACATTCCAAGATAAATCACCCATGTAGACAAGGACCAAAGCCTAATAGTATGACATTAAAGCAATAAAGATGTTGATAACTTAGTTAGGTCCTCCTAATCTTCTAAAGGGGTACAGTGGGGTGTTAAACGGAGTGGAAAAAGTGAACCATGGAGTTGTTCGACACTGTAGGTAGGTGCAGTCCCGCTCTCTTTGGCTAAGGCCAAGAGGGTCGTTCCAAACTCAAATTTCCTAAATTAGCCCAAACAAAAAGTGGAGTGTTTACAATTTTTGTGGTGGATCGATTAATCACCGCTATCTTCCTACCTCGGGACTCGGTCCTCTAGTAGGCAATTCACGACAAAAGTTGATCAAGGGCTTTTTTTTTGTAGGAGATGTTTTTGATGATATGATTTCATTTGAAGCTCCTTTTCTCTCCCTTGTTTTTCATATTTTTGTGCCCTTTTCTCTTGCTTTGGTTTGCCCTTTTTTGGCTCTTTGATGTGGTTCGAAATCAAGCTTGGAGGTTATTTTTTGTGTAAACTTATTATGGTGATGTATAGGTGGAGGAAAAATAGGTGATCAAGAACGCGCGCGCCATCCCTGGATAACCCACAAAAAGGCGGAAAGAATTTGGACTAAAGGTGCAATGGTCGTACGAGCAAGGTCACCTAGAAAACGGGATGCGGAAACCAAGGCCTAACTCCTCCATGGGTGGTCAAATGCAGACCCCGAAGTAAACCTCTAGTAGAAAAGGTGGACTCAAGCTAAAGGATCAACAAGTTCATTGATTTAGAGTCATTCTACTAGATTAAGGTACAAAATCTACAATGGGTTATCTACAATGGAATGTAAACTCTTGTAATAAGTTTATAATCGGGTTTTCGAAAGCATTTAGTCATAGACACGCTATACAAAAGCAAAAGGAACACACGAAAAAGAAAAGGCAAATAAAAGAAAACACGAGTAAAGTCATGCACTCCGTACTCCATCGACATTCAAGCACAAAAATCAACCACAACACCCAAAATGGTCATCTCTTCGAGAGCCTCCCAATAGCAACAACCTAACTCCTCTACGAAAGTAAGAAAGAAAGCAGAGAGGACAGAAGTTACCGAGCGGGTCGCTTCCAGAATCTTCAAATTGTGCTATCAAGGTGGTGGTTATCTTGTAAGAGTAGAGAACGGGACTATACAAAGGACACAAAAACATAATGAAAACGAGAAAAGAAAAAGGAAAATAAAGAAAAATATTTTTGGTTTTTAGAATTTTCAAATTTTTATGGTTTTTTTTGAAAGAATTTTGAAAAATAAAAGGTAGTAGATCCCTCTCCCACACTAAAACTGTACATTGTCCTCAATGGACAAGTAAAGAAGAAAAAAGAAAAATAAGAAAAGTCATTTTGGATTTTTATGATTTTTCAAATGTTTTTGGATTTTTCGAAATTTTTGAAAAGAAAATAAACGGAAAAGGGTGGCGGACCTAGGTGCAATCACATCACCTAGACCCTAACCAAGTGGCTAAGAGAATGAAAATGAGATAAAAGAAAAGAAAAGAAATTAAAAGAAAGGGTGAAAAATTGGGCGTAGGTGTAATCACGTCACCTAGTCCGGTTTACGAAAAATTTGAGAAAAATGAGAAGAATTTGGATTTTCAAATGGTCAATGGCGTAATCATGTCGCCTAAAGACCGGGAGCAATACCAAGGCCGCGCCGGCCGCAACAATCGATGGAACAGCTTGCAAAATTATGTTAGAGATAAACCAATCACAATGATCATAAAAATGATAATGGAACATGAACCCGATCAACCAAAGGACATGCAATTATAGATGATTAAGGACTCACCGACCCAACTCACACACAAATACACAACACACACACACACCACCGACTCCGAGAGATGGTCTTGTCTGAGTGATCGTCCGACGCAAATGAAGCGCTAGGAGACCCATAGAAAAAGGGTATACCCTCGGAGGATGGTTCGGGAGAAAAATTCTCCGGACCGTCGCTAAGCGAGAGGGCAAAGTAGGATTCAATCTCACAAAGGTCATAGATCTTACGACCTTTGGGCAACGTGTAGTGCGCATACTCCCAAACTCCCCTTCTTCCCGACTCAGTCTTGGTCAGTCGGAATTCACCGGGACCCAAGGGTAGGTCCCAATTGTGGTGAACAAGGATAGTGGTTTGGTGTGTGTTCGAAACTATTAAAGCTCTTCCACGGCTAATGTAGACGAGGCGCTGATGAGGTACATGAAAAATCCAAATCGGAAAATAGGTCTCGTCAAGCCATATGGAATCGTCTAGTGGGGTGAGGTGGTCGGTCGAATAACACAATTTGTTCACAATTACTTTCACAAGACCTCCACAATCTAAGGAGGGGCGCTGGGTGACAATGATACAGTGGAAATACAACGCCACGACAAGTGGTAGGTCTAAGGGGTTAGGGTTACCGAACAAAGAGTCACAAATCAATTGCAAGACACACACATTAAGAGTATAAATATAATCGGCTGAGGGTAACAAGTAGTGAGAGAGCATCTCGCAAAAATAGCAAATTGCGTTGTTACGGATTTCGGAGGCAAAGGATAAATTAGCCTCGTAACCCCCTTTACAGCGTGATATACGCTTCCAAAGATCTCTCCCAGATACACAGGCTTGTATGTTGCTCGAGGGTTCACTAAGTCCGGTACTCGAAGAGGGTAGGCCTAGCACTAGGTCGAACTCGAAAATAGTCAAACGATGGGGTTTGCCGAATATTTTAAATTTGACCGCTCTTGGTGTGGTCGGATTGTCAATGGCAAAAGTTCCTAGGAACTCGCAAGTAAGGTCTTTATAGGTGAAGGTCGCGAGGCTAAGGAGCTCGCTAGTTCCGGTCCTCGACGATACTTCCTTAATATCGTCTACTATTCCTAGATTGGTGATTGTGTGGGGACAAGGCCACCTAGTACTCTGAAAGATCTTTTCAGAGAAGGTTTGAGCTAAAGAAGTATTAAAACAAGGTAAATTTGTAGGCTTAGAAGACTTAGAAGATGTAGAAGATCTAGAAGGTGTAGAAGTCGAAGGCATACCTTGCTTACGAGCGGCTCGCCTTGCTCTTGTCTCCATAATAATAGATTTGCAAGAATAATCCCAAAAACTTTAGCTTCACCTCTTCAAGCACCCAAAATAATCACCCAAGATGGAGAGGAAGTATGATGGTTGGGGTATGGTGGTTTGATTTTATGAATGATAAGGTGAAATGAGGGTGAGGTAAAGGTGATATAAATAAAGGTAATTGAGGAGGGAAAGAGAGTTTGAAAGGTAGATTGTGAATATTTGGTGTTTGTGTTTGGAGGGAAAATTATGTTCGATATTTGGGAAGGAGGGAATTGAATTGTAGTGAGTGAATAGTGTACAGGTGATCCGACTAAAGTTGCCGGGTGAAGTTTCACCCGGTCGAGCACCATCGGGTGAAGTTTCACCCGACGGGTTTTCGTCGTGAAAATCAATTTATGCCAACTTTTCCACTGGGTGAAGTTTCACCCGGTGAAAATCTCATCGGGCGAAGTTTCGCCCGACTGTTCCTGGTCAATTCTTGCATGTTTGGCAATTCTAGGATTTTAGCGTAGGGCGAAGTTTCGCCCGGTCATAACCTCATCGGGTGAAATTTCACCCGACGGCAAATCTTCAGCAAATCCTTCGGCGTGGCAAAATTCCATCGGGTGAAATTTAACCCAACGGAAAACCTTCAATAATCTCACCGGGCGAAGTTTCGCCCGGCAGTCTTGTATGATTCGTTTTTTCACCTTGCCATTTAATGGCTCTTCAATAATCACCTAAAATTTAAAATAACGATTCGACTCACATTACATAATCAATATCTCCCACAAATATGCTTGTGGTATTCAAATTAAGCTCCATAACTTCTCCAAAAACTTGCTCTTCATCCAAATAAATGCTCCATGATGAAATCCAAGTTCATCCATTCACCTCAAGCTAACAAACTAACAAATACAAAGAATATGATACATATATACAAGGTGGTTGTTGAGGATACCACCAAACCTACTTCAATTCGAGAGAGGGTTAAACAACGCTCCCCAACGAGAGCTTACCAACTTTGACGAATGCAAAGGTCTCACGAACGTGACTGACATGATATATCTTCAAGCGTTGTCCATTAACCATAAACTTCCCGGTTTCCGGGCTAGAGATCTCAATAGATCCATATGGTTGTACCTTGATCACCTCGAATGGACCCAGCCATTTCGATTTCAACTTACCGGGAAAAAACTCATTTATGTTTTCAAGTAAAGAGCAATTTAATGCTCTTAGAACTAGATCAAACAATCTTGCATGGAACTCAAAGAAATGATAATATGAAGCATTGATGCACAAAGATAGCACATAAACATAAGAGGTCAAAGCATGCAAATAATAGAGTATCCGTCATGCCTATATGTTCAAAAGGCACTTTCATGTCATTGTTAAACTCCTTATGTGAGTGAGGAAGGAATATCAAAGAGGATGGAGGATATAGGGTGTAGGAACCATTCAAATCTAGCTCAAGTGAGGCTTTGTAAAAGGGTAGGGAGAGACATTTTATCAAGAAGGTGAGGGTAAAAGAAGTCATCCTTAGACAGTATCTCAATAATGATCGCATTAGAGTTCTCCTCATCCTTTCCATTATCACTCAAAGTCTCATACTTCTCAATAAGGTGGGTCTTAGGAGCTTCTCCACAATTCGCTCCATCATCAAACATCTCACCCTTTTCACTTCTAACTCCCTCTATCATGCGCTCAAATAGAGGATTATGCATCACAACCTCACATAAGCTCTCAATTGTCGGATTTTCAAAGGTGCTGGTCACGGAAAGCTCAATAGGCTTATCACAAGTAGTTGTAGGTATGTCCTCAAATTTACTCTCATCATCAACAAAGTGGGGGATGCAATCATTCTCAAGGGAAAGAACGGGGTTCTCAATCTCCATTAACACACAATCATCATCCCTCTTCGTGTCAAGAACATCACAAGACATACTCACAATTTCCTCATTATAAGGCTCATCAACACCCTAAAAATCCTCAACAAGAGTCTCCTCAATAACCTCATCACTACACATATCCTACTCCCAAGATTATCATCAAGTGTCATATTTAAAGGCTTGGAGCTTATATTATGTTGCAAAGAAGAGGAGTTAATTAGCTCAAACACATCATCATTACAAGACACATTGACATCATCACAATTCTTACATGACTCCATAAAATCATTATCAAGAGCATCATTATCAATCGAATGCAATGAAGAATCATGCACAATACATGTATTCAAAGGGAGTGGGGGAACAATTTGGGATTGGACAATATGCACATCATCCTCTTCATCTTCTTCCTCATATATTATATCCAAATAAGAAAGAGATGGAGATGTATAAGAAGAAGAAGCATTAAGCTCGTGTTTCACATCATCACAAATGGCATAAGGTGAAGAGTCATGCAAATTATTCACAAAAAATGGAGAAGAGTTAACAAGAGAGGATTGAACATTGCAAACAAGAGAGGAAGATTCAACTCTCGGTTCTCTCAAAGGTGTCACTCTCCCAAATCCCTAACGGGCATCGGTTCTAACCACTTTCTCAAGCAATAATCACGCCTCATCATTACCTAATTCATAAATGTCACCACCGGCCACTACAAGGAAGACAGCATTTAGCAACCGATAAAATTGGTCGGGAAGATAAGAAATCGGTCGGTAAACAGAATTACCGACCGCATTCGAAATATTTCCGACCGAAAGAAATTAGTCGAAAACTATGGTCGGAAACACTAATCACCGACCGGGATTTTCGGTCGGTGAATCACCGACCGATGTGCGGTCGGTAAATAAGATATTCGGTTGGCAAACATAATTACCGACTGATTCTATCGGTCGGTAAATGAAGAAATACCGACCGAAATGTCGGTCGGCAATATTACATTGCGGTCGGTGAATGAATTTACCGACTAAAAATTTCGGTCGGTAAGTGTTGCCGACTAAACACAGATCAGAACCTCCTGTAAGATGTTTGGTCGGTAAGATGTTTGATCGGTCGGTAATGCGGTCGGTATATGTGTTTTTTACCGACCGATGCTGTCGGTCGGTAATGTTTAACGACCGACGTTTGACAATACCTCGGTTAATTAGGACGGTCGGTAATGAGGTTAGGTCGGTCGGTAATGAGGTCAGGTCGGTCGGTAAAGAGGTGAGGGCGGTCGGTAAATTGAAACAGGTCGTGGGGTCTAGTGGTTTTGTTGTCCTCCAATTTGCGACATACAAATCTGCATTATATCCATCATACCATTCAACTCTTCCAACTTATTCAAACTACAACATCATTCACTTCAACCTTCATTCATTAACTTCATCCAATTCATTCGGAATCCAACATCTCCACAATTCATTCACATAAAACCATTCGATATCATGGACATAACTTTCTAAAATGTTTAACTACTTAAGAGAGTACTAATTAAAGTCTAAAGAGTTTAAACAACTTGAAAGAGTAATCAAATTTTACACAACTTAAAAGAGTAATCAATTAGAGGTTCAATTCAAGCTACACTTGAAAATCGACCCCGGCTCCCCCAACTCCACCACCTCCCGAATTATCATCATTCAGATTACGGAGGTTAGTAAAGTTAAACTGATTACAGTTCTGAGTTTTCAATAGCGCTGCCATGAGCTCCTGTTGTTGTTTCATGAGCTCTCGGGTCTCTTCTCTAAATCGCCTATTCTCCTCTTTCTCCTTCTCTAAGGCTTCCAAAATTTTGTTTTGAAATTCCTCTGCCCGTTTTTCTTGCTGGACAAGAATACTGGGATGATAAGAGCATGAAGCCTTCCCCGTATTCTGTGGAGGGGGAGAGAAGTACAATGGGCCGGCGGTTCCCACTCCGTATACGTGACCTTTCTTGACACCCTCATCCGCTTCAAACCAAACTTCATCGTCCGGTTTCTCTTTCCCCTCCTCCTCATTCTTCTTCTTCAACTCTTCAAAGCGGTCCTATTAGCAAACAGAGACCGGTAATGTTTAGGAACAAATTATAACTAATTTAATAAGGAATTTTAAGATAATCTCTATAATTAACGAAATTAATACTTACAAATATCGCCTTCGCCTTCTGACTAGTGAAAACCTTTTTTTCGTCGACTTCCTTGCTATGTATGGCTTGCGTAAGCTCGGGCGCACTGGGCCTCCTACCACCCAGTTGCTCCATACAAAGACAAATTAGAACTTACTATGCATAAACTTGGATAAATTATTACTATCATCGTGAAAAAATATTAATAAAAACATTATGGAACATTTTAATATATTTTGTCATTAACAGCCTGGAAGCATGTTTAGTTGCCTTGATCGACCCTTCGTGGTGTGTAGGGCCAGGCTGAGCACACGCTTTATTGGCCGCCGCTGTCTTTGATTTCTTCAGAAATGCCTTTGTCTTCCGTCTCTCCAATAAGTCCTTGTACACTTGCGGCACCATCCACCCTGGGCAAGCCTTGTTCTCGCCATTCTGTTGTTCGCGGATGTCGCTGATGGTATCCTTTAGCCGTTTTCGTGCTTCGACATCGTAGTTGGTTCTAACTTGCTCTTCGTCCTCGGGCTTCCATCCATTACCAGTAGCTCTGACATTGTGACCAATCATAATTTAATAATTACATATTAAGAAAAAATTCAAATAACAATTAAAAGTGCATATAACTATCTATATATATATAGTTATATATAACTATAATCATAATTTAATAATTTGTCTTTGTAGATGGAGCAACTGGGTGGTAGGAGGCCCAGTCCGTCCGAGCTTACGCAAGCCATACATAGCAAGGAAGTCGACGGAAAAAAGGTTTTCACTAGTCAGAAGGCGAAGGCGACATTTGTAAGTATTAATTTAGTTAATTATAGAGATTATCTTAAAATTCCTTATTAAATTAGTTATAATTTGTTCCTAAACATTACCGGTCTCTGTTTGCTAATAGGACCGTTTTGAAGAGTTGAAGAAGAAGAATGAGGAGGAGGGGAAAGAGAAACCGGACGATGAAGTTTGGTTTGAAGCGGCTGAGGGTGTCAAGAAAGGGAGTTACTAACTCTCCAAGAGTCTCTTAGTGTTGATCCCCCCCATCCATTTAGCTTAAAATGGACGGTGGATGAATGGGTTTAGATTGTATAAAAAAAAAAGAGTGCTGCGGGACTGATGTGCTGCGGACAGCCATCACCCATCATCCATCAACCCCATCACTAGTCAATAGCCCCCTCACCCTATCCCCCAATTAATTTCCCTCCTCTCTATACTCCCGCCCAAAGCGTTTTACCTTCCCCATTCACCTATTTTCAATTCATTTCCTACCTAATCACTCACCGCCCTCTTTCTCTCTCAAAAAAAAATCAATCTCCATCTCCATCTCCATCTCCATCTCCATTTCCGCAGCTTCTCCATCTCCATTTCCGCAGCTTCTCCATCTCCAATAAGGTATGTTGAATGTTCGATTTTCGACCTCCGATTTTCTTTTTGTTCAACCCTTTTTTATTCCATTTTCATGAACCCTAAAAAGAGCATTTTTGAGTTAAAGAGCAATTTCATGAACCCTAAAAACACCAACTCCCGCATGCATGAACCATAAAAAATGATAAAAGAGCATTTTTCCAACCCGATAACCCTGATTTTGAGTTAAAGTTGTTGTAGTTGTACAGTGGTTGTAGTTATAGAGTCGAAGATGAAGATTTTTTCCTTTGACAACTAATATTCACACAGTTTTATTCTTGATTAATCGTTATTCCTCTAGTTATAACCCTAATTTTGAGTTGTAGTTATAGAGCTAAAGATGAAGTCTTTATTTCTTTGTTGAAGTTCATGTTGAAGTTCCCATAGTCGTCATTGTAAGTATGCATGTGCCATCGATTAGACAGTTCTTTGTTGAAGTTTTGCATGCTTCCTTGTTGAGGTTTACGTTAAAGCAGTGTTATAGTCACAGACTGGGTGTTTGGGAAGAAATAAAATTAACATTTGAAGAGTCATACAGAGTTGGTTGTACAGTCATACAGAGTTTGTTATGAAGTCACAGAATGATGTACAGTCACACGTTTGAAGCCACACAGTCGCAGTCTTATGATGCAAAGTCACACGCTTTATATTGTATAGTCATAGAGTTGGTTGTACAGTCATTGCAACAGTTGTACAGAGTTGGTTGTACAGTCATACAGAGTTGGTTGTACAGAATGATGGACAATCACACCTTTGGATCTACACAGTCGCACTTGTTATGATGCAAAGTCACACGCTTTATATTGTATAGTCATGCAGTGTTGGTTGTATAGTCACCCGTTTGAGGCTGTATAGTCACATTCCTTATGTTGCAGAGTCGCTCTCTTTTTACTGTAGAATCACACCATTGAAGCCGTATACTCAGTTGTAAAATCACACTCTTTACGCATGTGATTTTACAACTGAGTATACGGCTTCAACGGTGTGATTCTACAGTAAAAAGAGAGCGACTCTGCAACATAAGGAGTGTGACTATACAGCCTCAAACGGGTGACTATACAACCAACACTGCATGACTATACAATATAAAGCGTGTGACTTTGCATCATAACAAGTGCGACTGTGTAGATCCAAAGGTGTGATTGTACATCATTCTGTACAACCAACTCTGTATGACTGTACAACCAACTCTGTATGACTGTACATCATTCTGTACAACCAACTCTGTACAACCGTATCACACTCTTTACGCATGTTGTTATTGCAGCAGAATGTCGGGTGCGAAGAAGAAAGTTCAAACGAAGACCAGTAAGAATAAGGCCGTGGCAGAGACATCACTCCGCGAAAATGTAATTGATGATACATTGGTTGTGGACCAAAAATTGGGTAAGAAGAAACATAAGAAGAAGAAGACTGTTGTAAAGTCTGTTGAAGATACATCAGGGGACCACATCGTTGCTGAGACGAATGTGGTGGAGACAGAAATCGTTGACGAAGGCAGGCACAAGAAAAAAAAGAGGGTGACTTTTGATTCACCGGTCGCCGACCAAAATTTGGGTAAGAAGAAACATAAGAAGAAGAAGACTGTTGTAAAGTCTGTTGAAGATACATCAGGGGACCACATCGTTGCCGAGACGAATGTGGTGGGGACAGAAATCGTTGACGAAGGCAGGCACAAGGAAAAAAGGAGGGTGACTTTTGATTCACCGGTCGCCGATCTGGATGTGGGTGAGACAAAAAGTGTTGAGGAAAGCAAGCCAAAAAAAAAGAGGAGAGTCAAATCTGATACAGTGGCCGACCCCATATACGTGAGTGTGTCTCGGAGGAAGAGGGGGGGACCGCCGAGAGGGTCATCCAGATGTTCACTGTAGGCCCAAGCGGTTGCACCAACTAATTGCGCAATTATCGGATGATCAGAAAGAGAGGGTGCGTGTTGTTGGCTTCGGCGGGCTCTTGGACCTGAGGATCAAATTGGTCCCCACTGACCATGCGCTTATGTTCCTACGGGCATTTTCTGACGGGTCCCATATTTTTCGAGCCTCACGTCGGGAGGCATTCATGATGTCAAAATACGACGTCCACGATTGCCTCCAGCTACCTTTAGGCCCTCATCCGGTGAAATTAATCCCAACACAAAATAAGAAAGGGGCAGACTCACCTGACGTGATCAGGTTAAAGAGTACCTGGCGGAAGGGGTTTGATGTGGTTGACAGCAGCGGGCCAATAACATTAGGGAGGGTGCACGAAAAGTTAATGGCAACCAAAGCCGCTGACGACGACTTTGTCCACAGGTTCGTGTTGTTCGCGTTGTCATCATTCCTCGCGCCTACTACGAACAACTCACTGGATCTGAGTCTGCTGGCCGCAGTGGAGGACGTGGACTTGATTGGTGAACAGGACTGGTGTAGCTTTGTCCTGCAGGATCTGGTGCGGGCAGGTAAGGGGACGCGTGACCCCGACAAAGTCGTCAACTACCTCCGGGGGTGCATCCCCATTCTGATGATTGCGTACTTCAAGCGCTACGATTTCCGTAGCGAGACTTGCAGATGCGACATATCATTTATCGCACATTGGGATGCACGGAGAATAAGCGATCGTCTTGCTGGGGAACTGGAGACGGGATCCCTGGGAAATCAGCTGCGTTCGAAGGTGTCGTACCCACGTACATGTGGGAAAACAGGCAGCGAGTGCACCCCCGCTATAACGATGCCCTCTGACAACCAGCACTCTAGTCCAAAAAGAATAACGATAGGGGTGGAGAGAGGCAATCAATCGGAAGACAACACGGTTGACGTAAGTGATCTCCCAGCCACTCTATAGATCATCAATTAATTGTTCGTGAAACGATTTAATCTGAAAGCCTTACCTATGTTTTTAAAAAAACTGATAGTCATGGTCGTTATGATCACACTCATCCTGATGTATAGTCACAGACTATTAGCTGTATATTCACACACTATTACTTGTGTTATCCAGTCAGTACTATAACCTGCACAGTCACACGCTATAAACTGTATAGTCACACACTTTATTCCTTACAGTCACACACTTAGATACTTAGTCATAGTTACACTGCCAACCTCAACACCACTAAGCTTCGCACTAATGATTTGACTTCAACTGAATTATAGGACGACCGGCGTTTTTTCATGGAATTCCGAAGGTGTGCGCTACCCTTTTGCGGTTTCTGTGAGCAGGCTGCCTCCAAAGTAAGAGAAATATCGACGAGGAACAATGCAGTTCCAAGTCAGGACCCGTCCTCCCAACAATTCTGGGAAGATCCATCTGTCCTCCGGTATATCGATGAAGTCGTTTTGTTGGCCGGCCAGTTGAAGCAGACTACCCAGAACGCCCCCGTCGTTGAGGGCGAGCAGCAGCGCGATGCTGAAGCCTGCGGTCTGGTACGCCAAATTATGCAAGACTTGCGTGATTCTGGTTACGCGGATGAAGATATTGACAAATCAGGTTTCTACGTGGGAGATGATGATGGAACAGAGGGTTACGATGATGAGGGGACTTTTGATGGTGGCATCGTGACACCAGGTTTCTGTGAGGGGGAAGTTGAAGAGAATGATGCCGCTGTAGAAATCAACCAAGACTACGTTGTGAAGGGTTCGGTGGACATGAGTCCGACCGTAGTGGTGGCTCTACGGCAAGCAGGGTGGGGGACAGCGGACGCACGGTCGGCTTTAGATGTAACACCAGCTCCGCCCGATGCGACAGTCAGTTCTAGCCTTGAGAAGGAACTGCACAAAGCAGGCTGGGCTGTAGCGGACGCTGTTGCCACCACGCCCGCGACGGAAGAAATCGTCACGACCGATACTCAACAGACAGACGATGGTTCAGTGACCAGGACGCACCCGGAGGCTAAACATCATCGGTACATCTTCCACTCCGACGTGGCATTTGAGTGCATGGACACGATTCCGGACAATTTGGGCTGCACGTTGGACTATGGAAGAGTAATAAGGGGGCAGCTTGTAATCTCTGGATTCATGTGCTCCAACATCGTCATCTTCTGGGATATCCTCAGCGTACGGAAAGACGTAATCGACTACGTCTTCGACCGGGGAACGCCACGTCCGTCAGGGTACGTACTTATTGTCCTGGTCATGTTGTTTTTAAAAATGCACGTGCTAATCGGGACTTCGTTTGTTCTGCAGCGAAATGCTGGTCGAGTACACAGCTTACGACTGTATCGCGAGGGGCAACATGCAGACGCTCGAGCCTGGCCTGGAGGTGATGAATAACGTCGTTGACTGCTGGTGTAGGCTGCTGAACCACCTGATGCACGACAAAAAAGCATCAAGAGTAACCAGTAGATGTTACTTCTCTCTTGGACATACGGTACGTTCAACCCCCAAATTAGGTGTATAATCGCAGACAATTGGCTGTATAGTCACACACTGTTACCTGTATAGTCACACCCATTGTGTTGTCCAGTCACCGCTATAAACTGCACAGTCACACGCTACAAGCTGTATAGTCACACATTTTACGCTGTACAGTCGCACTCATGTCAAACACAAACTGACTACATGTATTACCATCAATGCATGTGAGCAGGCCCCAGTGCTGTCATTGTGAAAGGAAGGAGGCAGGGGCAATAAATATGACAAGGAAATATTTTACGTGTGGGACGAGTGGATAAAAAATAGTTTCTCCGACTTTGCTTTGGACTCGGACATGGTATTATCCTGGACATACTATCTATTCGTAGTTGTTATCAACCCATAATCCTGACGCATTGTTTGCAGGTGTTCGTCCCGATCTTGACGGGTGACGAGGGTCACTACAGTTGCGCCTGCATCAACTTCAATTCTGGGCAAATAGAGTACCTCGACAACCAGTTGTACGATAAAGATTTTACAAAGTTGTCTTACTATGGCATTACTCGGACAGCGGTCAGGCCTTTTTAATTTAATATTGAATCAATTATGTGACCGCGAATGTGTCCAACAACTGATCCTGTTTGAACTTGTTTTGCAGGTTAATAAGATGGGGGAGTTCATGGTACAACGAGGGATGGAGAAAGGTGAGAAGGTCCGTGCGTTTAAATTGGTAAATGTTCCCTTATCATGGCAGGGAGTGGAGTACTCCGCCAATGACTGTGGAGTGTACCTGATGGTGCACATGATGCTGTACAACGGGTCCCCGTTCAACTGCTCCTTGGGGACAATGGCGGCTATGAACATGTGCAGGGCGGAGATCACGGCGACCCTTATACTGAGCGACGCGAACAAGATGAGGAACGCTGTTTTGCAGAAAGTGATTGAATTCGGAAAATACAAGGAATCGTTGGAATCTGCCCGTACGTTTGAAACCACTCCTGTGAAGGCAACCGCCAAGAAGCGTCAGAGCAAATCACCGAAAACACCTGGACCCACCCCCAGATCAGTCCCAGAAGAAAGACAGTCGGCGATTAAGTCTCGGATATGGGGCTGTGGAGATGAGTTGGGTTGCTCCTTGAACCAGGGTGAACCTGCCCCGGACGCCATTGACATGTCACTCGTATTTCGCCTGCGAGTGGGGCTGACGAGTGGGATGCTCAGCCTGCGAAAACACACCGCCGACTACTGCTTCCTCGACGATAATGGGTACGACGAAAAGTAAGTGACCGTCTTTTGTTCCTCATGCGTGTTTCATATTACACCTACTAACCGGTGTCAACAAATCCGCAGTGAACGCTTTGGGTCCTACGGCCCTCGTGCGCAGCTGAAGAGGCGTGACATTCAATCGCTCTTCTCCGTCGGTGGCATGAGCGCCGCTGTGCTGGAGTGTTGGTCGCACCTAATGAACTGGTGCGAATCAGACGACAACCGGCGTGGGTTATCCTCCCCCACGGACCCAACGATGGCGTGGTTCGGAATTCAAAACATGGTATGCCCCCATAACCTACTACCTATCACACTAAATAGTACAAATGATCCCCATTCACATTAAATAGTTAGAAATAATCACAAAGTTCACTTAGCACAGTCACACATGTTGACATGTACAATCACATGCTATCAGTTGCACAGTCACACATATTGAGGTGTACAATCACGTGAAATACGTTGCACAGTCACACATGTTGATGTGTACAATCACTCTTGTTGAGGTGCACAATCACACTCTACACGCTGCAAAGTCACGCAGCTTAGTCTGTACAATCACGTGCTATAAGTTGCATAGTAAGGCATTAAATAGTACAAATGACCCCCATTGACATTAATAGTCAGACATCACTTTGCAGAGTTACTCTTGTTGAGGTGCACAATCACGTGATATAAGTTGTACAGCCACGCACATTATATAGTCAGACATCCTAGAATTTGAATTCACACTGTCATGTATAGTCACACTCTGCACGCTGCAAAGTCACGCGGCTTAGTCTGTACAATCACACACTTTAGTTTGTGCAATCACACACTTTGCGATGTGCGGCCACGCACATGATATATTCCATTCTCGCATCCTGTCACTGATGACAACTAATATTTGCCATCCGTTAGGACTCACTGACCCGTATACTGGAACGACCCGACTCAAGTACCCCTGCGGACGAAGACACTGACGGTCTGTACGAAGCGTGAGACAGATTCATACAAGACTGCGCCGGGATATTCGACTTGAACGCCGAACTGTTGTTTTTCCCGGTGCATACTATGGGGCACTACGCGTGCGTGTGCGTCAACTTTAGAGAAAGAACAGTTGATATCCTCGATCACAAGACACACGCCCCAGGGTCGCATATGTTCCGGGTGTCCAGCGAGATAGTAAGTTGCATGCATATGCTTTACTTCACCACGTTAAAAATATTCTACTGCTTGGGTGCTGATGTTTACTATTACCTAATACTGCAACAGATGCAAGCATTGAGGGTCTACATGGACGAGAAAGGGCTGATTAAGGGCAGTCACCTGGCAAATTTTGAGCATCGCCAAGTAAATTTGGAATGGCAGAGCGCCCGGAAAAACGATCCGGAGTCCGGCATTTTCTGCTTGATGCACATGTGCCTGTACGACGGTGCGCCGTTCACCCACACTGATATTGGGTCAAAGCTCGGGAGGCGTTACTTGTCGTTCGAGGTGGTAGCAAGTCTCGTACTTGCTGACATGAATGAAGCTCGCGACGACGTGTTGCCGAAAATTCGCGCTTTCATAAGAAACGCTACGTGCATATGGATCAAACTCGATGACAAACGCAAACTGGGGAGACTCGTGGAACGAAAGACCTCAGCGAACCGTAAGGCATGAATGTGTAGTGAAGTAAAAACAGTTTTTTGTGAATATAGAAAAAATCTCATGTTCGAGTATCTTCTGAGTATCAGATGAATGACAACTCAGTATCAGGGTCGCATGTGCGATGTGATACAGTCACGCAACTTCTGACTCATAGTCACAGTCAAACTCCTGCAGAGTCATCACAGACGACCACAAAATCACCAATTAATTATACTAACTACCTCTGCATATATGTCCATCCATTTACTTTCAGATTATTTCACCTTTAAAAAAAACCGATGGTTCCCTTATTTACAGAAGACACGAAAAAAACAATACACGCACCGTAAAATCGGATTATTTCCCAATAAGAAAACGATGGTTCGAAAACGATGTCGACAAAATATAAACTGTACACTGAGTGATGTTTGTGAGTGCGACTGCGAATTGATGTTTGTGAGTCTCAATGCACATTGAGAACACAAACCATCACCTCACTCTGCTAACCCTATTTACTTTAGAAGGATAGGGCCCCCACCTAACTCAATTAATATTTACTGCCCCTTTACTGCCTCCCCCCTTCAAATACCAACGCCATTTTTACACCAACTACTTCCAACTTCACCTCTTTAAACCTAACAAAAAAGGGCAAGCAAAATAGAAGAAATCAGAAAAATGATCGAGGAGTACGATGGTTTGTTGAATACCACTAGATCAAATGAATTAAGAGCCATGCAGCTAGTCGCTCCTGCCATAGACGCGAGGACCTATATGGCATCCATTGGCAGTACAGAAAAGGAGACCGAACTGGACGACTACATCGAATTCTTGATGAAAAAGTGTATTGGATGTTTCCACACTAAGAAAGCGTTGCAGTGTGATTTGGCCAACTTGAGGAAGATGCTTCAAAAAAACGGGGGTTAATTATGCATGTAGCGAAAATGAAGGGTGTAGTATCATGTTTCAAGTACTGGATGTTTTAATGTGTTTTGAGATATAAAATATATAAGTAGTGGATGTTTTTACGTTTCAAGAATATTTTTATGTTGTTTCAGAATGTGACTTTTCTATTTTTTTCGCTATTTCTCTATCGTTGTTTCGCTATTTCTCTATTTTTAGGTTTCTACGCTTCATTTTGGAGAATCACTGTCAGTGTGTTGTAGAATCACAGACATTATCTTGTACAATCACACTCACACAATGCTACTGTAGAGTCACACTCTGCCTACTGTAGAGTCACATTCATTGTATTGCACAATCACACTCACTTGTTTTGTGTCAACCAAATATTAAGTTAGTACTGTTTGTAGCGTTTAAAGATAATACATTCCAGAACAAAAACAATTTTACGGACCCCCATGTTTTACGACTATGCCATATTAGAAATAATTAAGATCGACAAAAGACGTAACGACTACGCCATATTAGAAATAATTAAGATCGACAAAACCGATGTGACTGTGAAGGGATGTTTGTGAGTCTCAATGAAACGTTGGGAAACACAACACCCACCTCAATCTCTTAACCCTAATAAATATATGAGAATAAGCCCCCCACCTAACCCATTAAATTTTAAACCCCCCTTTACTGCCTAACCCATTCATTTTCAACCCCCTATTTACTGCCTCCCCCTCTTTAAATACCAACACCATTTTTATCACCTTAACCACTTCAACTTCACCACTTTTACCAGCCACTACATACAACTCCACCACTTTAACCTTATAAAAAAATGGCCAGCAAAATAGAAGAGATCAGAAGTTTGATCGAGGAGTACAATGGTTTATTGGATTGCACTGTATCCAATGAATTAAGAGCCATGCAGCTAGTCGCAACTGCAATTGACGTGAGGCGCTTCGTGGCGTCCACTAGTGATACACATAAAGAGGCCGAACTGGACAACTACATCCAGTTCTTGATGAAGAAGTCTATGGAGTGTTTCCGCACAAGGAATAGGTTCCAGCGTGACTTGGCCAACTTGAATAAGATGCTTAAAAAGTACGGAGGTTAAGTATGTATGGGTTAAGATGTAACGTTTAGTAATGGTCATTTTTATGTGTTTTAAATTTTAATGAATGTTAAAATGTAGCGTTTAATGTTCAAGTGTAGCGTTTAATGGATGTTTTCCGCACTATGTCGTAGAATGTTTTCCGCGTTTTAGGGTATGCAAGTATTACATGTTGTGTAAGAGATGGACTTTTTATAAAGTACAAATATTTCCATTGCTATTGCGCAATTTCTCTATTTCCATCGCTATTTTTATAATGTACATACACATGGTGTATAGTCACACTCAACAAGTTTTATAGTCACACTAAACATGGTGTATAATCATAGTCATCATGTCATAGAACTAGTTTAGGTTTCTACACTTCATTTTGGAGAATCACAGTCAGTGTATTGAAGAATCACAGTCATTATCCTGTACAATCACACTCCCACAATTAGTGAAACCACAGTCCACCTCTTGTTCTACAATCACACACTGAATGCTGTAAAGTTGCGCTCATTGTGTTGCACAATCACACTCACTTGTTTCGTGTCACCCAAATATTAAGGGCATAATGTTCCTGTACAGCTGTATTTGTAGCCAAAGATGCTGCATTCCAGAATAAAAAAGACTGTTATTTCAATGTATTCTTACAGTCAAAGGAACAAAAACAATTTTACGGACCCCCACGCTTTACGACTACGCCATATTGAAAATAATTAAGGTCCGCAATAGCATATACAATATCACGGACCTTGACCATTTCAAACGTCGACAAGTCTTTATGTTTCACAAAGCAGGAAATCGCCTTCATGATCTAAGACTTAAACCATATTAGAAATGATTGAGGTCCGCAATATACGAAAACAATGTCACGGACCTTGACCATTTCAAACGTCGACAGCCTTTGTGTTTCCAAAAAGAATGTTCCTAAGTAACAGATGATATTCATGAACAATCCTCCTCGCCAATCCCTGTTCTCACTCTCTGAACTCTGCGTTGTCCTCATAATTCCGGACATCCTCACCTCCCTGCAATGCGCGGCGACCCGTTTGCTCCTGTCTTCGAACATATTTTCGAACCATTCGATCCCAACAGCATCATGGTCGATCATAATCCGCCCCCACCTGTCGTCGAACTCCGACGCCTCGATGTCATCATCCCATATAATTGCATTGAGAGCTTTTACAAAGTCCGAGGCCTCCTCTCTTGATCTGCCGTACTTTGTTGGAACCTTGTTCATGATGTGCCACGTGCAGCACCGTTGGTGCGCTGCTTTGAATATTTCGGGGACGACTTTTAAAATTCCGGGATCCTGATCTGTAATGATATAATACGGTTTCTTCCCGCCCATGGCTTCCAGAAACTGGGAGAGGACCCATATAAATGACTCGTAGTCCTCCTTAAATAACAACGCCCCACAGAACGTGACAGACCGTTTGTGGTTGTCCATGCCAGTGAATGGTGTGAACACCATGGAATACACGTTGGTTCCGTACGTTGGGTCGAACGAAACTGCATCCCCGAATGCCGCGTAATTCCTTCGAGCTGCACCATCCGCCCAAATGACCCTGCGTAAGCTTCCGTCTGTATCCACATCGTAGTCAAAGTAGAAATCCTCCTGACTGTCCCTCAAACTCTTGAACCGGTCTATGAACAACTGACCATCCTGCTCGTGGACAAAGCACTTGACGTTCTCCCCCAGTTCTTGAAATCAACCAACGATGCTCCGATGTTCTGATATCCGCCCGACAACTCCTTGCACATCCTGTATGTTCGAGTCGCCCCGATCTTCAGCTGCACACACAAAAATGCAACTGCATTGGTCTCGCACAGTTGGCAGTCAACCATACACTAACAACATTGGTGACAGACATTACGCACCCTCGAGTTGCAGACGATCATCTCCTTGTGATATCTTGATAGATTTCGAAATGACTTTTGAAACTCTGTCCTTGACCGTCACAAGATCGTGGTTGTGTTCCTTGATGAACTCTTCAATATAAAACCCCCCGATCATTGCACAAAGCCTAATTCTTGCTCCACATTGCGTCCTCGTCGCCTTCGTAATCCTTTTGGGTTCGTACGATCCCACATACTCTTGCCCCTCCTTCTCTCCCGTGCTCGACAGCTTCACCATGCTCTGGCTGGCTGTTTTGCCCTCCTTGTTACAAGCCAACAATTTCTTCTTGATCGAACCATCAAATGATCTAGTTGTCGTGTACCTCTTCGCCTCGAAACCAAAATAAAATGTGTAAGCTTGATAAAACTTGAATGCTCCATCGATGTCCACGAACTTCTGCCCTACGTAAGGGACAATCACTGTGTCTTCAGCTGGCATATAGGTTGGAACAAAAAACAAATTATCAAAGGTTGGACACTATCAATCTTGCAACGCATGATTGTTAGAGCTTAACACCCGCACCGCATAACAAAAGCAAGTACAACTACAACCCAAGATGCAATACCAACAATTATAAATATATATATTTTTTCTCAACAACAAAAAAACACCCGCAATAATAAATATAACAATGATAAGGAAGCAAACATATATATTTTGAATAGTAAAGCAACTTCAACGTAATACAACTACGCCTACAGCTAAAACTACAACTACATGCAACCAACAAAATAATAATTTGCCTTGATTAATATCCACAACACATAAGAACTACAAGTACAACACCAATATGCAATACTCAACAACAAAAAAAAAATATACAATGATAGATATAACAATGATAAAGAAACCAACATAAATATTTGGAATAATAAGAACCTTCAACGTAATATAGCAGAACAACTACAACAACAGTGAACGTGTGACTGTCTATCATATTGAGTATGACTGTCACGTTATAACGGTGTGACTCTGCAAAAATATCAAACCAAACAAAACAATGTTCGACTGCACATTTTCGTGACTCTTCTCATTTAACAAACCAAATATATATGTATATATCCATCTTACCTCCTGCATGTTGCCCAGAAATATCCCCCCTCTATATAAAACTACAACTACATGCAACCAACAAAATAATAATTTGCCTTGATTAATATCCACAACACATAAGAACTACAAGTACAACTACAAACCAATATGCAATACTCAACAACAACAAAAAAAAAATACAATGATAGATATAACAATGATAAAGAAACCAACATAAATATTTGGAATAATAAAGAACCTTCAACGTAATACAGCAGAACAACTACAACAACAGTGAACGTGTGACTGTCTATCATATTGAGTATGACTATCACGTTATAACGGTGTGACTCTGCAAAAATATCAAACCAAACAAAACAATGTTCGACTGCACATTTTCCTGACTCTTCTCATTTAACAAACCAAATATATATGTATATATCCATCTTACCTCCTGCATGTTGCCCAGAAATTTTCAACTGCACATTTTGATCATCGCGTGGTTCTTCGAGGAACAACACCATTAGAGCATAAAGACGTACAACAATTTACGAACTAGGGTTTAGTTATTCTGAATAATGGTATAGATAGAGGGAAGCTTTTTTATTAACGATAAATTTCGAATTTTAGTGAGAGCTTGGTGAGAGATTTGGGATGATTTTCAAATTTTGGTGAGGGAGTGAATTTTGTTGATGGAAAGGGTGATAGATTTGGTGATAGGAATGGTGATTGCATGCTGTACTTTTGCCCTGCTGCTGCCTGCTGCTTGTCATTCACGGACATATTCTCCCTTTTTTCTTTTTTTTTTGATTAATCTTAGCCATCCATCCAAACCAAATCAAAGGCCAAAAACACAACTTCCCAACTTCCCACTTTTCACCAAACTCCCTTGATCCCTTTTCTATATATATATATAGTTAGCAATATACTCATATAAAATAAAGTGAATGTATACCCTAAAATTTCTGAACCATTTATCTTTGATCGTCTTCGGGGTCTCCCGGTAGTTCATATGAGGTTCATGGTAGAAACTCTTTAATGACTTTGTTACTCTTCTTACCACAGCAGAGTCATCAAACCTTAATCAACACAAATGCAACAAATTATATTTTTGTATAAAAATATATTATATACTACATCTACTTCGATAAGGATAGAATAAGCAATACCATCTCTCGTTGGGTTCTATCGCAATTATGGGCAGATTATCCTGTTGTTGTTGTTGTTGTTGTTGTTGTTGTTGTTGGTATTCCTGCTCGTGCTCGTCGACCTCCAACGGTTCTCCATGTCCACGTCCACGTATGCGTCCACGTCCACGTCCAACCATCTTTCAGATATGATCTGTTCAATGACAAAACAAACAAACATATGCAAATAACACTTACCAAATGCAATCCAAGAGAACATTTAACAAATAATATCACCTTGCCTAACACAAAACAAACATATACAAATAACTAGAATTATCCATGAGTGTTGATCGACAACTATTTCATTGACTAAACAAATACAAGTTAGCAATCATCGTCGTCATCATCATCATCGTCGTCTTCTTCTTCTTCTTCCTCCTCTTCCTCCTCCTCCTCCTCCTCAAATTCATCTTCAAATTCCTCCTCCTCATCAATGTTATCTGATAAGTGTGGTTTGTAGTGCCTATTTTGTAGTGTTTTGGTCCCATTTTCCTTGTAGAATCGCTCCTTGGGAGCGGTTTAGGGGCTTCTTATGCTTCCTTTAGTTCGTTTCAGGTTCCCGAGACCGATTTGGAAGAGTTGGAGCGATTTCGACTCTATACATACACATTTTGGAGCCAACGGAGTAAAGGAACGATGATTTGATGCCTTGGAATCGACCCCGAGACCTTGGGACCCAATCCCGAGCCTCCGAGACCCGATCCCGAGTCCCGAGAATCGATGGGAAGCCCATGAGAAGGAAGGAGGGACCAAAAAGTTCATATTGGAGGCCTACAAGACCCATCCCGATCGGGAAGGCCTAAAACCCGATCGGGATGAGGTGCACAAAGAAGACGCCTACTGACAAGCATTCCCGACCGGGTCCAAGAATTCCCGATCGGGAAAGTTGAAGTTTCCCGATCGGGATTCCCTTTCCCGATCGGGAATGTTCCAGTTCCAGCCGCGCTTTGTTTCTTTCTTCTTCCTTCCATTTGTAACCCTATGTATACCCCCCCCCTCTTGTATTAAGACACCATCTATGTTATGTTCTTCACTTCCCACTAAACCCTAGACTACTTTAGGTTAGATTAGATTAGATTAGGGTAGATTAGTCTTTAGATTATCGTTATTTATAGATTAGTGCTTGTAATTTGGAATTCTTCAAGATCTCCATTCAAGCTTGACAACCTTGGATGTTTGTTTTGGGTTCTTCCATTTATGCAAGTTTCCTTCTTCTTTTCATCTTCTAGTATGGTATAATCTCTCTTCCTTTCTCTTAATCCTTTATTGTTTATCAAGTTTGAATCTTTATTATTGTTTGTTCTTGTTCTTGTTAGTTTGATTGAGTTGGTTTATGAATGTTTTGTTTCTTATGATGATTCCTCTTGTTTATGTTAGAATTAGTTGGATAATGTTAGAGTAGTGTTCTTGCTAGGGTTAGTAGGGTGATTAGGGTGTTAATTGGGTGATTAAGGGTTTGTTGGAGATGTTGGTGGAAGATTTGGGTTTCATCTTGGTTCGATGCATATCACATGTTTGATGGAATGCTTGAATGACTAAGTAGGTTAGAATGCTTGTTTTTCTTGCCTTCCTTTGTCATGTGTGTCGCCGATGGGTTCCATGTGGAACCTCTAGGTGAGTCTAAGTTAGATTACCTAGATTACCCTACTACCTCTTTCACTCTAACCCCTCCTTGACCATTCCGTTACCCCTTTGACCCCGACCTAATCCTAGCCCGTTTTCCTTGTTTGTTTCTCCGGTACTTTAGTCTTAGTCTAGATTTCTCTCCCTCTTATCATTCTCTAGCTTAGCTCGTTGACTTAGTCTCGTTTTTAGGCGAACTTGGTCTATACGCCTTTACCGTCCCCGTGGATTCGACCCGACTTACCCTAGCTACCCTAGTTAGGTTTTGCCGGTTTTATTTGATCGGTTGGGATTCACGACAAATCCCTTCCGTCAAATTGGCGCCGTTGCCGGGGAACGGTGCTAATTTAGACTTTGTTTTCCTAGTTACTTGGCTTTGTCTTGTGTTTGTGTTTTTCTTTTTCCTTTTGTTACCTTGCTTCTTGTGTGTGTGTTGTTTATTTCTCTCTTGTCTACTGCCCAAAAAGCACTAGACTTCTCACATTTGTTCCTAGTCTACAGTTTGTGCTTAGAGGTGGTGACTATCTTCTTCTTGCGACTTAGAGCCGCTTTAACGGACGGTTGCTAGAATGAGTGGTTTCCAACCGGGTATGGACTACGATTTTCGAGCAAGCATGGGGTTTGATCTAAACTCCACACACTCAGGAGCCGATATGAGCTACTCCTCTCCTTCCATGAACCAAAGCTATGACATGATGACTCCTAATCACTATCAAGCTTCTTGGGGTGATCAAGACTCTAGTGGGTATGAACTTCAAGGTTATGAAAATGGCTACCAACAAGTGAACGATTACCAATCCTACGATCAATGTGGCTATTACTCAAGCTATGATTGTGAACCCACCATGTTCAATCAAGATTCACCTTATGGAAGCCAATACCCCCAAAACCCACAATATTACCCTCCACCCCAACCACAATATGAACCCCATGACCCACAATACTACTAACCACCCCAACCTTGCTACCAACAATATGATGCCCCACCCCTTGGGCATCATCAAGACACCATGTTTAATCAAGATTATCAAGATTATCAAGATTATCAAGGAGCTTTACAAGACCCCAATGATCACCAATCGCCAAACTTGGAGTTGTATCATTCGCTTCTTCAATTGCAAAAAGAACAAGAGGAATTAATGGCCCAAATTAGAAGGGAATACGAGGCGATGGATGCTCGATTAAATGCATTATCGGTTCAAACCGTAATGTATTTATCCCAAACATCGCAACTAGATGAAGGGTGCCCACTTGAGAAAGAGGAGCAACCTAACCATGAAGCCGCCAACGTTGTTCCCTTTGGAGGAGAGATTTGCTTTGAAGAACCTCAATCGTCTACCCAAAAAGAGACGAATGAGGAGATGACCCTTGGTGAAGGCAACATTGGTGAGGAATTGGAGGAGGATAGTGAGTAGGATGGTTTGGTAGAATTTGTGAGGATGTTGGGTGAAATTGTTAGCCTCGAGTTGCCCTTGTCCGAGAATGTGGATAAGCATCAAGAGCCCCTTGCTAGTACACCGAGAAATGACTTGGAAGAGATTGAAACCGCCGGTAGAAGTTTCGATCCTCTCCTCCAAGATGATGTGGGGCCTAGTGATGAAGATGGGGAACCACAACTTGAGGAAAGTGTGGGGGTGTGCATTGAGGAGATGAGGCCAAAACCGCTTTTTGTGCCTCGCTTCTTGGAGATGAAGCTTGCTTGTGATTGGAGGCGATGCCTAGGGAGGAAGAGGTCGGTGAAGCTCGTGGGATGGATAGACCCCGGAGATGACATGAATGATGACGATGGGTCTTTTGATTCCTACTTCTTGCCTCCACCTTGGAGGCCGTGGAGGTTGGCAAAGCTCGAGCGCTTCTTGGGCCTCCACTATGATGTCGGTAGCGCGTTTGACTTGCTCCTCCATGCCCTTGAGGGCTACGGTTGAAGAAGAGTCCACCATCCTCAGTTTGACGGAGTTCCTAAAGAACCGTCATGTTGTATATTCTCCTCTCCTCTTTAGAGTACTTGTGCTTGTATTTGTGTGTTTTATTTTCTCTTGATTTAGTTGTTTTGTGAAGCTCTTGTAATTGATTTGGTATTTTGATGAGCGATGTGAGAGAGTGAATTTGATGTGTACTTGAGTTTAGTGTGATAGGTGAAGTGAAGGTGACTCCTAGAAAGGAGTGGTTAGTGATAGAGCTTGGATCGTGAGTAAGGAAGTCGGTTTTTGGGGTCATGGGAATCATGAAGACCCTTCCCGTCCGGGAAGGGTGTGTCGTCCCGACCGGGATGGGGCCGTCCCGATCGGGATGAGGGTGCCAAAAATCGAGTCCGCTGGAGTGTCATCCCGATCGGGAAGGAGGCTTCCCGACCGGGAAGGGTTTATCAACCCGACCGGGATCATCCATCCCGACCGGGATGATCCCCAACTCCTTTTTGGTGCTTCTTCTTCGACATTTAAGCCCACCCAACCTCCCTACCTTCCTTTCTCATATCATACCACCCATATACTTCATTTTCATATCCTCACTTCATCTTCTATCTACTTTAGACCGGTATACACACCAATTTCCACCCCCTCACACCATTATCAACCCACTACCTTAGCCATGCGGTTTTCTCAAGCTTGAAGAAGGATGACAATGACGAGAACAAGCAAGTGCCTATATTGATCATTGAGACGATGGAGAGACTGAGTTGCTAACCGGTCGGTATGGCAACTATCCTTTCTTTTCCGTTTTTTTTTATTGCTTGTTTTCCCCTTGTTTCTCCCCTTCCCCTTTGTCATGGTGGCCTTCGAGGCCTTGGTTTTGGTTGCTCCCGATTCTCGATGATGTGACTACATCGAGAGTCATTTTCAAAATCCAAATTTTACAAGTTTTTCACTCTTACTTTTTGAGGATTTAGTCGGATTTAGGCGGAATCCGGACTAGGTGACTTGATTACACCTAGCCCTCTCCTCCCATTTCCTTTTATTTACTTCTTTTTTATTTCTTCCCCCATCCATATCTTTTTCTTGTCTCGGCCCATGGTGACTTGACTATACCCCGGCCGGACGCCTTCTACCCTTTTCTCCACTTTATTTTTGATTTTTAGATTTATTTTCGTAGTTTCTTTTCTTTTGTGCTCCCATGCACTACGGTCGAGCATGAGGACATGGCTCGACTTAAGTGTGGGGGAGCGATATTCTATCATAGTTAGTTTTATTTTCGTAGTTTTTCTAAAAATCTTTAAAAAAATCCTAAAAATTTGAAAAATTTTCATAAAAATCAAAAAGATTTTCCTTTTGTGTGTTTTCCTTTTGTGTCTTTATGTCGTGTATTTGTTGTGTTGTGCGTGTTTTGCCTCCCTTTTTCCCTATAGGTTGCTTAAACCACCGATGGCTTTGGAAAGCTTTCAAGATGTCCGGTAACATCTTATCCCTTTTTCCCTCTTTGTCTCTTGTGGAGTTCGAAGGAGATTGTGACGTTGTGTGCTCGGGTGGAGCTTTGTAAAGTTTGTGGGTGATTTGGTGATTTGTTTGGAAGCTAGGGGTGGTGTTTGTGTTATGTATGTGTTTGTTTTATTTTGTTTTTGTTTTGTTGCTTTTGTTTCTTTTTCTTTCGTTTTTGTTGAGTCTTTGTTGTGTGTCATGTGTGTAAATGGTTTTCGAAAACCCGGTTTAGAGGCTAGTGTGTGAGTGCATACTTTCCCTTTTTAGTGGTATAAATCGAGTCTTGGACTTTAATCTAGTAGAATGACCCTAAATCAATGAATTCGTTGGTCCTTTACCTTGAGTCCACCTAGCTTACTAGGGATTTACTACGGGATTTGCATTTTGACCACCCACGGTGTGAAAAGGCCTTGGTTACCGAGTCCCGTCCCCTAGGTGACCGTGTTTGGGATTGTTTGATTAGTCCAAGTTCTCCACTTTTTGTGGGTTAGAAGGGAAGGGCCCGTCCCGACTCACCCATTCCCCTACCTCCTACACATTTCCACACAATAAAATTGCAAATTGTTGAAGTCATCTTTCTTGTTGCAATAAGAAATGCCAAAAAGCCAAATCTTGCCAAAAGGGGCAAAGAAAAGAAAAGAAAGAAAAAAATGAAAGAAAGAAAAGAAAGAAGAAAAAGAAAAGGCACAAAAGCCAAAAAGAAAATAGAAAAGAAGAAAAAGAAATGGCATGGCAAAACAAGGCAAAAATGCAAAAGAAAAGAGAAGATGCCAAAAGAAAACCCGATTCACAAAAATAACCCCTACCTCTAAAAAATAAGCCTTTTTCCGACTTTTGCCGTGAAGAGCCTACCAAAGGACCGAGTCCCGAGGAAGGATGATAGCGGCATTAGTCGGTCTTCCCTTTGCAATTATTTCCACCTTTTTACTTGGACTAGTTAGGCGGTTTTGGACACGGGACGACCCTCTTGGCTCATGCTAAAGGGGGCGGGGTCTCACTTACCTACAGTGTCGACTAACACCGTGGATCATCACTTCCCACTCCGCCGATCGTCCCGTAGTACGTTTTTAGAAAGTTAGGAGGACCTAGGTAAGTTACCAACGTTTTCGTTGCTTTGTCGTCATTCTATTAGGGTTTAGTCCATCTTGGTTTGTATTGCTAGCTTGGGAACGTTGTCACTTGCCTTGAGTCCTAAACCGGTGCTTCTTTCACCGCTTGTTTGAGGGAAGCGGTATTTCTTTTCTTTTGGGTGCAACCTTTTGTGTGTTTGTTTGTTTATGTGTTTTGTGTCCGGTTGCATCCACAGTTTTGTCGCAAGACCCGACTTGCCTTGCGGGGTGCACTTTTCCTCTAAGTACACTCGCGTGAGTTGAAAGAGCGTAGGGTGCGCTAATACCCACTCGGCTAGTATAGTTGTTAGTATGTGCTTACTCGAGGGCGAGTAAGGGTTAAGTGTGGGGGAGTTGATAAGTGTGGTTTGTAGTGCCTATTTTGTAGTGTTTTGGTCCCATTTTCCTTGTAGAATCGCTCCTTGGGAGTGGTTTAGGGGCTTCTTATGCTTCCTTTAGTTCATTTCAGGTTCCCGAGACCGATTTGGAAGAGTTGGAGCGATTCCGACTCTATACATACACATTTTGGAGCCAACGGAGTAAAGGAACGATGATTCGATGGCTTGGAATCGACCCCGAGACCTTGGGACCCAATCCCGAGCCTCCGAGACCCGATCCCGAGTCCCGAGAATCGATGGGAATCCCATGAGAAGCAAGGAGGGACCAAAAAGTTCATATTGGAGGCCTACAAGACCCATCCCGATCGGGAAGGCCTAAAACCCGATCGGGATGAGGTGCACAAAGAAGACGCCTACTGACAAGCATTCCCGACCGGGTCCAAGAATTCCCGATCGGGAAAGTTGAAGTTTCCCGATCGGGATTCCCTTTCCCGATCGGGAATGTTCCAGTTCCAGCCGCGCTTTGTTTCTTTCTTCTTCCTTCCATTTGTAACCCTATGTATACCCCCCCTCTTGTATTAAGACACCATCTATGTTATGTTCTTCACTTCCCACTAAACCCTAGACTACTTTAGGTTAGATTAGATTAGATTAGGGTAGATTAGTCTTTAGATTATCGTTATTTATAGATTAGTGCTTGTAATTTGGAATTCTTCAAGATCTCCATTCAAGCTTGACAACCTTGGATGTTTGTTTTGGGTTCTTCCATTTATGCAAGTTTCCTTCTTCTTTTCATCTTCTAGTATGGTATAATCTCTCTTCCTTTCTCTTAATCCTTTATTGTTTATCAAGTTTGAATCTTTATTATTGTTTGTTCTTGTTCTTGTTAGTTTGATTGAGTTGGTTTATGAATGTTTTGTTTCTTATGATGATTCCTCTTGTTTATGTTAGAATTAGTTGGATAATGTTAGAGTAGTGTTCTTGCTAGAGTTAGTAGGGTGATTAGGGTGTTAATTGGGTGATTAAGGGTTTGTTGGAGATGTTGGTGGAAGATTTGGGTTTCATCTTGGTTCGATGCATATCACATGTTTGATGGAATGCTTGAATGACTAAGTAGGTTAGAATGCTTGTTTTTCTTGCCTTCCTTTGTCATGTGTGTCGCCGATGGGTTCCATGTGGAACCTCTAGGTGATTCTAAGTTAGATTACCTAGATTACCCTACTACCTCTTTCACTCTAACCCCTCCTTGACCATTCCGTTACCCCTTTGACCCCGACCTAATCCTAGCCCGTTTTCCTTGTTTGTTTCTCCGGTACTTTAGTCTTAGTCTAGCTTTCTCTCCCTCTTATCATTCTCTAGCGTAGCTCGTTGACTTAGTCTCGTTTTTAGGCGAACTTGGTCTATACGCCTTTACTGTCCCCGTGGATTCGACCCGACTTACCCTAGCTACCCTAGTTAGGTTTTGCCGGTTTTATTTGATCGGTTGGGATTCACGACAAATCCCTTCCGTCATTATCATCTTCGACAACCACGTCATCACCCATCTCATTCATCTCTTCCATGTCCTCCCCTTCACTAAAACTTTCTAAGACGTCATCGTCGACAAGACTAGATAATAATGAAGTACATGTCACATCTTATTGAAATACCGTGACATCCACTGGTGCATTAAATTGTGACTTCACCCGACCCTTAAAAACAGCCCACCAATGATCTCTATCCTTCTTTGGGTTTGGGTATGGAGCATAATAAACTTGACTTGCTTGATGGGCAAGTACAAAAGGATCATATTTACCATATTTCCTCCTACTATTAACTTCTACTAGTTTATAAAGGCCATGAACACTTGTACCGTTTGTGGAATTATCCATCCATGAACACTTGAACACGATTGCATTATAAATTCTCTTCTCCTCACAATACCTCAACTCAATAATTTCCTCTAAAGTGTCGTAGTAATCGTTTCCTTCAACATTGCTTACGCAAACCCCGTAATTCATGGTAGCTATGTTTTTCCCATATTTCTGTGTTTGGAAATTAAACCCATTAATCATATATCTTTGCCAAGTGTTTACTTCTCTAGAAGGACCAAATGCTAAGGCTTGAATCACATCATCTTTGACATTCATCTCAGTTACCTAATTGCGTAGTAGAGTGTTAGTGCATTTGTGACGTGCTCAAAGTTTATTTCATTCTAATATGTCAATACTGAGACTTACATATCCTTTAAGCCAATTTGGAAACAACTTCTCATATGTAGTCCAAACTTCATCCATTTTAGCTCGTGGATGTTGCTCCATAATGAACTGTTCAAATAAGCTGTAATTATCCAGTTTAGTCGTGACATCTACATCTCTTAATTTTAAAATAAATAAGTTGTTACTATTTACGTACCATTCATATTCTCCTAGTAGTTCACAATTTGATAATGCGTAAAGATGGGCACGATCGAACTCTTGTTCGTCCAAGTATCTCTGTTTTGGTTTAGCAAGTGCTCTACCTTTGTATTGTCGAAAGAGCTCGGGTAAAGATGAATCATTTTCATCTCCCATGCCCACATCCAAATCCTTAGCCTTTGTATCTACGTGGTCTTCAAAGTATAGAGAACAGAAATTTGATATTTCTTCAGTTAAGAAAGCATTGCAAATTGAACCTTCCACACGTGCTTTATTACCCACTTTTTTTTTCAAATGATTAAGAAACCTACATTTTGATATAGTGTTAATACGGGATTTAAAAATTATTGAGAGTACGAGGAAACATTAATAACTTGAGTATTTTCACAATTATACCTCTCAAAATGGTACATCCACCTATATTGTACTGGGCCACCAACCCTTGCTTCATAAGACAAATGTATTGGTAAGTGCTCCATTGAATTGAAGAACGATGGTGGAAACACTTTCTCAAGTTTGCAGAGGATCTCCGCAATATCGTTCTCCAGCCGCTCTATATTTTGGGTTGTAAGGCTTGACACACACAAATCACGAAAAAATTGACTGATCTCAGTAATTGAATTCCACACATTAGTTGGCAACAAGTGTTTCAAAGCAACGGGTAATAGTCGTTCCATGAACACATGGCAATCGTGGAGCTTCATACCATGAAGTGTGAGACTGTGTAGGTCGACGCAGCGACCTAAATCCGATGCGTATCCATCTGGAAACCTCAAATTGTATATCCACTCACTTAGTATCTTTCTTTGCAGTTTGTCTAGAGTGTAGGGCGCTTTTGGTTTGTGGCCGTCCTTGATGTGTAGGTGACCTCTACTACACAATTTGGGCAAGTCCTTCCTTGTGTTATGGGTGTCAGCTGTTTTATTTTTATTATCCAGTACTGTATGAATTAATTGCTCGAAAAAAAAATTTCAATATGCATGACATCCAAATTGTGTCGAATCAACAAATGCTTCCAATAAGGTAGGTCCCATAACAAGCTCTTTTTGAACCATCCTGTTTTCATATTTTTAAGTTCTTTGAGTTCACGATTAGTACCATCAATGATCGTCGGGTAGTCTGATATCGTCTCCCAGATTTCACATCCTGACAATGTCGGAGGTGGTTCATCATTCTCGCACTTACCCTTCCTAAAGGCAGTTTTTTTGTAACGGAATGCATGATGTAGGGGTAAGAATTGTTTGTGACAATCGAACCAACACATTTTACCTCCATGTGGAAGCCAAAACGCCTTGGTGTCTTTCATAGAATATGAACATGCAAGTTTGCCGGCAGTAGCCCACCCAGAGAGCATCCCATACGCCAGAAAATCGTTGATGGTCCATAGGATACATGCTTTCAGCCAAAAATTTTGTTTCCTGGACACATCATAGGTGAGCACTCCCGTGGCCCACAACTCTTTGAATTCATCAATAAGAGGTTGCATGTATATGTCCAAGTTTTTCTTAAGATTTTTTGGCCCGGGAACGATCAAAGATAGAAACATAAATTGTTTTTTCATGCATAATCCAGGGGGTAGATTATAAGGAGTGAGAATCACCAGCCAACATGAGTACGACTTACCAAATTGACCGTATGGTGTAAAACCATCCGTGCAGAGTCCAAGTCTAACATTACGAGGCTCACTAGCAAACTCCGGAAACATATAATCTAGATGTTTCCAAGCCTCATTGTCACTTGGATGAGCCATAGTCCCTACTACACGTGGATTTTCAATATGCCATCTTATTTCTTTTGCAATGTTCTTGGTTGCATATAAACGTTGCAACCTTGGTGCTACAGGGAGATAGGTTAGGACTTTGAAAGGTATGTCTGCCCCACTAAAACTTTTCTTCTTGTACCTATCTTTTCCACACTTTTTACATTTATCAAGCATGAAGTCTTCTTTCCAAAATAGCATGCATCCGTCCTGAAATGAATGGATCATATGATGGGGCATTTGAAGGCCCCTAAGCAACTTTTTAGTGTCATAAAATGTGCGAGTCATCAGATTATCTCGTGGAATGATATCCTCAATCAAAGCAGCAATCTTATCTAAACTTCTCTCCGGTAAGTTGTCCTCACACTTAATGTTAATCATCCTAGAAGCTACTTCTAGCAATGACGACTCACATCCACGATACAGAGGTTTCTCGGCGGCCTCTAACATTTCAAAAAATTCTTTCAGATCAGGGTGGGGGCTTTCTTCTTCACCCAAAGGAGAATGCTCAACACGGCCGAACATTATGTCTCCAAATGCATCTACGACCATCTCCCGATAAGGCTGGTCGATGAAAGCATTAGTGTTTGTTGAAGTAGTAGGATTACTAATAAAAGAAAAGGGTTCTCCATGGCACACCCAATTAGTGTAACCAGGCTTAAACCCTTGGCTAATGAGATGGGTCTTCACCGTAAACTCATTCAAGTACTTCAAATTTTGGCATTTCACACATGGACATCTAAGAATCTGATGTGTCTTGTATTATTCTTGTTCCTTAGCATATAGAATAAAATCATCCACCCCAAGTATAAACTCATACTTAACTTTGTTTCTATTGTCTACCCTTTCGTACATCCATTTTCTTTTGATATTCGTCATTATTAGATTTTCTATAAAAGGAACAAAAACTTATTTAAATAACATATAAAATGGAGTAGGGGTAGACATAAATAACCATGAGTTTACTCTAGTTAGTTCAGAAACAATAATCGAATGTAATTAGTGTAGGGGTTGATACGTTTACTCTAATTACACAAATTTAACTCCCATGATCCCATCTCATTCTTACCCCCCTTCATTATTTAATTAAATTTTCACATCTACCCTTAGTTTAATATATAAACTCAAATTCTTAGTACTCTTTATTGAATTTGATTGAGTCATATTACACCATATTGTATCTAGTTGGCCTAAAAACATTTGACAAATAAGAGGTTCATGCCTACAAACTTTGAATGGAGTGGTCCAAGCTAAGTAGAACTAAACTTAGAATATTTCACTATTATTCTAGAACACTAAACTATACTAAGCTACAACTATTAGGCTAAAGAGAACAAAAAAACTCATCCATCCCAACCAAGCTACAACTATTGTAGTAGTTTATTAATTAACTTAATTGATGCATTAAACTTGATGATTGATGAAGTAATAAGCTTGCAATGCTTATTACTAGTATTATAATAATAATTGCAATGTTCCTCCTCCTCCTCCCATTCAACAAAATAATGGGAATATTAGTACTAGTATTATTCCTCCACCTTCTTCTTCTTACACCCAAATTCATCTTAATTCCCAATTTTTCAATTTTTCATGGATGAGGTAATAAAGCTCTTATCACTCGTACTAACTCGTGTTATTAAAAATTGAAACTTTATCAACTTAGCCAAGCAACTTTCTTTCTTCATGATCAAAACCAACACAATGATATAACTCAAGACACAACCCATTACACATAAAATCCAACAGACAAAACCCTTAAGAGACTACAACTTTACAATCAAAACCCAATAAAACTCATAAACAATGAAATTGATCAAACAAAACCCATGAGAGATTAAAGTAGAATAATCCAAACCCAGTTATTACACAATTCAACCCACAAAACCTAATAACAATAAAATCCATGAAAGATTACAATGTGAATATTAGTACTAATATTAGTACTAGTTATTGTTTTCAATTTTTCATAGCTATGGTACGAACATTTAACAATAAATCTAACCTAAAACCAATTTCATTTAACTTAAACAATTTCTCATCTAATTTAACCCTAAATTAAACTGAAATTTAATTTAACCCTATATCTAATTAAACCCTAATCTAACAAACAAATTTACTCTAAATTAGACTAACCTAGGTTGAATTCATCAAATATACAACAATAATAAAGCAAAACTAAACAAAATTAAACAACAAATTCAATTAAAACACATACCCTAACTCGAATTGGGGATTTTGAGGAGAAGGGAGGAGATCCGGCGAAAGGCTTGAACGGCGGCCGACGAAGAGGATGTCCGGCGTCGGGTCGATGTCCGGCGAGGGGAGGGTAGGTTTAGGGATGGGTCGCGAAAATGGGGGAGGATAAGGGTGTTGCGTTTTGTTTTTTTTTTCTAACAAAAGATAATGACTGCTGAATGAAGGTGGTTTAATTAAAAGTACGTACCGACCGACAGGATCGGTCGGTAATATATATAAATCGGTCGGTAATGACACTGATATCCAAGTACAAAATGTGTTAGGAGGATAAGAACGTAGCCATCTCTTGGCTTTACCTCCAAGGGTGAAAGGAAAAACTAAGAGTTTAAAGGTGTTGATTGGCAAACCATTCTTCCTCGCAACTAAACAATTTGTATGAAACTCCGAAAGGTGCTCAAGCACATTTTCATTAGGCAATCCCCAAAACATATCTCCTTGAAGTATCGTGATAAATACTTGATCCACTTCAAATTTCGCTCTATCCTCATCTCTAATGGTAATAGGTGAGGTAACCATGTGGTCATAGAGTCTACTATTGTCGGCTAAGGTCATCATGAGAGACATATAAGGGATTGGTCAACGAATGAGATGAATGCAAGAGATAAGCAATATGATCACCAAGAAGCAAACAAAAAGACTAACCTTTTTTTTGTTTTTTTTGTTTTTTTTAACCAAACACAATGACTAATACTCAATTAACTATCGCCGCTCCCCGGCAACGGTGCCATTTTGATCGCCTCCCAATCGGATTGGTCGTTTAGCGAAGGATGGGGGATCAAACAATACTTGTAAGACTCGCAAATAACACAAAACAACTAAGTGTATTCGTGGTAAGTCGAGGTCGATCCACAGGGAACGGTCTAGAATCGAGTAAAAGCGACGTGTTTGGGTTCTAATGGGGGTTTTAAGGGTCAAGTCTATACTAAAACGCAATAAATAACAAGAGATGATCAGTTAAGGGAAAGGTGTTAGGGGGAAGTCGGGATTCGAAAATTAGGGTCAAGGAATCTCGGAATTCGGGTCAGTCACAATATCGGTAGAGGGAGAATGCCACCTTTCGGTTTCTTCACCCAACTCACCTAAATTCTCGCTTTCGCGGCAAAGAAGGGTAAGTCTCAAGTCAAGGTAACTCTTACCCCGAGTTTTCCCATATTGATAGGAGTGAGTCAAGGTCGATCTACCCGGCCGAACTAAAACAACAATGACACAACAACCTTAAGCAAGATAAACCAACAAGCAAGCAAGCAACCAAAAACTCCAAAATTCAAATAATCCAAGATCCTCCCTAACCCCCCCCCCCCCCCCCCCCCAACAAGAAATCTGCTTACTACTCATAATGGAAAACAACAAAACATTAACAAAGGAGAAAATAACCAAAACATGCATATTAACTAAATCTAAAGAAAATAACAACAAAACAACAAGGAAGTTACGGTCTAACAATTTAACCTCAAAACTATGGAAGAAAGTGCAATCAACAAAATAAACTAGGAAATAATCTTGAACAACATAAATTAGATCTAGAGAAACTAACAACAAAAAGATGATCAAAATAACAATCAACAAAATAAAACATAAAACAATCTAAGACAACATAAATAAAAATGATCAAAACAAGACAATAATGAAAGAGCAATAAAATGAACAATATTGAAAAAAACAAGATTAAATCTAAACTATAGATTGGAGAGTGGAAGAGAAATATACCAACTATGAAGATCAACAATAAAGAAAAAGATTACATAAATAAAGGTTGAAGCTTGGACGAAGAGAATAGAGGATTTGTCACTAATCCCTTAATAATCTCCACAAATCTTCAAATAAAACTCAAATCTTCAACAAAGATGATAACTTGATTGCAAATGGAAGATGAAATTAATCTAAAACTAAGGAAACTTTCTAAATCTATGGAGTTTTTCTAAGGAAACTACTACAGTGGAGATCCACTAAACTAATGGAGATCTACTCAAACTACCCTAACCTAAGGAGGCACACTTAAGGCACAAAATGAAATGAAAACCTAAGGTTACTATATATAATAACCCCTTAATGGGTCACACAATCTTAAAGCCCATAATCCAATCTTTGCCCATTAGTGAGACTTCTACCCTTTGAGTGAGACTTTGTCCTTTGAGTCTTCATAGGGTTAAGTTTTGCCCTGCGGATTCTCTCCAATATGGCCGAAATACCGCGGGGCGAAATTTCGCACGATCAAAATCTCATAGGGTGAAATTTCACCCTATGAACTTTTTTGTCCGTAATGGCAATCTGGGGCGAAACACCGTCTGGCGAAATTTCGCCCGGTCAAATTCTCATAGGGTGAAATTTTGCCCTATGACTTCAGAGGGCCATAACTCTCTCGTTTGAACTTCGATTGGGACGTGTGATATGTCCTTGGAAAGCTAAGAAGATAAGCTTTTATCTCCAACTAGATTCGCTTCGATCCGAGGTCAAGAACTCTAGATATATTCACTTAAAGTTCGACCTCTCCGGTGAAGATGCCCAATGGACTATAGTTTTTCCTTTTTGCTCAAGGTTTCACCTCTTGGGTTTGGACTTTGGATTTTAAGTTGTGTGCTTTTCTTTTTGGACGGTATTCCCCTCTCTTATGCTCGTAGAAGCTCGATCATGCTTTCGGCGCCAAATCCTATCAAAATTGATAGAAAATCTACAAAAAAAACACGTAAAACGCACAAGAGGGACGCTAATGCGAGAAATACTCAAAATAAGGCGATAATCGCACTCTAATCTCGCAAAACAAGGGGAAAACGGGTCTAAATGGGAGGAAAAATGATCTAAATTTGACACACAACACCCAACGAAAGGAAATCTCGCCTCCCGAATTTCTAGAATGGATGCAAGATGCCCGATTTGTGAAAGTGATTGGGAATCGGGCATCCATCTTGTGAAGAACTGCGGCTGGCTTGGTGGGCTATGGGATAGATTGGGTGTTGATAGCATGCGTGATCGAAGTCATGGAAAGGTTTGGGATTGGGTGGAGGAATTATGGGAAGGAATGGGAGACGAAGACCTGGCAAAGTCGATGCTTGCACGTTGGACTGTTTGGGAGAGTCGCAATAAATGGGTTTTTGATCAGAAATCGATTATTTTGGATGATGTACTGCATAGGGTCGACTCGTTGAGTAGGGAGATGGAGGATTGTGAGGTTGGATGTGTGGGTATGGGGAAAACAGCAGCTATGAGCAGCAACAATGGCCGTGACGGATGGAAATGCCTGGAGCAAGGGTGGGTAAAGGTCAACTGTGATGCAGGCGTTAAGGAGGCAGGGGGGACGGGTGTGGGAGCTATGTGTGCAGGGACGAGGAGGATCGATTAATGTGGGTTTTAGCACAAAGATCTCGAACTTATGAAGACGTGGGAGAAGCGGAAGTTGGTGCTATTAGGGAGGGCGTCTTGGAGGCAAAGCGAAGGGGTCACAGTCGGTTGATGGTTGAGAGTGACAACCAAGGTTTGATTGACTTGTTGAGAAGCACGAAGGAGGGAAGGAGTGAATTATATGTTCTTTGTGCTGAAATACGGAGCTTGATGGTGAGTTTTGAGGATGTTCGTTGGAGTTTGGTCAGGAGGAATGCAAATATGCTTGCCCATGTTGCTGCTCACTATGAGTTTGGTTCCATTCCTTTTAGGTGTGTGTGGGATGATGACTTTCCTACGGAATTTTCACGTTTGGCTTCGGCCGATTTAAGTCAGATTAATTAAATCCCGAGTCGGGAATTAAAAAAACTAACTAAAATGACAGTACTATTACCAGCAAAAACAACATCAAGCACATAGAGCAAAAGTCTTCATCTCCTCACGTCATCATCAGAGTCTTAGTCTTCGTTTTCGTCTCCCCTTTTCTTTTCCTTTTCCTTTTCCTTCTCAACTTCATCTTCATCAGAGTCTTCCTCGCTACAGGGTAAAGGTAATTCGAAAGTATCTGTATTCAAATTCGAAACCCTTGTTCACACAATTCCCCAAACCGGGCTTGAGGACAACCAATTACTAAATAAACATGATGTCCAGCATAACACAAAATATGATGACAAAAACCGCCATTAAGACATAAAAGTATAAAACCAACACAAAATGAGGCAAATTAATACGGTCTAAATCACACTTATCAGACAATTAGTAAAAACTATAATCGCACACCTCATCTAAACACAAAACAAACCATTTCCTTAAGAGATTATAATGTAAGACGATATCAATCCCGCAAAACAGTCTACAAATCACAAGAAAAAAAACACCCAAATTCCATATTCCAGATTCAGTGAGTAATGCAATGGGTCAACGAAAAGCATAAGAGACAGTAGTAAAATTACCCTCCACAAACAACTCTAATGGGAGGCAATTTCGCAAGGGATCGAACCAACTTCCCTTTTTCTCATCTGGGTTCACTTTATTTTCTTGATTCTCTTAGTATTTCTTGTCAAAAAATTATAATAATATGAAGCTATAAATACCTATAATTCATCAATAATCATATAAATCCCTTCGATTCATCACAATTCATAAAAAGTACCTAAATTTTTCAGCAATCATACAAGAACCCCTCAATTTCATTAAAAACCAAGAAAAATAAACAGAACCACCATAAACTTCCATCACTAAAGCGAAAATGAATCAATCAAAAACGAAAACTAAGGAGTAAAAACTGTGAGAATCTAATGAATTAGACAATCACAACAACACTAACCTAAACGAACAAAGAACGGAGAACTAAAGAACGGACGGAATAAAAAAGTGGACGAATTGGGAACCTTAATTTTCATACTATCGATACTGACATATCTTCATTCTTTTTCCTCCATCATTGTTAGATTTTCCTCTGTGAAAATTTGGGATAAGGAAAGTTGGGATAAACACACAAATATACTCAACCACAAAACACACAAATATACAAATATACTCATCATCCTTCAAACATATACGCAATTCAACCACCAAACCAGATACTCATTCAAATCAACATGCAATTCATCGAAGAAAAACACTCGTGCAAGGCGATTCTATACAAACATTACAATGTCATCTTTTTACATGATACCCACCTCTTTGCTGGAAAAGACAAATCAGAACTAAGCTGATCATTTCAGTTGAAAATTTCAATCTTTCTCCAAAAAAACAGTAGCCACGCAGAATCAATGATAATTATTTCAATCAAAAACCTCAAATTTCCAATCTTTCTTCCAGAACACCAACTGCGCAGAATCAATGGCGCTCATATGATAAAGCCAACTAATTCATCCAACAAGAAAAAGCTCAAAGTTTCAAAATTTAGATAAAAAAAACATTAATTTAGATTGATTAGGTTTTAGGCACCTAACCTGAATTCAGAAGGAGTGATACTGAGTGCAGCAAAGAGGATATTGTAACCTATTACCCCTTAGCGTTGCCGGCAAATATACGTTCAGATCACCTTCCTTCTTCTAACGCAACCGATCCAAAACCTCAACACATTCGAACGTGGCAGTGACTGAGACAACCCTTCACCTCACGATGCCGAACAAACGAATCAGTAAATGCATCGACCCTAATGTTTTCACAAAGTGATCGCTAAAGCTGCACAGATCTCCACTGAAAAAGTGATGTTCGAGATTTTTCAATCGCTATAACCCTAGAAGTTGGAAAATCGGCGATCTGAATTATCGAGGTGGCAGATCGCTTTAATGGTGCTGATGAAGATGATCACGAATGGACTTTTGGATGCGAGAACAAAGGGAAAGGTTGGAAGAGGAAGATAAATAAGGAGAAGTAGCGAGAGGAGAATAGAAGCAACGATGGGAGACAAAGAAGGAAGATAGTGGAAGAAGATCAAGAAGGGGAAGCAGAAGGGTAAGCGTGAATGTGCACTGTTCCTAAGGGAACACTGTTCCTAAGGCAATATACTGTTCCTAAGCCATTCACTATTCATAAGCCTCATTTTTGGCAGATTTTTTTTACACATCATAAAACTACACTTTAATAGTATAATTTCACAACCTTTCCTATGAAAATAAGGTAACAGATTAGGATTTCCAAACCTTCACAAGGATTCGAATTAGAAGAAATTGGGTAAACTCATTCTGAGAAAGGAAGAAAGAGCCAAAAAACACAAACAAATGAAAAGGAGGAGTTTCATTCTCATAGCCATCCTCATTACCTTTCCCTATCTCAATGACCCCTTACCAAAGGCCCTCTTAATTCCTTCCAAACATTACGAGACTTGACACAAATAATGTGACAAACTAGATGTCAAATTGTATAATCAAACAAGTTTGAAAGCTTCATTAGTATCAACCATCAGCCTCGTATCAAAACGTAGACAAAACACAAACCAATTTCACCCATGTATACACTTAACAATCAACATTTAAAATTTTCTCCACAAATTACAGAACGCGACGATAAATCAACCCCATGAACCATCAAAATCAAATCAAACAAAAATTGTCAACATTACAAGACAACAAGAGAGCATCAACCAATTACTTGAACGGGAAACATTCCAAATCAATATATATATATATTTTAGGCTTTTTTCGAGCGATCTATTGGTCTGTTTCATCAAACCTCAAATTAAGAAACTATCATAAATAATAGAAAAATCAACTAGAGAATCTTTTGATTATTATAATATATATTTAATCATTATATTAATGCGATGTTTTACAATTTTTAAGTAAAAACTTTTAAAGTTCATTTTTTAAAAAAATTATCGTAAAAAAATTATAAAAATGAAATAAGTAGATTCGTGGTAGAAAATACTTTCATTAGAGTATAAATTTCATAGTATTTGTTCGAAAAAAATGTGATGAATTAATTATTACATATAGCAGTTGTAAAATTATCCCACATCGATCGACAATATATAATATGGTTATGAAATTCTATATTATAAATAAGATTAATCAATCATTCGTTCTTAGATATCTATCAAAAATTCTTTTGAATCTCAAAAGGAGCTCTTAAGACTATAAACCTTAAGTAAATTATCCTACATCGAAAAATTATGATGAAGTGATGAAATTTTATATCATAGATAAGAGTAATTATTTGGTTTTAAATATCGACTAAGAAAAACTTTTAAATTATCCCACATCGAAAAATTATGATGGGGTGATGAAATTCTATATTATAAATAAGAGTAATCATTCGGTTTAAATATCGACCAAAAAACTTTTGAATCTTAATTTTTTTAATATATAAGACTACAAAGTTAAAATCATCTCACATCGAAAAATTATAGTAAGGTGATGAAATTTCTATATTATAAACGAGAGTAATCATGTTTTTTTAGTCTTAAAAAGAACTCTTAAGACTATAAACTTAAGTAATTATCCACATCGAAAAATTATGACGAGGTAATGGGACACTAAAACTTAAATAAATTATCTCACATCGAAAAATTATGATAAGTTGATGAATTCTATATTATAAATAAAGATTAATCATTCGTTCTTAAATACTATCAATCAAAAAAAACTTTGAAGTCTTTAAAAGTTAAGACTACAAACTTTAAGTAAAAAATAATCTCACATCGAAAAATTATAATAAGATGATAAAACTTTATATTATAAACAAGAGTAATAATCATGTACTCTTATATATTAACCAAAAGCTCTTTTGACTCTTAAAAATATCGTAAAACTATGAACTTGAGTAAAATTATCCCACATTCAAAAAATTATAAAGTTTCATCAACCAAAAATCTTTTGAATCTTAAAAAAGTTCTTAAGATTGTACATTAAGTAAAAAAATTATAATAAGGTGATGGAATTCTATATTATAAATGAGACTATTAATAATTTGTCCTTATCGAAAGTTTATTAATAAGATGATGAAATTTTATATTATAAATAATAGTAATCATTCGTTATCCACCAAAAAGCTTTTGAATAGCTCTTAAGATTATAAATCTTAATTAATTATCCACATCGAAAAATTGTAACAGAGTAATAATTGTTTTTAAATATCGACCAAAAAACTTTTGAGTCTTAAAAAACTCTTATTCTCTTAATAAGACTATAAACATAAAATTATCCCACGTCGAAAAAAATAAAATAAGATGATGATTCTATAATAAAAAATACAATAAGATGATGATTCTATATTATAAATAAGAGTAATCATGTGTTTTTCGAGTCTTAAAAAGAGCTCTTAAAACAGTAAACTTCCCACATCGAAAAATTATAAATACGAAATTTTATATAATAACTAAGAGTAATCATTCATCCTTGAGATATCAACCAAAACTCTTTTTATTCTTATAAAAGTTCTTAATACTATAAACTTAAGTAAAATTATCCCACACGAAAAATTATGATGAGTTGATGAAATTTTATCCCAAATCTCTTTAAGACTACCAACTCAAGTAAAAGTATCCCAAGAGTTTTTGAGGTGATGAAATTTTATGTTTCGTATTATAAATAAGATAAGATTAATTATTCGTTCTTAGATATCAATACAAAATCTTTCGAGTCTTAAAAAAAATACTTATATAAATAATTATCCCACATCGAAAATTATACTCCGTAATAAAGTGATGAAATTCTATTATATAAATAAGAGTAATCATCTGGCCAAAATTATAACAAGGTGATCGAATTCTATTATATAAATAATACTCGTAGTAATCTTCGTACTTAATAACTTAAATGGAAAAAACTTTTTTTAGACTTAAAAAGAGCTCTTAAAACCATAAACTTAATTAAGTAAAATTACCCCAGAGAATCTTTAAAAAAAGTTAAAGTTATATATTATAAATAAAAGTAATCATTTGTTCATAAATATCAACCAAACATCTTTTGAATCTTAGAAAAACTCTTAAGACTATGATAAACTTAAGTAAAATTATCCCACATCAAAAAATTATATAATATGGTGATGAATTTCATTATAAATTAAAAGTAATCATTCGTCTTTAGATTTCAACTAAAAAAATAAAGAATTTTAAGACTATAAAATTAAGTAAACTTATATTTTTCATATTAAAAGAATAATGTCATTGAAATAATGTCATTGAAAGATGTTGTGTTAGTCCCACATTGAAAGAACAATGTCAATGTGTGAAATTTAATGTGAGTCTTAAATACATTTTTCTTCCACAATTGTAGTTATAAGTAAAAAGTGAGGATAATATAGTAAAAAGTTGGACCAAATAAGAAATATGGGGATAGAATATAGAATAGAAATACATTTTTTTACGATGAGGAGAAGATAGAAAGACGAACGAAAATAGAATATGGAAGAAGATAGAAGGCAAGAGTAAGTACTCCGTAGTATAACTGTACCACATTGAAAGATTATCGGGATGATCATATGATTATAAATTGAAATCATTATTGGCTCTTATATATCAACTATCAACCCAAATATTTACACAATAGTAAAAAAAAAATTATGACTTTTAATTATTATCTCCACAATAGTGAAATTTGTTAGAAGAAAGTTTTTCAAATTATTAAATTTGTGTTATTAAAGTTTTAATTATGAGTTTAAATTTGTGTTATAAAATATTAATTTGTCTTAATAATCTATTAAATACGGAGTATTAATTTCAGAGAAAGTTTGAAAAATGACGTTATTTCAGGTATAAAATATCAATTAATCCTTATTTTTATAATCTTTATATGAGATCTTTTATTTCTATATAACTTTTTTTTCAATGTAATTAAGTCAACTACCCCGTGCAGCGCACAGGCATTAATCTAGTAACAAGTATGTAAAGCTCTAAAAAACCATTTTCGACGACAAACGAATCAACCTTATAACACTACTAATCTAAACAACATGTCAATCGAAACAACCAAATCATTCCCAAAACACAAACACCCAATACACCCTACAGAACTCATCACATTTTTTAACATTCTACGCTTCGTCAATTCGTCAACAATGTAATCAGATCCCAACAACTCTTCATACCACCAATGCAACAAAACAACCATAATCCAAAGAACAACACAGATCCAGAAAATTAATACATTTCTTGAACAAAAAACAGACAAATCGAATCATAAAGCGAGATAAATCACCGTTAGAATCCACCAAAACCAAAACATAACGAAATCGCACGAAAATTAACGCTAGATCCGATACCTGAGCAGCCTTGTAAGCAGTGAGAGTACTCTCAGCAGCCTCCTTACGATCAACACCAGTCTTAAACTCAGCCAAATACCTGTGATAATCTCCCTTCATCTTCAAATAAAACACCTTGGAATCGCAATTGCCGGCCGCCGGATTAAGCTTGGTGTCCAGAAGCTTCAATATCCCGTCGCAGATATCGGAGAGCTCCTTCTCGATCCGTGACCTGTAGTCCCGGATCGAGGACACGTGCTCGTCGTTGCCTCGCGACTCCTCCTTCTGCTCGATCAACGATGTGATCCTCCAGGATGCGCGACGCGCGCCGATCACGTTCTTGTAGGCGACGGAGAGAAGGTTGCGTTCCTCGACGCTGAGCTCCTCGCCGAAGGTGGCGGAGGAGACTACTTTCTCCATGAACGATACCATTTCCTCGTATCGTTCGGCTTGTTCGGCCAATTTCGCCATGTATACGGTTTCTTCTCTCGGCATTTTTTAGGGTTTGAGTTTGAAACGAAATGAAATGTGAAAACAGATTTGAGGATTTTTTTATTTTGTTTTTGAGAAGGATATGCGATTTCTGTAGGCGTTCACGTAGAAATGCACTAAGTTGAATAGAAGCAACGATGGGAGAAAAAGAATGAAGATAATTGAAGAAAATCAAGAAGGGGAAGCAGAAGAGGAAGCGTGAATGTGCACTGTTCCTAAGGGAACACTGTTCCTAAGACAATATACTGTTCATAAGGAGAATTAAAAGGGTGAATTCTCTTTTTAACAATCAGCATTTCAAATTTTCTCCATAAATTACAGAACCGACGATAAATTAACCTCATGAACCATCAAAATCAAGTCAAACAAAAACTGTCAACATTACAAGACAACAAGAGAGCATCAACCAATTACTTGAACGGGAAACATTCCAAATAACAAATATGTAAAGCTCTAAAAAACATTTTCGACGACAAACGAATCAACCTCATAACACTACTAATCCAAACAACACGTCAATCGAAACCACCAAATCATTCCCAAAACACAAACACCCAATACACCCTACAGAACTCATCACATTTCTTAACATTCTACGCTTCGTCAATTCGTCAACAATGTAATCAGATCCCAACAACTCTTCATACCACCAATGCAACAAAACAACCATAATCTAAAGAACAACACATATCTAGAAAATTAACACACTGAACAAAAAACAAACAAATCAAATCATAAAGCGAGATAAATCACTCTTAGAATCCACCAAAACCAAAACATAACAAAATCGCACGAAAATTAACAGTAAATCTGATACCTGAGCAGCCTTGTAAGCAGTGAGAGTACTTTCAGCAACCTCCTTACGATCAGCACTAGTCTTAAACTCAGCCAAATACCTGTGATAATCTCCCTTCATCTTCAAATAAAACACCTTGGAATCGCCATTGCCGGCCACCGGAATAAGCTTGGTGTTCAGAAGATTCAATATCCCGTCGCAGATATCGGAGAGCTCCTTCTCGATCCGCGACCTGTAGTCCCGGATCGAGGAGACATGCTCGTCGTTGCCTCGCGACTCCTTCTTCTGCTCAATAGACGATATGATCCTCCAGGATGCGCGATGTAATCCCCTAGAAATTCTAACGCAATACAGTGGCGGAAACACTGTAGAGTTGGGATTAAAACACACTGACAAACTATATCTTATTAAAAGAAGTGGTAAGTCAATACAAAGGCCTCTTTTTACAAAAAGGCTAAAAGTAAAAATCTTCAAACGGGTTTATACAAATCCATAAATTACAAGAATGAAGAAAGAGTAGGATCCACGCTACTCGCTAGCTCACACCCAAAGCCCAGCAGCAAATACCTGTCATGTTATAAACATAGCAGCCACGTCAGTGGGGAGTAACTCGGACGTTCTCCCAGCCATATTAAATCATATGGAAAATAATAATACTATATCAAAATAATTAAAATGGAAAACATTAAAATGATATAATAAAAATAAGCTTTCGGAGAAAATTTAAAATATTTGTCAACCTGCAAAACAAACAAATCGATAATAATAAAAAAAAATCAAAATGGCGTTATGGAAATATTCAGTGTAGAACGTCAAACTTTCACCAGGAGAATCCTAAAAACTAGCTACGAGAACTTAGTTCAAACAAATCAAACTTCGGTCTCTAACTAGGCTGATCAACCATAATAGGACGGCGACTTATAAATGCGTGACCCTAGTTAAAGACAATGTACACCCCTCCTGGGATTACTTGTCACCCAGTTCAACTTATGACGGCGACTTACTACGAGGCCTAAGCTTAAGGTCAAAATGTACACAACTCCCAGGATACCTGTCACCCGGTTCAACAACCAATGTACCGATTCCTGATACACTAGCCTTATAGTTGATGGTAAAACCGTAAACCCCAGAATATATTACTCTAACCTCACACTTGTCCTTATTCCATAACTCCAAAACAAACCATTATTGATATTCAAAAATAAATATAATCATCGTAAATAATATAGAGATGAAAGGAAAAAACAATTTATATTGGAAGGAAACTTTCTATAAATAGAAACCTATTATTTTTAGAAACTTACTAATTTTAGAAATTTACTTAAATATAAATATTGTTACAGAAAATACGTAAGTGATTAAAATAAGCGAAATGTATAAAAATAGTATTTCTAACGAAATTAGCATTTTATTATTATCGTTGTTATTGTAACTTAATATATTTCTAAATTCGTTACTCAAAATTCAAATAAAATATATTAAGTCAATATATAGTATTTTATAAATAATTAGGAAATCGAGTTAAAACTATAAATTTTAGAAAAGAGATGTTCTTACGAAAACGATATCAAAATTAATTGAGTCGACGCATTTTATAAATTAAACGAGATTTTATAAAGCTTGCAAATTAGTTTTAGCAAATAGATTTTATCAATAAATAATACCGATTTTACTAAAAATAATAAATCGCAGTCAAATGAGAAATTATTAGGGAAAATAGTCTTGACTAAAAATGTATTTAAAACAAAATCGACTACTTTCTCATTTATTAATATAAGTTGTAAAACAAAATTAATTTATTGAACAAGTACACAAATCTCGATTATAATATAAAAATAAAATTTTGAGTTAAAAATTATAAATTAACGAAATATGAAGAAAATATGAAATCGTTATTATTTAGTTAATAGTGTCACGACAGCCAACAAAATATTATAACGATCGTAAATAATTAAATTACTAACGATTTATAAAACGATATCGAAAGTTATAAATATATACATATAAGGTACAATTTTTTTAAAAAAAATAAGGCGCCCGAGTTATAACTAAGCTGGCCCTCAGGCGCCTTAGTCTTCGTGCGCGAGGCACTAGGCACCTGAGTAGTCGATTTGAACTGCGCAAGCAACTATAAATAACCCTCTATTCCGCTCATTTCGAACACAACTCACATTCAACCCTCATCCCTCTCCTCCTCTTTACGAGCTTCTCTCTAGCTTAGCGTCGCACTCCGACTCTAAGCACGATCCACTCAAACGTTTGTTCCCGATACGCGAATCGACACTATTCCTCGTAGTTCCTCGAGTTCCTTACTCAATCAGAACGAAAAGGGGCACTGATGTGAGTTGATATGAACTTTGAAACAACAAACGTGAAGGATATTAGTATTCTGAAATGGAACGTAAACAAGTAACCAAAACAGAATGAAAGGATAGTTTTAAGGATGAATAAACCGTAACCAAGGATAGTATGCTAGGTGAAGTAGACCTATACTTCAACAAAGCGGGTGCTAAATCAAACACGCGATTGAAGTAGCGAGTTTAGAGCTTGTAACGCGACTAACTCTAGACTTTGTCTTGTAAACAACAAGGACGTAAAAGAAAGCTTAGCTTTACTCAGGTTTTTGATATGAAAATTGGATACCTTATTCATTCAACTAGATGGCTATATATAGCCTACAAAAGGACCCTTAAACCGGCTGGTTAAGGTGACAAAAACAAAGTTACAACTATGTGAACATGGAGCTAATAACAAAGCTAGGAGCTAATAACAAAGTAATGTAAACCAGGAGCTAATAACAAAGCTTGAACAAGGAGTAATGAGGCGCGGTAGCTATGTGAACATGGAGCCAAAAACAAAGCTAGCAAGGGAGCCTTTAGACGTGTACACCATGTGAACACAATCAGCCTCAAACACCTTCATAACTTCAGTACACTTCCCATGCTTGAATGAGTGTGAACCCAAGTTAATGTCTTCATATTACCTTGATTATTGGCTCCTTTATTCAGCTCTTACACGAGCTAGCTCACCAATTGTAGTAGGCACACTACTAAGCTGGTAAGGGGTGCTAGTATGGCTGAACTAAGACCATGAGGAGCTAAGGTGACTTTATTGAACTCTTTGGTAGCTCCTTGATTCGGATCATCTCCTCCCCCTTGAAAAGGAAATGTCCTCAATTCTGAAAAGCCATCTTCCTCAAGATAAAGAGCAAACTCTCCCACTTTGGACGTGATATGAACTTCATAACTATCCGGCAACTTTATCTTGCAACCTTGGTTGTTTCCCTTGTATGGAGCTTTTGCTTGGGACATCAATCTGGTCTTTCTCTTGATAGCTTCATCCGTTGTGTAACAAATACTTAGGTGAGTCACTATGGAGAATGGCAAGTACTCTCTTGGTTTGAGGGGACTCTTTGGGAAAGGACTCGTTAAGTATTTGCTCATGATGCTTAGATTACTCCCTTGTGTCTTTAACAAAAGGAAGTGCTCTTTTAATGTCTCCAAGGTCCTGGTTATGTCACAACCTCCAGCTGGTCCTGCTCCCTGAACTCCTCTAGTTATACACTCTGAAATAGGAGGTTTTGGGACACAAAGATGGTTCTCTTTAGGAAGAATATCGTCCTGCAAAACAAACTCACCAAAAGTGTTAAGAGTAACAGCCTTGAACTTGGTGAGTATATCAGCCTCCGTGGAGCAATAATCCTTCAAGGTCTTAAGTCCAAGCGTGCTTGCATCTAAAGTGGCTGAGTGAGTGTAGTGACAAGATAAAACATTAGCCATGACTCTGTTCTTCCCATCTTCATCCTGTAAGAGTCCATGATCTCCCTTAGGTGCCAAACAAGCTGGTATCTTAATAGGAATGCCAACACCTAGTTTCTTTAGCCACTCTTCAAATTGCTTTCCTTCACTACCACTCTTACTCTTAATTGGTTCCTCTTTAGTGGTTTTGGCGGTATCAAACTCCCCCTCTTCTATAGCATGCACTTCCACATTTTTACTAACAAACATTGAGAGGTTGGGTTTTCCGACTCGATTTGCTAACATGTTACATACGTTTTGAGGTGTCATGGGTTTGAGTACAATTTTCTTTCCCTTATCACTCAATTCATACTCATTCCTCCTCCCATGGTGAACTACGTCCCTATCAAACTGCCAAGGACGGCCTAATAGTATGTGACAAGCATCCATAGGAATCACATCACACAAAACCTCATCAACGTAGGAACCCATGGTTAAGCCAACCCTCACTTGTTTAGTGACCCTTACTTTGTTCCCGTTGTTTAACCAATGTAATGCATAAGGGTAAGGGTGATTAGTAGTAGCTAGACCTAGTTTGTCTACCATTTCAGTTGAGGCAACGTTGGTACAACTACCTCCATCAATGATTAAACTACACCATTTGTCTTTGACTTGGCACTTAGTATGGAATAGTTGGTCTCTTTGTTCAGTGTCATGTTGAATGGGGTTAGCATGTAGGGTACGTAGTACTAAGAGTGTGTCATAAGCCGGGGGTTCGTAAGCCTCAATATCTTCTTCTTCTTCTTCCTCTCCCTCATTGACATTGAAAACAGCCCCTATACGTTGTTCCTCTTCCCGTAACTCATCCCTAACAGTGATCACTTCCCTTAAGGTCACAACTCTTTTGTTAGGACAAGCGTTTTTGTAGTGACCAAACCCTTGACATTTGAAACAACGTACCTTAGATAGACTAGTTTCAGTGGTTGTTTTGGTGGTAGATTGAGGTGGGGGTGCGGGGTTATTCTTAATAACAAGGGGTTGATTAGTACTAGTAGGATTGACTCTATTACTATCATCCGTTCGTGACCAAGTATGACTCTTACTAGATTCACCCTCATGTTTTCCTTTCCCTTGTGCCTCAATTTTTAGACACAACCCACACAAAGTATCAAAATCAGAATAAGGACATAAATCAACCGTATTAGCAATACTACGATTTAACCCACGTAAGAACCTAGCCATTTTTATTTCTTCGTTTTCTTCTACTTCTCCCATTGGAACTAAGTTCTCAAATTCTTCTATTTACTCACTAACACTCATTCTTCCTTGTACCAGGTTAGCAATCTTTTTGTATAAGGATAACTTGTGCGTAGTTGGAACATACCTCTTACGTAGTTTACGTTTTAAGGACTCCCAAGAAGCAATCTTACCCTTTCCATTTCTGGTGCATTGTACCTTAAGCCCTTCATACCAAAGGGAAGCCCCTTTGCTTAGCTTTAGGATGGCGTATTTGCACCTCTCTTCGTCCTCCAAATCCTTGAAGTCAAAGAGCTTCTCCATGTTTCTTTCCCACTCCAAGTAAACTTCAGGGTCAGTACCACAATTAAACTCAGGAAGTTCATTTACCTTGATCTTGTCCACCGGTTCCCTTCTTGGTTGGAAGCGAGAATTTTTGGGCTGGAAGTTCTCCAACGCCTTCTTTAGTTGTTCAAGGAAGGTAGGATCTTCAAAGTTCAACACTCCTGCCATTCTTTACGTCTAAAAGGATGACTAAAGCTCTGATACCACTAATGATGTGAGTTGATATGAACTTTGAAACAACAAACGTGAAGGATATTAGTATTCTGAAATGGAACGTAAACAAGTAACCAAAACAGAATGAAAGGATAGTTTTAAGGATGAATAAACCGTAACCAAGGATAGTATGCTAGGTGAAGTAGACCTATACTTCAACAAAGCGGGTGCTAAATCAAACACGCGATTGAAGTAGCGAGTTTAGAGCTTGTAACGCGACTAACTCTAGACTTTGTCTTGTAAACAACAAGGACGTAAAAGAAAGCTTAGCTTTACTCAGGTTTTTGATATGAAAATTGGATACCTTATTCATTCAACTAGATGGCTATATATAGCCTACAAAAGGATCCTTAAACCGGCTGGTTAAGGTGACAAAAACAAAGTTACAACTATGTGAACATGGAGCTAATAACAAAGCTAGGAGCTAATAACAAAGTAATGTAAACCAGGAGCTAATAACAAAGCTTGAACAAGGAGTAATGAGGCGCGGTAGCTATGTGAACATGGAGCCAAAAACAAAGCTAGCAAGGGAGCCTTTAGACGTGTACACCATGTGAACACAATCAGCCTCAAACACCTTCATAACTTCAGTACACTTCCCATGCTTGAATGAGTGTGAACCGAAGTTAATGTCTTCATATTACCTTGATTATTGGCTCCTTTATTCAGCTCTTACACGAGCTAGCTCACCAATTGTAGTAGGCACACTACTAAGCTGGTAAGGGGTGCTAGTATGGCTGAACTAAGACCATGAGGAGCTAAGGTGACTTTATTGAACTCTTTGGTAGCTCCTTGATTCGGATGGCATTTCAGAATTGAGGACAATTCCTTTTCAAGGGGGAGGAGATGATCCGAATGAAGAGGCTAAAGAGTTCAATGAAGTAACACTAGCTCCTAATAGTTCTAGTCAAGCCACATTAGCACCTTCTACCAGCCTAGTAATGTGCCTCCTCCAAATAATAAGTTAGCTCGTATGGGAGCTGAATAAAGGAGCAAAGAAGTCAAGGTAAATTGAAGACATTAACTTGGGTTCACACCATGGCTATGTTCACATAGTGTGCACATCCTCAAGCTTTGTTTTTGGCTCCATGTTCACACAAGGGAGCCGCGGCTGATTGCTCTTTGTTAGAGCTTTGTTATTAGCTCCTAGTTTACATTACTTTGTTATTAGCTCCTAGCTTTGTTATTAGCTCCATGTTCACATAGTTGTAACTTTGTTTTTGTCACCTTAACCAGCCGGTTTAAGGGTCCTTTTGTAGGCTATATATAGCCATCTAGTTGAATGAATAAGGTATCCAATTTTCATATCAAAAACCTGAGTAAAGCTAAGCTTTCTTTTACGTCCTTGTTGTTTACAAGACAAAGTCTAGAGTTAGTCGCGTTACAAGCTCTAAACTCGCTACTTCAATCGCGTGTTTGATTTAGCACCCGCTTTGTTGAAGTATAGGTCTACTTCACCTAGCATACTATCCTTGGTTACGGTTTATTCATCCTTAAAACTATCCTTTCATTCTGTTTTGGTTACTTGTTTACGTTCCATTTCAGAATACCAATATCCTTCACGTTTGTTGTTTCAAAGTTCATATCAACTCACATCATTAGTGGTATCAGAGCCCCGTGCTCGACTAGACACCTCCAAATATAGTAGCGAAGCTCTACTGGATTTGCCGCATAAAAAGCTAGGAGGATCCGCCTCGAAGTCGTATCGTCACTAGGTTGTCATCTACACAAAACTTTACATTCTGTATCTTTTATTATGCACTTCGATAACGTCGAGTCCGACTAGCATGGACACTAGGTCAGTGGCATGTCACAAACATACGTAATGTCCACAACTTCAACCATAAGCACTAAAACACCGTAACTAAACCCGAGTAGTTTCGAGATCTGTTCTCAATCATCTACGCATCGTGTCTTGTTTAGTGTACACTCCAAGGGTGCAACCTCTCACTATGTGATTTACTTATATTTCGCATTTACCGCTTTCCCATGATTTACCGCTTTTATGACTATAATAGCATGCTAAATCAGCTAACACAAAATTCAAAATGTAAACAAACTAAAACTGAACAAAGCGGTGGTCGGGTTCCATATTAATCCCGATGCTCACCCCTCACACGTGGTTCGATGCATCTCTATTAATACCGAACCGACGCACCTTAAGCAGAATACCGGGTAAGGTATACCACAAGAATGACTAATATCCGTATTATCACGTTAAAACTGATTTGCTAATAAGTATAATACTTAGTACTCTCTACTCTCCTACGTGCATCTTTTCATGGCCTGCTTGTCACGTGAAATCGCATGCAAAGAATGTAAATACAACTACTTCGACGACAAAAGCTTACTTGTCCTTAAACAACCGACATACCAAAGACATAGGGTTAAAACAAAGGATGTTATCGTACTTCCGCCACAATTTAAGGAACAAAGTTATCAACCCACCGATTGATTAGTAGAGGCCGCTATGTGCGGGCAGGATTCGGTGTTGATGTCTATCAGACATTGGCTTTCCAATACGTACCCTCACCCCTTACTCAGAATCGACGGTTTCCGGATGTCCGAAACCATTGGCAATGAGAGTCATTCCAAGCATGGAGTGCTTAAGGGTACAAGTCTTTATCTTTAGGTTCCTATGCCACTCAACTTTGAGCCGGCTAAGGATCAAAGTTGACTTGAACGGTTTCCGAGTTCCCATAATTAACTTGGTGGCGACTCCACAAATCGGCAACAAATTCGGTTCACTAAAAAGGTCATCTTACCAAACATATTGGCCTTTAAACATTTACAACCACGTCTCGATCATTTCTACCGGAAACACGGATATCCGCATCCGTCTAGTACAATCTGAATCGTCAACCAAATCGAGGTCTGACACATCGCCCCGTACGCGAGATCGGACCGGCCCCATGGAACGGACGGGGCCGCGTGGGTGGCCGCCGCAAACCGGGTGTCCCGCATGGGCGCCGGGCGGTGCGGACGAGCGTCCACACATAATTTGACGAATGACTACTCTTATTTATAATAGAGAATTTCATCACCGCATCATAAATTTTTGATGTGGGATAATTTACTTAAGTTTAATCTCACCACTTTATTATAAGGGACTTTAATTTCTATATGATATCTCTGCATTTTTATAATCACATATTGTACACCTCACTTTTAGTGTATTATGTCTCTATAACCTTAATAACGTTTTCCGTCCCTAAAAGTGAGAGGTATCATGTTTGATTATAAAAGTGCAGGGGTACCATATAGAAAAGCTAAAAACACGGGGGTACCATGTAGAAAATTTCATTATTATAATTTTCGATAAAATTCCATCACTTTATCATAATTATGACGAATTATTGCTTTTATTTTTATATAATAAAATTCGATCACCTTATTATAATTTTTCGATGTGGGATAATTTTACTTGATTAAGTTTATGGTTTTGAAAGTTCTTTTTAAGACTCAAAATAGTTTGTTTTTATATCTAAGTTAAGGACGGGAGATTACTCTTTTTTTTGGTGAAATGTGAGAGGTTTCATTCATCCAAAAATAAGAATTTACACAGCGTATGCTCTACCAATGCAATAGAGACGACTATACTATACAATCAAAATCAGGCAAGAATCAACAGTTATAGCCTAATTTTCTGGAGAAATTTATATAATAAAATTCTTATTTATACCTCTCGGAAAGGATTATAAGCAGGATCAGGAGCTTGGGTGCAAAAAAGCTATCTTATGCTGGTAGGGTGACTCTTATTAATTCTGTTCTCAACACTTTGCATAATTATTGGGCGACGATTTTTATCATTCCGAAACATACCATTAAGAGAATTGAGTCTATTTGCCGAAATTTTCTTTGGGATGGGTCTGCGGACTACAGGAAGGTACCCCTTATTGCTTGGGATAAGGTCACCTTAGATCGAGAAGCAGGTGGTTTGGACATAAAGGAGGTGTCGAGATGGAATACAACAGCTGTGGGTAAATTGGTCAGTTGGATATATAATCAACGTGACAGCCTGTGGATTAAATGGATACATTCGGTCTATTTAAAGGCGCAGGATTGGCACGATTATAATCCGCCTACTGACTCTCCTTGGACCTGGAAAAACCTTTGTCGGGTGAAAGATAAACTCAAGAATGGATTCGTGAATGGCATATGGATACATAATATTGCAGGATATTCGATTAAGGAGGGATATAGATGGCTGAAACCATCAAATTCTACTCCGGCCTGGACTGAATTCGTCTGGAATCAATGGAACGTTCCTAAGCAAAGCTATGTTTGTTGGATCATCATGAATGATGGTCTAAATACACGTTCTAAACTGCATCGAATTAGGTGTATTGAGGATGATCGGTGCGTCTTATGTCAACAGCAGTCTGAAACAATTCAGCACTTATTTTTTGATTGCCCATACAGCAAAATGGTGATGAATGCAGTGGCGTGTCAGGCGGGATATACCCTCCTCCCTCACCAGGTCACTCACTCTTCTTTGGGGATGCTACACGAAAAGCTTCATGCGGCGTTGTTATCGGCATGCTACTACCTGATATGGATACAACGAAACTCGGCCCTCTATGAATACAAGATCAGCCTTCCTAGTTCTCTTGCGAGTGAAGCGGCTATGTGTGTTCGAAGACGCATTAGAATCAACTCTAATGCCTCCGTTACAGATACCGATATTAAGTTCTTTAGGAATTTAGGATACGAGATTTATGCCTAAATTCTTGACTAGTTCAGCCGTATCTATTGTATTGGTAGAGCATATGGTTTTGTAAATACCTATTTTCTGGATGAATGAAATTCCTCACATTTCACCGAAATTTTTTTTTTCTTATTTATATAATAAAATTCGCACCTTATTACGAGTATAAATTTTGGACGAATGATTAATCTTATTTATATAATATAGAATTTATTCACCTTATTATAATTTTTTGATGTGGGATAATCTTAACTAAGTTTATTGTCATAAGTACTTTTTAAGGACTCAATTTTTTTTTATATATAAGAACAAATTATTAATCTTCTCATTCACAATATAAAATTACATCACTTAATCATAACTTTTCGATGTGAAATAATTTTGTACTTAAGTTTATATTTTTTGGTGAAAATGTGAGATTTTATTCCAATCAAAATATTTTTACAATCAAGGAATATATGAAGTGACCCATGTACAAACAATTAACCTCTAAGGACATAAGTTGTACACTTAAATCCCAATTAACTTATTTAGCACTTGAGTTTCTTCCAGCGTGTTTTGAGGTCTTTGTAGGATTTTCTTCATCCTACTCTTTACTTCCCTTTGTATGTATTTGATCACTTGAGTCGGGCATTGCATATACCCCTCCAATCTGGTAGTGTTCCTCATTAGCCACATGGTGTGGTGATAAGCATTGAGCACCATGGTTTGAACTCTCCCCACAGGGCCAATTTTCAAAGAATATTCAAGAGGATTACGCAAGCTAACCCCTATCCACCTTTCTAGTGCATCTCTAACTTTTCTGCTGTAGTGACAATGTACTTAAGTTTATAGTTTTAAAAGTTTTTTAAGTAGACTCAAAAGATTTTTTTGTTGATATCTAAGGACGAATGATCACTCTTATTTATAATACTGTATAGAATTTCATCATCTCATCATAATTTTTCAATGCGAGATAATTTACATAAGTTTATAGTCTTCTGAGCTTTTTTTAAGACTCAAATGATTGTTGGTTGAAATCTAAGAACAAATTATTACTCTTATTTATACTCCGTAATATAATAGAATTTCATCATCTCATCATAATTTGTTGATGTGGGATAATTTTACATGACTTTACAGTCTTAAAAGCTTTTTTTTGGTATTATGAAGCGCGCACTTAGTCGCAGATGAGAATCGAACCCCTGACCTCTCGATCAGGGTGAGGAAGCACTTAGTCTTAAAAGCTTTTTTTAAGCCTTAGAAGATTGTTGTTAATATCTACGAACGAATGATTTCTTTAATTTATATAATATAATTCTATCATCTCATTATAATTTTTTGATGTATGATAATTTTATGTAACTTTGTAGTCTTATTAAGAGTTTTTTTTAAAATTAAAAAATATTTGGTTGATTTTAAGAACGAATGATTATTCTTATTTATAATAAAGAATTTCATCACCTCATATAATTTGGAGGAATGATTACTTTTATTTGTATAATAGAATTTCATAATCTTATTAATTGAGTACTATTATTTCTTATTTATAATATAGAGTTTCATCACACCTTGTTATAATTTTTCAATGTGAGATTATTTTATTTAAGTGTGTTGTCTTATTAAGAAACTTTTTAAGACTCAACAGTTTTTATTAGTGATATTTTAATTAATAACGAATGATTATTCTTATTTATAATATAGAATTCCATTATCATAATTTTTTTGTTGTGGGATAATTTACTGTCTTAAGAGATCTTTTAAAGACCCAAAAGAACAAATGAATACTCTTATTTATAGTATAGAATCATCATCGTTTTTTTTTATGTGAGATAATTTTAAGTTCGTAATCTTATTAAGAGTTTTTTAAAGACTCAAAAGTTTTTTTGGTCGATATTTAAAAACAATGATTAATCTTATTTATAATATAGAATTCCATCATCTAATTATAATTTGTCGATGTGGGATAAATTTACTATTTTTTTTTTGATAAAATGTGATTCAATATATCAAAAAAAACTAGAGATTTACAAATTTACTATTTTTATATGTAATAAATTCATCACTTTTTGAGCAAATAATATGAAACAAATTATATGAAATTTATACTCAAATGAAAGCATTTTCTACCAAGAATCTAATTATTTCATTTTTATAATTTCTTTAAGATAATTTTTTGTTAAACAAAATTTAAAGGTTTTAAGATGAAAAATATAAAACATCAGATTAATATGACAGATTAAATAATATTATCATAATAATTAAAAGATTCTCTACTTGATTTTTTTAGGGTCGTGCTTTTTCCTAACAAGCTTTTACTCAATTTTAATGACACTTTACCGAATTACCCTTATCATTCCATCACATGGTCACAATTCATTCGTTGTTTTTCTCTAAAACACCCAAAATCCAACTTCAACAAACACCACCACCCAAAACATAATCGTTGGAATCATCCGTACCGAAGCCCGTCGTCTCGCCAACCAACGTTCACATTGGCGTGGTGGCCGTGAAGAACGGTTTGGGTCATTGGGTGGCCACCGCCAGTGCTGGAGGGGTGTTTGAGTTTGGTTTCAGGTCGAGGGAGGTCGTCGGGATGGTGGGTCTGGATCGAGGGTGGTCATCAGTCCGGGTGGGTCAGTGGTGGTGGGTGAAGGTGGTCGGGTTGGTGGGGGTGAGTGAGGTCGTGAGGGTGGTTGGGTGGGAGAGAGTCGTGGGGTGGGAGAGGTTTTGGGCTGCTATTTATTTTTTTAATTTTTTTTTTATTTTGCTTTTTCAAAATGTAAATGTATTTTGTTTTTAATATTTATTGTTCCCTTTTTTAATTAAAATTTCTATTGAATTTCTATTATGTTTTTTAATTTTAGGAAATATTATATTTTGTATTACCAATAATAATAGTAGGAAAAATTCAGAATTGTAATAGTAGTGATCTCACTACTAAAGATAGGAATTGGATTGATAAAATTGCAATGTAACGTGTGACCTGCGGGTCAAACATCATGTAAACTTGATTCTTTTATTCAATATTTACCATTTGTTCCGGTTACGGAAACAATTAACCCGGCTTTGGATCCGGATTGTATGATTGAGTTATTGGTGAATAATTGATCGTCTGACTTCCTTAAACCTCTCCTTTGTCTCACTCCCTTGATCGGACCTTCCCGGCGGAGTTGGCCTGCTCCCTGCACAATGAACGCACAGGGCCTCGGAGATTGTCCGAGGAAACCCTCTCCGATGCCTAAGTTAGTCCGTGAAATGCCTTGATGAACCTAGCTCGTGAGGAACTAGGTGGCGTTTTTAGGAGTAAGAGTCTAGAGAGAGAAAATCCAACCCCTCTCATGTGGGAAATGGGAAAGTATTTATACCTTCCCACAAGAGAGAGGAAAAGAGAAAAGAGAAGAGGGAAATGAGTGGATGCTTGTGTGACACGTGGACTCACCTTGTCCACTCACTTCCCCTTACCTTAGGCAAAATGACGGATGGGTCCTCGGTCCTCCTTTGGTCCTGCTTAGGCGGGAGCGCCCTGGAAGCAGGCAAGAGGCTTGGTTCGCCCTGCTCGGCAGGCGGCAGGGCTGTGCCAGGCGGCTGAGAGATTAAGGCCACTCACTTGGAAGTTTCAATGATATTGATGGAAGGTCTACTGGGCAGGCCTTTTCTTATTCTGGGATTGGACGCCCTGGGGCCTGACTGGCAGGCGGCCAGAAACAGGCAACCGACCCCCATCAATTGGCCCTCGCCGGCTGAGGGGGAGCGGGGCTCCTGCTCAGCAGGCGACGTCTTGTTTTGGGACGGCGGGAGGTTGACTTCTTGAACACTCTTGCATTAAATGCGTCGCGTGTTCCCGAGGAAACGAGCTTTAATTTCTCTGGGTATGCAGAGAGTTTAAACGTCTTCTTTCATGATTATCCCCCTTTGCAAAGTGGATTTCCGAACAGTGCGCCAGTTTGATGATTGGCTCTCTTATTTGCAGAAGTGGTTGGAGCACCATTAATGCCCTGCTTCTGTTTTTTGTATAAATTGTATCTTCCTCCACCATTTTCTCGATCCATTTCCAGCTTTCCTTACTTTCTCTGTCTTTAATCATGGTTTGAATCAAAAAATCTGTGACTCGCCGTGGAGTTCGCTATGTTACTTTCATTTTTAGAGGGTTTTGGAGGCTGCAGTATGCTCGAGCTGCTTATCGAGCTGTCCGCCGTAGCCGCCGTTCACGGCTTCATTCTTGCCGGAAGGGCAAGAAGGCTCCTACTAGGATGAACAAGCGTCTCAAGAGGTCCTCACCCCCTGCTGCGCCTAGATTCAGGCGTTGCCCCCAGGGAGGAGGCTGCTTTGACAGGGGATGCCACGAGTGCTTTCCGTGGCTGCACCCTGAACAATTTGATCCCAACCTCTCTGATACTGACTCCTCCTTGGCGTCAGGCCCTTCCTCGCCAGCGAAGAAGACAGGTTGTCGCACCTGCGACGAATCCCAGGCCGTTCCCTTTGGCAGGGACTGGGAGGATAGCAGCCAGGATTCTGACGACAGTGGAGGTCTTGGTTGTTTAAGTGACAGGGATGAGGATGGGATCCCTGATGACCCTTTCCAAGACTCCCCAGACTGGGACTGGGGTTCGGACTTTGGGGGCCCAGGTAGCCCTGGGGACCCTTCCCCTGACTGGGATGATGATTAAGCCTGCGTAGCAGGGCGTTTGCTTGTTGGGGCCGGAATTTCTGGGCCGTTGTATATTTTCTTTCCTTGTTGGGCACTGAATGTAATTTTCTCTTTCAAGGTTTAATGAAATGAAATTCAGGCAATGTGTTTGTGTATTGTATTTTTAATATGTGTTTATTACTTTTTGTTTGAAGTGAAGGGGGGACGTCATAGGGTGATCAATCCCTTGACACTTTTTGGTCCTTTCGAGGTTATTCTTGGGAAATCACACAGGGCTGACTTCCTAGGAAGTGACGCGTGGGCAGTGGTCTTTGGTTGGACTCCTGAGATTTTGGCGACTCTTTGCATGCCCTTCTCCCTATAAAAGCAATCAGTTGCATATTCTTCTTCTTTTTCCTTCTTCAATCTTTGTTTTCTTGAAATCTTCCTATTCTCTCTTTCTGCAAAAACCCTTGGGTGTTTGACGAATCGTACCCCACTTTGTGCCCCCATTTTTCTGGGAGATTCCTTCTTCGGGCTTTTACCGCACTGGCAGGCGATCTTAGGTCAGACCTTTGTCTTCCATTTCTTGCTTTTTCCTTTTGATTTCCTGTTTTCCACTTCCGTTAAGAGTAAAATGTCTAGAACTCGTGAGCGGATTCTACCCTTCACTGACCCATCAAAGAGGGGGGAAAGGGGTGAATTTTGCCTCCTCCTCTAGGGAGGTTGGTTTTGAGGAAGAACATTCGGCAGACAGCGGGGGTGGTAACTCTCCTCACCCCCCTTTGTTTGACGCCATTGACTCGGACGACGAGGCGTTGGAGGTTGACCCTTCTAGAACCTCTGGCCCTCTTGTTCGACGGGAAAGGGGTAGGGTTTACTATTTAGATAAAGTCAAATACCGCATCCCCTTGAGTACCTTCCCTGACCCGAAAAATCGGGAGCTGATCCTCGCAAAGAACGCCGCTGGTGCGATTGAGCGGTTTTATAACTTCGGGGAGGGGTACACAGTCGTCGTCCCCGACGAAAAGGATACCGTATGCAACCCTCCCGACGGGTGCATAGCGGTCTACCATAAATGTCTGGAGTTCGGCCTTCGTTTTCCCCTCCATCCTTCCTTGGAAGAGATCTTCAGGCGCATGAACGTCGCCGTTGCCCAGCTGACAATCACGGCTGTCAGGGCGTTGATTTCATATGTCTGGACATGTCTGTTCCACCGCACCGAGCCTTCCATTGACGCCCTGCAGTTCATGGTGGGTTTACAAATGGTTTCTTCTGGGAGTGCGGGCTCCCCTGGTTATTGGTCCCTTCTGAGGCAGAAGGGACATTGTTTGGTGTGGCCTGGCATGGATAGTTTGAGAGACTGGAAGAACAACTTCCTTTATGTACACAGCATCCATGGGTGGAGGATTCCCCGTCATTTCAGGAATCATGTCCACACCAGGCTGGAGACCCCTGAGGAGTATCACCCTGGCGTGGGTGGAAGAGCCTTGGAGGTGAAGCTGGGCGAGAAAGACAAGGAGTTGACGGGCTTTTTTGCTGCCCACACTGATAAGTATGGGGTATATGGCCCTACATTATGGCTCCCCCATGCGGAGCTTATTGCGTCTGATAAATACTTGACCCGGTTGGGCATGAACCCGGGTCTAGATAAAGGTAGTTCAGGCGTGTTGATGATTCCTCCTTACTCTTTTCCTTTTAAAGTGCCCTGACAGCTTGTATGTTTGCCTTGCAGATCTTGCTACCTTTGTTTGGAGAAAAGGGGAGGTGAGACGCCTGGGCCTGACCGAGACTCTCACTGTTGTCCAAAGTCGCCCTTCTCTTCCCCCTGATTTTAAGAGAGGTGCGAAGAATCTGATGAAGCACTTGAAGGGTCTGTCGTTCAGTAGACCAAGGCTTCCCCCCCCCCCCCTCCTAGAGCAACGCCTGCAAAAATGGCGGTTTCTGAGGCCACTCCCTCCCCAGTTGCGAAGGTGATTGCCTGTGAGGCTACCCCTTCACCTGTTGGCAGGCAGGGGGGCCTTTCAGCAGGGGTTCAGATTCCCTCGGGGCCGCGGGCTGCAGGCTCCGAAGAGACTGGGGAGAGCACTCCCAGGGCGCTGATTAGAAAGAGGAGCAGGGAGGCTCCAAATGCTGACCAAGTGGTGGACCTGGAGACTTCCACGCCTGAACCTAAATGTTTTGCTCAGGGATTCCCGCCACCCTCTTTTCCGAGGAGAACGCTGAATTCCACTATACCGCCGGCGACAGCCAAGATGTTTTCGCCCTACTTTCCGACTCAGGGGCAGTTCTAGCAGACCATCTTCTCAAGACTGTCCAATCTGCTACCAACCAAGTGACCCAGTACATCCAGCGCACTGCCCGAATCCTACAAGCTTCTGCAGAGCTGGCGACCCTCAACCGCCTGAGTGATGAGGAACTGTCTAACTCTGACCGCCTTTCTGCAGTCGAGAGGGACGTTGCTCTCATTGCCAGCTTGAAGGATCAGTTGGCGAAGAGGGAGACCGAGCTGGAGGAGGCCAAGGGTCAGGCGATCCACTGGAAGTCTGAGAATGAGAAGGCTATCAGGGAAGTGTCACGCCTGGGGGAGGAGTCAAAGAGAGCTCAGCAGGCCTTCGCGGAGTTGGAGCAGGCCAGGAAAGCTTTGGCTGAGCTGGATCACGCCAAGAAGAGCGTTATCGACCTTGGGGAGCGCCTTTCCAAGGCAAATTCAGATTTGCAGGCGGCTCTTGGCGATCTGGCGGCGAAGACCAAGGAATGGGAGAAGGAGAGGGATAAAATACTCCAGGAGGTGGACACGGCCGTGTCGGCGGGCTTTGTTAATGGTGCTAACTCTTGCCTAGGGGTTGTCATGGAAACTGTCAGGGAGATGTTCCCTGGTTTTGACGAAGATGCTTTCCGAGCCCTCTATACTGCCAAGGACGAAGCTCAAATGCGCAGACTGTCTGAAGGAGCTGCTACTTCCGGCCCAGACGCTCCCCCTGCTTAACATGGAGGGCAGTCTTCCTCAGAGGGCTCTTGCTCGTCTCCTGCTGCGCCTATGCCAACGCTTTAACTTCCTTACTTCTTTGCGCGCCGAGCCCTTTGGTGGCCGGCTGCCGTGTTTAATTGTAATCACTTGTTTTAAAAACTCTTATCCTGTGTTCTTTTGACACTATTCCTTTTTATGTAGATTTTTCTGTCTGCTTTGTCTGTTTCGGTTTTTCATGAGTTTGATGCGCAGCCTGTCCCTGCCTGCCCAGAGGTAAGCAGGGGGGTTTCTTAACATTTTTTTTTTACAAGGTTGGGGGGCCTGCCCCCAGTCCTTGTTGATCCGGCCTGTCCCTGGCTTTTATTCAAAGTCCAGGGGGCCTGCCCCCTGCCTGCCCAGAGGTGAGCAGGGTGGCTTTTGTATTCTTTATACAAAGTTGGGGGGCCTGCCTCCAGTCCTTGTTGGTCCGGCCTGTCCCTGGCTTTTGTTCAAAGTCCAAGGGGCCTGCCCCCTGCCTGCCCAGAGGCAAGCAGGGGGGCTTTTGTGTTTTTTATACAAGGTTGGGGGGCCTGCCCCCAGTCCTTGTTGATCCAACCTGTCCCTGGCTTTTTGTTCAAAGTCCAGGGGGCCTGCCCCCTGCCTGCCCAGAGGTAAGCAGAAGGGCTTTTGCGTTTTTTTATACAAGGTTGGGGGGCCTGCCCCCAGTCCTTGTTGATCTGGCCTGTCCCTGGCTTTTGTTCAAAGTCCAGGGGGCCCGCCCTCTGCCTGCCCAGAGGCAAGCAGGGTGGCTTTTGTGTTTTTTATACAAGGTTGGGGGGCCTGCCCCCAGTCCTTGTTGATCTGGCCTGTCCCTGGCTTTTGTTCAAAGTCCAGGGGGCCTGTCCCCTGCCTGCCCAGAGGCAAGCAGGGGGCTTTTCGAATTTTTGTTGGGGGGCTCATTTTTCCTAACTTTGGCAACAGGGGGGCCTCCCCCTATTGCCCCCTGCTCGTTTGTGTGTGAATGCGCAAGTTTGAACAGGCAACGAGTATAAATCTGGATCTTTCTCATTTCTTTATAAAACTTTTGACATTTTGGGTGGTCGGAGCCGTCGACATTCTTTGACCGTTCTCCGCCATTTGTTTTTAGTAAAAATAAAAACTATCTCTGGATTTTGTTCAGACGTAATATTTCTTCAGGGTGTCCGCATTCCAGTGAGCATGCAATTCTTGTCCTTCAAGGTTGGCGATTTTGTATGTGCCTGGTCCCAGGATTTGAGTCACTTGGTATGGACCTTCCCAGTTGGCACTTAATTTTCCATGTTCCCTTGATTTTCCAATTGCCTGCGTTTTTCTGAGGACCAGCTCACCCATTTGGAAGTTCCTTTGTCGGACTTTGGTGTTGAAGGCTTTCCTCATTCGTTGCTGGTAGGCAACGATGTTGGTACTGGCTTCCTCCCTTAACTCATTGACCAGGTCCAAGGCCTCGACCATTGCAGCTTCGTTTTCAGCCTGGTCGTACTGCAGGGAGCGCAGAGAAGGGATCCTTGCCTCAATTGGTAATAACGCCTCTGCTCCATATACCAGACCAAACGGGGTCTGGCCTGTAGATTCTTTTCTGGTGGTCCGGATTGACCAAAGTATACTGGGAAGTTCGTCAGCCCACCTACCCTTGCAGTCATCCACCATTTTCTTCAGGCCATTTAGGATTTGCTTGTTGGCTGCTTCTGCCTGTCCGTTAGTTTGAGGGTGACAGACGGCTGAGTAGGCAACTGCAATGTTGTGGCTTTCTAGCCAGAATCGCAGGGGATCATTGTCAAACTGCCTGCCATGATCGAATACCAACATTTTTGGTAGGCCGAATCTGGTGATGATATTTCGCCAGATCACTTTTCTGACTGCTGGCTCGGTAATGTTGGGCACGGCTTCAGCCTCTATCCATTTGGTGAAGTAGTCTATAGCCACAATTAGGAATTTCCTGCCCCTTGTGGCCACCGTGAAGGGTCCTAATATGTCCATCCCCCATTGAGCGAAGGGGATGGGGGATAGGATTGGCCTGAGCTCCTGGGCCGGGGCATGGATTGATGGGGCAAAGAGTTGGCACTTTCTGCATTTTTGGGTCAGGCTCTTGGCATCCGCCAGCATAGTAGGCCAGTAGTAACCTGCCCTTAGGGCTTTGTGGGCCAACGATCTCCCTCCGATGTGATGTCCACAAATCCCTGAGTGAATATCTTCCAACACTTCAGCAGCTTGATCCACCCGTAGGCATTTGAGCAGGGGATAAGTAAAAGATTTCTTATAGAGTTCCTCGTCAACAAGTATGAACCAGGCTGCTTTAGCCTGTATCTTTCTCTTTTGTACTGCGTCTGATGGCAGGATACCATGTTTTTTGAACTGGACGAAGGGAGTCATCCAACTTTCCAGCCCTTCTTCCACGGTGCTAATCGCCTGACAGGGGTTGGTAGACTTCTCATGTAAGACGTCAACCCACACTGACCTCCGTATATGTCCTGCAGACTGGAGCTTGCCAGTTTTGACAGGGCATCTGCTCGACTGTTCTGGGAACGGGGGATCTGTTTGATCTCATATGATTTCAGGCTTGATAACTCTCCTTTCACCATCTCTAGGTATGTGGCCATTGCTTGGTCCCTGGCTTCGTATTCACCATTGATTTGGTTGGCGATGAGCTGGGAGTCTGTCGCCAGGACAATTCGTTCTGCCCCTGCGGCATTGGCTAGCCTGACGCCCGCGAGTACTGCTTCGTACTCTGCCTCGTTGTTCGATGCTGGGAAGACAAACCTGAGTGCATGCTCAAAGTCGGTCCCCCCTGGGCTGGTCAGTACGACGCCTGCGCCTGCGCCATTGGCCGTCGAGGATCCATCAGTATGCACGACCCACTCCTCGACAGGCGTCTCTTCTTCCCCTGAATGGGAGCATTCAGCCAGAAAATCTGCTAAGGCTTGGGCTTTGATGGCTGCTCTTGGCTGGTAAGATATCCCTAGCCCACTCAGCTCGATCGCCCATTTCAGTAATCTCCCTGATTTCTCAAATTTTTCCAACACTTTTTCCAGCGGTTGGTCGGTAAGAACCACGACCGGATGCGCGTCAAAGTAAGGTCTGAGTTTTCTGGCAGCAATTATGACTGCATAGGCGGCTTTTTCAACCATCGGGTAATTCTTCTCGGCTGCCCCCAGCGCATGACTTACAAAGTATATAGGTTGCTGGGTGCCCGCCTCTTCCCGTAAAATGACCGCGCTGACAGTTATATTAGTCACAGCGATGTAGAGAAACAGTTTTTCCCCTACTACCGGTCTTGCCAGGGTGGGGAGCTTCTTAAGATGGTCTTTCAATTGCTCGAAGGCTTCTTTCTGCTCGTTTTCCCACTTGAACTGTTTGTTTCCTTTTAGTATCTTGAAGAAAGGGGTAGCCTTGTCTACTGATCGGGCGACGAATCGCGCCAGGGCGGCCATGCAGCCCGTCAGGCGCTGGATGTCTCTAATGGTCTTGGGCTCAGGAAGGTCTAGAACTGCCTGAATTTTCTCAGGGTTGGCGTCTATGCCTCGAGAGCTTACCAAGAACCCCAGGAATTTACCGGACCCCAAATGTACACTTTTTTGGGTTAAGTTTCATTTTGTAGGCGCGCAGGGAACAGAAGGTCTCCTGCAGGTCTATCAGGTGCTCCCTGTCTTCTTTGCTTTTCACGATGGCGTCATCGACGTAGGCCTCAATGTTTCTGCCTTTTTGACCCTCAAACACTTTATCAACTAAACGTTGGTATGTGGCTCCTGCATTTTTAAGTCCGAATGGCATCATCTTGTACATGTAGGTACCTGAACTGGTGATGAACGCACACTTCACCCTGTCCGGCTGCCATAAGTACACTTGATGATACCCTGAAAAGGCGTCTAGGAAGCTTAGCATGGTATAGCCACTGGTGGCGTCCACCAGTTGGTCGATTCTGGGGAGCGGATAGCAGTCTTTTGGGCAGGCCTTGTTGAGGTTTGTGAAGTCTACGCACATTCTCCATGCGCCCGACGATTTTTTGACCATGACTACATTCGCCAGCCATTCTGGGTAGTCACAGACCTCGATAAAATCTGCTTTCAAAAGCTTGTTAATCTCTTCCTTGATTGCTGCGTCCTTCTCTACGGACATATTTCGCTTTCTCTGCTTCACAGGGCGAGCGTCCGCGCTTACGTTCAGCCTGTGAACGATACACGACGGATCAACCCCGGGCATCTCGTCTGCCGAATAGGCGAACACGTCTTTGTTTTCTTTCAGTAGTTTGATTAGTTCAGCCTGGTATGACTCTTCTAGATCAGCCCCTATTAGGACCTGCCTCCCCGGCTCTAAGTCTACCAGCATGCTTTCGCCCCCTGGCTCCAGGTGGTTGGACGCCTGATTCTCGGCTGGAATTTCGCCCTCTCTGCTTGGGGAACTGTCAGCCTTTCTCTTTCCTTTTCTCTCTTTTTCGTGTGTCTGCAGGGCCACGGAGTAGCATTGTCTGGCTGACTCTTGGTCCCCGCGTACTTTTCCTTCTAGCCCAAAATCGGTTACATATGCTATAGTGAGGGCCCTGATGGAGATGGCCGCCTCGATTTCGTCTAGGGTGGCTCTGCCAATTAGGGCGTTGTAGGCGGATCTCGCATCCACTACAACAAATGTTGCCCTGACGTTTCTGGCAGTAGAGCCCTCCCCAAAGGTTACGGGCAGGTCTATGACTCCCATAGGCAGCACGCCTGCTCCACTGAACCCGTATAACGATCCGGGGGCAGGTCGTAGGTGCCTTTTTTCCAGGCCCATTTTCTCGAAGGCGTCCTTGTACAGCAGATTCGTGTACGCGCCAGTGTCTACCATGCACCTCCGCACAATGTGGTTGCTGATCTCCAGGAACAGCACCAAAGGATCACTGTGCGGGTACACCACACGCCCTGCATCTTCAGGGGTAATGCTTAATGTTACTCCTCTTGGGCTTCCCGCTTTTTCAGCGTAGCAGATCTGGTTCCTTAGTTCACGCATTTGTCTTTTCTGGCCTCTTCGACTGAGCTGGCCCTCGGTACTCCCTGATATTACATGGATCACCATGCGATTCTGCCCTGAGCCTTCGGGTTTTTCAGATACTTCTTTTTGAGACTTCTTTTTGGCTGCATAGTTGGCCAACCAACCGTTCCTGATTAACTTCTCGATTTCGTCTTTCAGGTGGCGACATTCATCGGTGGTGTGGCCTATGCAGTCGTGGAAGGTGCAGAATTTCTTGGGGTCTCCCTTTGGGCTGCGAGGTTTGTTCGGGCGATTCCACTTGGCGGTTTCCTTTTCTAGTTCGAAGATCTCCGACCTAGATTTGTTGAGGGCAGTGTAACTGTCAAACCTGGGCTGGTAGACAGTGCGCTCCTTCTTGGGAGTGTCTCCCTCTTCTCTCTGCTTGCTTGGCTCATTTCTGCTACGCCCACCCTGCGGTCCCCCTTGCGGCCTTGCTTGGCCTGCAGGGGTATCCGTCAGGCCGTGGAATTCCTCCTGCAGAATAAACCCCTCAGCAATTTTCCTGGCCATGGCCAAGGTTTCTGGCTGGGCCCTGATCATTTGATTTTTCATTTCCCCTGGAAGCAGGGAGATTGTCAAGGCGTAGGCGGCGGTAGAATCATCGATCTCCCTGACCTGCTGGTAGGATAGATCAAACCTTCTCAGGTATTCCCTTACACTTTCACCCTTTTTCTGCTTTAGGGTCATAAGATCAAAATGAGTGAGGCGTCTTCTTTTATTCCCGGCATATTGTTCGAGGAAGATCTCGGCCAACTCTATGAAGAACTTGATTGACCCCTGGCGGAGGTCCCTGAACCATCCTTGTGCAAGCCCCACCAGGGTGGTTGGGAAAACTTTGCACCAGATGGCATCATCTACGTCGTACATGCCCATGTGGCTCTCAAATGCCGTCAGGTGGTCCTCTGGGTCTGTTGTCCCATCAAACTTGATGGTGGGCATTTTAATTTTTGGAATGGGGTACTCTTGTACCTCAGGATGCAGTGGGGTTTTTGTGGGCCTGCCTACCAATCGTGACCTGCTTTCCCCAGATTGGTTACCGTGAGTATCCCATTGTCTATGGGCCGGTTTCCTCATACTGGGGGAGCGGTGCCTTGGAGGCGGCCTGCTTGCTGCTTCATCTTCTGTCTCAGGAGAGACTTAAATGGGTCTCTTCCTCTGAGAGTGACAGAGGTTTTCACCTTGGTGATATTTAGATTCAAGCGGTTGCCCCCGGTTGAGCCTTGACTGCAGGCTTTGGGATAAACCAGGGACTGACTGCTCTTTGACCGCAGGTGTTAGCCTGGAGAAAACTCCGCCTGGCTTTTCTCCTAGGCGCTTTGACATGGGCTCCCTGGGCCTCATTCTCTCCTGCAATTCCCGGGATAAGCCTCTCTGTTCTCCAGACGCGTATTCTGTTGTGTGAATGGAGAACGCCTGCTGGACAGGTGGTTCTGGGTTGCCTGTTGTAATGCGCCTTTGCACATGCGCGTATGCTTGTGCCGTTCTTCTTGCCTTTCTCTGAGCATTTCTGGCGGCGGTCCGCCTCGTGCCCCCAGCTCCATCCCTGCTCACTAAGGGTGGCTGCCTGGGGGCCGATGCGACCCTGCCTACCAGGTCCTCAGGAGTAAACTCCTGGTTTAGCATTGCAGAGAAGAAGGCGGCTGCCTACGCCATCTGAGCTGGGGTCAGATTCAGAGCGTGTCCAGGGTGTGTCCCCAACTCAGGTGTCACAGCAGTGTTCGGTCCGCCGAGGAGGTTAGTTCCCCCCATCCCCAGGGTTGTGGCGGGAGGAACCCTCTCCAACTGTGGCATACCATACAGGGGGGCCACCGGTGGGACCGTCGGGCCCGTCCCTGCACTGGTATCAACGATTTCTGGCATGATTGTTTTAGTTTTTTGTGATTATGAGTGGTTGATTTTAGTGGGTAACTCGTGAGCACAACCGTAAGCTCCCCACAGACGGCGCCAAATTGTTCCGGTTACGGAAACAATTAACCCGGCTTTGGATCCGGATTGTATGATTGAGTTATTGGTGAATAATTGATCGTCTGACTTCCTTAAACCTCTCCTTTGTCTCACTCCCTTGATCGGACCTTCCCGGCGGAGTTGGCCTGATCCCTGCACAATGAACGCACAGGGCCTCGAAGATTGTCCGAGGAAACCCTCTCCGATGCCTAAGTTAGTCCGTGAAATGCCTTGATGAACCTAGCTCGTGAGGAACTAGGTGGCGTTTTTAGGAGTAAGAGTCTAGAGAGAGAAAATCCAACCCCTCTCATGTGGGAAATGGGAAAGTATTTGTACCTTCCCACAAGAGAGAGGAAAAGAGAAAAGAGAAGAGGGAAATGAGTGGATGCTTGTGTGACACGTGGACTCACCTTGTCCACTCACTTCCCCTTACCTTAGGCAAAATGACGGATGGGTCCTCGGTCCTCCTTTGGTCCTGCTTAGGCGGGAGCGCCCTGGAAGCAGGCAAGAGGCTTGGTTCGCCCTGCTCGGCAGGCGGCAGGGCTGTGCCAGGCGGCTGAGAGATTAAGGCCACTCACTTGGAAGTTTCAATGATATTGATGGAAGGTCTACTGGGCAGGCCTTTTCTTATTCTGGGATTGGACGCCCTGGGGCCTGACTGGCAGGCGGCCAGAAACAGGCAACCGACCCCCATCACCATTTACCCAAAAAAAATAATAATAAAAACATTACTTGTATTCTTCTTTTTCTTTTGTTTCTCTTTTTATATGTTAAATTCAATGACACACCCACCAATACCTAAACCCTAAGCAATTAAAGTCTAATATTGTAATTAATTAAACAGTGATAATGTAATAAACGAAATAATTTTAATTTAATCGACATCCGATAATTAAATTAAAATACATAATTGAATTCGGAAGTATTAATAAATTACAAAAGTTGATAAAAGGAAAGAAGGCAAATTGAATTTTGTGTAAAAGCTAAGGATTTAAAAAGGGTAGAATAGGAAAATTCTCGAAAGATTCGTTAGGATTGAGTAAATTCTCGTTAGGAAAAAGTAAATTCATTTTTTTTATTATTAATGATACTTTTCTAAATTGAGTTTTGATGCAACGGGACCAATCATATCACTCAAAAAGTTCCTCCTTTATATATATATACACACCCACACACCCACACACACACACACACACACATATATATATATACACATACAGATCTAGGATCCTTTGAGGCAGCTCAACTCGCCGCATCCATTGAGGCACAATCTCAACCATTAGATTAAAATCAAATTAAAGGCTAAGATTGAAACAAAAACTCACACATAAAATTTTTTTTACCCAGGGAAAAAAAATCAATATTTTTCAGAAAAAAAAAAAAAGTTCGCAAATTTTTTTCCAAAAAAAAAATCCAAAAAAAAAAAAAAATTTCGGTATTTTTTTTTCTGAAGAAAAAAAATATTTTTTCCCAAAAAAACACGCTTTTTTTCCGAAAAAATAAACACATTTTTTTTTTCCGAAAAAATAAACACATTTTTTTCCCCAGAAAAAAAACATTTTTTGCCGGACATTTTTTTTCCAAAGGAAAAAAAATCGAAAAAAACAAAATTCCAAAAAAAAAATCATTTTTTAATATTAAAATAAAATTGGTGTAAATAAAAACAATTTCAGTGTACATAATAACTGTTTTAAGGTATATAAAATTCTACTATATCAAATAATTAAGTACATATAACAATTATTTCAGTCTATATATATGTTGATTAATTGGTGTACATAGTAACCATTTGAGTGTATATAACAATAACTATTTTACTGTATATATTGAGTTCTTAAGTGTATATATATGTAGTGAGTTTAATAGCGTATATAATGAGTTTTTTTAGTGTATATAACAGTTATTTTGATGTATGTTCCATTGTTGATTAACTGATGTACATATTAATTATTTGGGTGTATATAACAATTATTTTACTGTATGTATTGAGTTGTTAAGTGTATATATGCAGTGAGTTTAATAGCGTATATAATGAGTTTTTTTAGTGTATATAACAGTTATTTTGATGTATGTTCCATTGTTGATTAATTGGTGTACATAAAAACTATTTGATTGTATATAACAATTATTTTACTGTATATATTGAGTTCTTAAGTGTGTGTGTATATATATAGTGAGTTTAATAACGTATATAATGAGTTTTTTAGTGTATATAACACTTATTTGGATGTATGTTCCATCTTAATCTGATGGTTTAGATTGTGCCTCAATGGGTGTAAGGAGTTACCCTGCCTCACCGGAACCCGCCTCTATACATACATATATATATACATATATACATATATATATATAGGTAGGTTCAAAAAAAGGTCAACAACTTTTTTAAGTTCCAGTGTTAAAGTTACACAAAAAGTGCTTAAAGTTACACGAGATGAGTGATAAAAGTGCTGAATGTTATAGTTACATATCAATTTTGAACAAATGCAACTTTATCGTATGTCATCTGTAACTTTAATATAGATTTAAAAAAAATTGTTGACCTTATTTGAACCTACCTCTCTCTCTCTCTCTCTCTCTCTCTATATATATATATATATATATATATATATATATATATAGTAAAGATCAAGTGAGTTTTTTTTTTGAGTCCATAAGTTCTATTTAGAACCATTGATTTAGATGGGATGGATGGTGGTGATTGAGTCTAGTAATTAAGGTAATAACTAACATATTTTGGAAAAAAATATAATAAAATCCTCTCTCCTCCCTTGATCACGTTTGATTGAGTCTATATATATATATATATATAGTAATTAAGGTGATTAAGATGATTGAGTCTATAAATATATAGAGAGAGAGGGGGGATCAAGGGAGTTACTAACTCTCCAAGAGTCTCTTAGTGCTGATCCCCCCATCCATTTAGTTTAATATGGACGGTGGATGGATGAGTTTAGATTGTATATAAAAAAAGGACTGCGGGACCGACATGCTGCGGACAACCATCAACCATCAGCCATCAACCCCATCACTAGTCAATAGCCCCCTCACCCTACCCCCCAATTAATTTCCCTCCTCTCTATACTCCCGCACAAAGCCTTTCACCTTCCCCATTCACCTATTTTCAATTCATTTCACTACCTAATCACTCACCGCTCTCTTCCTCTCTCAAAAAAAAAAACCAATCTCCATCTCCATCTCCATTTCCGCAGCCTCTTCATCTCCAATAAGGTATGTTGAATGTTCGATTTTCGACCTCCGATTTTCCTTTTATTCAACCCTTTTTTATTCCTTTTTCATGAACCCTAAAAAGTGGTCAAGAATTCCGGCATGCATGAACCATAAAAAATGGTAAAAGAGCATTTTTCCAACCCGATAACCCTGATTTTGAGTTAAAGTTGTAGTCGTACAGTGGTTGTAGTTATTGAGTCGAAGATGAAGTTTTTTTCTTTGACAACTAATATTCACACAGTTTTTATTCTTGATTAATCGTTATTCCTCTAGTTATAACCCTAATTTTGAGTTGAAGGGGTCGTAGTTGTACACTAGTTGTAGTTATAGAGCCAAAGATGAAGTCTTTATTTCTTTGTTGAAGTTCATGTTGAAGTTCCCATAGTCGTCATTGTAAGTATGCATGTGCCATCGATTAGACAGTTTTTTGTTGAAGTTTTGCATGCTTCCTTGTTGAAGCTTACGTTAAAGCAGTCTTATAGTCACAGACTTGGTGTTTGGGAAGAAATAAAATTAACATTTGAAGAGTCATACAGAGTTGGTTGTACAGTCATACAGAGTTGCTTGTACAGTCACCCGTTTGAAGATACATAGTCGCACTCGTTATATTTTGTTGTGAAGTCACAGAATGATGTAAAATCACACATTTGAAGCCACACAGTCGCAGTCTTTATGATACAAAGTCACAGAGTTGGTTATACAGTCACCCGTTTGAAGGTACATAGTCGCACTCGTTACATTTTGTTGTGAAGTAACAGAATGATGTACAATCACACCTTTGAATCTACACAGTCGCACTTGTTATGTGTGGACATGACGTAGGTCCACCCCGACGCGGCCACGCGCGGGTTTGGGTAGGCGTATGAATCTCGTGGTGAGATTGTTCTCGGGTTCGAAATTTAAGTCAAAATGGAGTCGCCACCGAATTTTGTGGTTATTCAAAACCATACGAGCCCACTCTATGTCGTCATGGGCTATACACAAAGTAAGCCCACTTCGATTTCAGAGTTCATGGGGCTCGTCCCTTGGCATTATTATACCGATACCGTTTACACCGGCCTTCGTATATAAAATGACTCTCGTGCGCCAACGGTTTCGGGCATCCGGAAACCGAGGTTCTGAGTAAGGGGTGAGGGTACGTGTTGGGAAGCCCACTAAGGACACCCAACCCCGCCCGCACATGGCGGCCTCTACTAAGACACCGTTCGTGTTCGTGTATGCGCGTTAGTAAAACGACAAAATGATATGCAAACAACGTTTTCGGCTAAGCATGCGAATTATTGGTTAATTACGTCATTTTAATGCATCTTGATTCACGTCAAAGTGATTTAGCATGCGATGTTCATTTAAATAAATAAATGGCAAACATCAAATAATAGAAAACTCGTAAATAAATTACAAATTACACGGGCGGAATACAACCCGGAATTCACAATACAACGAGCAATAAAATAGAATAATTGAATCATAAGCAACAAATGTTAACTAGAAACGGACCCGTATATAATAAATATAAACTAGACCGTAAGTTGTGCAAATGGACGAACCTTAATTAATTACGCATTATATTACATATTAATCAAAGGACGGAGGTTCGAGACCTAGGCGTGATTCTAACCCGATCTCGAACCTCGATGTCTTGTCCCGACTTATCACCTCGAAAAATGGAGTCTAAATTAATTATGTGTCGGATACGACTAAAGAGTCGTCGACACAAACATTAATAATGTGAGACCGTCGATCAAAGTCGTTTTAAGTGTCGTGATGTGCATGAGTTTTAGAAAATGGATTCACGTGATAGTCTTTACACGCGTTGACTAAAAATCGTAAAGAAAAGACGAGTCTCAAAATATGGACATATGTCGCGAAGGTCGCATATTAATGTAAGGACCGAAAAGGGTAGAAAGTCGAGAAAACGAGAAAGTGGTCTTGGCCGAACAGGCCTCCCTGCGAGTCGCCTGACCGGCGTGCGACTCGCATGGGGGTCTGAGCGCGGGTCTCTTGTTTGTCGAAAGATCGTCAATTTTTATAATCACGTGCCGATGTGGGTTTATTTACTCGATTTATGTTTTTGCTAGATTAGGAATTTTGAATTAGTGACGAAATTGTATCCCTCTACGTCACGACATCGAAACTAATACTTCCGGATTATGTGACGTCGGTTTTCGTGTCAACGTGTTTCGTACTAATTGAAATGGGATCGAATGCGTTCAACTACGACCGATTGCAATCACGTCACGCCCTTGAGAACATTGGGGCGGGGCTCCTCGAAAGGGCTCCACCTCCGTCGTTACTCGTAAAGGGATTAGACGGACTTTAGGCGATCGTCGTAGTCAAACGTATTTGAAACCGAATACTAGTATTAATATGTATATATATATACGCGGTATGATAGTGTTAATAACGAGAAAATAAAGTTAGTATGCGAGAAATAAAATGTTAGTATTATGTTAGAGTTTGTATTATGATACTAGTATAGTTATAATATAAATAACGCGAAAATGTAAATAGAAACAAAGTAGTAAAAGATCGAAATGGGGTTTAGGACACCCTCAACATACATGCTTGGTATAGGCCTCGGAAATAGACTCGTAAATAGCGACGGGACGCCGGAGTATCGAGGATGAATGTGAGTTATGGTGTGTATATGTGTGTGTGTGTGTGCCGGTTTTTTGAGAGCAAAATGGCTCGGTTTTTGGTGTTGTTTTGCTTGGTTTTGTAGAGTAGGATGTTTAGGTAGATTAGGGTAGAATTTGTAGGGTAAATGAGGGTTTGCAAATGCTTTTTTCTTAAACTCTCAAAGCTGAAAAAATCTTCCTAAATGATGAGGGTTAAGGGTGTATTTATAGAGTGAGTGAGTTGGGTGAGTTGAGTTAATTTAGGAAGGGTTGACTTTTGATTTGATTTGCTTTTTGAATTCTGATTTGGGCGCCAGTTTCTAGAAGGTGAATTGGGCTGATTTGTGTGACGGGTTCGTCCTTGACCGGGTTTTGACCCAGTCGCTAAAAGACGGGTTTTATTTTTGGTGTCGGTTTTGGCCCAAATTAGTCTTATTTTGCTCGGAACGACCCACTGGGTCTGGATTTGAGGTCTGTTTTGTGAGATTATTACTCCGCTAAAAGTCCATGTCGGATATTATTGATTCCGAGCCCAAGTCCGAGTATACCAAGTCACGTTTGCGTCCGATCATCATCGGGTGTTTGTCGGAAACTGCTATATACACTAGCAGGCAAAATGCGGGTGTCTACAGAGCCCCCACTCTGACTGAGGCTTGGACAAGGCGAAAGTCAGAGTAGCTACCAGGCCAATCGCAGATTACGACCTGGCAGCCTTCCGGTAGGGTCGTTTATAGTCCATTAGACTTGCGTGAAGGGCTCGCCAGCCATAAGCATAGGGTCATACCTGTCCTGATGATGATAGCTCCGTGGGGAGTCGGACTTGCCTTTGAAGTCATAGGTGTGCCCGTATGCCGACACATCACATTTTGGATGTAGCATTTTACAGGAGAAACACCGACTCACGTTGGGGGGTAAAGTATTTGCACGGGACTTGCTTCTGAAGTCTTGGGTGTACCCGTATGCCGACACATGACAACTTGCATGTAGCATTCCAGAAGAAACACCGCTTTTGATGTTCCGTTGGGAAGCACTAGCTGGTACCTGAAATGTTAGATACATATAGCAGATAGCAAGATAGCACATAGGAAATGCAATTAGCATCTATAGACTGACTTGCGCTGGGGAAAATGGTTTTGCTTCATTTTGAAATCGAAGTCCTGAATGCAACTCACGTGCTAGGAGATAGGTTTTAAAAATTGAAAGGGGTAGAAAAGAAATATGCAGTTTAAATAGACCGAAATTTGACCTTGTCGAAAAGGATTTTATCAAATGGCTAAGTTTTGCAAATTTCAAATCAGGAATTTTGAAGAGAGACATACCGACAGACTCGAATCTGGACTCTCGAGGGGTTGGACCGTGACTCAGGGGGTGGGCCACTTAAGACGACAAGACTCTTAAGCTGCGCTATTCCGTAGCCTAGGCGAGTGGTAACACGGTCGAACATCCAAATGGGAAGGATGTGTAATAGGGGGATTGCAGTAGTCTGTAATGAGACTGCTTCTGCAAGACTCAGCAGTGGCAATGTTGTAGTTTAGTGCTCTTTGAATGTTTGGTTTTGGGGTACATTCCCAAAGTGGGTGTCGCTTCGAGTCCCTGATGGATTCTCGTCTTCGACTGAGCCGAGTACTAGGACACTCTAAAGAAAGGAGGCTAGTTTTTGAAAATCATTTGGATTATGTGAGTGGATGGGAGTCTTCTGCCTAAGAGAAGCCCCCAGGACGACAAAGCTAGCTGTTGAGAACATGACAGTGTCGTGATAGGAATGATGGTGCTTTCTGAATCTGTGTCAATATGGGTGGTTGTGCCCTTGTTGAAAGGCTGCCTACGTATTCACGTGTAGTGAAATCAAACCAAGCCGTAGTTCAGTGGATTGGAAGATATATTATGGTGCCTAGTTTATTAGGGCTTTGTGTATAACTAGCCATAGCGACGGTGTAGGCTAGGTGCATTCCCAATGATGTCTTGATCAAAGGGCTAGAACAGTTAGGATGTTGATCCCGTGACTGTGAGCGTTTTTCGGGGTAGCCCCCAGAGGTGGTGTGAACTAATTGGGCATGTTCTATGCCGACTGCAGGTTGAGTTCCCGTGTTTGGGGTTGGTAACTGGTTTGGATAATTTTGGAAATGTGGAGCTAGGTCGTAAGGGACTTTGATGATTCGAAATCTGGAGCTCGATTTTGTGGAGCTGAGGCTTCGAGGGTAAGGTATTGCAATGTGGTAGGAAATGGGGAAGTCGAGTAAAAATGACTCGGACTTCAATCGGGGTAGGTTGATAATGCGGGATCTGATTTCCATGTCCGGCCCTAATGGTTAGGGGTATCCTATGGAGCTTGAATCCTCAAAATTCCGGGCTGTCTCTTAGCCTAGGTCTCGAGAAGGTCTTGAAGGTTGCAATGTGGGAAGGCTAAGTGTGGTGTTAGCTGACCAGCTTGATTGTCTCTTCCCTATTGGACGGTATAGGCATTGATAATTTTTGAATTGACCGTACCCCGGTCAAGGGATTTTCACTTGAGTTGAACGTTGACCACGGTCATGGGTATTTGAATTTTTTTTTTTTTTTCGGTTGACCTCTTAGCCCCGGTCGTGGGATCCTTCACTTGAGTTGACTGTGTCCCGGTCAAGGGATTGATCGTATCTGGTCGAGGGATGTTGAGAGTTCTTTTTTGGTCATGGCCAGCTCTTTGTTTGGCCTTTTGCTTTTTCCTTGGACCTTTGATTTTTTTTTGTCCAGTTTTTTTTTTCACGGTAATCCCCTCCCATGATGTTGTGGGTGGATTCGGGGGTGGGCCCATCGGTTGGATTAGGCTTGTGGAGCTAAACCTTTGTAAGGTATAAGCCTAGTTGGTGAGTGCAACTCGCGGTGGAGTACTCTACGGTAAGCATGGTGATTTGGATCTCGGTATTGTCATCATAATTCCGAGCAGGCTTAGTGGGAGCATCGTCCCGAGTTGGGTATTTTTGGCATCAAGCCTATAGAGTCACGATGCTTCTTTTTTGCTTCTGGTCAGACTAACGCCTAAGGTAGGGATTGATCAGTCTTATTGGAGGGGTGTTTATTGTGGGAAATGGGCTTGCCTTCCGTCTTGAACCCAAACTAGGAGACTACCTAGATTTGTCATAGGATTCGATACTGCTCCTACTAGGGGTAGTTATGTGGCTGTCTATGCCGGACATGGAACAGGTAAGGGAAAACATGGGTTTCAGTTCCTGCAGTCATTATAGATGTGCCTATAATAGTCACGTGCATGTGCTCACAGTGTATGATGGTGTTCATCATGTTCTCGGAAACACATAAGAAAGCATATATGAGAGATTGAAAAAGTTGATTTTATTGAATTTTGGAAAGAGGACAGAATACAGTTGACTCTGACTCTGACATCGGAATTGAAAGAAATAGAACATCCTAGACTCGGACTCAGACTCGGACTTAAATCAAATCTGGACTCTGGGATGAGGTTGTCAGTAATTTTTGGCTTCTAAGGACTCAAATGGATGTCCAGTATAGCCTTCGGTATAAGCTTTACCCAGATCTTCATTATGTCGAAGATCGTCTTCAATCCTAGTGCCCATTTCGGTAAGCACTGCAAAGTTTGAAATGCCGGCATACCTAAGATGGACGCGGTAGGAGGGTAGAAGGTTGTTGATGAATGCCTCCACCAGTGTCTTCTCGCTGAGCTTGTCTATCAGCTAACACTCTCAGCCCGCCAACATTGAAGGTATTTGGTGAAACCTTCTGTTGGATCTTGGGCCATGACTTCTAAAGTCCGCATGGTAGTCTGAAGTTCAGTATTATCAGAATAGTTTTTAGCGAACTCGGTAGCCACATCTTCCCAAGTGGGGAATCTTTTTGTGTCTAGCCTATAGAGCCAGGCTTTTGGATATTTCTCGAGGGATGTGCCGAACAGATTGATGAACATTTTGGCTTTGACCCCCTTGATTGCCATGAATGCCTTGAAAGCTCGGAGGTGTAGTAATGGATCCTCCGTCCCTTCGAATATGGGTAACCCTTCTAGATTGAGATCTGTTGGTAGCTTCTCACTAATGGGTGTATAGTCTCGGGAGTTTTCAACTCGGATGTTGTTCTCTTGGGAGGCATGGAACTGTTGTTCGAGCTCACACACCGTGCTGATCAGTTTGGCAAATGGCCCAGCATTTACCGACCCGTAATTGAAGTCTTGTTCTTCAACGACAGTTAGACGAGCATCCAAGGCCTCTTGGTCGGCTCTTATGAACCCTAGTTGGGTTTCAAACATGGCTTGCTTACTAGCCATGGTTTCTAGCAAAGCCTCCAGTTTATTAATGGTGTTTTCCATCTCCCTATTCCCGGTTGTGGATGCCATCCTCTGCGAGAATACCCACGTAATCAGAAATGTTGCTTCGGAACTTGAATACACCAAGGCATAGGAAATAGCGCGGAAGGAGAGACAACTCTGGTTTGACTCGGGTTAGACTCTCCCAAGACAAATAAGTAGGGTACGATTCTCGGAGTGATTGTGATTAATCGCTCCGTCGGAGAATAGCCCCCAAGTGAGACCAAGGACTCTTGTAGGACTCAAATGGTGTGACATCTAAGTGACTCAAAAGCGGGGTACGTGAGACAACACGTGTAAGACATGACCCTTAGAGCAACCGTGACTGATCGCTCTGCTGAAGGGTAACCCCCGAGTGAGATTGAAGGTTTTGTTAAGACTCGAGTGTCGGACGAGTGACCCTTAGACGTAAGGATCACGAACCTTTAGCTACCGGGCTATGCCTTGTAAAAGGTTGACTCGACCTCGAGGAAGGCAGACGGGGTAAGGGAAGAAACTCGCGATGTAAGATCGGCAGAGTTCCGACGCTAGAGACCCTTGACTTGACTCGAATAAGGGTGGCCCTGTGATTAGGGTAGACCCTTAAGTTAAAGGATTTGAATTGGGATGACTCGACTAACGGATTGAAAGACGGGCAAAATTCCCCTAGGAAAGGTCGTGGGGACCGTCCTGTCGGAGGGAAAGATCGCGTGTGACTTTCTAGTTAGGACTCGAGTGTTCAGACGAACCTTCCATTTACGAGTGTATGACTCGTGTTGGTCGGTTATGCCTTTAGGAAAAGGCGGACTAGGATGGGAAGAAATCCGTGATGTAGGATCGACGGAGTTTCGACGCTAAAGACCTTCGACGTATTACGAAAAGACCCGACACACGAATTACGGTAGGTTCTATAATAAGGAAGGTTTTTGAAAAATGATTGAATTTTGAAAATTGAGAGGACAGTCCTGAAATTGGCAGTGGGCCAATAGGGCCGGGTATTTTGAAATATTAGAATGGTTGCGAGTAATTTCGCGTTTCGAAAATTGAGGAGGCGATCCAGTCTTTTGAAATTGGCAGCATGCCGACAGGGTCGAGTTTTTTGATAAGTTGAATATTTGGAATTTTGAAAATTTGAATATCGAAAATAAATTTCCGAAAATTTGAAAATCGAAAATAAGATCCCGAAAATTTGAAAATCGAAAACGACATCTCGGAGATTTGAAAATCGAGAATGGAATCTCGAAGACTTGAAAATCGAGGTGGAATTTTGAAGATTTGAAAATTGAAGTTGAAAGGGAATCGAAAATTCGAAATTTGAAATGGGAAGCATGCCGGCTAAAAATAGGCTATTTTGAGTCAAATCGTAAATCTAAATTTCGGCAGCATTCCGAGTTTTTGAAATTGGATATTTTGAAAAGACGGGTCCCGAAACGGACAGTATTTCGGGTTTTTCAAAATTTGGTATTTTGGAAAGATGCATTTTTTTTGAAATGACGGTTTTTGAAAAATGACACGGAAACCAAGTAGCACGTAGTCAAGCAAGCATTATAACGACGCTTATGTATGCATTACGCTAAGTCTCGGTCGGTCAAAAATAGGGTCTATACCAACGACGATAGTATTCTCGTATACAGGATGGACTCCCTAAGCCGAGTTGGTCTTAGGACATGCCGCGAAACCCTTACGAGTTCCACCATCGAAGTCTTTAGCGCACCCATGTAGGAATGCACCGTGGTATAGTGGGACGTCGGTCACAAGTAACCGGCCCGGGCAAAATTTGGGTTATGCATGAATCATTAAACTAATGCGCGCACACTAATATACGTACGATTTCTCTTCGAGTCTCACCCTAGGAACCCCGATGACATGTGGTACATCAGGTATCCCCAGCGGAGTCGCCAAATTGTGGACATGACGTAGGTCCACCCCGACGCGGCCACGCGCGGGTTTGGGTAGGCGTATGAATCTCGTGGTGAGATTGTTCTCGGGTTCGAAATTTAAGTCAAAATGGAGTCGCCACCGAATTTTGTGGTTATTCGGAACCATACGAGCCCACTCTATGTCGTCATGGGCTATACACAATGTAAGCCCACTTCGATTTCAGAGTTCATGGGACTCGTCCCTTGGCATTATTATACCGATACCGTTTACACCGGCCTTCGTATATAAAATGACTCTCGTGCGCCAACGGTTTCGGGCATCCGGAAACCGAGGTTCTGAGTAAGGGGTGAGGGTACGTGTTGGGAAGCCCACTAAGGACACCCAACCCCGCCCGCACATGGCGGCCTCTACTAAGACACCGTTCGTGTTCGTGTATGCGCGTTAGTAAAACGACAAAATGATATGCAAACAACGTTTTCGGCTAAGCATGCGAATTATTGGTTAATTACGTCATTTTAATGCATCTTGATTCACGTCAAAGTGATTTAGCATGCGATGTTCATTTAAATAAATAAATGGCAAACATCAAATAATAGAAAACTCGTAAATAAATTACAAATTACACGGGCGGAATACAACCCGGAATTCACAATACAACGAACAATAAAATAGAATAATTGAATCATAAGCAACAAATGTTAACTAGAAACGGACCCGTATATAATAAATATAAACTAGACCGTAAGTTGTGCAAATGGACGAACCTTAATTAATTACGCATTATATTGCATATTAATCAAAGGACGGAGGTTCGAGACCTAGGCGTGATTCTAACCCGATCTCGAACCTCGATGTCTTGTCCCGACTTATCACCTCGAAAAATGAAGTCTAAATTAATTATGTGTCGGATACGACTAAAGAGTCGTCGACACAAACATTAATAATGTGAGACCGTCGATCAAAGTCGTTTTAAGTGTCGTGATGTGCATGAGTTTTAGAAAATGGATTCACGTGATAGTCTTTACACTCGTTGACTAAAAGTCGTAAAGAAAAGACGAGTCTCAAAATATGGACATATGTCGCGAAGGTCGCATATTAATGTAAGGACCGAAAAGGGTAGAAAGTCGAGAAAACGAGAAAGTGGTCTTGGCCGAACAGGCCTCCCCGCGAGTCGCCTGACCGGCGTGCGACTCGCATGGGGATCTGAGCGCGGGTCTCTTGTTTGTCGAAACATCGTCAATTTTTATAATCACGTGTCGATGTGGGTTTATTTACTCGATTTATGTTTTTGCTAGATTAGGAATTTTGAATTAGTGACGAAATTGTATCCCTCTACGTCACGACATCGAAACTAATACTTCCGGATTATGTGACGTCGGTTTTCGTGTCAACGTGTTTCGTACTAATTGAAATGGGATCGAATGCGTTCAACTACGACCGATTGCAATCACGTCACGCCCTTGAGAACATTGGGGCGGGGCTCCTCGAAAGGGCTCCACCTCCGTCGTTACTCGTAAAGGGATTAGACGGACTTTAGGCGATCGTCGTAGTCAAACGTATTTGAAACCGAATACTAGTATTAATATATATATATATATATATATATATATATATATATATATACGCGGTATGATAGTGTTAATAACGAGAAAATAAAGTTAGTATGCGAGAAATAAAATGTTAGTATTATGTTAGAGTTAGTATTATGATACTAGTATAGTTATAATATAAATAACGCGAAAATTTAAATAGAAACAAAGTAGTAAAGGATCGAAATGGGGTTTAGGACACCCTCAACATACATGCTTGGTATAGGCCTCGGAAATAGACTCGTAAATAGCGACGGGACGCCGGAGTATCGAGGATGAATGTGAGTTATGGTGTGTATATGTGTGTGTGTGTGTGCCGGTTTTTTGAGAGCAAAATGGCTCGGTTTTTGGTGTTGTTTTGCTTGGTTTTGTAGAGTAGGATGTTTAGGTAGATTAGGGTAGAATTTGTAGGGTAAATGAGGGTTTGCAAAGGCTTTTTTCTTAAACTCTCAAAGCTGAAAAAATCTCCCTAAATGATGAGGGTTAAGGGTGTATTTATAGAGTGAGTGAGTTGGGTGAGTTGAGTTAATTTAGGAAGGGTTGACTTTTGATTTGATTTGCTTTTTGAATTCTGATTTGGGCGCCAGTTTCTAGAAGGTGAATTGGGCTGATTTGTGTGACGGGTTCGTCCTTGACCGGGTTTTGACCCAGTCGCTAAAAGACGGGTTTTATTTTTGGTGTCGGTTTTGGCCCAAATTAGTCTTATTTTGCTCGGAACGACCCACTGGGCCTGGATTTGAGGTCTGTTTTGTGAGATTATTACTCCGCTAAAAGTCCATGTCGGATATTATTGATTCCGAGCCCAAGTCCGAGTATACCAAGTCACGTTTGCGTCCGATCATCATCGGGTGTTTGTCGGAAACTGCTATAGACACTAGCAGGCAAAATGCGGGTGTCTACATTATGATGCAAAGTCACACGCTTTATATTGTATAGTCATGCAGTGTTGGTTGTATAGTCACCCGTTTGAGGCTGTATAGTCACATTCCTTATGTTGCAGAGTCGCTATCTTTTTACTGTAGAATCACACCGTTGTAGTCGTATACTCAATTGTAAAATCACACTCTTTACGCATGTTGTTATTGCAGCAGAATGTCGGGTGCGAAGAAGAAAGTTCGAACGAAGACCAGTAAGAAGAAGGCCGTGGCAGAGACATCGGTCCGCGAAATGGTAATTGATGATAGATTGGTTGTGGACCAAAATTTGGGTAAGAAGAAAAAGAAGAAGAAGAAGACTGTTGTAAAGTCTGTTGAAGATACATCAGGGGACCACATCGTTGCCGAGATGAATGTGGGGGGGACAGAAATCGTTGACGAAGGCAGACAAAAGAAAAAAAAAGAGGGTGACTTTTGATACACCGGTCGCCGATCTGGATGTGGGTGAGACAGAAAGTGTTGAGGAAAGCAGGCCCAAAAAAAAGAGGAGGGTCAAATCTGATACACCGGTCGCCGATCTGGATGTGGGTGAGACATAAAGTGTTGAGGAAAGCAGGCCCAAAAAAAAAGAGAAGGGTCAAATCTGATACACCGGCCGACCCCACATACGTGTGTGTGTCTCGGAGGAAGAGGGGGGACCGCCAAGAGGGTCAGCCAGATATTCACTGTAGGCCCAAGCGGTTGCACCAACTAATTGCGCAATTATCGAATGATCAGAAAGAGAGGGTGCGTGCTGTTGGCTTCGGCGGGCTCTTGGAGCTGAGGATCGAATCGGTCCCCACTGACCATGTGCTTATGTTCCTACGTGCATTTTCTGACGGGTCCCATATTTTCCGCGCCTCACGCCGGAAGGCATTCATGATGTCAAAGTACGACGTCCACGATCGCCTCCAGCTACCTTTAGGCCCTCATCCGGTGAAAATAATCCCAACACAAAATAAGAAAGGGGCAAACTCACCTAACGTGATCAGGTTAAAGAGTACCTGGAGGAAGGGGTTCGATGTGGTTGACAGCAGCGGGCCAATAACATTAGGGAGGGTGCACGAAAAGTTAATGGCAACCAAAGCCGCTGACGATGACTTTGTCCGCAGGTTCATGTTGTTCGTGTTGTCATCATTCCTCGCGCCTACTACGAACAACTCACTGGACCTGAGTCTGCTGGCCGCAGTGGAGGACGTGGACTTGATTGGTGAACAGGACTGGTGTAGCTTTGTCCTGCAAGATCTGGTGCGGGCGGGTAAGGGGACGCGTGACCCCAACAAAGTCGTCAACTACCTCTGGGGGTGCATCCCCATTCTGATGATTACGTACTTCCAGCGCTACGATTTCCGTAGCGAGACTTGCAGATGCGACATACCATTTATCGCACATTGGGATGCACGGAGAATAAGCGATCGCCTTGCTGGGGAACTGGAGACTGGATCCCTGGGAAATCAGTTGCGTTCGAAGGTGTCGTACCCACGTACATGTGGGAAAACAGGCAGCGAGTGCACCCCCGCTATAACGATGCCCTCTGACAACCAGCACTCTAGTCCAAAAAGAATAACGACAGGGGTGGAGAGAGGCGATCAATCGGAAGACAACGCGGTTGACGTAAGTGATCTCCCAGCCACTCTATAGATCATCAATTAATTGTTCGTGAAACGATTTAATCTGAAAGCCTTACCTATGTTTTAAAAGCATATATGATTCATAAAACTGTGTTTATAATACAGTTGAGATTCAGTAGTCACGGTCGTTATGATCACACTCATCCTGATGTATAGTCACATACTATTAGCTGTATAGTCACACACTATTACTTGTATAGACACACGCATTATGTTGTCCAGTCAGTACTATAACCTGCACAAGCACACGCTATAAACTGTATAGTCACACACTTTATTCCTTACAGTCACACACTTAGATGCTTAGTCATAGTCACACTGCCAGCCTCAACACCACTGAGCTTCGCACTAATGATTTGACTTCAACTGAATTATAGGACGACCGGCGTTTTTTCATGGAATTCCGAAGGTGTGCGCTAGCCTTTTGCGGTTTCTGTGAGCAGGCTGCCTCCAAAGTAAGAGAAATGTCGACGAGGAACAATGCAGTTCCAAGTCAGGACCCGTCCTCCCAACAATTCTGGGAAGATCCATCTGTCCTCCGCTATATCGATGAAATTGTTTCGTTGGCCAGCCAGTTGAAGCAGACTACCCAGAACACCCCCGTCGTTGAGGGCGAGGAGCAGCGCGATGCTGAAGCCTACGGTCTGGTACGCTAAATTATGCAAGACTTGCGTGATTCTGGATACGCGGATGAAGATATTGAGAAATCAGGTTTCTACGTGGGAGATGGTGATGGAACAGAGGGTTGCGATGATGAGAGCACTTTTGATGGTGGCATCGTGACACCAGGTTTCTGTGAGGGGGAAGTTGAAGAGAATGATACCGCTGAAGAAATAAACCAAGACTCCGCTGTGGAGGGTTCGGTGGACATGAGTCCGATCGTAGTGGTGGCTCTACGGCAAGCAGGGTGGGGGACAGCGGACGCACGGTCGGCTTTAGATGTAACACCGGCTCCGCCCGATGCGACAGTCAGTTCTAGTCTTGAGAGGAAACTGCACAAAGCAGGCTGGGCTGTAGCGGACGCTGTTGCCACCACGTCCGCGACGGCAGAAATCGTCACGACCGATACTCAGCAGACAGGCGATGGTTCAGTGACCAGGACGCACCCGGAGGCTAAACATCATCGGTACATCTTCCACTCCGACGTGGCGTTTGAGTGCATGGACACGATTCCGGACAATTTGGGCTGCACGTTGGACTGTGGAAGAATATTGAGGGGGCAGCTTGTAATCTCTGGATTCATGTGCTCCAACATCGTCATCTTCTGGGATATCCTCAGCGTACGGAAAGACGTAATCGACTACGTCTTCGACCGGGCAACGCCACGTCCGTCAGGGTACGTACTTATTGTCCTGCTCATGTTGTTTTTAAAAATGCATGTGCTAATCGGGACTTCGTTTGTTCTGCAGCGAAATGCTAGTCGAGTTCACAGCTTACGACTGTATCGCGAGGGGCGACATGCAGACGCTCGAGCCTAGCATGGAGGTGATGAATAACGTCATTGACTGCTGGTGTAGGCTGCTGAACCACCTGGTGCACGACAAAAAAGCATCAAGAGTAACCAGTAGATGTTACTTCTCTCTTGAACATACGGTATGTTCAACCCCCAAATTAAGTGTATAATCGCAGACAATTGGCTGTATAGTCACACACTGTTACCTGTATAGTCACACACATTGTGTTGTCCAGTCACCGCTATAAACTGCACAGTCACACGCTACAAGCTGTATAGTCACGCATTTTACGCTGTACAGTCGCACTCATGTCAAACACACACTGACTACATGTATTACCATCAATGCATGTGAGCAGGCCCCAGTGTTGTCATTGTGGAAGGAAGGAGGCAAGGGCAATAAATATGACGAAGAAATATTTTACGTGTGGGGCGAGTGGATACAAAATAGTTTCTCCGACTTTGCTTTGGACTCGGACATGGTATTATCCTGGACATACTGTCTATTCGTAGTTGTTATCAGCCCATAATCCTGACGCATTGTTTGCAGGTGTTCGTCCCGATCTTGACGGGTGATGAGGGTCACTACAGTTGCGCCTGCATCAACTTCAATTCTGAGCAAATAGAGTACCTCGACAACCAGTTGTACGATAAAGATTTTACAAAGTTGCCTTACTATGGCATTGCTCGGACAGCGGTCAGGCCCTTTTAATTTAATATTGAATCAATTATGTGACCGCGAATGTGTTCAACAACTGATCCTATTTGAACTTGTTTTGCAGGTTGATAAGATGGGGGAGTTCATGGTACAACGAGGGATGGAGAAAGGTGAGAAGGTTCGTGCGTTTAAATTGGTAAACGTTCCCTTATCATGGCAGGGAGTGGGGTACTCCGCCAGTGACTGTGGAGTGTACCTGATGATACATATGATGTTGTACACCGGGTCCCCTTTCAACTGCTCCTTGGGGACAATGGCGGCCATGAATATGTGCAAGGCGGAGATCTCGGCGACCCTTATACTGAGCGACGCGAACAAGATGAGGAACGCTGTTTTGCAGAAAGTGATTGAATTCGGAAAATACAAGGAATTGTCGGAATCTGCCCGTACGTTTGAAACCACTCCTGTGAAGGCAACCACCAAGAAGCGTCAGAGCAAATCACCGAAAACACCTGGACCCACCCCCAGATCAGTCCCAGAAGAAAGACAGTCGGCGATTAATTCTCGGATACGGGGCTGTGGAGATGGGTTGGGTTGCTCCATGAACCAAGGTGAACCTGCCCCGGACGCCATTGTCATGTCAGTCTTGTTTCGCCTGCGAGTGGGGCTGACGAGTGGGATGCTCAGCCTGCGAAAACACACCGCCGACTACTGCTTCCTCGACGATAATGGGTACGACGAAAAGTAAGTGACCGTCTTTTGTTCCTCATGCGTGTTTCATATTACACCTACTAACCGGTGTCAACAAATCCGCAGTGAACGCTTTGGGTCCTACGGCCCTCGTGCGCAGCTGGAGAGGCGTGACATTCAATTGCTCTTCTCCGTCGGTGGCATGAGCGCCGCTGTGCTGGAGTGTTGGTCGCACCTAATGAACTGGTGCGAATCAGACGACAATCGACGTGGGTTATCCTCCCCCACGGACCCAACGATGGCGTAGTTCGGAATTCAACACATGGTATGCCCCCATAACCTCCTACTTATCACATTAAATAGTACAAATGATCCCCATTCACATTAAATAGTTAGAAATAATCACAAAGTTCACTAAGCACAGTCACACATGTTGACATGTACAATCACATGTTATGAGTTGCACAGTCACACATATTGAGGTGTACAATCACGTGAAATACGTTGCACAGTCACACATGTTGATGTGTACAATCACTCTTGTTGAGGTGCACAATCACACTGTCATGTATAGTCACACTCTGCACGCTGCAAAGTCACGCAGCTTAGTCTGTACAATCACGTGCTATAAGTTGCATAGTCAGGCATTAAATAGTACAAATGACCCCCATTCACATTAATAGTCAGACATCACTTTGCAGAGTCACTCTTGTTGAGGTGCACAATCACGTGATATAAGTTGTACAGCCACGCACATGATATAGTCAGGCCTCCTAGAATTTGCAATCACACTGTCATGTATAGTCACACTCTGCACGCTGCAAAGTCACGCGGCTTAGTCTGTACAATCACACACTTTAGTCTGTACAATCACACACTTTGCGATGTGCAGCCAAGCACATGATATATTCCATTCTCGCATCCTGTTACTGATAACAACTAATATTCGCCATCCGTTAGGACTCACTGACCCGTATACTGAAACGACCCGACTCAAGTACCCCTGCGGACGAAGACACTGGCGGTCTGTACGAAGCGTGGGACAGATTCATACAAGACTGCGCCGGGACATTCGACTTGAATGCCGAACTGTTGTTTTTCCCGGTGCATACTATGGGACACTACGCGTGCGTGTGCGTCAACTTTAGAGAAAGAACAGTTGATATCCTCGATCACCAGACTCACGTCCCAGGGTCACATATGTTCCGGGTGTCCATCGAGATAGTAAGTTGCACGCATATGCTTTATTTCATCACGTCAAAAATATTCTACTGCTTGAGTGCTGATGTTTACTATTACCTAATACTGCAACAGATGCAAGCATTGAGGGTCTACATGGACGAGAAAGGGCAGATTAAGGGCAGTCACCTGGCGAATTTTGAGCATCGCCAAGTAAAATTGGAATGGCAGAGCGCCCGAAAGAACGATCCGGAGTCCGGCATTTTCTGCTTGATCCACATGTGCCTGTACGACGGTGCGCCGTTCACCCACACTGATATTGGGTCAAAGGTCGGGAGGCGTTACTTGTCGTTCGAGGTGGCAGCAAGTCTCGTACTTGCTGACATGAATGAAGCTCGCGAGGACGTGTTGCCAAAAATTCGCGCTTTCATAGCAAACGCACCAAGCGTATGGATCAAACTCGATGACAAACGTAAGCTGGGGAGACTCGTGGAACGAAAGACCTCAGCGAACCGTAAGGCATGAATGTGTAGTGAAGTAAAAACATTTTTTTTTGAATATAGGAAAAATATCATGTTCGAGTATCTTCTGAGTATCAGATGAATGACAACTCAGTATCAGGGTCGCATGTGCGACGTGATACAGTCACGCAACTTCTGACTCACAGTCACAGTCAAACTCCTGCAGAGTCATGACAGACGACCACAAAATCACTAATTAATTATACTAACTACCCCTGCATATATGTCCATCCATTTACTTTCAGTTTATTTCACCTTAAAAAAACCGATGGTTCCCTTATTTACAGAAGACACCAAAAAAAACAATACACGCACCGTAAAATCGGATTATTTCCCAATAAGAAAACGATGGTTAGAAAACGATGTCGACAAAATATAAACTGTACATTGAGTGATGTTTGTGAGTGCAACTGCGAAGTGATGTTTGTGAGTCTCAATGCACATTGAGAACACAAACCATCACCTCACTCTGCTAACCCTAATTACTTTAGAAGGATAGGACCCCCACCTAACTCAATTAATATTTACTGCCCCCTTTACTGTCTCCCCCCCTCTCAAATACCAACGCCATTTTTACACCAACTACTTCCAACTTCACCTCTTTAAACCTAACAAAAAATGGCAAGTAAAATAGAAGAAATCATAAAAATGATCGAGGAGTACGATGGTTTGTTGAATACCACTAGATCCAATGAATTAAGAGCCATACAGCTAGTCGCTCCTGCCATAGACGCGAGGACCTATATGGCATCCATTGGCAATACAGAAAAGGAGACCGAACTGGACGACTACATCGAAGTCTTGATGAAAAAGTGTATTGGATGTTTCCACACTAAGAAAGCGTTGCAGTGTGATTTGGCCAACTTGAAGAAGATGCTTCAAAAAAACGGGAGTTAATTATGCATGTAGCGAAAATGAAGCGTGTAATGGATGTATCATGTTTCAAGTAATGGATGTTTTAATGTGTTTTGAGATATAAAATATATAAGTAATGGATGTTTTTACGTTTCAAGAATATTTTTATGTTTCAGAATGTGACTTTTTCTATTTTTTCGCTATTTCTCTATCGTTGTTTCGCTATTTCTCTATTTTTATGGACACATGGTGTACAGTGACGCTCGACAAGTTTTATAGTCACACTCAACATGGTGCATAATCACGGTCATCGTATCATAAAACCAGTTTAGGTTTCTACGCTTCATTTTGGAGAATCACTGTCAGTGTGTTGTAGAATCACAGACATTATCTTGTACAATCACACTCCCACAATTAGTTGTAGAGTCACACCCTGCCTACTGTAGAGTCACATTCATTGCATTGCACAATCACACTCACTTGTTTTGTGTCAACCAAATATTAAGTTAATAATGTTTGTAGCGTTTAAAGATAATGCATTCCAGAACAAAAACAATTTAACGGACCCCCATATTTTACGACTACGCCATATTAGAAATAATTAAGATCGACAAAAGACATAACGAATATCACGCACCTTGACCATTTGAAACGTCAACAATCTTTATGTTTAAAAAAACCCGATGTGACTGTGAAGGGATGTTTTTGAGTCTCAATGAAACGATGGGAAACACAACACCCACCTCAATCTCTTAACCCTAATAAATTTATGAGAATAAGCCCCCCACCTAACCCATTAAATTTTCACCCCCCCTTTACTGCCTAACCCATTCATTTTCAACTCCCTATTTACCGCCTCCCCCTCTTTAAATACCAACGCCATTTTTATCTCCTTAACCACTTCAACTTCACCACTTTTACCAGCCCCTACATACAACTCCACCAGTTTAACCTTATAAAAAATGGCCAGCAAAATAGAAGAGATCAGAAGTTTGATCGAGGAGTACAATGGTTTATTGGATTCCACTGTGTCCAATGAATTAAGAGCCATGCAGCTAGTCGCAACTGCAATTGACGTGAGGAGCTTCGTGGCGTCCACTAGCGATACACATAAAGAGGCCGAACTGGACAACTACATTCGGTTCTTGATGAAGAAGTCTATGGAGTGTTTCCGCACAAGGAACGGGTTCCAGCGTGACTTGGCCAACTTGAATAAGATGCTTAAAAAGTACGGAGGTTAAGTATGTATGGGTTAAGATGTAGCGTTTAGTAATGGTCGTTTTTATGTGTTTTAAGTTTTAATGAATGTTAAAGTGTAGCGTTTAATGGTATGCAATGGATGTTTTCCGCATTATGTCGTAGAATGTTTTCCGCGTTTAAGGGTATGCAAGTATTACATGTTGTGTAAGAGATGGACTTTTTCTAATGTACAAATATTTTCATCGCTATTGCGCTATTTCTCTATTTTCATCGCTATTTTTCTAATGTACAGACACATGGTGTATAGTCACACTCAACAAGTTTTTATAGTCACACTAAACATGGTGTATAATCACAGTCATCATGTCATAGAACCAGTTTAGGTTTCTACACTTCATTTTGGAGAATCACAGTCAGTGTATTGAAGAATCACAGTCATTATCTTGTACAATCACACTCCCACAATTAGTGTAACCACACTCCACCTCTTGTTCTACAATCACACACTGCCTGCTGTAAAGTTGCACTCATTGTGTTGCACAATCACACTCACTTGGTTTCGTGTCACCCAAATATTAAGGGCATAATGTTCCTGTACAGCTGTATTTGTAGCCAAAGATGCTGCATTCCAGAATAAAAACGACTGGTATTTCAATGTATTCTTACAGTCAAAAAAACAAAAACAATTTTACGGACCCCCACGCTTTACGACTACGCCATATTGGAAGTAATTAAGGTCCGCAATAGCATATACAATATCACGGACCTTGACCATTTCAAACGTCGACAAGTCTTTATGTTTCACAAAGCAGGAGATCGCCCCCATGATCTACGACTTACACCATATTAGAAATGATTGAGGTCCACAATATACGAAAACAATGTCACGGACCTTGACCATTTCAAACGTCGACAACCTTTGTGTTTCCAAAAAGAATGTTCCTAAGTAACAGATGATATTCATGAACAATCCTCCTCGGCAATCCCTGCCGGGTCCTCCTCCTCCTCCTCCTCAACACCAACAGGTGGGTACTCAGCAAATGGGTTGGGGCAGTTCCTCTTGTCATGGTGCCCCATCCTCTTGCAGTTCTTACACAGCCGTTTAGGCTTGGTGGCAATTGCAGCAGCCTTCGCCTTAGAAGAAAGCATCCGCTTCCCACTGCTCTTATTCTTGGCTTTCTTCGGGGGCAATATGGTTATTTCAATTGCGCTCGTACAGCCGAGGATCTTCTCTAATTCTTGCGTCTTGCTACAAGGGCCAGCAGAGGCAATATCGGACCTGAAGTCGCGAATGACGTCAGCTAGATTACTAACGTCTTCCTTACCCATTTTGCTGACATGACTGACGGTCTCATAGAACTCCGAAAACAGCCTCGTGATTGTAACAGCCTTCTCATCCCGTAGGCGACTCTATGACAGGGGACACGCATTAACATTACGTAGAGCATCCTTTGTCCATCTACATGCCACGTACCATTCCGGGATCGTCTCCCGTCCTTTCGAAGAGTATATCCAAATGGCGTGCCTGCAAAGAATTCCATAACGACGAAACTTCCTACAAGTACAGCTGATCTCACAGGTACCTGCGAGTGCATTAAAAAACACATAAAGAGTGCGACTCTTGACCGTACAGACGGTGGCTACGCAACGTACGGGATGAGGCTTCCTAAAGGTATGATCACAACCTTGACAGGATACAGTCACACCCATTATGCTGCATAGTCACAGTCCTTACGACGCAGAATCAAACGAATTGCGTTGTACAATCACACGCACCGCATTCCAGAGTCGCGCCCTTTATTGTGTACAGTCACATTCAATGAATTATGGAAAAAAATTCGTTACGTTTAGAATCACAACGTCTAGATCATATAGTCAGGCTATGTGACTATGGCTACACGACATGGACAGTGACTTTCTATGCCAGTACCTGGGTTGTATTCAACAATGTAGTTGCGGTCCCAGATGGAGTCCAGTACTGTTGTCGCTTCGATCCCGTCCTTCTCCTGATACCCACGAACGCTGCACGTGTACAGCGAAAACTTAACCTCTTCCTGAAAGTGTGCAAAAGCCACGTGCGTGTACACCCTTGCCGCGTGGCTCTCCATCGGATTCGTCGATCCAATTTTGGGGAATGACTGCCGGTTATCGTTGTCTAGCCTCTTCTGCATGTGCCTTTGTTGGTCCATCGCACTTTCGAAACGCATCCAGAATTGGACCAACGTACCATTGTTGTCTTCAAACTTTTTGAAGAAATTGTTCTCACTCTCTGATCTCTGCGTTGTCCTCATAATTCCGGACATCCTCACCTCCCTGAAATGCGCGGCGACCCATTTGCTCCTGTCTTCGAACATATTTTCGAACCATTCGATCCCAACAGCATCATGGTCGATCATAATCCGCCCCCACCTGTCGTCAAACTCCGATGCCTCGATGTCATCATCCCATATAATTGCATTGAGAGCTTTTACAAAGTCCGAGGCCTCCTCTCTTGATCTGCCGTACTTTGTTACAACCTTGTTCATGATGTGCCACGTGCAGCACCGTTGGTGCGCTGCTTTGAATATTTCCGGGACGGCTTTTAAAATTCCGGGATCCTGATCTGTAATGATATAACACGGTTCCTTCCCGCCCATGGTTTCCAGAAACCGGGAGAGGACTCATATAAATGACTCGTAGTCCTCCTTAAGTAGCAATGCCCCACAGAACGTTATAGACCGTTTGTGGTTGTCCATGTCAGTGAACGGTGTGAACACCGTGGAATACACGTTGGTTCCGTACGTTGGGTCGAACGAAACTGCATCCCCGAATGCCGCGTAATTCCTTCGAGCTGCACCATCCGCCCAAATGACCCTGCGTAAGCTTCCGTCTGTATCCACATCATAGTCAAAGTAGAAATCCTCATGACTGTCCCTCAAACTCTTGAACCGGTCTATGAACAACTGACCATCCTGCTCGTGGACGAAGCACTTGACGTCCTTTCCCCAGTTCTTGAAATCAAACAACGATTCTCCGATGTTCTGATATCCGCTCGACAACTCCTTGCACATCATGTATGTCCGAGTCGCCCCGATCTTCAGCTGCACACACAAAAATGCAACTGCATTGGTCTCGCACAGTTAGCAGTCAACCATACACTAACAACATTGTTGACAGACATTACACACCCTCGAGTTGCAGACGATCATCTTCTTGTGATATCTTGATAGATTTCGAGATGACTTTTGAAACTCTCTGTCCTTAACCATCACAAGATCGTGGTTGTGTTCCTCGATGAACTCTTCAATATAAAACCCCCCGATCATTGCACAGAGCCTAATTCTTGCTCCACATTGCGTCCTCGTCGCCTTCGTAATCCTTTTGGGTTCGTACGATCCCACATACTCTTGCCCCTCCTTCTCTCCCGTGCTCGACAGCTTCACCATGCTCTGGCTGGCTGTTTTGCCCTCCTTGTTACAAGCCAACAATTTCTTCTTGATCGAACCATCAAATGATCTAGTTGTCGTGTACCTCTTCGCCTCGAAACCAAAATAAAATGCGTAAGCTTGATAAAACTTGAATGCTCCATCGATGTCCATGAACTTCTGCCCTACGTAAGGGACAATCACTGTGTCTTCAGCTGGCATATAGGTTGGAACAAAAATTAAATTATCAAAGGTTGGAACAAAAAACCCTATATTATACAATAAAAAAGAGACCCCAAATTACACACTATCAATCTTGCAACGCACGCATTCATCTCTGACCTTATTGAAATGTGACTTTTCTCAACAACGACTGTGACTTTGCTCGTATAACAGCATGATTGTTAGAGCTTAACACCCGCACCGCATAACAAAAGCAAGTACAACTACAACCCAAGATGCAATACCAACAATAATAAATATATATATTTTCTCAACAACAAAAAAAACACCAACAATAATAAATATAACAATGATAAGGAAACAAACATATATATTTTGAATAGTAAAGCAACTTCAACGTAATACAACTACGCCTACAGCTAAAACTACAACTACATGCAACCAACAAAATAATAATTTGCCTTGATTAATATCCACAAAACATAAGAACTACAAGTACAACTACAAACCAATATGCAATACTCAACAACAACAACAAAAAAATACAATGATAAATATAACAATGATAAAGAAACCAACATAAATATTTGGAATAATAAAGAACCTTCAATGTAATACAACGTAATACAGCAGAACAACTACAACAACAGTGAATGTGTGACTGTCTGTCATATTGAGTATGACTGTCTGTCATATTGAGTATGACTGTCACGTTATAACTGTGTGAATCTGCAAAAATATCAAACAAAACAAAACAATGTTCGACTGCACATTTTCGTGACTCTTCTCATTTAACAAACCAAATATATATGTATATATCCATCTTACCTCCTACATGTTGCCCAGAAATTTTCAACTGCACATTTTCATGCATATGATCATCGCGTGGTTCTTCGAGGAACAACACCAACAAAATATTATAACGATCGTAAATAATGAAATTACTAACGATTTATAAAAACGATATCGGAAACTTGTAAAATATTTATAAAACACGCGATTTAAAAGAATAATATTAGCAATTAATAAATAGCTAAAATATTAGAAAAGCGAAGTTAAAATATTTACTACATACTATTGCTCAAACATACGACATAAAATCGAGTAACGTCCTAAAGTTACCTTTGGTCGGCAACCGAAACGATCAAGTTCTCAACCTCGATTACTCCAAGCTCCAAATCGATATCCAAGTCTTTAAGCTCCAAGTTGCAGAATCGATAGTCTTCTTCACAAGCTTTCGACACGAAAAACAAATTGACAAAACAAACGAATGAGACAAGGGTAATCGACACAAAACGGAAAGATCGAAGAAGGATCAGAGGATGGGTAAAAAAAATGAGTTGGAGGAAAGAATAGGGTCCAAAGTCGAGCAGAAAATGACAAGATCCCGACACAGCAACATCGACAACGAATAAAAGAAGGACAATGAGCAGATCACAAATCGACCCGAAAAGTAATAGCAGTAATTGAGTCCCGAACTGAACAAAGGACGAAGTTAATAGTCCTAAACTCCGGCAACAGCAGCGTGACACCAGCAGTAATCACGATCGTGATGTACAGCAACATTACGACACCAAAAGCAACTGTATCGTATTCGATAAGTCGAAAACTGTACAGCAAAACGGCAGACAGCAGTAGCAAGACGCAGGAGAAGAAGAAGGAAAGAGACAAAGGAAAAGAAGGATAAACAGGCAGTAGTGGCAGAAAGAAAACGAAAACAGCGGACAAGAACGATAATAAACGACCTCAGTACCAACGCTACAGCAGCAAAACGAAAACAGACGAGCATCAGGACAACGAACAGCATCGACAACAACAAACGATGGACTGAAACGGGACGAAAAGTTGCGAGGAAGAAGAAGATAAGCAGCAGAACGCAACAGCAGCAAGAGCACGAAACAGCAGCACCATCAACAACAACAAATGACAGCAGAAATCAGACCCGAATCAACAAAGACAGACAAAAGTAGCGAGAGTAAGCACAGGACGTAAGCGAGAGTATTACCAGCAGAATTAAAGGATGACGAAGAATCACAGCAGCGTGAGGTAGAAGCACAGGACGTAAGCAGCAGAAATCAAGAGAATAAAACAAGAGAAGAAGAAAAAAGGAGATTACCATGGACCAGCAGTTGCAGCCACGAAATTAACAACAACAACAACAGCAGCGTAGCAGCAACGCCATCAGCATAGCAGCAATATCATCAACGTAGCAGCAGGGAAAGACAACGGGAGCAGCCGCAACAACCACAACATAGCAGCAGCGAAGAGAAATGGCTAAAATAGAGGCGGAAACAGGGGAGGCTGGTCTGGTAATAAAAAGTTGATCGGAGAAACAAAAAAAGAAAAAGAAAGGCGTGAAGAAGACAGGAGGTAGGGAGTCGGGAACATTAAAAAGGAAACAAGGAGTATGATTGCTGAGGAGAGAAACGTGAAAGAAGAATAGAGGGAGTTGAATCAAATAAATGAGATAGATAACAAGGGGATGTTGAAGCGGTGGAGACTAAAAAAAAGAGTAAAAAGGGGGGTGTATGAAGGGAACACGTTGAATCAAGAGAAATGGGAAAAGGGCTGAATGTAATAGGTGGGAAAACGAGGGAAAGGGAAATGAATCTGCTCAAAATAAAGTGGGTCGGAAATACGGATTGATTAAATGAATTGGGTAGGAGACATAATCTGTATTCCGTAATGATAAGTTGACTGGCCCACGAATCGGGCTAAAACGAGTTAAGAAAATTAATGAATAATCGGGCCGACAATTAAAATGAATAAATAAATTATTCGAGACGAAAACGAAGTTGATAGAAATAAATAATCAAACGATGAAATAGTATTTCCCGATAAATAATAAATTTTCAATAAATAGAATTTAATTGATTTCTCGAGGAAAGGAAATAAATATTTTAACAAAACTTAAAATAAATGAACTTCGAGCCGAAAATAGAAATTCGAGCTTAAAAATAAATAAATAAATAAAATTTAGAATTTAAATCGTCGAAATAGACTTTCGATAAGAATTAAATTAAATGTATAGAATGAATCGAAACGGAAATAAAATATGTTTTATATTTAAGAAGAGTTTCCGAGTCAAATATAATTTTAGGAGTTTGAAACGATTAAACGATAAATTCATTTTATAATAATTTTAAGAATTACGAGTTAAATCGTAAACAATATAAAAATACGAATGTAATTTAAAATTAATTTAATTTATAAAATCAGGGGTGTTACAGTAACTTTATTTACAGATTATGTATCTTCTAACTAGTTTAGATTTGTGTATCTTCAAATCGTATGTTAAATTTTTTTTATATAAATTTTTTCAGCATAAATGAGTCGAGAGATGAAGTGTTTTCGTTGACTGAAAGTGAATGAGGTTGAGGTATTATGGATAGTCCACATTTGTGGTTGGTTGAGTGTTGTGGATGTGGTTTATATTGCAGGTTTTGGCTAGACATTGAACGCATGTTTACGGCCATGCAACAGCGTAAATAACGTCCGATAACGGACGCCATGACAGATGCCAGGGGAAGCTAAAATGGCGTCCGACTGTGGTTGCCATGTGTCCCTAGATGGCGTCCACAGTCCGACGCCAACTAAAGGGCCCTGATGTCCGACTGTGGACGCCATCTAGGGACCCCTGGCAACCACAGTCGGACGCCATCCATGGCGTGCACTGTCGGTCGCCATTTCCCTTAGCATCCAATAGTGGACGCCCGTTTTAAAAATGGGCGACCGGTCGTGGCTTCCGCTTTCTGACGTCTGTTTGCGGACGCCCGTTCCTTTATAGCGTCCACTGTCGGTGCCCACCAGGTGGACGCCCGGGACTGTTTTTCTTGTAGTGATCAAATAAAAGTAATAACAACCAAGCATTTGTGTTTCAAATTTATACTTATTGTGATGATGATGTATAGGTGATAGGATAAATAGGCACTTATTTGTACTCCCTCCTTTGAAGTCGAACATTCTCATATTACTTTTTGGGACGTTCAACTTCAACCTTCCCATTTTCATTTTAGACATTGTTTTAATTATCAAACAAATACTTTAAACTTTACATATTTACTATCTACCCTACATTTAATATTAAACAAATATTTATTTGTACCTTTAATAATAAACAAATATAGTCTTAAAACTTTTGCATAAAGTGAAAGGGTAGATTGTAAGAATACTTTATGATATAATAATGTTACAGGATATGTAATATATCTTCCCTATTATTATGATAATATTTCTTCCCTATAATTATGGTCTTATTTGAAATCGGATCTTAAGAGATATGTTATCCCAAATATCGGACTAAATAAGGAGTCTTTCCATAATTACTCAATGTTGATGGAAGGTCGAGATTACCTTAAACTAAAACCCTAATAAGAAATCGGTCCTCTCTCTGCCTATATAATGGAGTATTCCCTATCAGAAACTCTATGAATGAAAACTTAATGTTCATGATCAAGGTCAAACAACACTTGCATATTAATTTTTTTTTTCGGTAAAATGTAAAAATTTTATTAGATCGAAGTACCAGTTTAAGCTATACAATGACCACGACAACATGTCATGATCAACACACACAAGAAGGATAAAACTTAGAGCCTATTAAGCCACATTTTCTCAGAGGAGCTAAGTTTGCCCCTCATTGCCTGAGTTATCTTGCCTCGGAATTCAACTTGAATTCCGCGAACTACAAACCCAGGATGCATCAACACATTGTCTACCCGCGCAACATTCCTTTGTTCCCAAATTCGATATATTGCTGCATTAAGGACCGCATTAATTACGTTTCTCTTGAGTTTCGAACCCCTCCTACTATATCTCCATTCTTGTATATTAGACGTGGGGCAATTCATCTTCAACCAGATATTTAGCATGTCAATAATCTTCGTGCTGTAGTTACACCTAAAAAATAAGTGTACAGTCGTCTCCGGCTCACATCCACATATGCAGCAAGCATCCTCCTGTTTGATGCCCAGATTGTGTAATTTTGCTCGAGTGTTGAGGCTGTTCTGGTGGTACAGCCAGTTCACGAAGCTGTGTTTCTGTGGACATGACATAGGTCCACCCCGACGCGGCCACGCGCGGGTTTGGGGAGGCGAATGAATCTCCATATGAGATGGGTCGAATTGAATTTTAAATCGAAGTAGGAGTCGCCACCGAACTTTGTGGGAGTTCGGGCTCGTTCGAACCCACTCTATGTCGTAGTGGGTCATATACAAAATATGGCCCATTTCCGATGTCAGAGTTTATCGGGTTCGTCCCTTAGCATTTGATACCGATACCGACATTACCGGTAATCGAATATTGAATGACTCTCGTTGCCAATGGATTCGGACATCCGGAAACCATGGTTCTGAGTAAGGGGTGAGGGTACGTGTTGGGAAGTTCACTAAGAACACCCAACCCCGCCCGCACGTGAGAGAAAAATAAATGGGTTGCTAAGTCGTTTAATGCATGTTAAACTAATAACGTCAAAGTTGTTTTAGCATATGAAGTTCGTTTTAGTCTAATAAAACAAAGAAATAAATAAATTGCTACAAACACGAAAAAACGAGTTAGTAACGATTGAATAATTTGAATAAAGACGTAAATAAATAATATGCATGATTTTGGAAAAGACTTATGACACGTGATGGATTAGCACGTGTTGACCGAGGTCGAAAAAAAAATATTTATCGAAATATGTCGCGAAAGTCGCTTTTTATGTAAGATTCAAAAAGAATAAAAAAAATAGAAAAGCGAGGAAACGAAAAAAAAAGACCCGGCTAAACAGGCCACCGCGCGAGTCGCCTGACAGGCGCGCGACTTGCGTGGCGGTCTGTCCGCTTTTTATTATTTGTCGAAAAGCGTCAATTTTTATAAATCGCGTACAAATATGGATTAATTTATACCCGATTCATATTTTTGATATTCGTCGTATTCGATATTCGATTATGAAATCGATATCGAATAGTCGGAATGATTTTAGAAAAGGTTTTGAAAAAAGTTTGTTTTGAACGAAAAAAAAAGAATTTTGAACGAAAAAGATGTTAATTCTCTCCGCGTATAAAATCGTCGAATTTTGTTTAAAAAGATGTAACGATTTTATTAGCATCAACGAGAATTAATTAATTTTGTTCTTGTTAGATACGATATTCGATTAGAGAATCGATATCGTATTTTAAGAACGTTATAAAAAAATAATTTTTGCAGTGTCGATTATTAGAAATAAAAAATATGCGACAATGACCCATATTAAAAAGAAACGACCGACGATACGACGAAAAAGAAGAAAAAAACGTGGAGAAGGAAGAGAAAAGGAGAAGAATCGGATTTGATTTACACCCTCAACCTACATGCTTTGTTTTCTCGGAATAAGGCTCGTCGGAAAGTGGTTTAAATTTGGGAGCGTCGAGATGATGCAGGATGAGTTAAGGTGTTTATTTTGGACGTGTGGTAGGACGGGTTTCGGCCGGTTTTCTCGGGGTCGGATTCGTCGGTATTTTGGCAGTATTTCGGTGCTTCTTCGGAGGTATATCGGGATTTGCTTTGAATGATTTTTTTAGATGTCGAGGATGACGGATGTATTTTTCATGTGTCAATGTGTGTGTCCTTTTTGTGTTGAATGGAGGGTCCTATTTATAGGCGAAAAGGTTTATGAGAGGTGTCTTGCTTGGACAACAAGAAACACCGGTTTGGATAGGAAACATAAGAGGTTGAAAGGAACGAGAACTCGCTTTCTTGGTGAAGAAGGCAAGGAACTCGGCTGTTTTTGGCTGCTTTTTGGCCGAGTGTTTGACACTCGGTCGGTAATTGCTTTAGTTTTTCGGATAGAATTCCACTTGAGATCAAATTCTACCTTTAACGGAATTGTTTAATATTTTCGAAGCTGATTTTTTGTAGTATTTGAGCCCAAACGGGACGCGTGAGATGTCACGGTTGGTCCGTGAGTCTCGGGAAATATCTTTGACCGGGTTTGACTCGGTCGCTAAAAGACGGTTTTGCCCCTGGTGCCGGATTCGACCCAAATTAGTCTTATTTGACTCGAAACGACCTACTGGGCCTGGATTTGAGGCTGGTTTTGTAAGATTTGTACTCCGTAATAAGTCTAAACCAAATGTCCATGATTTTGAGCCCATATCCGAGTCCATCAAAGCACGTTTGCGTCCAATCATCATCGGGTGTTTGGCGGGAACTATTATAGACACCTGGCGGTCAAAATGTGGGTGTCTACAGTTTCGGTGTAGTCCAATTATTCCAAATCAGATGCGCCCACTGCACCGTATTTCCATCTGCACAGAGCCATTTATATCCTTTACTGATTGAATATAACCTGCCTGTTCCATTAATCCAAGTACCCGAAAGATAGGCTGTCTTAAATAGCTCCTTCACCTTGCATATTTTCCTCCATGTCCAAGGGACATCGCTCGGGGGCTGATACTCCATCCAATCTTGACCTTTTAAGTACGTATTATGGACCCATTTGACCCACAAGGAATCGGCTTTTTTGTGGATCCACCAAACGAGTTTCCCGACAGCAGCTTTATTCCATAATAAATCATTTTTAACAACTAGACCTCCTTCTTTTAAAGGGCGACAAATTTTGTCCCAAGCAACCAGAGGAGCACGTTTATCTTCAGTCCCTCCTTCCCATAGAAAATTTCTGCAAAGAGCTTCGATATTCTTAATAATAGCCACTGGTAAGATGAATATTTGAGCCCAGTAGTTATGCAACGTCTTAAGCAAGGCTTTTATGAGTGTAAGCCTGCCAGCATACGACAGTTTTCTTGAACCCAGACCCCTGATTCTCTCTATAATTTTGTCAATGAGGGGGCTGCAATCCTGAGTGTTTAACCGGGTATACTTTATGGGGACTCCTAGGTACCTAAAGGGCAAAATGCCCTCACCGCACCCTGAGATATGAACTATATCGCTTCTAATATCTGCCGCTACTCCATTAAAGTACACATAAGATTTCCCAGGGCTCATTTTCAGACCTGAGGCTGCAGAGAAAGAAGCAAAAGTACGCAGGAGGATCATGATAGACGGTATCTCACCTTTGCAAAAGAGCAATAGGTCATCAGCGAACATCAGGCTACTGAGTTTCGTCGTTGCACATAAAGGATGATACTTGAAAGGCATTGTGGAAGTAGTATGGAGAAGTAATCTGGTCAAGTACTTCATGCAAATAGTGAATAAGAGGGGGGAAAAAGGATCCCCCTGTCTCATACCTCTTTGGCCTTTAAAAAAACCAAAAGAGTCCCCATTAAGGCATAAGGAGTAAGAGGCCGTAGTCACACACTCCATGATAAGCAATCGAAAGGGAGCAGGAAACTGAAGCGCATCAATCATTTGCTCAAGGAACTCCCATTCAATGGTGTCGTAAGCCTTTTGAAGGTCCATTTTGAAGATACATCTCGGCGAGACAGATTTCCTTCCATATAATTTGATAAGATCTTGGCACACAAGGATGTTTTCAAGAATGTGTCGTCCCTGAATGAAACCTCCTTGGGTAGGAGAGATAATGTCTGGCAGAACCCGTCCCAGCCTTCTGCACAATATCTTGGATATGCATTTATATATAATTGTAGACACCCGCATTTTGACTGCCAGGTGTCTATGGTAGTTTCCAAAAAACACCTGATGATGATCGGACGCTAACATGTTCTAACGCGCTCGGATACGGGCTCGAAATCAATAATGTCCGGCATGGGCTTTTAACGAGATACAAATCTCACAAAACCAACCTCAAATTCAGGCCCAGTGGGTCGTTCCGAGCAAAATGAGACTAATTTGGGTCAAAACCGACACCAAAAGTAATTCCCGTCTTTTAGCGACCGGGTCAAAACTCAAATCAATCGGGTCAAGACAAAGCCGGCACAAAAAGCGACCTGATACGTTCGAAATCAGCCAAGATCAGCCAAATTAATCCAAATTAATGTCAAATCAATCACAATCAATCAAGAGCAAATCAAGGCAATCACGCCCAAAATAACCCGAGTGGAGCCTCACAAAAATGGTCCAGGTGCATCCGCGAGGGCACTCGACCGAGTGCACCCGCGCCACTCGGTCGAGTGACCCATGTGTCGGGGCTCCCTATAAATACCCGTCAACCTTTGACACAAACAGGACGCTGGGAACACTTTTCACCCTTCAAAAATTCAGCCAACCTTGCACTCATCTTACACCCTACACTTTGCAACACCATTCTCGACATCACAATACACACGAAACCGAGCCATACATACACACCATCAACTCCTCCTACATATCTCGACGTTCCCGTGCCATTGCCGCCGTTTGACGAACCATATCCCGAGAAGCAAGAACATGTAGGTTGAGGGTGTGACAATTCAACACCGACTTTTCCTTCTTCATCCTTTTTCTCGATCTTTTATGTATATTTATATTTATGCTTATAGTATTATATTTAGTCGATAGTAACGACATTACTAACATCTAACATTTATTTCTTGCATCTAACATCTAACGCCAACATTTTACTTATCGCATTTTAATTATCGTTATGTACATTTTATTATAATATTATGTACCGCATATGTATATATATTTTTACGTAATAATTTCAAAACTCGGACCCAAACACGTTTAATTACGATGATCATTTTTATGGTTCGTTTATTAACACGATCCCGATCATTCGTAGTTGAACGCGTATACATCCATTTCTACGATTAGTACGGAACCCGTTGACACGAAAATCGACATCTCATAATCCGTAAGGATTAATTTCAATGTCGTGCCGTAGAGGGACTCAATTTCGTCACTAATCAAAATTTTCAAAGCTAATAAAACATGACTATAATATCGAAAAACAAATTTCAATTTAAACGACAATATTTTTATAAAATTCCGATAACGGTATTATAATCGTATGCATACGCGATTATGGTACCGGAAACCAAGTTAAATACAAATCATGCGATATTTGTATTTGATTTGGCAAATCATCGATTTAAACACATAAAAATACACGAGTCACTACTCGTACAGGGGCTACTCGACCGAGTACGTAAGCTACTCGATCGAGTAGCACCCAAAAAATTGGGCAGTAGCCACGATTAATGACACACTCGACCGAGTCAGATCACAATTCGGTCGAGTGGGTCCTGTAACCCAAAAAACCGAGGGCCTCGATACACATTTCGAGCCTCGTCCTTTTTTTTGACTCTAGTCATCACGTGTAAAGACAATCACGTGACCCTCCTTTCTTCAAAACCCACACATGTCACGACACCTAAAACAATTTTGATCGACGGTCTCACTATTAATTTTGCGTTGACGACTCCGTAGTCGTATCCGACGCATAATTAATTTAGACCCCAATTTATCGACATGATAAATTGGGACAAGGCATCGGGATTTAGGATCGGGCTAGCACCACGCCTAGGTCCTATATCCCCGTCCTTCGGTTAGTACATAAAATAATATGTATTTAATTGAAGTTAGTCCATTTACACAATTCACGGTCTAGTTTATACACGGGTCCGTTTGTAATTATTGCTCGTCATTTCGATTATATATATTTTGGCTATTATGTTTTTTTTGTTCATCGTATTGTGAATTCCGGGTTGTATTCCGTCCGTGTAATTTGTAACCGATTTATTTTGCTTTGCTTTATTTATTTGCGTTTTACCGCTTTTAAATGAACCCTCGCATGCTAAATCACTTCGACAATAACATAGATGCATTAAATTGACGTAGCTCACATTTAATTCGCATGCTTAGCTAAAACGCTGCTTGCATATCATTTCACCGAATCACTAACGCGCATATTAGAAAGTCAAACGATGTCTTAGTAGAGGCCGCTAAGTGCGGGTGGGGTTGGGTGTCCTTAGTGGGCTTCCCAACACGTACCCTCACCCCTTACTCAGAACCTCGGTTTCCGGATGCCCGAAACCGTTGGCGCACGAGAGTCATTCTTTACACGATTACCGGTATAGATGGTATCGGTATCGCAATGCAAAGGGACGAGCCCAATAAACTCTAAAACCGAGATGGACCATACTTTGTGTATGGTCCATAGCGATATAGAGTGGGCTCGAACGGTTCCGAATAACCATAAAATTCGGTGGCGACTCCATTTCGACTTAGATTTCAATTCGATCCATTCTCATATGGAGGTGCATTCGCCTACCCAAAACCCGCGCGTGGCCGCGTCGGGGTGGACCTACGTCATGTCCACAATTTGGCGACTCTGCTGGGGATTAACCGATGAGTGCCTAACCATCGGCATCCTCAGGGTGAGACTCGAATAGAAATCGTTTGACAAATACAATATGCGTTTTAGTTTTATGGTTCATGCATAACCCCATATTTTCCCGGGCCGGTACTGGTGACCGACGTCCCACTATACCACGATGTATTCCGCCTTGGATACGTTAAAGGTGTTCATAGTCGATTCGTATGGACTTTGCGGCATGTTCTAAGCTCAACTCGACTTAGGAAGTCCGTCCCGTTTCTCGTCTAGACTATGAACACTGGTATAGACCCTCTATAGACCGACCGAGACTTAGTTTAAAGCATACATGGTGTCGTTATAATGCTTGCGTGACTATGTGCCGCTTGGTTTCCGTGTCGTTTTTCAAAAACCGTCATTTTTAAAAATGCATCTTTTCAAAATATATTCAAATTTCAAAACCTGGGACACATACCGAATTTAGGACTTATGATTTTACTCAAAACAGCCCACTTTTTAGCCGGTATGCTGCCCAATTCAAAACTCGAAAATATTTTCGAACTTTCAAAATCGAGGCCTGATGTATTTTCCGATTTTCTTGAAAAAAATCGGGCCTTTCCCCGAGCTTTCTCGGACTTTCCAAAAATAATCATTTTCAAAACTTTCCTCTCCCTTAGGACCTTCCCGTATTTAGCAGTGTCGGGTCATGTCATAAGTAGTCGAGGTCTCTAGCGTCGAAACTCTGTCGATCTTACATCACGAGTTTCCTCCCTATCCCAGTCCGCCTTATTAGACTAAGGCAAGGCCCACCTACGTAGGACATACTCCTACAAAGGAGGGCCCGTCTACACATTTGAGTCCAAAGTCTGGGGACGTCTCACGTCGACCTTCCTTCAAACAAGATTCGGCCCACTCGTCGAATCCTAAGGAAAGCCCGTCATCCACGAGTCACCCATCTAAGAGTCTCTTTCAAGTCGTTTTAGTTTTTTCCCTGCTCGGGATGTACTATTTCGGTTCCAAGGTCCGGGTTCAGTTTCTAATTACGCGGTGTTCTTACAGACAGGCCACCGGCAACCAGGCACACTCGCAGGATGGAAGCTACTTTAGGCAGTCTGAAAACCTCTGTGGACGCCATGGTCGACAAACAGGCCGAGATCGAAGCCCAACTGTATGAAATGAGGGCTGGGCAAATTGCTATCATCACTCGTCTGGCTACAGTAGAGCAAAGGACTCCAAATACCGGGGTCACGGAACCCCTAGCTGAACTAGTTAGCTCGGTTCGCCGATTGGAAGAGCAAGTCCACCTGACTTGAAGTAACAATATTCACCGGGAAAACAGTCGGGAGTACTCGCCGGTAAGTGACAAACTGCCCGCAAACCTGAATCTCACGGGCTTACCCATGTTCGAAGGGACTGAAGACCCGTTACTACATGTACGGGCCTTCAAGGAGTTCATGGCTATTAAGGGAGTGGACTCTTCCATGTTCAAAAACCTCTTCGCTGCATCTCTAGAGAAATACCCAAAGGCCTGGTACTACAGGCTAGATCCCAAGAAGTTCTCGACATGGGATGATGTGGCTACGGAATTTGCTCGGAACTATGCTGACAACACCGAGATCCAGACCACAATGCGGTCCCTAGAGGTTATGGCCCAAGAACCTAAGGAGGGCTTTACCAAATACCTCCAACGTTGGAGGGCTGAAAGTGTGAAACTGGTCGATAAGCCCAGTGAGAAGACTTTAGTGGAGGCTTTTGTCAAGAACCTCCTCCCTTCCTACCGGGTCCACCTCCGGTATGCAGTCATACCCAATTTCACCACTCTTACTGAAATGGGCATGAGGATTGAAGACGATCTAAGACTAGAGAGCCTGACTAAGGCCCCTAGAAAGGGATATCAAGGAGCCTCCTCATCCACTACCAAGCCTCCAACCGCAACCCGAAGCATCTTCGACACGGTTAATCTCTTGGATGCCTCATCCAAAAGGACTACCCCTCCTAGGGTATTCACTGATATAGGGACTACCTATACATATGCCTTACAAAGGCTATCTTCCAAAGGCCTGATCCAACCGATAGGCCCAATTCCTGAAGTCCCAGTTGAAAAACGCACCAAAGGCTACAATGCCCAAGCCTATTGCCAATATCATCGGGGCAATGGGCACGATACCGAGAAATGTTGGAAGCTGAAGCATCTGATTCAGGATTTAATTGAGAGCGGGAAAATACCGTTGCCCGGGGACAAGCCAAGCAACAAGGACAACCCCTTTAGCTCTCATGCTATCTTCACCGGTGAAGTGATCGACTGTTCTCACCTTATCTCTCCTTTCATCCCACAAATTAATGGGATCTGGTTCGATGATGAGGAAGATTTGTACCTCACCAAAGGGGAAACTGTCCCTATCACTCCCGAAGAAATCCGGAAGGCTAAGTCCAAGGCCTTAGCCAGTAACCACCTCACCACCACCGGTCGTCCTTATTCAGCCACTAGCTCTAAGGACATCTCAGTCCCGGTAACCGTCACTGAACTTGCCAGGACGGAAGAAGCCATCGAAGAGCCAAGTACCGATACGGCTCTTGTTAAACAATTGAAGAGAACCCGAGTTGACCTCACCATATGGCAACTCTTGGTTAGCTCACAAGGACACCGAGAGGCACTTACAAAGGATCTCGATCAGATTAGGATCGACTCCCAGGTTACCCCTACTGAAATGGTAGCCACTATCCTGCCCTACCTCAAGGGCAAGTCCAAAGAAGAAGGCCCGGTAGTCACCTTCTCGGATGCCGACCTACCACCGTTCGGGGCCTCTCACAATCTGGCTCTGTATATCACGGTAATTTGCCGGGGTAAGTACCTACCAATGACCCTAGTCGACGACGGGTCTGCTGTGAATGTCCTCCCTCTAAGGACTGCCAAAACCCTCGGTATCACCGAGGCCGACTACATACCAACCGCCCACACTATCCAAGCTTTCGATGGAAGCCCAAAGGCGGTTTCCGGGGCCGTTAAATTAGCAATTACAACGGGTCCAATTGAAAAGGAGCTAGAGTTCCAGGTGATCGATGTCACCTCCTCTTTCAATCCACTCCTGGGAAGGCCTTGGATTCATGTTGTAAAAGCGGTGTCTTCTACTCTTCACCGAAAGATCAAAATGCCTTTGCAAGACGGCATCATCACCCTAGAAGCAACCCCTATGACTGTGGCTAGCTGTAACGCCACGGACCGCACCGACTTATGGGGATTCGATTTTGTGGGGATGATTGAAGAAGAGTACCTTTTCAGGCCCTATTTCACCACAAGCATTGACGCAATGCTACAAAATTTGGGATATTTACCGGGGGCTACCTCGAGGCCATATCTTCCAGCTGGGAAGATTATTGAAGTCCTAAATGACGGAGAATCTCGCTTTGGTCTAGGGTATGCTATAACCCCGGGAAATGTGGTCCGGGCAGGCATTGAGAAAGCTTGCAACATCATCAAGGGTACCTACTTGGGCCCTTATAGCCCAAGGTTGGCTGACTATTTCGTCACACCGGTATTCGGGGCTATCCAAGTTGGCCTATATCAACCAACTATCACATATCCCGAGACTGAACTAGCTCGGGAATGCAACTACATTCCAGATGACATATTTGCCCTCATCCAATCCGAATCCAGGGAGGGTACTGACAATGCCGAGCCCGTGCTGGGGCTCTTGTTTGGGGAAGACAAAGCTATTCCGAACCCCAAGGAAGATCTGGTAAACCTGATCCTTCGAAGCAACAGGTTCGATCCGTCAAAGCTGATCTCGGAGGTCGGTGCTGATACTGGGAAAAGAGCCTGGAGGAAGACCATCAAGTGGACCAACAGCCAGGGTCGAGTCTACAAGCTGACTACCGGGGAAGGAAACATACCGGACACTGATTCCGAGTCTGAGTCTGAGTCTGAGTCAGAGTCCGAGTCTGAGTCTGTATTCGAGTCTAAGGGGTCTGGTGCTAGAGTCCAAACTGTAACCCCCCTCCCTATAGTCACTACCACTGGAGCCTCGGGGTCTGTCCCGAAGGCACTCCCAATCCCGCCTCTGACCAATGATCAGATGGCTGCTCTCTTCGAGCTGTTTTCCAAATTTTCTATCAATAATAACGAAAACCGTTCCGCTTATGACTTGTATTATTTTCAAAATATTTCCAATTTCAAAAGTATTTTTTGCAATGACATTGAGAAACCCGATGAACAGGTGTCCTTACCTCCGCGTCTGATCGAACAGCTGGAACAGAGGGAATCCCGAGATCCGGTAATCGAAGAAACCGAGTCTATCAATGTGGGAACAACCTTAGAGCCCCAGATGCTTAAGATAGGGTTATCTTTAGATCCCGAGGAGAGACAACAACTCACAAACCTCCTCCAAGAGTTCAAAGATGTCTTCGCATGGTCCTACAAGGACATGCCGGGGATAGATCGGGAAATAGCTGAACACCGTATACCCATCAAAGATGGATGCAAGCCGGTAAAATAGAAGCTTCGAAGAATGAAGCCCGAGTGGTCTCTCAAAGTCAAAGAAGAAGTAGACAAACAATTCAAAGCAGGCTTTATACAAGTGTCTGAATATCCAGACTAGGTTGCGAACATCGTGCCGGTACCCAAGAAGGACGGCAAGGTACGGGTATGTGTAGATTTTCGAGACCTTAACAAGGCTAGCCTAAAAGACGATTTTCCGTTGCCACACATCGACATATTGGTGGACAACACGGCTGATCATGCTCTTCTATCATTTATGGACGGGTATGCCGGATACAACCAAATCAAGATGGCAAAAGAAGACATGGGTAAAACCACTTTCACTACACCATGGGGTACTTATTGTTATACAGTTATGCCGTTTGGGCTCATTAATGTCGGGGCCACTTATCAACGAACAGCCACGACCTTATTACATGACATGATGCATAAGGAAGTGGAGGTCTATGTGGATGACATGATTGTTAAGTCTAAAAACCGAGATGGACATGCTACTGCCCTAAGAAAATTTTTCACCCGATTACGCAAGTACAACATGAGGCTGAACCCCCAAAAGTGCAGTTTCGGAGTAACATCAGGCAAATTACTGGGCCATATCGTTAGCCAACGCGGCATCGAGGTCGACCCAGCTAAAATCAGAGCCATTACCGAGATGCAACCACCTAAGACCGAAAAGGAAATAAGGGGGTTTCTCGGAAAAGTCCAATATATCAGCCGGTTTATCTCAAAGCTAACCATGGTATGTGAGCCCATTATCAAGAAACTGAAGATAGGGGAACGGGTGCTATGGGATGATAAATGTCAAACGGCTTTTGACAGAATCAAGGAAATCCTGTCTGCTCCGCCAGTGCTAATGCCACCTCAACCCGGTTTGCCTTTGTCATTATACCTAACAACGACTGAGACAGCCATGGGGGCTATGCTGGCTCAGACAGTCGATTCGGAAGAACGGGCTATTTACTACATTAGTAAAAAGTTCCTGGAATACGAATGCAAGTATACAATGCTCGAGAAAACGTGCCTAGCTCTGGTTTGGGCCACTAAAAAGCTCAGACACTACATGCTCAGTCACGAGGTACATGTTCTGTCCAAAATGGATCCGATCAAATACTTGTTTGAAAAGCCCATTCTTAATGGAAGAATGTCCAGATGGACCTTAATGCTAGCTGAGTTTGACCTCAAGTTTGTACCTTTAAAAGCCATCAAAGGCCGGGTGGTAGCCGAGTTCCTCGCCGACAGCCCAATATCTGAAGAGGGCTATACCGACACTTGAGCCTTTCCTGACGAAGACATATTCCATACTGACACCGAAACTTGGGATCTATATTTCGATGGAGCATCCAACTTTCGAGGGTTCGGAGTCGGTATTCTCCTTATATCACCACAAGGGGAACAGACCCCGTTATCCATCAAATTAGACTTTGATGTAACAAACAATGCGGCCGAGTATGAAGGATGCATCCACGGGTTGCAAGCGGCTGCTGATTTGGGAATTAAAAATCTCCGGGTTCACGGGGACTCGTCCCTAGTCATCAATCAAGCCCTTCAAAAATGGAAAACTCGGAATGCCAATCTCGTGGCTTACCAAGCACGAGTAAGGGTTCTAGAGAAGCAATTCCAGAAGGTAGAATATATCTATCTCCCACGTGAAGAAAATCAGTTCGTGGACGCACTTTCCAAATTGGCATCCTTACTAAACATCCCGGAACATATGCCCAGTATGCCAATCTGTGTCGAAAGACGGTCCGAGCCAGCGTATGTCAACGCCATTCAAGATATTGAGATCACCGATCCAGAACCTTGGTACCAGGCTGTTCTAACCTATTTGACTACGGGAGAATATCCACCAGGAACTGAAAATCGAGCCAAGAAAGCCCTGCGAAGACTGGCCACCCAATTCATTCGTACGGACGACGGTCAGTTATACAAAAAGACGGCACAGGGGGCTTTACTCCTATGTATCGACAAAACACAGGCCGAAAAAGTGATGGCTGAAGTACACGACGGTGAAAATGGTCCGCATATGAACGCTCATATGCTAGCCCGAAAAATCATGAGGCTCGGATACTACTGGAACAGTATGGAGACCGACTGTCAATCATATGTCAAACACTGCCATAATTGTCAAATTTTCGGCAATGTTCAACACATGCCATCGTCCCTACTGTACACCATGACCTCGCCATGGCCATTTTCGACATGGGGAATCGATATAATTGGGAAAGTGAACCCTTCCGGGATGGGAGGTCACTGTTTTATTTTGGTAGCTATCGGCTATTTCACCAAGTGGGTCGAAGCGGAATCATACCTTGTCTTGAACGCCAAGCACGTGGCCAAGTTTATCCAGAATAAAATAATATGCCGATACGGGATCCCACACGAGTTTATCAGTGACCATGGGACCCACTTTCAAGCCGAAACCGCTACTTTGCTAGCGAAATACAAAATCCAGAGGCATACATCTTCGCCGTACCGTCCCCAAACAAATGGAGCGGTAGAAGCTGCTAATAAGACAATTGTCACCATACTTAAAAAGATGGCTGATAATTATCGGGACTGGCCCGACAAAATACCCTTTGCCCTGTGGGGATACCGGACGTCGATCCGAACTGCAACCGGGGTAACTGCATATTATTTAATATATGGCATGGAAGCGGTCCAGCCAGTCGAGTTGGAGATACCGTCTCTCAGAATTTTACTAGAAAGCCAAGTGCCCGAAGCAGATTGGGTTCAAGCTCGATATGACTCGTTAGTTCTCTTGGACGAACGACGGTCGCGGGCTCTCAATAACATCCAAATATATCAAAAAAGAATCAAATGGGCCTTTAACAAAAGAGTTAGGCCCAGGAATATCAAGGAAGGCGATTTGGTCCTAAAATCGGTTCGTGCCTTACTACCGGTTGACCCAAGGGGAAAATTCAAACCCAATTGGGTTGGGCCATACCTAGTCAAGAAGGTTCTATCAGGAGGAGCAGTAATGCTGACGGACCTGGACGGGAATGAATTTGTCAACCCAACCAACCTAGACCAGCTGAAGCGCTACTACCCCTAAACCTTATCTCAAATGTCATTTGCAAAAATTATTTAAAAACACCTTTTTTCAAAAAATTTAAGCAAGTCAATAAGTTAGGATTATTTATCCTACTGTCGCACGTCTTGAACTCATAGTCTTGGTGTATTTCGAAATTGCAAAATAAATCTGCGCTTGAACTACGTTTGGTTTGATTCTGCTAATCGCGGATACGTAGGCAACCCCTCAAAAGGGCACAACCACCGCAATAACGAAAAAGACAGAAACAGTTTCACTAATATAGTCCTTCCATTATTCCAAAAAAAAAACACCGATAAACTTGGTAATTCAAAATTACAAAAGCCACGAAAAAGCCACAAAAAAGCCACAAAAAACACACACAACAAAAGTAGTAATAATATCTAAATAATAATAGCAGGAGACTAGTATCCGGGCATCTTGCCCTTGCCCTTATCCTTCGGGTCTTGTGGAGCCCGAGGTCGCCGGGGTGGAGAAGATCGTTCCCGAATAACCACGGGAACCTCCTTGGCCCGAGTCCTCTTCTTCGACAGAGGATCTTTAGCTATTGTCACGGGCCCCAGTCGAGCCCGTATATGCTCTGGCAACCTGTCTTTAGGACCAAGTCGGTCCTGGACTAAAAGCCTGGCTCCTGGTCTCCTCTCCAAATTTGTCTGGGGGCTCACTTCCCCCCGAGCACCTCTAGCATCGGACCCCCTAGCTCGAGTCCTAGCTCCTCTCCTCTGACTTGGCCTCAGACGGACTATCGGAGCTTGAACCTCCCCTTCAGCAAAAAAAGTCTTTGTTATCTTTAACTTTCTCCCGTCGAAGCTGGTCGAAGGCCTCATCAACCTTCAGAGCAGCACGAGCTTCGGCAGTCTCGGCTTTGGTCCACCTTTCATAAGAATAAGACACCCAGGTAGAATGAAGCGACTTGGGAACGGACCAAGTAGTTCGGGTATACCATCTCTGAATCCAGGTGTCACACATAATGTCGGTCAGCTGGGTAGGTGCACTCACAACTGTCTCGTTCTCCGGGATGCGCTGAGTCCACCCATACTGCCTGAGTATGCGGTCAGGATAGAGGTGAACTGTGTGGCTAAAGGACAGAATCACCAGGTAGCGGGCCTTGTCTCCAGACGCCAGACCCGTCCAAGCATAAATTGGCCACCATAGAACCACCCATCGTATCAATGGACCACGATGGAATGTTAATTCTTCCTCCCAATATTTCTGGGTAGTCAGGCAGGACGAGTCGGTAGGCCGTCTCCTTGTCATCACCTGGTTGAACCAATATTGACTCGGGTTGGGAGGAGGCTCGATCTTTGACAACCTTTCAAATAGCCAAAGCTGAAAAGAAAAGCAACGTTTATGAGATTCCGGACAATTCAGCGTCCACATAAGGGCACTCGATCGAGTGCTGGGGTCACTCGATCGAGTGGCACCCCTAAAACGAGGCAGAATGCTCCTTTACGAGAGCACTCGATCGAGTGCCAGGGTGACTCGGTCGAATGCCCCCCCTGTAGCAGCACGTCGCGAAAAATAAAAAAAAAATTGAAAAAAAAAATTGAAAAAAAAATCGAAAAGGAGAACAGCGATATAACTGCAGCAGACGGGTGCTCCCAGTGAAACGGGCTGACTCATCCCTCTTTCGGTTGTCCAAGCCCTAAATAATTTCCCCCGTGATCAACAATGCGGGACTACACTCCGTCTCCATAAGGTCAGCAATGACGAGAAGACGAACGCTACCCATGCAAGACAGCAGGTCCTTATGGCCTTCGAAGGCATACACGTGCAGCATACAGAAGGCAAACGCCCTACGGCTATGAATGGGCGTAACCTGAATGTCATACGGGTTCATAAACTTCTCAGCTAAGGCAAGCAGAGAAACGGTATCCCCTTCAAGCATGCGGGATACTTCAGCGTGGGAAAGCCCCAAAAATTCCCGTAGTTTCCTCCTGGGGTCCCGAACTGAGAAAGGGACGGCAGGACGGAGCAATGGACTCCACCCTCCTATGGCAGCAATTTCCTCAGGGAGAGGACAGATCTCGCCCCGAGGGAAGGCGAAAACATGGTAAGTGTCATCCCAGAAGGTCAGACAGGCATCGAGGAAATGGCGGTCCACGTGCATCTGACGAAACGTGAACAGCTGAAATATGCCCGACTGTCTCAAGGCTACTTTGCTCGCATCCCTAAAACGGTGTGCCCAATCTTGCAGCATGTTGATCAGATGATCGATAGCCATGATAAAGCTTTTTCTTGAAAGGAATAAGGTTTTCTTTTGAGGAGAAGATGAAGCTTGTTTTTTGAGTTGTGACAAAGGAAGGAGCCAGGGTGATGTATTTATAACACCAAAACCCTGGAGCATCCCCTGCAGCTGTGCCTCCTTGGCCCAAGCGGGCCTAGACATACAGGCCCGACCCATGACTCTTCCCACAGACACAGGAATTTAGCCATCCCGAGCAGTCTGTCAAAATCCAAAAATTCAAAAATTCAAAATATATACATTCCATTTTTCTTTTTTTTCTTTTTTTTTTCCCAAAAAATTTTTTTTGCAATCATCCAAATTTTTATTCCCCAGCGCGAGTCATTTTACTACCTACGTGTTGCATACATTTTATGTGACTTATACAGGTACGACTCAAACAGGGACATGCAACCCTCTAAAATCTCCCCAGCGGAAGCCCAAGGCGGCATTTTCCCAGAATGGTACGGGATGAGCCCACATATAGGCGCACCCAGGACTTATGCTACAAGTCCGATTCCCCACGGAGTTATCATCATCAGCTCAGGTATGATTTCTAACTTATGGCTGGCGAGCCCTTCACGCGAGTCTAATGGACTATAAACGACCCGATCGGAAGTCTACCAGGTCTTAATTGACTTGGTAGCTACTCTGACTTTCGCCCTGTCCAAGCCTCACTCAGAGTGGGGGCTCTGTAGACACCCGCATTTTGACTGCCAGGTGTCTATGGTAGTTTCCAAAAAACACCCGATGATGATCGGACGCTAACATGTTCTAACGCGCTCGGATACGGGCTCGAAATCAATAATGTCCGGCATGGGCTTTTAACGGGATACAAATCTCACAAAACCAACCTCAAATTCAGGCCCAGTGGGTCGTTCCGAGCAAAATGAGACTAATTTGGGTCAAAACCGACACCAAAAGTAATTCCCGTCTTTTAGCGACCGGGTCAAAACTCAAATCAATCGGGTCAAGACAAAGCCGGCACAAAAAGCGACCTGATACGTTCGAAATCAGCCAAGATCAGCCAAATTAATCCAAATTAATGTCAAATCAATCACAATCAATCAAGAGCAAATCAAGGCAATCACGCCCAAAATAACCCGAGTGGAGCCTCACAAAAATGGTCCAGGTGCATCCGCGAGGGCACTCGACCGAGTGCACCCGCGCCACTCGGTCGAGTGACCCATGTGTCGGGGCTCCCTATAAATACCCGTCAACCTTTGACACAAACAGGACGCTGGGAACACTTTTCACCCTTCAAAAATTCAGCCAACCTTGCACTCATCTTACACCCTACACTTTGCAACACCATTCTCGACATCACAATACACACGAAACCGAGCCATACATACACACCATCAACTCCTCCTACATATCTCGACGTTCCCGTGCCATTGCCGCCGTTTGACGAACCATATCCCGAGAAGCAAGAACATGTAGGTTGAGGGTGTGACAATTCAACACCGACTTTTCCTTCTTCATCCTTTTTCTCGATCTTTTATGTATATTTATATTTATGCTTATAGTATTATATTTAGTCGATAGTAACGACATTACTAACATCTAACATTTATTTCTTGCATCTAACATCTAACGCCAACATTTTACTTATCGCATTTTAATTATCGTTATGTACATTTTATTATAATATTATGTACCGCATATGTATATATATTTTTACGTAATAATTTCAAAACTCGGACCCAAACACGTTTAATTACGATGATCATTTTTATGGTTCGTTTATTAACACGATCCCGATCATTCGTAGTTGAACGCGTATACATCCATTTCTACGATTAGTACGGAACCCGTTGACACGAAAATCGACATCTCATAATCCGTAAGGATTAATTTCAATGTCGTGCCGTAGAGGGACTCAATTTCGTCACTAATCAAAATTTTCAAAGCTAATAAAACATGACTATAATATCGAAAAACAAATTTCAATTTAAACGACAATATTTTTATAAAATTCCGATAACGGTATTATAATCGTATGCATACGCGATTATGGTACCGGAAACCAAGTTAAATACAAATCATGCGATATTTGTATTTGATTTGGCAAATCATCGATTTAAACACATAAAAATACACGAGTCACTACTCGTACAGGGGCTACTCGACCGAGTACGTAAGCTACTCGATCGAGTAGCACCCAAAAAATTGGGCAGTAGCCACGATTAATGACACACTCGACCGAGTCAGATCACAATTCGGTCGAGTGGGTCCTGTAACCCAAAAAACCGAGGGCCTCGATACACATTTCGAGCCTCGTCCTTTTTTTTGACTCTAGTCATCACGTGTAAAGACAATCACGTGACCCTCCTTTCTTCAAAACCCACACATGTCACGACACCTAAAACAATTTTGATCGACGGTCTCACTATTAATTTTGCGTTGACGACTCCGTAGTCGTATCCGACGCATAATTAATTTAGACCCCAATTTATCGACATGATAAATTGGGACAAGGCGTCGGGATTTAGGATCGGGCTAGCACCACGCCTAGGTCCTATATCCCCGTCCTTCGGTTAGTACATAAAATAATATGTATTTAATTGAAGTTAGTCCATTTACACAATTCACGGTCTAGTTTATACACGGGTCCATTTGTAATTATTGCTCGTCATTTCGATTATATATATTTTGGCTATTATGTTTTTTTGTTCATCGTATTGTGAATTCCGGGTTGTATTCCGTCCGTGTAATTTGTAACCGATTTATTTTGCTTTGCTTTATTTATTTGCGTTTTACCGCTTTTAAATGAACCCTCGCATGCTAAATCACTTCGACAATAACATAGATGCATTAAATTGACGTAGCTCACATTTAATTCGCATGCTTAGCTAAAACGCTGCTTGCATATCATTTCACCGAATCACTAACGCGCATATTAGAAAGTCAAACGATGTCTTAGTAGAGGCCGCTAAGTGCGGGTGGGGTTGGGTGTCCTTAGTGGGCTTCCCAACACGTACCCTCACCCCTTACTCAGAACCTCGGTTTCCGGATGCCCGAAACCGTTGGCGCACGAGAGTCATTCTTTACACGATTACCGGTATAGATGGTATCGGTATCGCAATGCAAAGGGACGAGCCCAATAAACTCTAAAACCGAGATGGACCATACTTTGTGTATGGTCCATAGCGATATAGAGTGGGCTCGAACGGTTCCGAATAACCATAAAATTCGGTGGCGACTCCATTTCGACTTAGATTTCAATTCGATCCATTCTCATATGGAGGTGCATTCGCCTACCCAAAACCCGCGCGTGGCCGCGTCGGGGTGGACCTACGTCATGTCCACAATTTGGCGACTCTGCTGGGGATTAACCGATGAGTGCCTAACCATCGGCATCCTCAGGGTGAGACTCGAATAGAAATCGTTTGACAAATACAATATGCGTTTTAGTTTTACGGTTCATGCATAACCCCATATTTTCCCGGGCCGGTACTGGTGACCGACGTCCCACTATACCACGATGTATTCCGCCTTGGATACGTTAAAGGTGTTCATAGTCGATTCGTATGGACTTTGCGGCATGTTCTAAGCTCAACTCGACTTAGGAAGTCCGTCCCGTTTCTCGTCTAGACTATGAACACTGGTATAGACCCTCTATAGACCGACCGAGACTTAGTTTAAAGCATACATGGTGTCGTTATAATGCTTGCGTGACTATGTGCCGCTTGGTTTCCGTGTCGTTTTTCAAAAACCGTCATTTTTAAAAATGCATCTTTTCAAAATATATTCAAATTTCAAAACCTGGGACACATACCGAATTTAGGACTTATGATTTTACTCAAAACAGCCCACTTTTTAGCCGGTATGCTGCCCAATTCAAAACTCGAAAATATTTTCGAACTTTCAAAATCGAGGCCTGATGTATTTTCCGATTTTCTTGAAAAAAATCGGGCCTTTCCCCGAGCTTTCTCGGACTTTCCAAAAATAATCATTTTCAAAACTTTCCTCTCCCTTAGGACCTTCCCGTATTTAGCAGTGTCGGGTCATGTCATAAGTAGTCGAGGTCTCTAGCGTCGAAACTCTGTCGATCTTACATCACGAGTTTCCTCCCTATCCCAGTCCGCCTTATTAGACTAAGGCAAGGCCCACCTACGTAGGACATACTCCTACAAAGGAGGGCCCGTCTACACATTTGAGTCCAAAGTCTGGGGACGTCTCACGTCGACCTTCCTTCAAACAAGATTCGGCCCACTCGTCGAATCCTAAGGAAAGCCCGTCATCCACGAGTCACCCATCTAAGAGTCTCTTTCAAGTCGTTTTAGTTTTTTCCCTGCTCGGGATGTACTATTTCGGTTCCAAGGTCCGGGTTCAGTTTCTAATTACGCGGTGTTCTTACAGACAGGCCACCGGCAACCAGGCACACTCGCAGGATGGAAGCTACTTTAGGCAGTCTGAAAACCTCTGTGGACGCCATGGTCGACAAACAGGCCGAGATCGAAGCCCAACTGTATGAAATGAGGGCTGGGCAAATTGCTATCATCACTCGTCTGGCTACAGTAGAGCAAAGGACTCCAAATACCGGGGTCACGGAACCCCTAGCTGAACTAGTTAGCTCGGTTCGCCGATTGGAAGAGCAAGTCCACCTGACTTGAAGTAACAATATTCACCGGGAAAACAGTCGGGAGTACTCGCCGGTAAGTGACAAACTGCCCGCAAACCTGAATCTCACGGGCTTACCCATGTTCGAAGGGACTGAAGACCCGTTACTACATGTACGGGCCTTCAAGGAGTTCATGGCTATTAAGGGAGTGGACTCTTCCATGTTCAAAAACCTCTTCGCTGCATCTCTAGAGAAATACCCAAAGGCCTGGTACTACAGGCTAGATCCCAAGAAGTTCTCGACATGGGATGATGTGGCTACGGAATTTGCTCGGAACTATGCTGACAACACCGAGATCCAGACCACAATGCGGTCCCTAGAGGTTATGGCCCAAGAACCTAAGGAGGGCTTTACCAAATACCTCCAACGTTGGAGGGCTGAAAGTGTGAAACTGGTCGATAAGCCCAGTGAGAAGACTTTAGTGGAGGCTTTTGTCAAGAACCTCCTCCCTTCCTACCGGGTCCACCTCCGGTATGCAGTCATACCCAATTTCACCACTCTTACTGAAATGGGCATGAGGATTGAAGACGATCTAAGACTAGAGAGCCTGACTAAGGCCCCTAGCAAGGGATATCAAGGAGCCTCCTCATCCACTACCAAGCCTCCAACCGCAACCCGAAGCATCTTCGACACGGTTAATCTCTTGGATGCCTCATCCAAAAGGACTACCCCTCCTAGGGTATTCACTGATATAGGGACTACCTATACATATGCCTTACAAAGGCTATCTTCCAAAGGCCTGATCCAACCGATAGGCCCAATTCCTGAAGTCCCAGTTGAAAAACGCACCAAAGGCTACAATGCCCAAGCCTATTGCCAATATCATCGGGGCAATGGGCACGATACCGAGAAATGTTGGAAGCTGAAGCATCTGATTCAGGATTTAATTGAGAGCGGGAAAATACCGTTGCCCAGGGACAAGCCAAGCAACAAGGACAACCCCTTTAGCTCTCATGCTATCTTCACCGGTGAAGTGATCGACTGTTCTCACCTTATCTCTCCTTTCATCCCACAAATTAATGGGATCTGGTTCGATGATGAGGAAGATTTGTACCTCACCAAAGGGGAAACTGTCCCTATCACTCCCGAAGAAATCCGGAAGGCTAAGTCCAAGGCCTTAGCCAGTAACCACCTCACCACCACCGGTCGTCCTTATTCAGCCACTAGCTCTAAGGACATCTCAGTCCCGGTAACCGTCACTGAACTTGCCAGGACGGAAGAAGCCATCGAAGAGCCAAGTACCGATACGGCTCTTGTTAAACAATTGAAGAGAACCCGAGTTGACCTCACCATATGGCAACTCTTGGTTAGCTCACAAGGACACCGAGAGGCACTTACAAAGGATCTCGATCAGATTAGGATCGACTCCCAGGTTACCCCTACTGAAATGGTAGCCACTATCCTGCCCTACCTCAAGGGCAAGTCCAAAGAAGAAGGCCCGGTAGTCACCTTCTCGGATGCCGACCTACCACCGTTCGGGGCCTCTCACAATCTGGCTCTGTATATCACGGTAATTTGCCGGGGTAAGTACCTACCAATGACCCTAGTCGACGACGGGTCTGCTGTGAATGTCCTCCCTCTAAGGACTGCCAAAACCCTCGGTATCACCGAGGCCGACTACATATCAACCGCCCACACTATCCAAGCTTTCGATGGAAGCCCAAAGGCGGTTTCCGGGGCCGTTAAATTAGCAATTACAACGGGTCCAATTGAAAAGGAGCTAGAGTTCCAGGTGATCGATGTCACCTCCTCTTTCAATCCACTCCTGGGAAGGCCTTGGATTCATGTTGTAAAAGCGGTGTCTTCTACTCTTCACCGAAAGATCAAAATGCCTTTGCAAGACGGCATCATCACCCTAGAAGCAACCCCTATGACTGTGGCTAGCTGTAACGCCACGGACCGCACCGACTTATGGGGATTCGATTTTGTGGGGATGATTGAAGAAGAGTACCTTTTCAGGCCCTATTTCACCACAAGCATTGACGCAATGCTACAAAATTTGGGATATTTACCGGGGGCTACCTCGAGGCCATATCTTCCAGCTGGGAAGATTATTGAAGTCCTAAATGACGGAGAATCTCGCTTTGGTCTAGGGTATGCTATAACCCCGGGAAATGTGGTCCGGGCAGGCATTGAGAAAGCTTGCAACATCATCAAGGGTACCTACTTGGGCCCTTATAGCCCAAGGTTGGCTGACTATTTCGTCACACCGGTATTCGGGGCTATCCAAGTTGGCCTATATCAACCAACTATCACATATCCCGAGACTGAACTAGCTCGGGAATGCAACTACATTCCAGATGACATATTTGCCCTCATCCAATCCGAATCCAGGGAGGGTACTGACAATGCCGAGCCCGTGCTGGGGCTCTTGTTTGGGGAAGACAAAGCTATTCCGAACCCCAAGGAAGATCTGGTAAACCTGATCCTTCGAAGCAACAGGTTCGATCCGTCAAAGCTGATCTCGGAGGTCGGTGCTGATACTGGGAAAAGAGCCTGGAGGAAGACCATCAAGTGGACCAACAGCCAGGGTCGAGTCTACAAGCTGACTACCGGGGAAGGAAACATACCGGACACTGATTCCGAGTCTGAGTCTGAGTCTGAGTCAGAGTCCGAGTCTGAGTCTGTATTCGAGTCTAAGGGGTCTGGTGCTAGAGTCCAAACTGTAACCCCCCTCCCTATAGTCACTACCACTGGAGCCTCGGGGTCTGTCCCGAAGGCACTCCCAATCCCGCCTCTGACCAATGATCAGATGGCTGCTCTCTTCGAGCTGTTTTCCAAATTTTCTATCAATAATAACGAAAACCGTTCCGCTTATGACTTGTATTATTTTCAAAATATTTCCAATTTCAAAAGTATTTTTTGCAATGACATTGAGAAACCCGATGAACAGGTGTCCTTACCTCCGCGTCTGATCGAACAGCTGGAACAGAGGGAATCCCGAGATCCGGTAATCGAAGAAACCGAGTCTATCAATGTGGGAACAACCTTAGAGCCCCAGATGCTTAAGATAGGGTTATCTTTAGATCCCGAGGAGAGACAACAACTCACAAACCTCCTCCAAGAGTTCAAAGATGTCTTCGCATGGTCCTACAAGGACATGCCGGGGATAGATCGGGAAATAGCTGAACACCGTATACCCATCAAAGATGGATGCAAGCCGGTAAAATAGAAGCTTCGAAGAATGAAGCCCGAGTGGTCTCTCAAAGTCAAAGAAGAAGTAGACAAACAATTCAAAGCAGGCTTTATACAAGTGTCTGAATATCCAGACTAGGTTGCGAACATCGTGCCGGTACCCAAGAAGGACGGCAAGGTACGGGTATGTGTAGATTTCCGAGACCTTAACAAGGCTAGCCTAAAAGACGATTTTCCGTTGCCACACATCGACATATTGGTGGACAACACGGCTGATCATGCTCTTCTATCATTTATGGACGGGTATGCCGGATACAACCAAATCAAGATGGCAAAAGAAGACATGGGTAAAACCACTTTCACTACACCATGGGGTACTTATTGTTATACAGTTATGCCGTTTGGGCTCATTAATGTCGGGGCCACTTATCAACGAACAGCCACGACCTTATTACATGACATGATGCATAAGGAAGTGGAGGTCTATGTGGATGACATGATTGTTAAGTCTAAAAACCGAGATGGACATGCTACTGCCCTAAGAAAATTTTTCACCCGATTACGCAAGTACAACATGAGGTTGAACCCCCAAAAGTGCAGTTTCGGAGTAACATCAGGCAAATTACTAGGCCATATCGTTAGCCAACGCGGCATCGAGGTCGACCCAGCTAAAATCAGAGCCATTACCGAGATGCAACCACCTAAGACCGAAAAGGAAATAAGGGGGTTTCTCGGAAAAGTCCAATATATCAGCCGGTTTATCTCAAAGCTAACCATGGTATGTGAGCCCATTATCAAGAAACTGAAGATAGGGGAACGGGTGCTATGGGATGATAAATGTCAAACGGCTTTTGACAGAATCAAGGAAATCCTGTCTGCTCCGCCAGTGCTAATGCCACCTCAACCCGGTTTGCCTTTGTCATTATACCTAACAACGACTGAGACAGCCATGGGGGCTATGCTGGCTCAGACAGTCGATTCAGAAGAACGGGCTATTTACTACATCAGTAAAAAGTTCCTGGAATACGAATGCAAGTATACAATGCTCGAGAAAACGTGCCTAGCTCTGGTTTGGGCCACTAAAAAGCTCAGACACTACATGCTCAGTCACGAGGTACATGTTCTGTCCAAAATGGATCCGATCAAATACTTGTTTGAAAAGCCCATTCTTAATGGAAGAATGTCCAGATGGACCTTAATGCTAGCTGAGTTTGACCTCAAGTTTGTACCTTTAAAAGCCATCAACGGCCGGGTGGTAGCCGAGTTCCTCGCCGACAGCCCAATATCTGAAGAGGGCTATACCGATACTTGGGCCTTTCCTGACGAAGACATATTCCATACTGACACCGAAACTTGGGATCTATATTTAGATGGAGCATCCAACTTTCGAGGGTTCGGAGTCGGTATTCTCCTTATATCACCACAGGGGGAACAGACCCCGTTATCCATCAAATTAGACTTTGATGTAACAAACAATGCGGCCGAGTATGAAGGATGCATCCACGGGTTGCAAGCGGCTGCTGATTTGGGAATTAAAAATCTCCGGGTTCACGGGGACTCGTCCCTAGTCATCAATCAAGCCCTTCAAAAATGGAAAACTCGGAATGCCAATCTCGTGGCTTACCAAGCACGAGTAAGGGTTCTAGAGAAGCAATTCCAGAAGGTAGAATATATCTATCTCCCACGTGAAGAAAATCAGTTCGTGGACGCACTTTCCAAATTGGCATCCTTACTAAACATCCCGGAACATATGCCCAGTATGCCAATCTGTGTCGAAAGACGGTCCGAGCCAGCGTATGTCAACGCCATTCAAGATATTGAGATCACCGATCCAGAACCTTGGTACCAGGCTGTTCTAACCTATTTGACTACGGGAGAATATCCACCAGGAACTGAAAATCGAGCCAAGAAAGCCCTGCGAAGACTGGCCACCCAATTCATTCGTACGGACGACGGTCAGTTATACAAAAAGACGGCACAGGGGGCTTTACTCCTATGTATCGACAAAACACAGGCCGAAAAAGTGATGGCTGAAGTACACGACGGTGAAAATGGTCCGCATATGAACGCTCATATGCTAGCCCGAAAAATCATGAGGCTCGGATACTACTGGAACAGTATGGAGACCGACTGTCAATCATATGTCAAACACTGCCATAATTGTCAAATTTTCGGCAATGTTCAACACATGCCATCGTCCCTACTGTACACCATGACCTCGCCATGGCCATTTTCGACATGGGGAATCGATATAATTGGAAAAGTGAACCCTTCCGGGACGGGAGGTCACTGTTTTATTTTGGTAGCTATCGGCTATTTCACCAAGTGGGTCGAAGCGGAATCATACCGTGTCTTGAACGCCAAGCACGTGGCCAAGTTTATCCAGAATAAAATAATATGCCGATACGGGATCCCACACGAGTTTATCAGTGACCATGGGACCCACTTTCAAGCCGAAACCGCTACTTTGCTAGCGAAATACAAAATCCAGAGGCATACATCTTCGCCGTACCGTCCCCAAACAAATGGAGCGGTAGAAGCTGCTAATAAGACAATTGTCACCATACTTAAAAAGATGGCTGATAATTATCGGGACTGGCCCGACAAAATACCCTTTGCCCTGTGGGGATACCGGACGTCGATCCGAACTGCAACCGGGGCAACTCCATATTATTTAACATATGGCATGGAAGCGGTCCAGCCAGTCGAGTTGGAGATACCGTCTCTCAGAATTTTACTAGAAAGCCAAGTGCCCGAAGCAGATTGGGTTCAAGCTCGATATGACTCGTTAGTTCTCTTGGACGAACGACGGTCGCGGGCTCTCAATAACATCCAAATATATCAAAAAAGAATCAAACGGGCCTTTAACAAAAGAGTTAGGCCCAGGAATATCAAGGAAGGCGATTTGGTCCTAAAATCGGTTCGTGCCTTACTACCGGTTGACCCAAGGGGAAAATTCAAACCCAATTGGGTTGGGCCATACCTAGTCAAGAAGGTTCTATCAGGAGGAGCAGTAATGCTGACGGACCTGGACGGGAATGAATTTGTCAACCCAACCAACCTAGACCAGCTGAAGCGCTACTACCCCTAAACCTTATCTCAAATGTCATTTGCAAAAATTATTTAAAAACACCTTTTTTCAAAAATTTTAAGCAAGTCAATAAGTTTGGATTATTTATCCTACTGTCGCACGTCTTGAACTCATAGTCTTGGTGTATTTCGAAATTGCAAAATAAATCTGCGCTTGAACTACGTTTGGTTTGATTCTGCTAATCGCGGATACGTAGGCAACCCCTCAAAAGGGCACAACCACCGCAATAACGAAAAAGACAGAAACAGTTTCACTAATATAGTCCTTCCATTATTCCAAAAAAAAACACCGATAAACTGGGTAATACAAAATTACAAAAGCCACAAAAAAAACACACAACAAAAGTAGTAATAATATCTAAATAATAATAGCAGGAGACTAGTATCCGGGCATCTTGCCCTTGCCCTTATCCTTCGGGTCTTGTGGAGCCCGAGGTCGCCGGGGTGGAGAAGATCGTTCCCGAATAACCACGGGAACCTCCTTGGCCCGAGTCCTCTTCTTCGACAGAGGATCTTTAGCTATTGTCACGGGCCCCAGTCGAGCCCGTATATGCTCTGGCAACCTGTCTTTAGGACCAAGTCGGTCCTGGACTAAAAGCCTGGCTCCTGGTCTCCTCTCCAAATTTGTCTGGGGGCTCACTTCCCCCCGAGCACCTCTAGCATCGGACCCCCTAGCTCGAGTCCTAGCTCCTCTCCTCTGACTTGGCCTCAGACGGACTATCGGAGCTTGAACCTCCCCTTCAGCAAAAAAAGTCTTTGTTATCTTTAACTTTCTCCCGTCAAAGCAGGTCGAAGGCCTCATCAACCTTCAGAGCAGCACGAGCTTCGGCAGTCTCGGCTTTGGTCCACCTTTCATAAGAATAAGACACCCAGGTAGAATGAAGCGACTTGGGAACGGACCAAGTAGTTCGGGTATACCATCTCTGAATCCAGGTGTCACACATAATGTCGGTCAGCTGGGTAGGTGCATTCACAACTGTCTCGTTCTCCGGGATGCGCTGAGTCCACCCATACTGCCTGAGTATGCGGTCAGGATAGAGGTGAACTGTGTGGCTAAAGGACAGAATCACCAGGTAGCGGGCCTTGTCTCCAGACGCCAGACCCGTCCAATCATAAATTGGCCACCATAGAACCACCCATCGTATCAATGGACCACGATGGAATGTTAATTCTTCCTCCCAATATTTCTGGGTAGTCAGGCAGGACGAGTCAGTAGGCCGTCTCCTTGTCATCACCTGGTTGAACCAATATTGACTCGGGTTGGGAGGAGGCTCGATCTTTGACAACCTTTCAAATAGCCAAAGCTGAAAAGAAAAGCAACGTTTATGAGATTCCGGACAATTCAGCGTCCACATAAGGGCACTCGATCGAGTGCTGGGGTCACTCGATCGAGTGGCACCCCTAAAACGAGGCAGAATGCTCCTTTACGAGAGCACTCGATCGAGTGCCAGGGTGACTCGGTCGAATGCCCCCCCTGTAGTAGCACGTCGCGAAAAATAAAAAAAAATTGAAAAAAAAAAAATTGAAAAAAAAATCGAAAAGGAGAAAAGCGATATACCTGCAGCAGACGGGTGCTCCCAGTGAAACGGGCTGACTCATCCCTCTTTCGGTTGTCCAAGCCCTAAATAATTTCCCCCGTGATCAACGATGCGGGACTACACTCCGTCTCCATAAGGTCAGCAATGACGAGAAGACGAACGCTACCCATGCAAGACAGCAGGTCCTTATGGCCTTCGAAGGCATACACGTGCAGCATACAGAAGGCGAACGCCCTACGGCTATGAATGGGCGTAACCTGAATGTCATACGGGTTCATAAACTTCTCAGCTAAGGCAAGCAGAGAAACGGTATCCCCTTCAAGCATGCGGGATACTTCAGCGTGGGAAAGCCCCAAAAATTCCCGTAGTTTCCTCCTGGGGTCCCGAACTGAGAAAGGGACGGCAGGACGGAGCAATGGACTCCACCCTCCTATGGCAGCAATTTCCTCAGGGAGAGGACAGATCTCGCCCCGAGGGAAGGCGAAAACATGGTAAGTGTCATCCCAGAAGGTCAGACAGGCATCGAGGAAATGGCGGTCCACGTGCATCTGACGAAACGTGAACAGCTGAAATATGCCCGACTGTCTCAAGGCTACTTTGCTCGCATCCCTAAAACGGTGTGCCCAATCTTGCAGCATGTTGATCAGATGATCGATAGCCATGATAAAGCTTTTTCTTGAAAGGAATAAGGTTTTCTTTTGAGGAGAAGATGAAGCTTTTTTTTTGAGTTGTGACAAAGGAAGGAGCCAGGGTGATGTATTTATAACACCAAAACCCTGGAGCATCCCCTGCAGCTGTGCCTCCTTGGCCCAAGCGGGCCTAGACATACAGGCCCGACCCATGACTCTTCCCACAGACACAGGAATTTAGCCATCCCGAGCAGTCTGTCAAAATTCAAAAATTCAAAAATTCAAAATATATACATTCCATTTTTCTTTTTTTTCTTTTTTTTTCCCAAAAAATTTTTTTTGCAATCATCCAAATTTTTATTCCCCAGCGCGAGTCATTTTCCTACCTACGTGTTGCATACATTTTATGTGACTTATACAGGTACGACTCAAACAGGGACATGCAACCCTCTAAAATCTCCCCAGCGGAAGCCCAAGGCGGCATTTTCCCGGAATGGTACGGGATGAGCCCACATATAGGCGCACCCAGGACTTATGCTACAAGTCCGATTCCCCACGGAGTTATCATCATCAGCTCAGGTATGATTTCTAACTTATGGCTGGCGAGCCCTTCACGCGAGTCTAATGGACTATAAACGACCCGATCGGAAGTCTACCAGGTCTTAATTGACTTGGTAGCTACTCTGACTTTCGCCCTGTCCAAGCCTCAGTCAGAGTGGGGGCTCTGTAGACACCCGCATTTTGACTGCCAGGTGTCTATGGTAGTTTCCAAAAAACACCCGATGATGATCGGACGCTAACATGTTCTAACGCGCTCGGATACGGGCTCGAAATCAATAATGTCCGGCATGGGCTTTTAACGGGATACAAATCTCACAAAACCAACCTCAAATTCAGGCCCAGTGGGTCGTTCCGAGCAAAATGAGACTAATTTGGGTCAAAACCGACACCAAAAGTAATTCCCGTCTTTTAGCGACCGGGTCAAAACTCAAATCAATCGGGTCAAGACAAAGCCGGCACAAAAAGCGACCTGATACGTTCGAAATCAGCCAAGATCAGCCAAATCAATCCAAATTAATGTCAAATCAATCACAATCAATCAAGAGCAAATCAAGGCAATCACGCCCAAAATAACCCGAGTGGAGCCTCACAAAAATGGTCCAGGTGCATCCGCGAGGGCACTCGACCGAGTGCACCCGCGCCACTCGGTCGAGTGACCCATGTGTCGGGGCTCCCTATAAATACCCGTCAACCTTTGACACAAACAGGACGCTGGGAACACTTTTCACCCTTCAAAAATTCAGCCAACCTTGCACTCATCTTACACCCTACACTTTGCAACACCATTCTCGACATCACAATACACACGAAACCGAGCCATACATACACACCATCAACTCCTCCTACATATCTCGACGTTCCCGTGCCATTGCCGCCGTTTGACGAACCATATCCCGAGAAGCAAGAACATGTAGGTTGAGGGTGTGACAATTCAACACCGACTTTTCCTTCTTCATCCTTTTTCTCGATCTTTTATGTATATTTATATTTATGCTTATAGTATTATATTTAGTCGATAGTAACGACATTACTAACATCTAACATTTATTTCTTGCATCTAACATCTAACGCCAACATTTTACTTATCGCATTTTAATTATCGTTATGTACATTTTATTATAATATTATGTACCGCATATGTATATATATTTTTACGTAATAATTTCAAAACTCGGACCCAAACACGTTTAATTACGATGATCATTTTTATGGTTCGTTTATTAACACGATCCCGATCATTCGTAGTTGAACGCGTATACATCCATTTCTACGATTAGTACGGAACCCGTTGACACGAAAATCGACATCTCATAATCCGTAAGGATTAATTTCAATGTCGTGCCGTAGAGGGACTCAATTTCGTCACTAATCAAAATTTTCAAAGCTAATAAAACATGACTATAATATCGAAAAACAAATTTCAATTTAAACGACAATATTTTTATAAAATTCCGATAACGGTATTATAATCGTATGCATACGCGATTATGGTACCGGAAACCAAGTTAAATACAAATCATGCGATATTTGTATTTGATTTGGCAAATCATCGATTTAAACACATAAAAATACACGAGTCACTACTCGTACAGGGGCTACTCGACCGAGTACGTAAGCTACTCGATCGAGTAGCACCCAAAAAATTGGGCAGTAGCCACGATTAATGACACACTCGACCGAGTCAGATCACAATTCGGTCGAGTGGGTCCTGTAACCCAAAAAACCGAGGGCCTCGATACACATTTCGAGCCTCGTCCTTTTTTTTGACTCTAGTCATCACGTGTAAAGACAATCACGTGACCCTCCTTTCTTCAAAACCCACACATGTCACGACACCTAAAACAATTTTGATCGACGGTCTCACTATTAATTTTGCGTTGACGACTCCGTAGTCGTATCCGACGCATAATTAATTTAGACCCCAATTTATCGACATGATAAATTGGGACAAGGCATCGGGATTTAGGATCGGGCTAGCACCACGCCTAGGTCCTATATCCCCGTCCTTCGGTTAGTACATAAAATAATATGTATTTAATTGAAGTTAGTCCATTTACACAATTCACGGTCTAGTTTATACACGGGTCCGTTTGTAATTATTGCTCGTCATTTCGATTATATATATTTTGGCTATTATGTTTTTTTGTTCATCGTATTGTGAATTCCGGGTTGTATTCCGTCCGTGTAATTTGTAACCGATTTATTTTGCTTTGCTTTATTTATTTGCGTTTTACCGCTTTTAAATGAACCCTCGCATGCTAAATCACTTCGACAATAACATAGATGCATTAAATTGACGTAGCTCACATTTAATTCGCATGCTTAGCTAAAACGCTGCTTGCATATCATTTCACCGAATCACTAACGCGCATATTAGAAAGTCAAACGATGTCTTAGTAGAGGCCGCTAAGTGCGGGTGGGGTTGGGTGTCCTTAGTGGGCTTCCCAACACGTACCCTCACCCCTTACTCAGAACCTCGGTTTCCGGATGCCCGAAACCGTTGGCGCACGAGAGTCATTCTTTACACGATTACCGGTATAGATGGTATCGGTATCGCAATGCAAAGGGACGAGCCCAATAAACTCTAAAACCGAGATGGACCATACTTTGTGTATGGTCCATAGCGATATAGAGTGGGCTCGAACGGTTCCGAATAACCATAAAATTCGGTGGCGACTCCATTTCGACTTAGATTTCAATTCCATCCATTCTCATATGGAGGTGCATTCGCCTACCCAAAACCCGTGCGTGGCCGCGTCGGGGTGGACCTACGTCATGTCCACAATAATGTTGCGTAGTAAATTCAGAGGCGTTTCTGGCCGCCCCCCCCCCCCCCCCTAATTCGGGGAAAAAAATTTAAAAATTGCAAAACCGAAGGGAAATGAAACAGTTAGAGGACTAGATGTGGAATTTGGAAGGACACAAAAATAGAGTTCTTGGAGATCTAAACAAAACTAGACAACTAGGGAGTAGTAAATTAGAAATTCACATTAACTTAACATAATTACTAGAATTTACCTACTATTAAAAAAAACCCAAAATTTACACTGCTCAGAAATTAAAAATTAAAAACGCCTCTTGCTTTCTGCGTTTCTGGTTTGGATCTGTCGCTTGTTGAAGGTCGGTGCGACGCTGCCCCTGGTTGCCTGTCCGTTAGTCCGTGAGTTCGCTGGTCCTCACTCCTCAGACCTCCGTCAGTCCGTGAGTTCGCCGGTCCTCACTCCTCAGACCTTAGTTATCAGACATCACTCGGTAAAACCCTCTCAAACTCTCATAAACTAATAATTTGTGATTTTGTGATGTTTTTTGTTGGAATTTTGGGTGACTATGTAGCTATAAATGATAAATCTCACACCTTAAATTTATAATTACTGATTTACTTGATTATTGATTAGACTAAAATTGGGGATAAAATTGAATTGTAAAGTTAGGGTGTTTTCAGTTTTCTTTTAAGGAGTATATCAGTATATGTAAAAGACTAAAAGATGGAATATTGGAATGGGGAAAAAGTATTAAAGTGATGAACTGAATTGCCGAATTGGTGAATTGAAAGTTTGAAAATGTTTGTCAAGTTGTGATTGTTAATTTGTTTGTTTGCCTTCAGCAATGTCAAGTTGTACCTTCTTATTTAATAAAAAAAGGTGATTTATTTAATTATATAATTAATAGAGTAGTAAAGTAGACAAAGTAGTAACAGTGTAGCAGTATAGTACGAAGCAGTGTAGAGTGTGGTATTTTTATGTACTAGTTTTATTTATTCATAAAATTAATGTTAGAAGTCAAGTACTTTATTTGTTTTGACATTGTACTTATGGTGTATCAGGTAAATGAGGAAGACTAAATCAAATACGAGACTTATATCCAAATTTTTTCACTAGTGGAAAGTCACAAAAAGCATCATCATCATCTTCTCGATCCTCATGATAACCAACCTCAAGTCGAAATTATTGATGAAATACCTCCAATTCAAGAAGATTCAATTCATGAGGAAACTTCTTTCGTTCCATCTCCAAATGACCCAAATGACAATGTTGATGATGATGATTGTATTTATGATGTTGATTATCTTCCCCATGATTCCGGAAAAAGAATTCTCATCTCATCCTATCCTCCTAATGATCAAGATATGGTTAAGAGGGGATTCATTGGTAAAGGAATTTATCAACCACGTAATTACAATTTTCCTCAAACGGATTTTGGGTCCGCGCTTGCACCTTGTAAGCGTAGGTTTAATGTTGATTGGTATGACAAATATTCGTGGCTTGAATATAGTATTGAAAAAGATGCGGTCTTTTGTTTTATATGCTACTTATTTAAAGATAAAACAACTACTCCTGTCGGTGATAAGTTTGTGGCTGGCGGATTTAGAAGTTGGCATAAAGCTAATGAAAGATTTTTTAGGCATATTGGGTCGAGAGTTGACAGTGCTCATAAGCAAGCCCAGGAAAAGTTTACTTTGTTCAACAATCCAAAAACATCAATTGTTTAAAAGTTTCACAAGACAAGCATGGAAATGAGTGTCCGTTATAAAGCTCGTCTTACTCATTCAGTTGATTGTTTGAGATATCTCCTAGGACAAGGCTTGGCATTTCCTGGACATGACGAAAAAGAAACTTCAAGTAACAGAGGTAATTTTATTGAACTTTTACAATGGCATTATACATGCTTGTGCTACAGAGACTATTAAACTTATTCTTGAAGAGCTTGGACATAACTATTTTGGCATATTAGCGGATGAGTCTAGTGATGTGTCTCACAAAGAACAATGGGCCATTTGTTTGAAATTTGTTGATAAGAATGGGAGAGTTTGTGAAAGGTTTCTTGGTATAGTGACAGTGGATGATACTTGTTCTATGTCACTTAAGGGTGCAATTCAAAAAATGATTGTGGATCATAAGTTAAGCATGTCCAAAATTCGTGGTCAAGGTTATGATGGAGCTAGTAATATGAGGGGTGAGATTAATGGTTTAAAAACTTTAATTATGAATGAAACTTCGTCGACCTATTATATTCATTGTTTTGCTCATCAACTTCAATTAACCCTTGTTGTTGTTGCTAGAGACAATTCTGATTGTAAATGGTTTTTTGAACAACTAAATCATTTGGTGAATCTTATGGGGGTTTCTTGTAAATGGAAAGAAATGTTTAGAGTTGTTCAAGCTCAGAATATTGTCAAAAATTTAGGATTGGGTGAAATTCGAAGTGGACGAGGTTTGATGTAACACCCGCTATTTTTCCTAGCGTTTTTGTCTTTACCGTTATGACTCTGTCATAACTCTGTCACATTTCGGCCTTGCATTTCATCTTTTTCCTAGCTCTATTTTCATTTTTGAGTTTAATGACATTTATTTATATTTTAGAAAGATTTTTAATTCTTTTAAATCCATTTATTTGATTTTCCTCGTAAACTATTTATTTTCCGCGAGGAATTCTATTTCTCTACGAATTAACGTTTTTAAGCTCGGATTTAAGTTATTCCTATTCCTAAAAATATTTAAATACATTTATATAATATCTTCAACTAAGAAATATTTCTACTTACTAAAAATAAGCCATTTATGATTTTTATTACGAAGTTCGTAAATAAGTATTTTCCAACGCGCGGTTTACTCGAATTGCTTTGAAATACCTTTAACGATTTTACGATTCTTCTTTTCATCAACTTACAAATTATTTGGGACATTTTCCCCATGTTTTGGACCGACCCATCTCCTTGTCGCACGTTTACTACGTTTTCATCTTTACGTTTCATTTTATTACGTTAAAACGTAATTACGTAATTATTTTCTTTTCATTTATTTGATACATTATGATCAACCTTTCATTCTCCCACCTATCACTATTTTGGCTGGTCATTTGGTATATTTCTACATAGTTTTCATCACAATTTATCATCATTTATGCTTAGAAACCATTCATTTCTTTCTTACATTCATTTTTCTCATAAACAAAAAAAAATACTCTTTCGATTCCCTCAAAAAAACGTGACATCCTCCAGCAATCCTACGATGATTCTTGCTCCAATTCGAGTCATAATCGTCTCCTTTTTATCGTCAAATTAATCGTCATTGTGTAGACACCCGCATTTTTGCCTGCTAGTGTCTATAGCAGTTCCCGACAAAACACCCGATGATGATCGGACGTAAACATGACTTAATACGCTCGAATACGGACTCAGAATCAATAGTATCCGACGTGGACATTTAGCGGAGTGCAAATCTCTCAAAACCGACCTCAAATCCAGGCCCAGTGGGCCGTTTCCAATAAAATGAGACTAATTTGGGTCAAAACCGTCACCGGAAATAAAACCGTCTTTTAGCGACCGAGTCAAAACCCGGTCAAAGTCGAATCCCGAGACGAACCAGCCTCACATTATGTCCAAGTACACAAAATGAATCAAGTCACAACAACCAAATCATTCAAAAAAAGTCAACAAATCATTCCTAAAATATCTCATCCTAATTGATCCACTCGATTGAGTGGATTAACCCACTCGGTGAGTGGAGACTCAAAAAACGAACCAGATTCATTTTCAAAGGCACTCGACCGAGTGCACTAGGGCCACTCGATCGAGTGACCCTATGTCGTGGGGTTCTCCTATAAATACCCCATCAACCCATCACATTAAGGAAGACTTTTCCCATCATATTCTTCAGCCAACTTTACCTTCAAAAACCCTACATTTTTCAGCCATATCAAGTTACAAATCATCACCATTTTCGACATCACCATATACACATCCTCTCTACACACACACATACAATCAAAAACTCGAGATCAAAACTCGCCAAAGACGTTGAGGGTGTAATTCAAATCCCGACATCTCTTTCTCCTTTCTCTTTTCTTTTTGATTATGTATATATATGTATTATTATTATTATTATTATTATTATTATTATTATTATTATTACTAACCGCTAACACTAACATTTTAATTTTGTGTATACTAACTCTCTAATCTAACACTTTTATTTATCGCAATCTAACATTTTTTATTTATTGTATCTAACACCTAACATTTAATTTCATCGTTTACTAATTTTTATCCTTTCGTCATTAACATATTAATACCGTGTATATATATATTTATATAATATTAAAATTCGGATCTTAACACGTTTGACTACGATGATCATCCAAAGTCCGTTTAATCTCTTTACGAGTCACGACGGAGGTGGCACCCTTTCGAGGAGCGCCGCCCCAATGTACTCAAGGGCATAACGCGATCGTGATTGCTCATAGTTGAACGCGTAAGACTCCATTTCTAAGATTAGTACGAGATCCGTTGAGGCGAAAACCGACATCACATAATCCTTTAGGATTAGTATCGATGTCGTGACGCGGAGGACTATAATTTCATTATTAATCAAACTTTTCAATCACATAATAGCATATTTCATAAAATCCCGATAACGGTCTCATAATTGTATAATACACGTTTATGACATCGAGAACCGAGTTGAATTTAAATAATGCAATATTTTTATTTAACTCGGTCAATTATCGAATTCAAACAAATAAAAATGAAACGAGCCATGCCTCGTACAGGGGGCACTCGATCGAGTGCCATGGGCCACTCGATCGAGTAGCACCCCAAAAATCGGGCAGTAGCTACCTTAAAGGCGCACTCGACCGAGTCCATGCCATGACTCGATCGAGTGGGTCCTGTAGCCCAGAAATCCGAGCGCTTCGATCATCATTTGAGCCTCGTCATTTTTTACGACTTTTAGTCGACACGTGTAAAGTCAATCACGTGATCCTATTTTTCAAAACTCATGCATATCATATCACTTAAAACGACTTTGATCGACGGTCTTGCACTATTAATCTTGTGTCGACGACTCTTTAGTCGTATCCGACACATAATTAATTTAGACTCTATTCCTCGATGTGATAAGTCGGGACAAGGCATCGGGATTCGGGATCGGGCTAGCATCACGCTTAGGTTCCATATCTCCGTCCTTCGCTTAATACGCAATATAATGCGTAATTAATCGAAGTTCGTCCGTTTGCACGGTCTAGTTTATATTTATTATATACGGGTCCGTTTCTAGTTAACATTTGCTGCTTATAATTCAATAATTCTATTTTATTGCTCGTTGTATTGTGAATTCCGGGTTGTATTCCGCCCGTGTAATTTGTAATTTATTTACGAGTTTTCTATTATTTGATGTTTGCCATTTATTTATTCAAATGAACATCACATGCTAAATCACTTTGACGTGAATCAAGATGCATTAAAATGACGTAGCTCACATTTAATTCGCATGCTTAGCCGAAAACGTTGTTTGCATATCATTTAGTCGTTTCACTAGCGCGCGCACACGAACACGAACGATGTCTTAGTAGAGGCCGCCATGTGCGGGCGGGGTTGGGTATCCTTAGTGGGCTTCCCAACACGTACCCTCACACCTTACTCAGAACCTTGGTTTCCGGATGCCCGAAACCATTGGCGCTCGAGAGTCATTCTATATACGAAAGCCGGTTTAAACGGTATCGATATTGCAATGCAAAGGGACGAGCCCCATAAACTCTGAAATCGAAGTGGGCCATACTTTGTGTACAGCCCATGACGATATAGAGTGGGCTCGTATGGTTCCGAATAACCACAAAATTCGGTGGCGACTCCATTTTGACTTAAATTTCGAACCCGAGAACAATCTCACCACGAGATTCATTCGCCTACCCAACCCCGCGCGTGGCCGCGTCGGGGTGGACCTACGTCATGTCCACAATTTAGCGACTCCGCCGGGGATACCTGATGTACCACATGTCATCGGGGTTCCTAGGGTGAGACTCGAAGAGAAATAGTTCATATATTAGTGTGCGCGCATTAGTTTAATGATTCATGCATAACCCAAATTTTGCCCGGGCCGGTTACTTGTGACCGACGTCCCACTATACTGCGGTGCATTCTTACATGGGTGCGCTAAAGACTTTGATGGCGGAACTCGTATGTGTTTTGCGGCATGTCCTAAGACCAACTCGGCTTAGGGAGTCCGTCCTGATTTACGAGAATGCCATCGTTGTTGGTATAGACCCCATTTCGACCGACCGGGACTTAGCGTAATGCATACATAAGCGTCGTTATAATGCTTGTTTGACTACGTGCTACTTGGTTTTCGTGTCATTTTTCAAAAACCGTCATTTCAAAAAATGCATCTTTCCCAAAATACCAAATTTTGAAAAACCCGAAATACCGTCCGTTTTGGGTGTCGTCTTTTCAAAATATTCAAATTCAAAAACTCAGAATGTTGCCAAATTTTTGACTTACGATTTGACTCAAAATAGCCTATTTTTAGCCGGCATGCTTCCCATTTCAAATTTCGAATCTCCGAGATACGATTCTCGATTTCCTAATCTTCGTGATGCCATTCGCGATTTTCAAATCTTTGAGATGCCATTCTCGATTTTCAAATCTCCGAGATACCGTTTCCGATTTTCAAATCTTCGGGATCTTATTTTCGATTTTCAAATTTTCGGAAATTTATTTTCGATATTCAAATTTTCAAAATTCCAAATATTCAACTTATCAAAAAAAAAAAAACTCGACCCTGTCGGCATGCTGCCAATTTCAAAAGACGGGATCGCCTCCTCAATTTTCAAAACGCGAAGTTACTCGCAACCATTCTAATATTTCAAAATGTCCGGTCCTATTGGCCCACTACCAATTTCAGGACCATCCTCTCAAAATTCAATCATTTTTTTTCAAAACCTTCATAATCATAGGACCTACCGTAATCCGTGTGTCGGGTCTTTTCGTAATTTGTCGAAGGTCTATAGCGTCGAAACTCCGTCGATCCTACATCACGGGTTTCTTCCCCATTCTCGTCCGCATTTTTCTAAAGGCATAACCGACCAACACGAGTCATACACTCGTAAATGGAAGGTTCGTCTAAACACTCGAGTCCTAGCTAGAAAGTCACACGCGATCTTCCCTCCGACAGGACGGTCCCCACGACCTTTCCTAGGGGAATTTTGCCCGTCTTTCAATCCGTTAGTCGAGTCATCCCAATTCAAGTTCTTTAACTTAAGGGTCTACCCTAATCACAGGGTCTATCCTTATTCAAGTCAAGTCAAGGGTCTCTAGCGTCGAAACTCTGCCGATCTTACATCGCGAGTTTCTTCCCTTACCCCGTCTGCCTTTCCTCGAGGCCGAGTCAACCTTTTACAAGGCATAACCCTATAACAAAAGGTTTGTGGTCCTTACATCTAAGGGTCACTCGTCCGACACTCGAGTCTTAGCAAAACCTACAATCTCACTCGGGGGCTACCCTTCAGCAGAGAGATCAATCACGGTTGCTCTAAGGGTCATGTCCTACACGTGGTGTCTCACGTATGTCACTTTCGAGTCGTTCAGATGCCGCACCATCTGAGTCCTATCAGAGTCTTCAGTCTCACTTGGGGGCTGTCCTCCACCCGAGTAGTCGACCACGGTCACCCTAAGGGGTACCTTACGTTCATCATACACCAGCGTCCTTATGATGCTTTTCTTCGAGTCGTAACTATGCTACGAACACTCGAGTCACCTAGGTTTAGGTCGCCACGGTTGGTCCGAACACGTGATGCGGTCAAACACGGTCGTCCCATTTTCGGACTCACCCTCGTGTAGCTTGAAGTCTCATCGTCGAGTCCAAGCCAGGGTCGTTACCTCGTCTAGGTCAACGTTCGAGTATCCCGGTTCAAGAGTCTTTGTCGACCCGTCACCCCGGGCCGTGTCTAGTTTGACTCCCTCTCTTGCATTTGCGCAAAGTCGAGTTTAGGCGAGTCGTGGCACCTGTCGTTTTCTCCAATCAAGGACCTTACCAAAAAAAGAAACAACCAACCGAGCATCCGGAAGTCCGGATTTGATTCGAGTCTAAGTCTGAGTCCGAGTCTAGGATACTCTACATCCTCATTTCAAAGTCAGAGTCAGAGTCAACTGTATTCTCTCCTCTTTTTTCAATCCAATGAAATCAACCTTTTCTATTTCTCATATATGCTTTCCTTATGTGTTTCCGAGAACATGATGAACACCATCATACACTGTGAGCACATGCACGTGACTATTATAGGCACATCTATAATGACTGCAGGAACTGAGGAACGTGTTTTCCTTTACCTATTCCATGTCTGGTATAGAAAGCCACAAAACTACCCCTAGTAGGAGCAGTATCGAATCCTATGACAAATCTAGGTAGTCTCCTAGTTTGGGTTCAAGACGGGAGGCAAGCCCATTTCCCACAATAAACACCCCTCCAATAAGACCGACCAATCCCTACCTTAGGTTTTAGTCTGACCAGAAGGAAAAAGAAACGTCGTAGACATGATGCCAAAAAAAATCCAACTCGGGACGATGCTCCCACCAGCCTGCTCGGAATTATGATGACAATACCAAGATCCAAACCACCATGCTTACCGTAGAGTACTCCAACGCGAGTTGCACTCACACAAACACCAACTATGCTTACACCTTAGAAAGGTCTAACTTCAAAAGCCTAATCCAACTGATAGGCCCAACCCCGAATCCACCCACAACATCATGGGAGGGGATTACCGTGAAAAAAAAACTGGACAAAAAAAATCAAAAGTCCAAGGAAAAAGCAAAAGGCCAAACAAAAGAGCCGGCCATAAAAAAAAAGAACCCTCAACATCCCCGACCAGATACGGTCAATCCCTTGACCGGGGCACGGTCAACTCAAATGAAGAATCCCACGACTGGGGCTAAGAGGTCAACCCCCAAAAAAAAGAATTCAAATACCCATGACCGTGGTCAACGGTCAGCTCAAGTGAAAGTCCCTTGACCGGGGTACAGTCAATTCAAAAATTATCAATGGCCATACCATCAAATAGGAGAGAAACAATCAAGCTGGTTAACTAACACCGCACTTAGCCTTCCCACATTACAACCTTCAAGACCTTCCCGAGACCTAGGCTAAGAGACAGCCCAGAATTTTGAGGATTCAAGCTCCATAGGATACCCCTAACCATTAGGGCCAGACATGGAAATCAGATCCCACATTATCAACCTACCGCGATCGAAGTTCGAGTCATTTTTACTCGACTTCCCCCTTTCCTACCACATTACAATACCTTACCCTCGAAGCTTTAGCTCCACAAAATCGAGCTCCAGATTTCAAATCATCAAAGCCACTTTCTACCTGGCACCACATTTCCAAAAACATCCAAACCAGTTACCAACCCCAAACACGGGAACTCAACCTGCGGTCGGCATAGAACATGCCCAAATAGTTCACACCACCTCTGGGGGCTACCCCGGAGAACGCTCACAGTCACGGGATCAACATCCTAACTGTTCTGGCCCTTTGATCAAGACATCATTGGGAATTCACCTAGCCTACACCATCGCTATGGCTAGTTACACACAAAGCCCTAATAAACTAGGCACCATAATATATCTTCCAATCCATTGAACTACGGCTTGGTTTGATTTCACTACACGTGAATACGTAGGCAGCCTTTCAACAAAGGCACAACCAACCACATTAACAACAAATTCAAAAAGCACCATCATTCCGGTCACGACACTGTCATGTTCTCAACAGCTAGCTTTGTCGTCCTGGAGGCTTCTCTTAGGCAGAAGACTCCCATCCACTCACATAATCCAAATGATTTTCAAAAACTAGCCTCCTTTCTATAGAGTGTCCTAGTACTCGGCTCCGTCAAAGACGAGAATCTGTCAAGGACTCGAAGCAACACCCACTTTGGGAATGTACCCCAAAATCAATTATTCAAAAAAGCACTAGACTATAGCATTGCTACTGCTAAGCCTTGTCATGCAAAAACAGTCTCATTACAGACTACTGCAATCCCCATATTACACATTCTTCCCATTTTGATGTTCGACCGTGTTGCCACTCGCCTAGGCTACAGAATAGCGCAGCTTAAGAGTCTTGTCGTCTTAGGTGGCCCACCCCCTGAGTCACGGTCCAACCCCTCGAGAGTCCAGAGTCGAGTCTGTCGGTATGTCTCTCTTCAAAATTCTTGCTTTGAAATTTGCAAAACTTAGCCATTTGATAAAATCCTTTTCGACAAGGTCAAATTTCGGTCTATTTAAACTGCATATTTCTTTTCTACCCCTTTCAAATTTGAAAACCTATCTCCTAGCAAGTGAGTTGCTTTCAGGACTTCGATTTCAAAACTAAGCAAAAATCATTTCCCCCAGCGCAAACTAGTCTATAGATGCTAACTGCATTTCCTATGTGCTATCTTGCTATATACTATGCCTGCTATTTCTGCCTATGTATCTAACATTACAGGTGTCAGCTAGTGCTTCCCAACGGAACACCAAAAGCGGTGTTTCTCCTGGAATGCTACATCCAAGACGTGATGTATCGGCATACGAGTACGCCCAAGACTTCAGAAGCAAGTCCCCGCGCAGCTACTTTACTCCCCAGTATGAGTCGGTGTTTCACCTAGATATTACGTGCAAATACATGTACACCTAGGACTTCAAAGGCAAGTCCGACTCCCCACGGAGCTATCGTCATCAGGACAGGTATGACCCCTTTTCTTATGGTTGGCGAGCCCTTCACGCGAGTCTAATGGACTATAAAGGACCCGACCGGAAGGCTGCCAGGTCGTAATCCTCGATTGGCCTGGTAGCTACTCTGACTTTCGCCTTCTCCAAGCCTCAGTCAGAGTGGAGGCTCTGTAGAAACCCGCATTTTGCTTGCTAGTGTCTATAGCAGTTCCCGACAAAACACCCGATGATGATCGGACGTAAACGTGACTTAATACGCTCGAATACGGACTCGGAATCAATAGTATCCGACGTGGGCATTTAGCGGAGTGCAAATCTCTCAAAACCGACCTCAAATCCAGGCCCAGTGGGCCGTTTCCAATAAAAGGAGACTAATTTGGGTCAAAACCGTCACCGGAAATAAAACCGTCTTTTAGCGACCGAGTCAAAACCCTGTCAAAGTCGAATCCCGAGACGAACCAGCCTCACATTATGTCCAAGTACACAAAATGAATCAAGTCACAACAACCAAATCATTCAAAAAAAGTCAACAAATCATTCCTAAAATATCTCATCCTAATTGATCCACTCGATTGAGTGGATTGACCCACTCGGTCGAGTGGAGCCTCAAAAAATGGACCAGATTCATTTTCAAAGGCACTCGACCAAGTGCACTAGGGCCACTCGATCGAGTGACCCTAGGTCGTGGAGTTCTCCTATAAATACCCCATCAACCCATCACATTAAGGAAGACTTTTCCCTTCATATTCTTCAGCCAACTTTACCTTCAAAAACCCTACATTTTTCAGCCATATTGTGGACATGACATAGGTCCACCCCGACGCGGCCACGCGCGGGTTTGGGGAGGCGAATGAATCTCCATGAGATGGTCAAATGGAAATTTAAATCGAAGTCGGAGTCGCCACCGAATTTTATGGTTATTCGGAACCGTTCGAGCCCACTCTATGTCGTAGTGGGCCGTGTACAAAATACGGCCCATTTCCGATGTCAGAGTTTATTGGGCTCGTCCCTTTGCATATCGATATAGATGCCGACTTGAACGGTTAATCGTATATTGAATGACTCTCGTTGCCAATGGTTTCGGACATCCGGAAACCACGGTTCTGAGTAAGGGGTGAGGGTACGTGTTGGGAAGTTCACTAAGAACACCCAACCCCGCCCGCACATTAGCGGCCTCTATAGGATATCGAATGACGTTTTAATGCGCGCGTTAGTAATACGATGAATGATTATGCAAACATTGTTTTCTAAGCATGCGAAAAATTGGATGGGTTGCTAAGTCGTTTAATGCATGAAAAATCTATTGATGTCAAAGTCAAATTTAACATGTGAGATTCGTTTTAGCATAATAAAACAAATGAAATAAAATGATGAATTTGCTACAAAATAAACAAACGAGTTAGTATCGATTTGTAAATAATAATAGTAAAATAAAATATGCGAAATCGAAAAAAATAAATATTAATCGAAATCTGAAAAATATTCTTGAAAAGAACGTTGTTTTGTATAAAAAAACGAAGTTCGAAAAATAGTAAAAAAAACAGAAAAAGGGCCGCGGCAAACAGCCGGCCGCGCGACTCGCACGGGACGCCGGCGGGTCGCACAGTGGCCTGTTTCGGGTCCGGTTTTCGAAAACTCGAAGTTCGTATTAAATCGCGTATGAATATTGTATGATTCGTACTCGACTTAATATTTTCGATATTCGTTATAATCGATAGTTGACTACGAAATCAATATCGAATACTTAGAATAGTTTTAGAAAAGATGTTAATTTTAGAAATCGATCGAAGAATAAATAATAAAAACGAACGAAAAAACGTAAAAAAAACAGTCCGGGTTTCAGGCTCGTGCGCGAGTTGCTCAGGCGTGGCGCGACTCGCGTACGTGTCTGTCCGGTTTTTATTTTTTTTGTTCGAAAATTGTTATTTTGATAAATCGCGTACAAATTATGAATTAACTTGTATTCGATCCATATTTTCGGTATTCGTCGTATCCAATATTTGATTATGAAATCGATATTGGATATTTAGAATGAGTTTTGAAAATGTTTTGTAAAATAATTCGTTTTGAACGAGGAAAGAAAAGAATTTTTGAACGAAAAAAAGATGTAACGATTTTTGGTATCGTCGAAATCTTAATATAATTCCTTTTGATATAATATTCGATTATGGAAAAATCGATATCATATTTTCAGAATATACGTTATGAAAATAGTTTTTCGTTAATAACGATATTAGGAAAATAAAAAGAACGACTCTAGACCCGTAATAAAACAAAACGGACGAAGAGGAGAAAGGGAGAGAAAGGAAGAAATCGGGTTTAGTTACACCCTCAACCTACATGCTTTTGTTGACTCGGATCGGGACTCGTCGGAATGTGGCTAGGCACGGGAGCGTCGAGGCAACGTTGGTTGGGTTAGGGTGGTACGGTTAAGACGGGTGTGTGAAGGGTGTCGGATATCGGGACCGGTTTCCTTCGGGTTTTGACTATAATGTCGGTTTCTCGATGTTAAAGAATTATATGTGTCGGGATGATAGAAAGTTATTGTTGAAAAATCGTGTGTGTGTGTGTTTTATTATTTTTCGGTGTTGGTGAAATCGTGTTTTTTGTGTTGGATGCAAGGGGCTATTTATAGGAAATCCCCGACCTTGACTTAGGAGAGTTTGACTACCGCTTAGGATAGGAAACGAGGGAATTTGAGGGAAATAAGAATTCCGCTTTCTTGTGAGGGAAGAAAGGCATCTCGGCTGTTTTTGGGCTGTTTCGGCCGAGTGTTTTACACTCGGTCGGATGTTCGAATCGTTTTTTGAATAGGATTCCTGTTCGAGCTAGAATTACCGCTTGAGTAAGAAGTTGAGGAGAACGAGAATTCTGTTTTCTTATAAGAGAAGAAAAGAGGAAAAAACCGGCTGACTTGTACTACTTGGCCAAGTGGTTGCACTCGGTTGAGTGTCTGAGTCGGTTCTCGGATAAGATTCCTACTCGGGATCGAATTCCTTAAACGGAATTGTTTATTATTTTTTTGTATGGCTGATTTTTTGTGGAATTTGAATATGAATCGGACACGTGAGATGTCACGGTCAGTCCGGAAGTCTCGGAAAAATCCTTGACCGGGTTTTGACTCGGTCGCTAAAAGACGGTTTTACCCCTGGTGACGGATTCGACCCAAATTAGTGTTATTTGAGTCGAAACGACCCACTGGGCCTGAATTTGAGATCGGTTTGGTGAGATTTGCACTCCTTAAAATGCCTAGGCCAAATGTCCATCATTTCGAGCCCATTTCCGAGTACGTTAAAGCACGTTAGCGTCCGATCATCATCGGGTGTTTGTCGGGAACTACTATAGACACCTGGCGGTCAAAATGTGGGTGTCTACAGAGCCCCCACTCTGACTGAGGCTTGGACAGGGCGAAAGTCAGAGTAGCCACCAGGTCAATCAAGGATTAAAACCTGGCAGCTTCCGGTCGGGTCGTTTAAGGTCCATTAGACCTGCGTGGAGGGCCCGCCGGCCATGGGCTAGAAATGTACCTGAACTGATGATAACTCCGTGGGGGAATTCGTCGCATGAGACTTAAAATGGGCCTGTATGTGGGCTCATCTTGTTAAATGCCGCTGGGGAGTTATGCAAATTGCATGGTCCTGCTTGAGTCGTCATGTATATATTTATGCAAAGCTGCAAAATTTTGCATGTAATATTTGTAGGAAAAATGACTCGTGCTGGGGAATAAAAAATTTTGAGAAAAGGTTTGAATTTTTTGAGTTTGCAAAAGTCTTTGAAAAATTAGGGAATTTTTGTTTTGACTTTGAAAAGGAATAGGAATGCTCGGAATGACTTAGCTAAGCCTTAGGACAATGGCTTGTATGCTAAATACTCTAGGATTGGGAATCCTAAGGTGAGGAGGAGGACTTATTTTCATGCTATAAATACCCCTGTTTGCTTCATAAATTTCATAATTCCACAATTCCTCAATTCTAAAGAAAAGAATAAGCCCTGAAAAATTTATTCTTTCTTTTAGCAAATCAAATATGGGAATCGACCGATTAGTCGGAATGTTGCACGAGTGGTCCAAGTATTTTAGGGATGCTGATAGGGCTATCCTAAATCAGAACGGCGTTACCCAATTGTCCGTGATCCGTCAGATGCAAGTAGACTGCCACTTCTTGGATGCTTGCCTATCCTATTGGGATGATACCTATCATGTATTTGGTTTTCCTCGAGGAGAGATTTGCCCTATTCCTGAGGAAATTGCTGCTGCAGGAGGATGGAATCCTATACTTCGCCCTGCTATCCCTTTTTCAGTTTCTGACCCAAGGAGAAAGTTAAGGGAAATTTTAGGGCTTTCCCATATGGAGGTATCCCGTATGCTAGAAGGAGATACCGTTTCCCTGATCGACCTGGCTGAAAAATTCATGAACCCAGATGATGTCCGGGTCAGGCCGGTTCATAGCCGTAGGGCCTTTACTTTTTGTATGCTCCATGTTTATGCCTTTGAAGGACATATGGACTTATTATCTTGCATGGGCCATGTCAAACTTTTCACCGTGGCTGACCTGATGGAGACGGAGCACAGCCCGGCTTGGCTAATTACAGGAGAGATTATCCAGGGTTTGGATAATCGTAAGAGGGATCCGTCAGCCCGGCTGACTGGGAGTACTCGGCTTCTACAGGTATGCTGATTTTCCGGCTTTTCCCATTTTTCCGGTTTTGCGCGGTTTTTCCCGATTTTCCCGGTTTCTGCGGTCTTCTCGGTTTTCACGCCTTTTCACGTTTTTTTTTTTCACGTGATTTTGACGATTTTGTTTTATTTTTTTATTTTTCAGCTGTGGCTGTTCGAGAGGTTATCGATCTTGGATCCTCCCTTAGACGTAAGCCGATATCAACCCAGGCAAGTTATGTCGAGGAGACGAGCTATTGCCTTTTCTCGCTTCAATACCCAACAATATTGGGATGAGGTGCTATCTTTCCACGGAGGCCTATTGATCCGTTGGGCTGTGCCATGGTGGCCAATTTACCTTTGGACTGGTCTAGAATCTCGAGATAGGGCTAGATATCAGGTAATCCTATCTTTTAGGCAAACAATTCACCTTTTTCCCGATCGCATACTTAGGCAATATGGTCGGGCGCAAAGAATTCCAGAAATCGAGGCCGTTGTGAGTGAATCTACTCAGCTGACGGATGTGATGTGTGACACCTGGATGCAAAGGTGGTATACACGAGCTGCTTGGCCTATTCTTAAAAATTCTCATTCGATCTGGGTAACCGATTCTTATGTAAGATGGACCCGAGCTGATTCGGCTAAGACCCGGGCTGCCCTGAAAATTGACGAGGCCTATGACCTGTTACGCCGGGAGCATGCTAAGGACAATAGGAGCTTCTTTACTGAGGGAGCTACCTCGACAGGTCAGAAAAGAAGATCTAGGACTCAGACTGAAGGGTCCAGTAATAAGGGTGCACGGGGGAGAGTGAGCCCCCAGACGGACTTAGAGAGGAGACTAGGGCCAAGATTGGCTGCTAAGGACCGACTTGGTCCTCGAGACAGACTTCCCGAGCCGGTCAGGGCTCGGCTTGAACCGGTGCAAAGGGTGGAAAACCCAAAGTCGAAGAAACGGGTTCGAGCAAAAGAAGTTCCCCTTGTGATTAGGGAACGCTTGCTCCCGCCCCGTCGGCCTCGGGCTCCACGTGACCCGAAAGATAAGGGAAAGGGCAAAATGTACGAGTAGTCTCCTAAATTTATTATTTAAGTATTACTACTATTTTGTGGTGTGATTTTGTTGCTTGCTTTTTTTTTTTTGTGATGTATTTTTTTTGAAATAATAAAAGACATATTAGTGAATACCGTTCCCGTCTTTTCGTTATTGCATTGGTTGTACCCTTTTGAGGGGTTGCCTACGTATCCAAAATTAATGGAATCAAACCTTCCGTAGTTCAAAAGTATTTTTGCAATTTTTTGAAATACATCAAGATTATTAATTCGAGATGTGCAACGGTAGGATAAATGATCCTAACTTATTGACTTGCTTAAAATTTTTGAAAATTCATAAAAAAAAGACATTTTTTATAAACTTTGCAAATGACATTGAGATAGGGTTTATGGGTAGTAACGCTTCAGCTGGTCCAAGTTTGTTGGATTGACGAACTCGTTTCCGTCCAAGTCAGTTAGCATTACTGCCCCTCCTAAAAGAATTTTCTTTACTAGATACGGCCCAGCCCAATTAGGTTTGAATTTTCCCCTTGGGTCAACTGGTAGCAAGGCTCGAACAGATTTTAGGACTAGATCGCCCTCTTTGATATTCCTGGGCCTAACCCTTTTGTTAAAAGCCCGTTGGATCCTTTTCTGATATATCTGAATATTATTCAGAGCCCGGGATCGTCGTTCGTCTAAGAGGATTAGTGAGTCATATCGAGCTTGGACCCAGTCCGCTTCAGGTACCTGGCTTTCGAGCAGGATCCTAAGAGAGGGTACTTCTAGCTTGACCGGCTGGACTGCTTCCATTCCATATGTCAGATAATATGGAGTTGCTCCGGTCGCAGTTCGGATTGATGTCCGATATCCCCATAAGGCAAAGGGTATCTTGTCGGGCCAGTCCCGGTAATTCTCAGCCATCTTTTTAAGAATGGTGACAATTGTTTTATTGGCTGCCTCTACCGCTCCATTTGTCTGAGGACGGTAAGGTGACGATGTATGCCTTTGGATTTTGTACTTTTCCAACAAAGTGGCAGTTTCAGCTTGGAAATGGGTCCCGTGATCACTGATGAACTCGTGCGGAATCCCATATCGACATATAATTTTGTTTTGGATGAACTTAGCCACCTGTTTGGCATTCAAGATCCGGTATGATTCGGCTTCGACCCATTTGGTGAAATAGTCGATAGCCACTAGGATAAAACAGTGACCTCCTGTCCCGGAAGGGTTCACTTTCCCGATTATATCAATTCCCCATGTCGAGAATGGCCATGGTGATGTCATTGTATATAGTAGGGATGAAGGCATATGCTGAACATTAGCGAAAATCTGACAGTTGTGACAGTGTTTAACATACAACTGACAGTCAGTTTCCATGCTATTCCAATAGTAACCGAGTCTTGCGATTTTCCGGGCCAACATATGGGCGTTCATGTGTGGTCCGTTTTCGCCATCGTGCACCTCGGCCATAACTCTTTCGGCTCGAGTTTTGTCAATGCATAGAAGTAAAGCCCCCTGTGCTGTCTTCTTGTACAGCTGTCCATCGTCTGTGCGGATGAACTGGGTTGCCCATCTTCGTAGAGCTTTCTTGGTCCGGTTTTCAGCCCCCGGAGGATATTCCCCTGACGTCAAGTAGGTTAGAATAGCCTGGTACCAAGGTTCTGAGTCAGTTATTTCAATATCTTGGATAGCGTTGATGTATGCTGGCTTGGACCGTCTTTCGACGCAAATGGGCATGCTGGTTAGATGCGCTGGGATATTCAGTAAAGATGCTAATTTTGAGAGAGCATCCGCGAACTGGTTTTCCTCCCGAGGCAAATAAATGTACTCTACTTTCTGGAATTGCTTTTCGAGAACCCTTACCCGTGCTTGGTAAGCCACAAGATTTGCGTTCCGAGTTTTCCATTTCTGTAGGGTTTGATTTATGACTAACGATGAGTCACCATGGACCCGGAGGTTTGTTACTCATAAATCAGCGGCGGCTTGCAACCCGTGAATGCATGCTTCGTACTCGGCTGCGTTATTAGTCACGTCAAAATCTAGCTTGATGGATAACGGGGTATGTTCACCTTGTGGTGAGATTAGTAGAATCCCGACACCAAATCCTCGAAAGTTGGATGCTCCGTCAAAATACAGATCCCATGTGTCGGCGTCGATATGGAATATGTCTTCGTCTGGGAAAGCCCAAGTGTCGGTGTGATCTTCCTCGGATACCGGACTATCGGCGAGGAACTCGGCTACTACCCGGCCCTTGATGGCTTTTAAAGGTACGAACTTGAGGTCAAACTCAGCTAGCATTAAAGTCCATCTGGATATACGGCCGTTGAGGATGGGCTTCTCGAATAGATATTTGATCGGATCCATTTTGGATAGCACATGTACCTCGTGACTAAGCATGTAGTGACGGAGCTTTTTAGTGGCCCATACTAAAGCTAGACACGTCTTCTCGAGCATGGTGTATTTGCATTCGTATTCCAAGAACTTCTTACTGATGCAGTAAATGGCTCGTTCTTCAGAATCGACCGTCTGGGCTAGCATAGCGCCCATGGCAGTCTCGGTTGTTGTCAAGTATAGTGATAGAGGCAAACCATGCTGAGGTGGCATTAACACCGGTGGAGAGGATAGAATTTCCTTGATTTTATCGAAAGCCATTTGACATTTGTCATCTCATAGTGTTCGTTCTCTTATCTTCAGTTTCTTGAAAATGGGTTCACATACCATGGTTAGCTTTGAAATGAATCGGCTTATATATTGGACTTTACCGAGAAACCCCCTTATCTCCTTTTCGGTTTTAGGTGGTTGCATCTCGGTTATGGCCTTGATTTTTGCTGGGTCAACTTCGATGCCCCGTTGGCTGACAATGTGGCCCAGTAACTTGCCCGATGTTACCCCGAAACTGCATTTTTGAGGGTTTAACCTCATGTTGTACTTGCGTAGTCGGGTGAAGAACTTTCTTAGGGCTGAAATGTGCCCGTTTCGGTCCTTTGACTTGACAATCATATCGTCGACATAGACCTCTACTTCCTTATGCATCATGTCATGCAATAAAGTAGTAGCGGTCCGTTGATAAGTGGCACCAGCGTTAATAAGCCCAAATGGCATCACGGTATAGCAGTAAGTCCCCCAAGGTGTGATGAAGGTGGTCTTACTCATGTCTTCTTCCGCCATTTTGATCTGATTGTATCCGGCATACCCGTCCATGAATGATAGAAGGGCATGATCGGCCGTGTTATCCACCAGTATGTCGATGTGTGGCAACGGAAAATCGTCTTTTGGGCTGGCCTTATTAAGGTCCCGAAAATCTACACATACTCGGACTTTGCCACCCTTTTTGGGTACTGGTACTATGTTTGCAACCCAGTCTGGATATTCAGACACTTGGATAAAGCCCGCTTTGAATTGTTTATCAACTTCTTCCTTGACTTTGAGAGACCATTCGGGCCTCATTCTTCGGAGTTTCTGTTTTACCGGCTTGTACCCGTCTTTGATGGGTATTCGGTGTTCAGCTATTTCCCGGTCTATTTCCGGCATGTCCTTGTAGGACCATGCAAAGATGTCTTTGAATTCTTGGAGGAGCTTCGTGAATTGTTGTTTCTCCTCGGGATTTAAGGATAGGCCCAACTTAAGTATCTGAGGCTCTAAAGGGGTTCCTACGTTGATGGAATCGGTTTCTTCGATTACCGGATTTCGGGACTCCCTTTGTTCAAGTTGCTCGATTAGATGCGGAGGCAATGGCACCTGTTCGTCGGGTTTCTCAATGTCATTGCAAGTAAGATTTTTGAAAACATTTTGAAAATAAGCCAAGTCATAAGCGGAACAGTTATCGTTATTATTGATAGTAAATTTTGAAAAGAGCTCGAAGAGAGCTGCCATCTGATCGTTGGTCAGAGGCGGGATAGGGAGAGCCCTCGGGACAGACTCCGGGGCTCTCGATGGTGAGGCTAAAGAAGGGAGAGGGGTTACAGACTCGATCCTAGTACTGGACCCTCTAGACTTTGACTCAGACTCCGACTCTGACTCTGACTCGGACTCGGACTCAGATTCAGACTCGATAGCATGCATATCTCCTTCTCCAGTAGTTAGCTTGTAGACTCGACCCTGACTGTCGGTCCACTTGGTTGTCTTCCTCCAAGCTCTCTTTCCAGTGTCGGCACCAACTTCCGAGATCAGCTTAGTTGGATCGAAGCTGTTGCTGCGGAGGATCAGGCTGACTAGCTCCTGCTTAGGGGTCAGGATGACCTTGTCTTCCCCAAAGAGTAGTCCTAGAATGGGCTCAGTATTGCTTGGGCCCTCCTTTGATTCGGCCTGGATAAGGGCGAATATGTCATCCGGGATGAAATTGCATTCCCGAGCCAGTTTGGTCCCGGGATATGAGATGGTGGGCCGATAGAGGCCTGTTTGAACAGTTTCGAATACTGGGGTGACAAATGTGACCGCCTTAGTTCGGTTCGTGTAGCCGGATGCCATAGTATAGCCTAGACCGAGGTGAGATTGCCCGTTGTTCAGGGTTTCGATAATCTTTCCCGGTGGAAGATATGGCCTTGATGTGACTCCCGGTAGGCAACCTAGGTTCTGTAGCATCGTATAGATGCTAACGGTGAAGTACGGCTGAAAAAGGTATTGTTCTTCGATCATTCCCACAAAGTTGAATCCTCGAGGGTCGGCTGAGCCTGCCGTGTTGCAGCTGGACACGGTTATGGGAGTAGCTTCGAGGGTGATGATCCCGTCCTGTAGAGGTAGTTTGACCTTCCTGTGTAGAGTGGAAGATACAGCTTTGACCGCGTGAATCCATGGTCTTCCAAGTAGCAGATTGAAAGATGAAGTAACATCGATCACTTGGAATTCTAACTCCTTCTCGATCGGGCCTGTTATAATGGTTAGTTTAACGGCCCCAGCAACTGATTTTGGGCTCCCATCAAAAGCCTGGATTGTCTTTGCAGTCGGAAGGTAGTCAGCCTCGGTAATGCCGAGGGCCTTGGCTGTCCTTAAAGGAAGGACGTTAACTGCGGACCCGTCATCAATTAGGGTCATCGGGAGATATTTGTTTCGACAAATCACCGTAATGTACAGGGCCAAGTTATGAGTGGTCCCGAATGGTGGAAGGTCGGACTCGGAGAAGGTGATAAGTGGGCCTTCTCCTTTGGGCTTGTCCTTGAGATATGGCATGATCGTGGTTACCATTTCGGTGGGGGTAACCGATGAGTCGACCTTGATTTCATCGAGGGCCTTAGTAAGTGCCGCTTGATGCTCCTGAGAACTAACCAAAAGCTGCCATATAGTAATATCGGTTTGGACCCTCTTCAATTGTCTGACTAGGGCCGTGTCGGCGTTTGATTCTTCAGGAGTGAGTTCCGCCCTGGAAGGTTCAGTGACGGTTTCCGGAGTGGCTGTGATGGTGTGTGTACCGGCCAGAGCTTTGGCTTTAGCCCTTCGGATTTCCTCGATAGTGACGGGGACAGCCTCCCCTTTAGCCAAGTAGACATCATCTTCATCGTCGTTCCATATCCCGTTGATTTGGGAAATGAAAGGGGAAATGAGATGAGAGCAGTCAACTACCTCTCCAGCGAAAATGGCATGAGTAGCGAGAGGATTGTTTTTGTTACTTGGCTTGTCACTGGGTAGCGGTATCTTCCCATTTTCGATCAGATCTTGAATAAGATGCTTCAATTTCCAGCATTTCTCCGTGTCATGCCCATTGCCTTGGTGATAATGGCAATAGGCCTGAATGTTGTAGCTCTTAGACCGCTTTTCTACGGGAACTTCTGGAGTTGGGCCTATCGGTTGGATTAGGCCTTTCGAGGATAGCCTTTGTAAGGCATTAGCATAGGTTGTCCCAATGTCAGTGAATACCCGATTTGCAGTATTCTTTTTGGTTGAGGTGTCAAGTGAGTTTACCTAGTCGAAGATGCTTTGGGCCGCCGTTGTGGTGGCGGGCTTGCTAGAGGAGGAACTGGATCCTTGATACCCTTTGGTAGAGGCCTTAGTAAGGTTCTCTAACCTTAGATCGTCTTCGATTCTGGTACCCATTTCAGTCAGAGTGGCGAAGTCGGGTATGATAGCGTACCTGAGATGGACTCGGTAAGCAGGGAGGAGGTTTTTGACAAAGGCCTCCACTAGCACTTTTTCGGTGGGCTTGTCCACCAGCTTAACACTTTCGGTTCGCCACCTTTGGAGGTATTTGGTGAAACCCTCCTTAGGCTCTTGGGTCATAACTTCCAGAGTACGCATGGTAGTCTGGATTTCAGCATTATCCGCGTAGTTGCGCGCGAATTCCATTGCAACATCGTCCCAAGTTTTGAATTTCTTGGGGTCAAGCCTGTAGTACCAGGCTTTTGGGTGCTTCTCGAGAGAGGAAGCAAAGAGATGCTTGAACATGGTCGATTTGACCCCCTTGACAGCCATAAAGTCCTTAAAAGCCCGAATATGAAGTACCGGGTCTTCAGTCCCATCGAACATTGGCAAGCCCGTTAAGTTAAGGTTAGCGGGCAGTTCATCAGTTAAGGGCGAATAGGTACGGGCATTTTCCGTGAGAATGGTGTTTCTGGTGGTCGATTGGACCTGTTCCTGCAACTTTTGGACTGCGCCGGCCAGTGCGGCCAGAGGTCCGTCATCTTCGATCGAGGCGTTAGGGGTTCCCTGTTCTACGGCACTAACCCGAGTGAGTATGGCAATCTGGTCCTCCCGCATTTTCCTCAATTGGTCCTGGATTTGGGTCAACGAAGCGGTCAACTCGTCTATGGCTTTTTGCGTCATGGTTCGAGTGAAGGGTGGCCTGTCTGTAAGAGCACCACATAATTAGCAACTTAACCCGAATCCTAAGGAAAGTACATCCCGAGCAGGGGAAAAAAGAAGAAGACTAAAAAGACGGTAAATGACTCGGAAAAGACACCTAGACGAGTGACTTGTGAAGAGGTGAGCCTTCCTCAGGATCCAACGCAGTGGGTTGGGCCCTGTCCGAAGGAAGGTTCACGTGAGACATTCCCAGACTTTTAGACTCGATTGTGTAAACGGGCCGACCCTTGTAGGAGTATGTCCTACGTAGGTGGGCCTTGCCTTAGTAGAATAAGGCGGACTAGGATGGGGGGGAAACCCGTGATGTAAGATCGACGGAGTTTCGACGCTAGAGACTTCAACGACTTATGACACGACCCGACACTGCTAAATACGGGAGGTCTAAGAAGAGGAAGTTTTGAAATATGAATTTTTGAAAAGCCCGAAATGAGTCGGGTGGAGAAATCCGGCCCTTTTTCGAAAAAAGAAAAAGGAGTGGGCCGGATGTCGGGTTTTGAAGATTTCGAAAATATTTTCGAGTTTTGAATTGGGCATAATACCGACTAGAAAAAAGGCTGTTTTGAGTAAAATCATAAATCCTAAGTTCGGTATATGACCCGGGTTTTGAAATTGGATAGTTTGAAAAAGGATGCAAATTTTGAAAAGATGATGGTTTTGAAAAAGATGTGGATCAAGTAGCACGTAGTCATGGAAACAGTATAATGACGCCATGTATGCTCTTAATCTAAGTCTCGGTCAGTCTGTAAGGGTCTATACCAGTGTACACAGCCTATCAAGAATCGGGGCGGACTCCCTAACTCGAGTTGAGATTAGGACATGCCGTAAAACCCATATGAATCGGCTAATGGACACCTTTGACATAACCAGTTTGGACTATATCAACGGTATAGTGGGACGTCGGTCACGAGTACCGGCCCGGGAAAGTAGGGTTATGCATGAACCGTAAAACTAAAACGCGCATTGTACTAGTCAAACGATTTTTATTCGAGTCTCACCCTGAGGACACCGAAGGTTATTAACTCATCAGAAAACCTTCAAAAACCCTACATTTTTCAGCCATATTGTGGACATGACATAGGTCCACCCCGACGCGGCCACGCGCGGGTTTGGGGAGGCGAATGAATCTCCATGAGAGGGTCAAATGGAAATTTAAATCGAAGTCGGAGTCGCCACCGAATTTTATGGTTATTCGGAACCGTTCGAGCCCACTCTATGTCGTAGTGGGCCGTGTACAAAATACGGCCCATTTCCGATGTCAGAGTTTATTGGGCTCGTCCCTTTGCATATCGATATAGATGCCGACTTGAGCGGTTAATCGTATATTGAATGACTCTCGTTGCCAATGGTTTCGGACATCCGGAAACCACGGTTCTGAGTAAGGGGTGAGGGTACGTGTTGGGAAGTTCACTAAGAACACCCAACCCCGCCCGCACATTAGCGGCCTCTACTAGGATATCGAATGACGTTTTAATGCGCGCGTTAGTAATACGATGAATGATTATGCAAACATTGTTTTCTAAGCATGCGAAAAATTGGATGGGTTGCTAAGTCGTTTAATGCATGAAAAATCTATTGATGTCAAAGTCAAATTTAACATGTGAGATTCGTTTTAGCATAATAAAACAAATGAAATAAAATGATGAATTTGCTACAAAATAAACAAACGAGTTAGTATCGATTTGTAAATAATAATAGTAAAATAAAATATGCGAAATCGAAAAAAATAAATATTAATCGAAATCTGAAAAATATTCTTGAAAAGAACGTTGTTTTGTATAAAAAAACGAAGTTCGAAAAATAGTAAAAAAAACGGAAAAAGGGCCGCGGCAAACAGCCGGCCGCGCGACTCGCCCGGGACGCCGGCGGGTCGCGTGGTGGCCTGTTTCGGGTCCGGTTTTCGAAAACTCGAAGTTCGTATTAAATCGCGTATGAATATTGTATGATTCGTACTCGACTTAATATTTTCGATATTCGTTATATTCGATAGTTGACTACGAAATCAATATCGAATACTTAGAATAGTTTTAGAAAAGATGATAATTTTAGAAATTGATCGAAGAATAAATAATAAAAACGAACGAAAAACGTAAAAAAAACAGTCCGGGTTTCAGGCTCGTGCGCGAGTCGCTCAGGCGTGGCGCGACTCGCGTACGGGTCTGTCCGGTTTTTATTTTTTTTGTTCGAAAATTGTTATTTTGATAAATCGCGTACAAATTATGAATTAACTTGTATTCGATCCATATTTTCGGTATTCGTCGTATCCAATATTTGATTATGAAATCGATATTGGATATTTAGAATGAGTTTTGAAAAAGTTTTGTAAAATAATTCGTTTTGAACGAGGAAAGAAAAGAATTTTTGAACGAAAAAAAGATGTAACGATTTTTGGTATCGTCGAAATCTTAATATAATTCCTTTTGATATAATATTCGATTATGGAAAAATCGATATCATATTTTCAGAATATACGTTATGAAAATAGTTTTTCGTTAATAACGATATTAGGAAAATAAAAAGAACGACTCTAGACCCGTAATAAAACAAAACGGACGAAGAGGAGAAAGGGAGAGAAAGGAAGAAATCGGGTTTAGTTACACCCTCAACCTACATGCTTTTGTTGACTCGGATCGGGACTCGTCGGAATGTGGCTAGGCACGGGAGCGTCGAGGCAACGTTGGTTGGGTTAGGGTGGTACGGTTAAGACGGGTGTGTGAAGGGTGTCGGATATCGGGACCGGTTTCCTTCGGGTTTTGACTATAATGTCGGTTTCTCGATGTTAAAGAATTATATGTGTCGGGATGATAGAAAGTTATTGTTGAAAAATCGTGTGTGTGTGTGTTTTATTATTTTTCGGTGTTGGTGAAATCGTGTTTTTTGTGTTGGATGCAAGGGGCTATTTATAGGAAATCCCCGACCTTGACTTAGGAGAGTTTGACTACCGCTTAGGATAGGAAACGAGGGAATTTGAGGGAAATAAGAATTCCGCTTTCTTGTGAGGGAAGAAAGGCATCTCGGCTGTTTTTGGGCTGTTTCGGCCGAGTGTTTTACACTCGGTCGGATGTTCGAATCGTTTTTTGAATAGGATTCCTGTTCGAGCTAGAATTACCGCTTGAGTAAGAAGCTGAGGAGAACGAGAATTCCGTTTTCTTGTAAGAGAAGAAAAGAGGAAAAAACCGGCTGACTTGTACTACTTGGCCGAGTGGTTGCACTCGGTTGAGTGTCTGAGTCGGTTCTCGGATAAGATTCCTACTCGGGATCGAATTCTACCTTAAACGGAATTGTTTATTATTTTTTTGTATGGCTGATTTTTTGTGGAATTTGAATATGAATCGGACACGTGAGATGTCACGGTCAGTCCGGAAGTCTCGGAAAAATCCTTGACCGGGTTTTGACTCGGTCGCTAAAAGACGGTTTTACCCCTGGTGACGGATTCGACCCAAATTAGTGTTATTTGAGTCGAAACGACCCACTGGGCCTGAATTTGAGATCGGTTTGGTGAGATTTGCACTCCTTAAAATGCCTAGGCCAAATGTCCATCATTTCGAGCCCATTTCCGAGTACGTTAATGCACGTTAGCGACCGATCATCATCGGGTGTTTGTCGGGAACTACTATAGACACCTGGCGGTCAAAATGTGGGTGTCTACACATATCAAGTTACAAATCATCACCATTTTCGACATCACCATATACACATCCTCTCTACACACACACATACAATCAAAAACTCGAGATCAAAACTCGCCAAAGACCCGAGAGCAACCTCTCCCAAACCAATCACACCATAACTCCTCCTACATTCTCGACACTCCCGCGCACACGCCGCTATGTTACGAGTTCGTTTCCAAATTAAGCATGTAGGTTGAGGGTGTAATTCAAATCCCGACATCTCTTTCTCCTTTCTCTTTTCTTTTTGATTATGTATATATATGTATTATTATTATTATTATTATTATTATTATTATTATTATTATTATTATTATTATTATTATTATTATTATTATTATTACTACTACTACTAACCGCTAACACTAACATTTTAATTTCGTGTATACTAACTCTCTAATCTACCACTTTTATTTATCGCAATCTAACATTTTTTATTTATTGTATCTAACACCTAACATTTAATTTCATCGTTTACTAATTTTTATCCTTTCGTCATTAACATATTAATACCGTGTATATATATATTTATATAATATTAAAATTCGGATCTTAACACGTTCGACTACGACGATCATCCAAAGTCCGTTTAATCCCTTTACGAGTCACGACGAAGGTGGCACTCTTTCGAGGAGCGCCGCCCCAATGTACTCAAGGGCATAACGCGATCGTGATTGCTCATAGTTGAACGCGTAAAATTCCATTTCTAAGATTAGTACGAGATCCGTTGAGGCGAAAACCGACATCACATAATCCTTTAGGATTAGTATCGATGTCGTGACGCGGAGGACTATAATTTCGTTATTAATCAAACTTTTCAATCACATAATAGCATATTTCATAAAATCCCGATAACGGTCTCATAATTGTATAATACACGTTTATGACATCGAGAACAGAGTTGAATTTAAATAATGCAATATTTTTATTTAACTCGGTCAATTATCGAATTCAAACAAATAAAAATGAAACGAGCCATGCCTCGTACAGGGGGCACTCGATCGAGTGCCATGGGCCACTCGATCGAGTAGCACCCCAAAAACCGGGCAGTAGCTACCTTAAAGGCGCACTCGACCGAGTCCATGCCATGACTCGATCGAGTGGGTCCTGTAGCCCAGAAATCCGAGCGCTTCGATCATCATTTGAGCCTCGTCATTTTTTACGACTTTTAGTCGACACGTGTAAAGTCAATCACGTGATCCTATTTTTCAAAACTCATGCATATCATATCACTTAAAACGACTTTGATCGACGGTCTTGCACTATTAATCTTGTGTCGACGACTCTTTAGTCGTATCCGACACATAATTAATTTAGACTCTATTCCTCGATGTGATAAGTCGGGACAAGGCATCGGGATTCGGGATCGGGCTAGCATCACGCTTAGGTTCCATATCTCCTTCCTTCGCTTAATACGCAATATAATGCGTAATTAATCGAAGTTCGTCCGTTTGCACAACTTACGGTCTAGTTTATATTTATTATATACGGGTCCGTTTCTAGTTAACATTTGCTGCTTATAATTCAATAATTCTATTTTATTGCTCGTTGTATTGTGAATTCCGGGTTGTATTCCGCCCGTGTAATTTGTAATTTATTTACGAGTTTTCTATTATTTGATGTTCGCCATTTATTTATTCAAACGAACATCACATGCTAAATCACTTTGACGTGAATCAAGATGCATTAAAATGACGTAGCTCACATATAATTCGCATGCTTAGCCAAAAACGTTGTTTGCATATCATTTAGTCGTTTCACTAGCGCGCGCACACGAACACGAACGATGTCTGGAGGCCGCCATGTGCGGGTGGGGTTGGGTGTCCTTAGTGGACTTCCTAACACGTACCCTCACCCCTTACTCAGAACCTTGGTTTCCGGATGCCCGAAACCATTGGCGCTCGAGAGTCATTCTATATACGAAAGCCGGTTTAAACGGTATCGATATTGCAATGCAAAGGGACGAGCCCCATAAACTCTGAAATCGAAGTGGGCCGTACTTTGTGTACAGCCCATGACGATATAGAGTGGGCTCGTATGGTTCCGAATAACCACAAAATTCGGTGGCGACTCCATTTTGACTTAAATTTCGAACCCGAGAACAATCTCACCACGAGATTCATTCGCCTACCCAAACCCGCGCGTGGCCGCGTCGGGGTGGACCTACGTCATGTCCACACATTGTGATCCTTCCGTTAAGGTAATAATCGATGTTGTTTTCGATCGTTATTCTCCTTGATTTTCTTAGTTTTTCTCATGGTATTTTTCTGCCATGATTTTTGTGTATTAAGGATTTGTGGACGATCCCGAGGCCGACGAGTATATTATCGATTCCGATTTGGACTTGAAGTAACGTCGATGTTACTCGGTATTACTTGATTTTATTTGTGTAATTGCATGTATATAATTATAATTTTATTTTTGACAATATATGTATGTCATATAATCTGGAAAAATTTTAAAAGTTGGAATTTGCATGTTTCGATAATTTTTATCGCTTTTACGAGATTAACGATTAAATCGTCATATTAATTTGTAAAATCGTAATATTCGGCCTAAACTTGTAATATATGATTTTATTCTGTAAAAATGAGATTTTTGATGATTTTTAATAATTTGGTATTTTTCTGATATTTTTGATATCGATTATTGAATTATTACCGTTATCGGACAAAAACGATTAAAAACCGATTTTTAGTTCTAGTACTTAAACATTTTATTTTAATCTAATTTTTGACGTGGTGAAACTTTCTGGTCAAATAGAATTTTCTGATTTTATTCATAATTTGTCGGAATTGTTAAGTGGATGAATTAATTAATCACTTTAAATCATCGTTTATCGTTAAAACCGTGTTTGTTGTTTAAATTCTCAATTTTTGGTCTTTGGATTAAATCTGGAAAAAAATATGGTTTTGATGATTTCATAACAAAATGTAATTTTATGATTTTTAGTGCTTTAATAAAATGTTAGGACGATAAGTTTTATTAATGGAATCGTTAATTGTGAAAACGGGTATTAAATGACGGTTTTATTGAAATTTGGTAAATCTGGAACTTTGGAAAATCTGGAAAATTAGTGTATTCTGGAAAATGATGATTTTTAAGTTTAATAATAATTTTTGGACATTAATACTTAAATCTTTTTGTAATTACTATTTTTATTAATCGTTATTGTCGAGATTAGACGATTAACGAGAAAACCCTTTAAAAACCGAGACTAAGCATTCTGAAAAAATTTCTTTTCTGGACAGAATGTCCATAAATATATTTTAGCTAATTTTTGTACTATTTATTAAAGTCTTTAATTAATAAGTATTGATTTTGGACAAATTATGATTTATCGTTAAAATGTTTCATCTTACCCAAAAGAATTATTTTTCCAGCCATTTTGAAAGTATTTAAATCTGAAACTTTGTGAGTTAAATCATCCCTTAACATACTCTTAATGTATTCAATGGTTTAATTAAATTAAAGACGTTAAAAGATTTAATTTGACATTTGCCGTAAAATCCTATTTATCTTCGTATTGTCAAAACTATTAATAATTAGTGAATTTTAATTTTATAAATTTTGGAAACACCCTAATTAGTAGTAACAAAATGTTTAAGACATTTTTAATCATTTTATAAACACTTGTACGATATTTTAATAATTTCATAAACCCAATTGTTCTCGTTTTAGAAATTAATATCGTTAAGGCCGAAAGTATTAGTTTTATAAATCTATATCGTTTACTAAAAATGTTGTATTAGTATAAACTAATATTTTTGCTATTTTGATATGATGTTATTTTTGTAAAGTTTCTAAAAATAGAAGTTTCCTAAATTAGAAAGCTCCCTCTTTTGGAAAGTGATCATTTTCTTTTTGTTCTCTTATTATTTATAATGATTATATCTTTTAAATATCGATAATGGCTTTGTTTTGGAGCTATGGAATAAGGACAAGTGTGAGGTTAGAGTAATATATTCTGGGGTTTACGTTTTTGTCATCAACTATAAGGCTGGTGTGTCTTTATGGGGCACACTGGTTGTTGAACCGAGCATATATGGTGTTCGGGAATGTGTGTACATTTTGACATTAAACTCGTGCCTCGCAGTGTAAGACGCCGTCGGGTTGAACTGAGTATATATGGTGCTCGGGAGGGGTGTGCATATTATCTTAAACTAGGGCCACGCATTTATAAGTCGTCGTCCTATTATGGTTGAGTAGCCTAGTTAGAGATCGACGTTTGATTGGTTTGAACTAAGTTCTCGAAGCTAGTTTATAGTATTCTCCTAGTGAAAGTCTAGCCTTCATCACTAATTCTATCCATAACGCCATTTTGATTATTTTATTTATTATCGATATAAATTGGTTTGCAGGTTGGCAAATATTTTTATGTTTCCTCGGAAACCCTTTTGATTATTTCATTTTACGCTAAAAGCCTATTTTAATATGATGTTTTACTGTTTTTCTTTTTACTATTTTTTCCTATAGTAGTAATTACAGTTTTAAAATCCTGTTATACGGCTGGGAGAACGTTAGCATTGCTCCCCACTGATTGTGGCTGTTATGTTTTAACATGGCAGGTATACGTGTTACGGGTGTGGGCTAGCGAGTAGTGTGGATCCTGCTTGTTTATTTTGATAATTATGTCTTATGGATTGTTCAAACCCCTTTTGTGGATTGTTTTAAATTTTGGCCATTTTATTTAAGGCCTATTGTTTGACTTTACCATTTTAATTTTACTAAGACATAGTTACAGTGTGTTTTAATCCCGACTCTACAGTGTTTCCGCCACTGTATCGCGTTAGATTTTCTAGGGGATTACATTTGAATCAAGAACTTGGCTTGGCTACACCGGGTGATACTCGTTGGGGATCTTATTATAAAACTATCTTAAATGTCATAGCTTTGTATTTGTCTATCTTTGAGGTACTTCTTTTGATTGGAAAAACTGGCCATAGTGATGATCGTTTAAAAGCTCAAACGATTATGCTTTACTTTGAGTTGTTTCAGTTTGTGTTTATGGGCCCAGTTAATGTTAGTCATATTTGGTTACACGCATCAATTATGTTGAGCTCTACAAAGAAGAGATCAAGATATTGTGAATGCAATGAGTTTTGTTCAATTGACTAAAGAAAAATTACAAGCAATTAGAGATGAAAGTTGGGAAGAATTTCTTGGTAAAGTTACTTCATTTTGTGCAAAACATGATATTGAGGTTCCTCACATGAATGAGAATTATGCTCCTCCGGAAAATCAAGGCGTTACTTTGAAAAGGTCACAAATCTTCACGGATTCCGGGTTGAAGTGTTCATAAGTATTATTGATTTGCAACTACAAGAGTTAAACAATCGATTTGATGAGGTAAATTTGGAGTTGCTTATTTGCATGTTATGTTTTAGCCCCATTAATTCTTTTGCGGCTTTTGACAAGCAACAACTACTTAGGTTCGCTAGCTTTTATAAGGAAGACTTCTCTTGCACTGATTTGGTGAGACTTGAATTTGAACTTGATCATTTTATTGATGATATGCAGAAAGATAGTAGATTTGAATGTGTAAAGGACCTTGGCCAACTTTCTATGATGCTTGTCTCAACAAATAAGCACTCTTCATACCAGCTAGTCTATCTTCTTCTATGACTAGTATTGATTCTTCATGTGGCAACTGCAAGTTTGGAGCGTGTTTTTTCTGCTATGACTTATGTCGAAAACAAGTTGAGAAATAGCATGGGCAATCAACTATTAGATGATTTTGTTTGATAACTTTCATTGAGAGAGATTTATTTTCTAAGGTTACAAATGATGATATAATAAATTCTTTTCAAGGACAAGAAAGTCGTCGCAATTTATTACCGCATACTCTTTAGAATAGCGTTGTATTTTGTATTATTTAAAGAACAATTTTTTATTGATTACGTTTTAGTTCTCTTGATTTAATTTTCGCACCCCTTATCCCAAAGTCCTGGCCTCGCCACTGAGTCAATTATGAACAATCTTATTGATAGACACGTATTGAATTCTATCATGCATAAACACACCACACTACAAAACGTAATACGAGTATATAATAATAAGAATCATAATTGATAGACACACTCGTTTATAATACGGAGTAATATGATGTACCATAATAATAATAATAATCTTAATTAATGGACAATCATGAGTTCAATAACCTAAGCTCTAACACCACATGTTTGCATATTATTAACATGATATAAATCCCATAATCTTAGAACAATATGAAAGTCACAAAAATTAATTAAGACGATATTAAAACATACTTAAAAGTGATTAAGAAGTACCTCATTATGGAGTAAGTCCAAATTTAATACGAACGATATTATATCTCTATAAGACGACTTCATAAATAATAATAACCCTCCCTCCGTATTTTTTTATATGACGTTTTGCCTTTTCGAGGTGAGGCTTTGACTTTAATTTTTATGTAAATATATTTGTGGACATGACGTAGGTCCACCCCGACGCGGCCACGCGCGGGTTTGGGTAGGCGAATGAATCTCGTGGTGAGATTGTTCTCGGGTTCGAAATTTAAGTCAAAATGGAGTCGCCACCGAATTTTGTGGTTATTCGGAACCATACGAGCCCACTCTATGTCGTCATGGGCTATAGACAAAGTAAGCCCACTTCGATTTCAGAGTTTATGGGGCCCGTCCCTTTGCATTGCGATACCGATACCATCTACACCGGTATCGTGTAAAGAATGACTCTCGTGCGCCAAGGGTTTCGGACATCCGGAAACCAAGGTTCTGAGTAAGGGGTGAGGGTACGTGTTGGGAAGCCCACTAAGGACACCAAACCCCGCCCGCACATGGCGGCCTCTACTAAGACATCGTTCGTGTTCGTGTGCGCGCGCTAGTAAAACGATTAAATGATATGCAAACAGCGTTTTCGGGCTAAGCATGCGAGTTGTTGATTAACTACGTCATTTAATGCATCTTGATTCACGTCAAAGTGATTTAGCATGTGATGTTCATTTAAATAAATAAATGGCAAACATCAAATAATAGAAAACTCGTAAATAAATTACAAATTACACGGGCGGAATACAACCCGGAATTCACAATACAACGAGCAATAAAATAGAATAATTGAATTATAAGCAGCAAATGCTAACTAGAAACGGACCCGTATATAATAAATATAAACCAGACCGTAAGTTGTGCAAATATGGACGAACTTCGATTAAATACACATTATATTGTGTATTAAACGGAGGACGGAGATATGGAACCTAGGCGTGGTGCTAGCCCGATCCCGAATCTCGATGCCTTGTCCCGACTTATCACATCGAGAAATGGAGTCTAAATTAATTATGTGTCGGATACGACTAAAGAGTCGTCGATACAAAAATTAATAGTGTGAGACCGTCGATCAAAGTCGTTTTAAGTGTCGTGATGTGCATAAGTTTTAGAAAAAATGGGTTCACGTGATGGCCTTTACACGCGTTGACTAAAAGTCGTAAAGAAAGGACGAGTCTCAAAATATGGACATATGTCGCGAAAGTGCATATTAATGTAAGGACCGAAAAGGATAGAAAGTCGAGAAAACGAGAAAGTGGGCTCGGCCGAACAGGCCTGCCCGCGAGTCGCATGGCCGGTCGCGCGACTCGCGTGTGGGCCTGGTCGGACATTTTCTATTTGTCGAAAAAATCGTCAATTTTTATAATCACGTGCCAATGTGGGTTTATTTACTCAATTTATGTTTTTGCTAGATTAGGAATTTTGAATTAGTAGCGAAATTGCATCCCTCTACGTCACGACATCGAAACTAATCCTTCCGGATTATGTAATGTCGGTTTTCGTGTCAACGGGTTTCGTACTAATTGAAATGGGATCGAATGCGTTCAACTACGACCAATTGCAATCACGTCACGCCCTTGAGAACATTGGGGCGGGGCTCCTCGAAAGGGCTCCACCTCCGTCGTTGCTCGTAAAGGGATTAGACGGACTTTAGGCGATCGTCGTAGTCAAACGTATTTGAAACCGAGTTTTGGTATTAATATATATATGTACGCGGTATTAATTGTTAATGACGAAATGTAAATAAATAAATAAATAAATAAATAAATAATGTTAGTGGTTAGAGTACATAAATAAAATGTTAGGTGTTAGAGTACATAAATAAAATGTTAGTAGCAAAATTAAAATAATGTTAGTAACGGAATTAAAATGTTAGTGCTAGTAATAATAATAATAATAATAATAATAATAATAATAATAATAATAATAATAATAATAATAATAATAATAATAATAATAATAATAATAATAATAATAATAGTCAAAAGGAAAAGAGAAAGAGATGTCGGGATTTGAATTACACCCTCAACCTACATGCTTAATGGCCTCGGAAACGAACTCGTAATAGCGACGGGAGCGCGGGAGTGTCGAGATATGTAGGGTGAGTTATGGTGTGTGTCTTTGACGAGTTTTGATCTCGGGATTTTGAATATGTATGTGTGTGTGTGTGTGTATGCCGCCGGTTAAACGAGGGCAAATGGCTCGGTTTTTTGTATTGTTTTGCTTGGGGTTTGTAGAGTAGGATGTTTAGGCTTTTTAAGGCTTTTTGTTTCAGCTTTTTTAAGGCTTAATTATGCTGAAAAATTCTTGAAAATGGTGAGGATTAAGGGTGTATTTATAGAGTGGGGGGAGTTGGGTGAGTTGAATCAATTTAGGAAGGGTTTGACTTTTTGATTTGATTTGCATTTTGAATTCTGATTTGGGCGCAATCTTCTAGAAGCTGAACTTGGCTGGTTTGTGTGACGGGTTCGTCCTTGACAGGGTTTTGACCCGGTCGCTAAAAGACGGGATTTATTTTTGGTGTCGGTTTTGGCCCAAATTAGTCTTATTTTGCTCGGAACGACCCACTGGGCCTGGATTTGAGGTCTGTTTTGAGAGATTTGCACTCCGCTAAATGCCCACGTCGGATACTATTGATTCCGAGTCCGTATTCGAGCGTATTAAGTCACGTTGACGTCCGATCATCATCGGGTGTTTTGTCGGGAACTGCTATAGACACTAGCAGGCAAAATGCGGGTGTCTACAGAGCCCCCACTCTGACTGAGGCTTGGACAAGGCGAAAGTCAGAGTAGCTACCAGGCCAATCGAGGATTACGACCTGGCAGCCTTCCGGTCGGGTCGTTTATAGTCCATTGGACTCGCGTGAAGGGCTCGCCAGCCATAAGCAGAGGGTCATACCTGTCCTGATGATGATAGCTCCGTGGGGAGTCGAACTTGCCTTTGAAGTCATAGGTGTACCCGTATGCCGACACATCACATTTTGGATGTGGCATTCCAGGAGAAACACCGACTCACGCTGGGGAGTAAAGTAGTTGCGCGGGACTTGCTTCTGAAGTCTTGGGTGTACCCGTATGCCGACACATGACAAGTTGAATGTAGCATTGCAGGAGAAACACTGCCTTTGATGTTCCGTTGGGAAGCACTAGCTGGTACCTGAAATGTTAGATACATAGGCAGAAATAGCAGGCATAGTATATAGCAAGATAGCACATAGGAAATGCAGTTAGCATCTATAGACTAGCTTGCGCTGGGAAAATGATTTTTGCTTAGTTTTGAAATCGAAATCCTGAAAGCAACTCACGTGCTAGGAGATAGGTTTTCAAAATTGAAAGGGGTAGAAAAGAAATATGCAGTTTAAATCGACCGAAATTTGACCTTGTCGAAAAGGATTTTATCAAATGGCTAAGTTTTGCAAATTTCAAAGCAAGAATTTTGAAGAGAGACATACCGACAGACTCGACTCTGGACTCTCGAGGGGTTGGACCGCGACTCAGGGGGTGGGCCACCTAAGACGACAAGACTCTTAAGCTGCACTATTCCGTAGCCTAGGCGAGTGGCAACACGGTCGAACATCAAAATGGGAAGGATGTGTAATAGGGGGATTGCAGTAGTCTGTAATGAGACTGTTTTTGCATGACAAGGCTTAGCAGTAGCAATGCTATAGTCTAGTGCTCTTTGAATGTTTGGTTTTGGGGTACATTCCCAAAGTGGGTATCGCTTCGAGTCCCTGACGGATTCTCGTCTTCGACTGAGCCGAGTACTAGGACACACTATAGAAAGGTGGCTAGATTTTTGAAAGTATTTGGATTATGTGGGTGGATGGAGAACTTCTGTCTAAGAGAAGCCCCCAGGACGACAAAGCTAACTGTTGAGAACATGACAGTGTCGTGATAGGAATGATGGTGCTTTTTGAATATGTGTCAATGTGGGTGGTTGTGCCCTTGTTGAAAGGCTGCCTACGTATTCACGTGTAGTGAAATCAAACCAAGCCGTAGTTCAGTGGATTGGAAGATATATTATGGTGCCTAATTTATTAGGGCTTTGTGTGTAACTAGCCATAGCGATGGTGTAGGCTAGGTGCATTCCCAATGATGTCTTGATCAAAGGGCTAGAATGGTTAGGATGTTGATCCCGTGACTGTGAGCGTTCTCCGGGGTAGCCCCCAGAGGTGGTGTGAACTATTTGGGCATGTTCTATGCCGACCGCAGGTTGAGTTCCCGTGTTTGGGGTTGGTAACTGGTTTGGATGTTTTTGGAAATGTGGTGCCAGGTAGAAAGTGGCTTTGATGTTTTGAAATCTGGAGCTCGATTTTGTGGAGCTAAAGCTTCGAGGGTAAGGTATTGCAATGTGGTAGGAAATGGGGAAGTCGAGAAAAAATGACTCGGACTTCGATCGGGGTAGGTTGATAATGCGGGATCTGATTTCCATGTCTGGCCCTAATGGTTAGGGGTATCCTATGGAGCTTGAATCCTCAAAATTCCGGGCTGTCTCTTAGCCTAGGTCTCAAGAGGTCTTGAAGGTTGCAATGTGGGAAGGCTAAGTGTGGTGTTAGCTGACCAGTTTGATTGTCTCTTCCCTATTGGACGGTATAGGCATTGATAATTTTTGAATTGACCGTACCCCGGTCAAGGGATATTCACTTGAGTCGAACGTTGACCACGGTCATGGGTATTTGAATTTTTTTTTTTGGTTGACCTCTTAGCCCCGGTCGTGGGATTGACTGTACTCTGGTCGAGGAGATGACCGTATCTGGTCGGGGAATGTTGATAGTTCTTTTTTTGGTCATGGCCAGTTCTTTTGTTTCGGCCTTTTGCTTTTTTCCCTTGGACTTTTGATTTTTTTTGTCCAACTCTTTTTCTTTTTTTTCTTTTTTTTTTCACGGTAATCCCCCCCTATGGTGTTGTGGGTGGATATGGGGGTGGGCCCATCGGTTGGATTAGGCTTGTGGAGCTAAACCTTTGTAAGGTGTAAGCCTAGTTGGTGAGTGCAACTCGCGGTGGAGTACTCTACGGTAAGCATGGTGACTTGGATCTCGGTATTGTCATCATAATTCCGAGCGGGCTTAGTGGGAGCATCATCCCAAGTTGGGTATTTTTGGCATCTCGTCTATTGAGTCACGATGCTTCTTTTTTGCTTCTGGTCAGACTAACGCCTAAGGTAGGGATTGATCAGTCTTATTGGAGGGGTGTTTATTGTGGGAAATGGGCTTGCCTTCCGTCTTGAACCCAAACTAGGAGACTACCTAGATTTGTCATAGGATTCGATACTGCTCCTACTAAGGGTAGTTTTTGTGGCTGTCTATGCCGGACATGGAACAGATAAGGGAAAACATGGGTCTCAGTTCCTGCAGTCATTATAGATGTGCCTATAATAGTCACGTGCATGTGCTCACAGTGTATGATGGTGTTCATCATGTTCTCGGAAACACACAAGGAAGCATATAGGAGAGATAGAAAAGCTAATTTTATTGAATTTTGAAAAGAGGACAGAATACATTTGACTCTGACTCTGACATCGAAATTGAAAGAATAGAACATCCTAGACTCGGACTCAGACTCGGACTTAAATCAAATCTGGACTCTGGGATGAGGTTGTCAGTAATCTTCGGCTTCTAAGGACTCAAGTGGATGTGCAGTATAGCTTTCGGTAGAAGCTTCACCCAAATCTTCATTATGTCGAAGATCGTCTTCAATCCTAGTGCCCATTTCGGTAAGCACTGCAAAGTTTGAAATGCCGGCATACCTAAGATGGACGCGGTAGGAGGGTAGGAGGTTGTTGATGAATGCATCTACTAGTGTTTTCTCGCTGGGCTTGTCTACCAGCTTAACACTCTCAGCCCGCCAACGTTGAAGGTATTTGGTGAAACCCTCTGTTGGATCTTGGGCCATGACTTCTAAAGTCCGCATGGTAGTCTGAAGTTCAGTATTATCATAATAGTTTTTAGCGAACTCGGTAGCCACATCTTCCCAAGTGGGGAATCTTTTTGTATTAAGCCTATAGAACCAGGCTTTTGGATATTTCCCGAGGGACGTGCCGAACAGATTGATGAACATGTCGGCTTTGACCCCCTTGATCGCCATAAACGCCTTGAAAGCTCGGAGGTGTAGTAATGGATCCTCCGTCCCTTCGAATATGGGTAACCCTTCTAGATTGAGATCTGTTGGTAGTTTCTCACTAATGGGTATATAGTCTCGGGAGTTTTCAACTCGGATGTTGTTCTCTTGGGAGGCATGGAACTGTTGTTCGAGCTCACGCACCGTGCTGATCATTTTGGCAAATGGCCCAGTATTTACCGACCCGTAATTGAAGTCTTGTTCTTCAACGACAGTTAGACGAGCATCCAAGGCCTCTTGGTCGGCTCTTATGAACCCTAGTTGGGTTTCAAACATGGCCTGCTTACTAGCCATGGTTTCTAGCAAAGCCTCCAGTTTATTAATGGTGTTTTCCATCTCCCTATTCCCGGTTGTGAATGCCATCCTCTGTGAGAATACCCACGTAATCAGAAATGTTGCTTCGGAACTTGAATATACCAAGGCATAGGAAATAGCGCGGAAGGAGAGACAACTCTGGTTTGACTCGGGTTAGACTCTCCTAAGACAAATAAGTAGGGTACGATTCTCGGAGTGATTGTGATTAATCGCCCCGTCGGAGAATAGCCCCCAAGTGATACCAAGGACTCTTGTAGGACTCAGATGGTGTGACATCTAAGTGACTCAAAAGCGGGGTACGTGAGACAACACGTGTAAGACATGACCCTTAAAGCAACCGTGATTGATCGCTCTGCTGAAGGGTAGCCCCCGAGTAAGATTGAAGGTTTTGTTAAGACTCGAGTGTCGGACGAGTGACCCTTAGATGTAAAGGATCACGAACCTTTAGCTACAGGGCTATGCCTTGTAAAAGGTTGACTCGGCCTCGAGGAAGGCAGATGGGTAAGGGAGGAAACTTGCGATGTAGGATCGACAGAGTTTCGACGCTAGAGACCCTTGACTTGACTCGAATAAGGGTGGTCCTGTGATTAGGGTAGACCCTTAAGTTAAAGAGTTCTAGAGTTGGAATGACTCGACTAACGGATTGAAAGACGGGCGAGATTCCCTTAGGAAAAGTCGTGGGGACCGTCCTGCTAGAGGAAAAGATCGCGTGAGACTTTCTAGTTAGGACTCGAGTGTATGGACGAACCTTCCACTTACGAGTGTATGACTCGTGTTGGTCGGTTATGCCTTTAGAAAAAGGCTGACTAGGATGGGGAAGGAACCCGTGATGTAGGATCGACTGAGTTTCGACGCTAAAGACCTTCGACGTATTACGAAAAGACCCAACACACGAATTACGGTAGGTCCTATAATAAGGAAGGTTTTTGAAAAATGATTGAATTTTGAAAATTGAGAAGACAGTCCTGAAATTGGTAGTGGGCCAATAGGACCGGGCATTTTGAAATGTTAGAATGGTTGCGAGTAATTTCGCGTTTTGAAAATTGAGGAGGCGATCACGTCTTTTGAAATTGGCAGCATGCCGACAGGACCGAGTTTTTTTTTTTTGATAAGTTGAATATTTGGAATTTTGAAAATTTGAATATCGAAAAATAAGTTTCCGAAAATTTGAAAATCGAAAATAAGATCCCGAAGATTTGAAAATCGAGAACGGCATCTCAGAGATTTGAAAATCGAGAATCGCATCTCGAGGACTTGAAAATCGAGGTGGAATTTTGAAGATTTGAAAATTGAAGTTGAATTTTGAAAATTCGAAAGTCGAAAGGGAATCGAAAATTCGAAATTTGAAATGGGAAGCATGCCGGCTAAAAATAGGCTATTTTGAGTCAAATCGTAAGTCTAAATTTTGGCAGCATTCCGAGTTTTTGAAATTAGATATTTTGAAAAGACGGGTCCCGAAACGGACAGTATTTCGGGTTTTTCAAAATTTGGTATTTTTGGGAAGATGCATTTTTTTGAAATGACGGTTTTTTGAAAAAAAATGACACGGAAACCAAGTAGCACGTAGTCAAGCAAGCATTATAACGACGCTTATGTATGCTTTACGCTAAGTCTCGGTCGGTCAAAATAGGGTCTATACCAACAACGATAGCTTTCTCGTGTGAAGGACGGACTCCCTAAGCCGAGTTGGTCTTAGGACATGCCGCGAAACCGAGACGAGTTCCACCATCGATGTCTTTAGCGCACCCATGTAGAAATGCACCGTGGTATAGTGGGACGTCGGTCACAAGTAACCGGCCCAGGCAAAATTTGGGTTATGCATGAATCATTAAAATAATGCACGTACATTAATATTCGAACGATTTCTCTTCGAGTCTCACCCTAGGAACCCCGATGACATGTGGTACATTAGGTATCCCCAGCGGAGTCGCCAAATTGTGGACATGACGTAGGTCCACCCCGACGCGGCCACGCGCGGGTTTGGGTAGGCGAATGAATCTCGTGGTGAGATTGTTCTCGGGTTCGAAATTTAAGTCAAAATGGAGTCGCCACCGAATTTTGTGGTTATTCGGAACCATACGAGCCCACTCTATGTCGTCATGGGCTATAGACAAAGTAAGCCCACTTCGATTTCAGAGTTTATGGGGCCCGTCCCTTTGCATTGCGATACCGATACCATCTACACCGGTATCGTGTAAAGAATGACTCTCGTGCGCCAAGGGTTTCGGACATCCGGAAACCAAGGTTCTGAGTAAGGGGTGAGGGTACGTGTTGGGAAGCCCACTAAGGACACCAAACCCCGCCCGCACATGGCGGCCTCTACTAAGACATCGTTCGTGTTCGTGTGCGCGCGCTAGTAAAACGATTAAATGATATGCAAACAGCGTTTTCGGGCTAAGCATGCGAGTTGTTGATTAACTACGTCATTTAATGCATCTTGATTCACGTCAAAGTGATTTAGCATGTGATGTTCATTTAAATAAATAAATGGCAAACATCAAATAATAGAAAACTCGTAAATAAATTACAAATTACACGGGCGGAATACAACCCGGAATTCACAATACAACGAGCAATAAAATAGAATAATTGAATTATAAGCAGCAAATGCTAACTAGAAACGGACCCGTATATAATAAATATAAACCAGACCGTAAGTTGTGCAAATATGGACGAACTTCGATTAAATACACATTATATTGTGTATTAAACGGAGGACGGAGATATGGAACCTAGGCGTGGTGCTAGCCCGATCCCGAATCTCGATGCCTTGTCCCGACTTATCACATCGAGAAATGGAGTCTAAATTAATTATGTGTCGGATACGACTAAAGAGTCGTCGATACAAAAATTAATAGTGTGAGACCGTCGATCAAAGTCGTTTTAAGTGTCGTGATGTGCATAAGTTTTAGAAAAAATGGGTTCACGTGATGGCCTTTACACGCGTTGACTAAAAGTCGTAAAGAAAGGACGAGTCTCAAAATATGGACATATGTCGCGAAAGTCGCATATTAATGTAAGGACCGAAAAGGATAGAAAGTCGAGAAAACGAGAAAGTGGGCTCGGCCGAACAGGCCTGCCCGCGAGTCGCATGGCCGGTCGCGCGACTCGCGTGTGGGCCTGGTCGGGCATTTTCTATTTGTCGAAAAAATCGTCAATTTTTATAATCACGTGCCAATGTGGGTTTATTTACTCAATTTATGTTTTTGCTAGATTAGGAATTTTGAATTAGTAGCGAAATTGCATCCCTCTACGTCACGACATCGAAACTAATCCTTCCGGATTATGTAATGTCGGTTTTCGTGTCAACGGGTTTCGTACTAATTGAAATGGGATCGAATGCGTTCAACTACGACCGATTGCAATCACGTCACGCCCTTGAGAACATTGGGGCGGGGCTCCTCGAAAGGGCTCCACCTCCGTCGTTGCTCGTAAAGGGATTAGACGGACTTTAGGCGATCGTCGTAGTCAAACGTATTTGAAACCGAGTTTTGGTATTAATATATATATGTACGCGGTATTAATTGTTAATGACGAAATGTAAATAAATAAATAAATAAATAAATAAATAATGTTAGTGGTTAGAGTACATAAATAAAATGTTAGGTGTTAGAGTACATAAATAAAATGTTAGTAGCAAAATTAAAATAATGTTAGTAACGGAATTAAAATGTTAATGCTAGTAATAATAATAATAATAATAATAATAATAATAATAATAATAATAATAATAATAATAATAATAATAACAACAACAACAATAATAATAGTCAAAAGGAAAAGAGAAAGAGATGTCGGGATTTGAATTACACCCTCAACCTACATGCTTAATGGCCTCGGAAACGAACTCGTAATAGCGACGGGAGCGCGGGAGTGTCGAGATATGTAGGGTGAGTTATGGTGTGTGTCTTTGACGAGTTTTGATCTCGGGATTTTGAATATGTATGTGTGTGTGTGTGTGTGTGTATGCCGCCGGTTAAACGAGGGCAAATGGCTCGGTTTTTTGTATTGTTTTGCTTGGGGTTTGTAGAGTAGGATGTTTAGGCTTTTTAAGGCTTTTTGTTTCAGCTTTTTTAAGGCTTAATTATGCTGAAAAATTCTTGAAAATGGTGAGGATTAAGGGTGTATTTATAGAGTGGGGGGAGTTGGGTGAGTTGAATCAATTTAGGAAGGGTTTGACTTTTTGATTTGATTTGCATTTTGAATTCTGATTTGGGCGCAATCTTCTAGAAGCTGAACTTGGCTGGTTTGTGTGACGGGTTCGTCCTTGACCGGGTTTTGACCCGGTCGCTAAAAGACGGGATTTATTTTTGGTGTCGGTTTTGGCCCAAATTAGTCTTATTTTGCTCGGAACGACCCACTGGGCCTGGATTTGAGGTCTGTTTTGAGAGATTTGCACTCCGCTAAATGCCCACGTCGGATACTATTGATTCCGAGTCCGTATTCGAGCGTATTAAGTCACGTTGACGTCCGATCATCATCGGGTGTTTTGTCGGGAACTGCTATAGACACTAGCAGGCAAAATGCGGGTGTCTACAATATTATCCCAAAAAATTTAAAAATTGCACCATAAAATTTCTCAGGAAAAGAGTTTTCAAATGAGAATACATTTCATAGTATTTTTTTCTTATGTTGTTAGAGATATTGAAGAGAGAAAGAGTTGTCTCGAAAAGTGAGAATTACTTATATTAAAAAAACAGAAAGAGTAATAATAATAATAATAATAATAATAAGACGACTCCGAATAATCTTCAAATAATAATAGGTATGTTTCTCTGTCTTGTCCCATAACGTAATCAGTGTTGTTTGACCTTGATCACAAACATTACGTTTACATTATAGAGTTTCTGATGGGGAAGACTCCATTATATAGGCAGAGAGAGGATCAATTTCCTATTAGGGTATTAGTTTAAGGTAATTTCGACCTTCCATCAAGATTGAGTAATTATGGAAAGACTCCTTATTTAGTTCGATATTATTGTGATAGCATATCTCGTAAGATCAGATTTTCAATAAGACCATAATTATAGGGAATAAATATTATCATAATAATAGGGAAGATATATTACATATCCCGTGCTAATATTATCATAGCTGGGAGTAATAGGGAAGATATATTATTATATCATAAAATATTCTTACATAGGTTCGACTTGAACGGGGGGTGTACATGATATTTTTAGATCTTCAATTGATAATACATCCATTTTTTTAATGAAAATTTAATAGGAATAATCCAAAGTATGAGTAGCCTTCTTATATTACTCCCAACTAGTTGGAAAGCCCGTGCGATGCATGGGCCGATTTTTAGTGACATCGATAGTAATACTTAGTTGGATGAATACATAAATTGGTGAGACTACACAACAGTAGAAAATAAGTGAAGATAAGAATATGTCTAATAGTAAGTGAATGTGTTTTTAGTGAAGTATATGCGGTGAATCTCAAATCAAATTATAGACATTATGATGCATTGTAGTTAGAAAGACTAATTAAAGTAACTCACATTTACAAAGTGTACATAGATATAAATATTATTTCTCTTATTTATGATATAGAATTTCATTCCCTCGTTATAATTTTTCGATGTGGGATAGATCTATTTAACTTTATAGTCTTAAAAACTATTTTTAAAACTCAAAAGATTTAAGGTTCATATCTAAAGACAAATGATTACTCTTAATTATATAATAAAATTTCATCAACTTATTACCCTATTTCTTTTTAGACCGAGATTGATTTTTTTCCCCTATTTTCATTTATGAAAAACTTCTTCACACAACTTTATCATATTTAATTAAGATAAAATTTCTCTCTCATACTTTTCTATTCCACTTTTTCTCTTTACTTTTATTCGTACAATAAAATTTTATCACCTTATAATTTCTCGATGTGAGATAATTTTACTTCAATTTATAGTTCTAAGAGTTGTTATAAGATTTAAAAGATTTTTGGTTAATATCTAAAAACGAATAATTTCTCTTATCCATAATTTTTTGGTTGATATCTAAAAACAAATTATTACTCTTTATTATACTACGTATAATATAATTTCATCATCTCATTACAAAGTATATTTTTTCGATGTGGGATTTAATTATTGATTTAATAACTACATATAATATAATTATTGATTTAATAACATTCTTATCAAAAAAGGAGCTCCTTTTAAGACTTAGAATTTTTTATTTATGGATTTAATAATTTTATTTGATATCGAAAGATTACTTTTGTTTATAAAATAGAATTCCATCGCCTTACTTAAATTTTAGATTTGAGATAATTTTACCTTTTTTATTTGTAATATGTTCATCACTTGTTCGAGCAAATAATATGAATTTTATGTTAATAAATGCATTTTCTACCACGATATTGTCAAATTTACAATAATACTTATAGACCCGAAATTTTTTTGATCGATACTTAAGAACCAATGATGACTCTTATTTATAATTATAGATACACATTACGTTGTTATAATTTTTTGATGACTTTATATTATATATTATATACTAAATTAGTTGAGGTTTTGTATGCTTTTATGGGTAGTGATAATTAGCCATTAATATTTACAAGAAGTTGTAAATTTAGCTAAGTAATTATTATTATTATGGGACCTATTATATATAGATATAATAGTAATGTACTACTTAAAGAGTTAAGAGTATATTATTTATTTGATGTGATCAATTATATGAGATAATTGATCATGTCACACATAAGCATTTGTATGACAAATGACAAAAATAAAATGGACCCATTTTATGTACATGTATATGGCACACTAGTAAAATAAGGGCAATAATGGTTGTTCTTATTTATGTGCATGCATGAATAATAGTAATTATTACACTAGACCCTTGACTTTATGCATGCAAATAAAATAAAGCAATTGGTCTTCCCTAATTTAAGGGTGGCCGGTTTTGGGGATGTTATAAGGGAACTTTTTGTTCTCTTTTGAGATCCATCCACCCATTCATTCATTAGTTTTTGCTTTTACCTCTTCTCCAAAACACTCTCATACTAATATTCATCTTTATTACTAAAGTAGTAATATTCATAATATTAGTATAGGTTCATCACTACTATTATCTAGTTAATAATAATAGTGATTATTTGGGTTGAATCTTGGTGCAACTAGAAGGATATCTTCTACTTTGGAGATTCAAGATTTTGGAGGATCATCCATACTAATATAAGCTCAAGAACAATAAGAAAAGGAGTTTTCTTATTGTGCCCATTATTTCCTCTTTGTTTATGTAAGGAAATCTCTTCTTGTATCTAGTTTTTGTCATTTGATGTCATGCATGTAACTAGATCTTTATATACTAAATTAACAAGTAATTTAGTAACTAATTAGAGGAGTCTAATTAGAGGGTTATGAACCTATCAGCAATGTGTCCGTTTCGGTCCTTGGATTTGACGATCATGTCGTCCACGTAGACCTCCACTTTCTTATGCATCATGTCATGCAATAAAGTGGTGGCGGTCCGTTGATAAGTGGCACCGGCGTTGATAAGCCCAAATGGCATCACGGTATAGCAGTAAGTCCCCCAAGGTGTGATGAAGGTGGTCTTACTCATGTCTTCTTCCGCCATTTTGATCTGATTGTATCCGGCATACCCGTCCGCGAATGATAGAAGGGCATGGTCGGCCGTGTTATCCACCAGTATGTCGATTGTGGCAACGGGAAATCGTCTTTTGGGCTGGCCTTATTAAGGTCCCGAAAGTCTACACATACTCGGACTTTGCCATCTTTTTTGGGTACTGGTACTATGTTCGCAACCCAGTCTGGATATTCAGACACTTGGATAAAGCCCGCTTTGAATTGTTTATCGACTTCTTCCTTGACTTTGAGAGACCATTCGGGCCTCATTCTTTGAAGTTTCTATTTTACCGGCTTATACCCGTCTTTGATGGGTATTCGGTGTTCAGCTATCTCCCGGTCTATTCCCGGCATGTCCTTGTAGGACCATGCAAAGACGTCTTTGAATTCCTGGAGGAGGAGATCCATGAATTGTTGTTTCTCCTCGGGATCTAAAGATGGGCCTAACTTAAGCATCTGAGGTTCTAAAGGGTTCCTACGTTAATGGAATCGGTTTCTTCGATTACCGGATTTCGAGACTCCCTTTGTTCGAGTTGCTCGATTAGATGCGGAGGCAGCGGTACTTGTTCGTCGGGTTTCTCAATGTCATTGCAAGTAAGATTTTTGAAAATGTTTTGAAAATAAGACAAGTCGTAAGCAGAACGGTTATCGTTATTATTGATAGTGAATTTTGAAAATAGCTCGAAGAGAGCTGCCATCTGATCGTTGGTCAGTGGGGGGATAGGGAGTGCCCTCGGGACAGACTCCGGGGTTCCCGATGGTGTGACTAAAGAAGGGAGAGGGGTTACAGACTCGATCCTAGTACTGGACCCTCTAGACTTCGACTCAGACTCCGACTCTGACTCTGACTCGGACTCGGATTCGGCACCATGCATATCTCCTTCACCAGTAGTTAGCTTGTAGACTCGACCCTGACTGTTGGTCCACTTAGTTGTCTTCCTCCAAGCTCTCTTCCCGGTGTCGGCACCAACTTCAGAGATCAGCTTAGTTGGATCGAACCTGCTGCTGCGGAGAATCAAGCTGACTAACTCCTGTTTAGGGGTCGGTACGACCCTGTCTTCCCCGAATAGGAGTCCTAGGATGGGCTCATTATTACTTGTACCCTCCTTTGATTCGGCCTGGTGATAAGTGTAGTTTGTAGTGCCTATTTCGTAGTGTTTTGGTCCCATTTTCCTTGTGGAATCGCTCCTTGGGAGCGATTTATGGGCTACTTATGCTTCCTTTAGTTTGTTTCAGGTTCCCGAGACCATTCATGAAGAGTTGGAGCGATTCCGACTCAATACATACACTTTTTGGAGCCAACGAAGCGGAAGAACGATCACTCGATGCCTTGGATTCGACCCCGAGACCTTGGGACCCAATCCCGAGCCTCCGAGACCCGATCCCGAGTCCCGAGAATCGATGAGAAGTCCATGTGAAGCAAGGAGGAACCTTAAAGATCATATTGGAGGCCTACAAGACTCATCCCCGACGGGTATGACCTCAACCCGTCCGGGATGAGGTGCACAAAAGAGGATGCTCCTGTTTTGGGTACATCCCGACCGGGACCAGCTCCTCCCGGCCGGGACCGACACCCTCCCGACCGGGACCACCTCCTCCCGGCCGGGAAGGGCTGCTGCTGCTCCGCGCTTCATTCTTCTCTTCTCCTTTCCACTTGTAACCCTATATATACCCCCCCCCCCCCCCCCCCTCTTGTATTAAGACAGGATCTTAGCTTATGTTCTTCAAACCCTAGACTACTTTAGGTTAGATTAGTGTAGATTAGGGTAGATTAGTCGGTAATTAGTAGTTAATCTTAGTTTAATCTTGTATTAAGAGATCTCTTGAAGAATCCATTCAATCTTGACAACATTGGTGGATGAATTTGGGTTTTCTTTTTATACAAGTGTTCATCTTTTCATCCTTCACTAGTATGGTATAATCCTTTCTTCCTTTTACTCTTTGTCTTGTTTAATTCATCCAAGTTTGCATCTTTGATTATTGCATTGTTCTTAGTTCATAGTTTTCACTAGTTTCATTATGGATGTTTTGTTTCTTGTTTTGATTCCTCTTGTTCTTGTTAGAATTAGTTGGATAATGTTAGAGTAGTGTTCTTGCTAGGGTTAGTAGAGTGATTAGGGTGTTAATTGGGTGATTAAGGGTTTGTTGGAGATGTTGGTGGAAGATTTGGGTTTCTTCTTGAGTGATGCATATTACATGTTTGTTGGAATGCTTGAATGACTAAGTAGGTTGGAATGCTTGTTTTTCTTGCCTTCCTTTGTCGTGTGTGTCGCCGGATGGGTTCCATGAGGAACCTCTAGGTGAGTCTAAGTTAGATTACCTAGATTACCCTACTACCTCCTTCACTCTAACTCCTCATTGACCATTCCGTTACCCCTTTGACCCCGACCTAATCCTAGCCCGTTTCCCTTAGTTGTTCTCCTTAGTCTTAGTCTAGCTCTCTCCCCCTCTATCATTCTCTAGCTTAGCTCGTTGACTTAGTCTCGTTCTTGGGCGAACTTGGTCTATACGCCTCTACCGTCCCCGTGGATTCGACCCAACTTACCCTAGCTACCCTAGTTAGGTTTTGCCGGTTAATTATTTGATCGGTGGGATTCACGACAAATCCCTACCATCAAATTGGCGCCGTTGCCGGGGACGGTGCTAGTTTAGACTTTGTTTTCCTAGTTACTTGACTTTGTCTTTGTGTTTGTGTTTTTCTTTTTTCTTTTTGTTACCTTGCTTCTTGTGTGTGTGAGGTTTATTTCTCTCTTGTCTAGTGCCCAAAAAGCACTAGACTTCTCACGTTTGTTCTTAGTCTACAGTTTGTGCTTAGAGGTGGTGACTATCTTCTTCTTGCGACTTAGAGCCGCTTTAACGGACGGTTGCTAGAATGAGTGGTTTCCAACCGGGTATGAGCTACGATTTTTGAGCGAGCATGGGGTTTGATCTAAACTCCACACACTCGGGAGCCGATATGAGCTACTCCTCTTCTTCCATGAACCAAGGGTATGACATGACGTCCCCCTACCATAATCAAGCTTCTTGGGGTGATCATGATGGGTATGATCTTCAAGAGTACGGGAACGGCTACCAACAAGTGAACGATTACCAATCCTACGATCATGGTGACTATTACTCGAGTTATCAATGTGAACCCACCATGTTCAATCAAGATTCACCTTATGGAAGCCAATACCACCAAGACCCAAAATATTACCCTCCACCCCAACCACAATATGAACCCCATGACCCACAATACTACCAATCACCTCAACCCCACTACCAACAATATGATGCCCCACCCCTTGGGCATCATCAAGACACCATGTTTAATCAGGATTTTCAAGATTATCATCAAGATTATCAAGATTATCAAGGAGCTTTAGAAGACCCCAATGACCACCAATCGTCGAACTTGGAGTTGTATCAATCGATTCTTCAATTGCAAAAGAGCCAACAAGAAATGGCCATACAAATGCAAAAGGAGCAAGATGAATTCTTGGCCCAATATCGGAAGGAAAACGAGGCGTTTGATGCTCGATTAAATGCATTATCGGTTCAAACCGTAATGTATTTATCCCGAACATCGCAACTAGATGAAGGGTGCCCACTTGAGAAAGAGGAGCAACCTAACCATGAAGCCGCCAACGTTGTTCCCTTTGATAGAGAGATTTGCTTTGAAGAACCTCAATCGTCTACCCAAAAAGAGATGAATGAGGAGATGACCCTTAGTGAAGGCAACATTGGTGAAGAATTGGAGGAGGATAGTGAGTTGGATGATTTGGTAGAGTTTGTGAAGTTGTTGGGTGAAGTTGATAGCCTCGAGTTGCCCTTGTGCGAGAATGTGGATAAGCATCAAGAGCCCCTAACTAGTGAACCAAGCAATGACTTGGAAGAGATTGAAACCGCCGGTAGAAGTTTCGATCCTCTTCTCCAAGATGATGAGGGGCCGAGTGATGAAGATTGGGAGCCACAACTTGAGGAAAGTGTGGGGGTGTGCATCGAGGAGGTGAGGCCAAAACCGCTTTTTGTGCCTTGTTTCTTGGAGATGAAGCTTGCTTGTGATTGGAGGCGATGCCTGGGGAGGAAGAGGTCGGTTAAGCTCGTAGGATGGATAGACCCCGGATATGACACGAATGATGATTTTGGGTCTTGGGAATCCTACTTCTTGCCTCCACCTTGGAGGCCGTGGAGGTTAGCTAGGCTCGAGCGCTTCTTGGGCCTTCATTACGATGTCGGTAGCGCGTTCGACTTGCTCCTCCATGCCCTTGAGGGCTACGGTTGAAGAGAGTCCACCATCCTAGGTTTGACGGAGTTCCTAAAGAACCGTCATGTTGTATATTCTCCTCTCCTCTTTAGAATACTTGTGTTTGTATTTGTGTGATTTTTCTCTTGATTTTTGTTAGTTTTGTGATATTCTTGTAGTTGATTTGGTATTTTGATGAGCGATGTGAGAGAGTGAATTTGATGTGTACTTGAGTTTAGTGTGATAGGTGAAGTGAAGGTGACTCCTAGAAAGGAGTGGTTAGTGATAGAGCTTGGATCGTGAGTAAGGGAGTCGGTTTTTGGGGTCATGGGAGTCATGAAGACCCTTCCCGACCGGGAAGGGTGTGTCGTCCCGACCGGGATGGGGCTGTCCCGATCGGGATGAGGGTGCCAAAAATCGAGTTCACTGGAGTGTCATCCCGATCGGGAAGGAGGCTTCCCGACCGGGACGGGTATGTCATCCCGACCGGGACCACCCATCCCGACCGGGATGATCCCCTACTCCTTTTTGGTGCCTCTTCTTCGACATTTAAGCCCACCCAACCATTGTATACCCCCACCCAACATCCCTACCTTCCTTGCTCATATCATACCACCCACATACTTCATTTTCATATCCTCACTTCTTCTTCTATCTACTTTAGACCGGTATACACACCAATTTCCACCCCCTCACACCATTATAAACCCATTACTACCTCTACCGTGCGGTTTTCTCAAGCTTGAAGAAGGATGACAATAACGACAACAAGCAAGTGCCTATATTGATCATTGAGACGATGGAGCGAGTGAGTTGCTATCCGGGCGGTCTAGCAACTATCCTTTCTTTTCCGTTTTTTTTATTGCTTGTTTTCCCCCTGTTTATCCCCTTCCACTTTGTCATGGTGGCCTTCGAGGCCTTGGTAGTTGTTGCTCCCGACTCTCAATGATGTGACTACATCGAGAGTCATTTTCAAAATCCAAATTTTACAAGTTTTTCACTCTTTCTTTTTGAGGATTTAGTCGGATTTAGGCGGAATCCGGGCTAGGTGACGTGATTACACCTAGTCCTCCCCTCCCATTTCCTTTTATTTCCTTCTTTTTATTTTCTTCTCCCTTCCATATCTTTTTCTTGTCTCGGCCCATGGTGACTTGATTACACCCCGGCCGGACACATTCTACCATTTTCTCCGCTTTTCTTTTTGATTTTTAGCTTTATTTTCGTAGTTTATTTTCTTTTTCTTTTGTGCTCCCATGCACTACGGTCGAGCATGAGGACATGGCTCGACTTAAGTGTGGGGGAGTGGTATTCTAGCATAGTTAGATTTATTTTTGTAGTTTTTCGAAAAAAATCTTTAAAAAAATCCTAAAAATTTGAAAAATTTTCACAAAAATCAAAAAGATTTTCTTTTGTGTGTTTTCCTTTTTGTGTCGTTATGTCGTATTTTTGCTTTGTTGTGCGTGTTTTGCCCCTCCTTTCTCCTTATAGGTTGCCTAATCGCCGTTAGCTTTGGTGAGCTTTCAAGACTTCCGGTAACATCTCTTCATCCCTTTTTCCCTCTTTGCTTCTTGTGAGTTTGGAGGAGATTTGTGGTGATGTGTGCTCGGGAGGAGCGTTGTAAAGATTGTGGTGGATTTGGAGACTTGTTTGAAGATCGGGGTGGTGTTTGTTTTGTTTATGTGTTGTTTCTCCTTGTTTTGCTTTGTTTTGTTTTGCTTTTGTTTCTTTTTCTTTCGTTTCCATTGAGTCTTTGTTTTGTGTTTTGTTGTGTGTCTTGTGTGTAAACCGTTTTCGAAAACCCGGTTTAGAGGCTAGTGTGCGAGTGTCTACTTTCCCTTCCTAGTTGTATAAATCGAGTCTTGGACTTTAGTCTAGTAGAATGACCCTAAATCAATGATTTCGTTGGTCCTTTACCTCGAGTCCACCTAGGTTACTAGGGATTTACTACGGGATTTGCATTTGACCATTATGACCACCCACGGTGCGAAAAGGCCTTGGTTGCCGAGTCCCGTCCCTTAGGTGACCGTGTCTAGGATCGTTTGATTAGTCCAAGTTCTCCACTTTTTGTGGGTTTGAAGGGAAAGCGCGCTCCCAACTCACCCATTCACCTACCTCCTACACATATCTACCAATAAATTGCAACTTGTTGATTCCTCTCTTTCTTGTTACAAAGAAATGCCAAAATGCCAAATCATGCCAAAAGGGCAAAGAAAAGAAAAAGAAAGAAAATGAAAGAAAGAAAAGAATGAAGAAAAAGAAAAGGCACAAAAGCCAAAAAGAAAATAGAAAAGAAGAAAAAGAAATGGCATGGCAAAACAAGGCAAAAATGCAAAAGAAAAGAGAAAATGCCAAAAGAAAACCCGATTCACAAAAATAACCCCTACCTCTCAAAATAAGCCTTTTTCCAACTTTTGCCGCGAAGAGCCTACCAAAGGACCGAGTCCCTAGGAAGGATGATAGCGGCATTAGTCGGTCTTCCCTCATTTTGCATGTTTTCCACCTTTTTACTTGGACTAGTTAGGCGGTTTTGGACACGGGACGACCCTCTTGGCTCACGCTAAAGGGGGCGGGGTCTCACTTACCTACAGTGTCGACTAACACCGTGGATCATCACTTCCCACTCCGCCGATCGTCCCGTAGTACGTTCTTAGAAGGTTAGGAGGAACCGAGGTAAGTTACCAACGTTTTCGTTGCTTTGTCGTCATACTATTAGGGTTTAGTCCATCTTGGTTTGTATTGCTAGCTTGGGAACGTTGTCACTTGCCTTGAGTCCTAAACCGGTGCTTCTTTCACCGCTTGTTTGAGGGAAGCGGTATTTCTTTTCTTTTGGGTGCAACCTTTTGTGTGTTTGTTTGTTTACGTGTTTGTTTGTTTACGTGTTTGGTGTCCGGTTGCATCCACAGTTTTGTCGCAAGACCCGACTTGCCTTGCGGAGTGCACTTTTCCTCTAAGTGCACTCGTGTGAGTTGAAAGGGCATAGGGTGCGCTAATACCCACTCGGCTAGTTTAGTAGTTAGTTTGTGCTTACTCGAGGGCGAGTAAGGGTTAAGTGTGGGGGAGTTGATAAGTGTAGTTTGTAGTGCCTATTTCGTAGTGTTTTGGTCCCATTTTCCTTGTGGAATCGCCCCTTGGGAGCGATTTATGGGCTACTTATGCTTCCTCTAGTTCGTTTCAGGTTCCCGAGACCATTCATGAAGAGTTGGAGCGATTCCAACTCAATACATACACTTTTCGGAGCCAACGAAGCGGAGGAACGATCACTCGATGCCTTGGATTCGACCCCGAGACCTTGGGACCCAATCCCGAGCCTCCGAGACCCGATCCCGAGTCCCGAGAATCGATGAGAAGTCCATGTGAAGCAAGGAGGAACCTTAAAGATCATATTGGAGGCCTACAAGACTCATCCCTGACGGGTATGACCTCAACCCGTCCGGGATGAGGTGCACAAAAGAGGATGCTCCTGTTTTGGGTACATCCCGACCGGGACCAGCTCCTCCCGGCCGGGACCGACACCCTCCCGACCGGGACCACCTCCTCCCGGCCGGGAAGGGCTGCTGCTGCTCCGCGCTTCATTCTTCTCTTCTCCTTTCCACTTGTAACCCTATATATACCCCCCCCCCCCCTCTTGTATTAAGACAGGATCTTAGCTTATGTTCTTCAAACCCTAGACTACTTTAGGTTAGATTAGTGTAGATTAGGGTAGATTAGTCGGTAATTAGTAGTTAATCTTAGTTTAATCTTGTATTAAGAGATCTCTTGAAGAATCCATTCAATCTTGACAACATTGGTGGATGAATTTGGGTTTTCTTTTTATACAAGTGTTCATCTTTTCATCCTTCACTAGTATGGTATAATCCTTTCTTCCTTTTACTCTTTGTCTTGTTTAATTCATCCAAGTTTGCATCTTTGATTATTGCATTGTTCTTAGTTCATAGTTTTCACTAGTTTCATTATGGATGTTTTGTTTCTTGTTTTGATTCCTCTTGTTCTTGTTAGAATTAGTTGGATAATGTTAGAGTAGTGTTCTTGCTAGGGTTAGTAGGGTGATTAGGGTGTTAATTGGGTGATTAAGGGTTTGTTGGAGATGTTGGTGGAAGATTTGGGTTTCTTCTTGAGTGATGCATATTACATGTTTGTTGGAATGCTTGAATGACTAAGTAGGTTGGAATGCTTGTTTTTCTTGCCTTCCTTTGTCATGTGTGTCGCCGGATGGGTTCCATGAGGAACCTCTAGGTGAGTCTAAGTTAGATTACCTAGATTACCCTACTACCTCCTTCACTCTAACTCCTCATTGACCATTCCGTTACCCCTTTGACCCCGACCTAATCCTAGCCCGTTTCCCTTAGTTGTTCTCCTTAGTCTTAGTCTAGCTCTCTCCCCCTCTATCATTCTCTAGCTTAGCTCGTTGACTTAGTCTCGTTCTTGGGCGAACTTGGTCTATACGCCTCTACCGTCCCCGTGGATTCGACCCGACTTACCCTAGCTACCCTAGTTAGGTTTTGCCGGTTAATTATTTGATCGGTGGGATTCACGACAAATCCCTACCATCACCTGGATAAGGGCAAAGATATCATCCGGGATGAAATTGCATTCTTGAGCCAGCTTGGTCTCGGGATATGAGATGGTGGGCTGATAGAGGCCCACTTGAACAGCTCCGAACACTGGAGTGACGAACGTGACTGCCTCTGTTTCATCCATGCGTCCTGGCGTCATAGTGTAACCCAGACCGAGGCGAGATGGCTCGTCGTTCAGGACCTCGATAATCTTCCCAGCTGGAAGATAGGGCCTTGATGTAACTCCTGGTAGGTAACCCAGATTTTGTAGCATCGTATCGATGCTAGTGGTGAAATAGGGTTGGAAAAGGTATTTTTCCTCGATCATTCCCACGAAGTTGAAACCTCGTGGGTCAACTTGGCCTGCCGTGTTGCAGCTTGACACGGTTATGGGGGTAGCTTCGAGAGTAACGATCCCATCTTGTAAAGGTAGCTTGACCTTCCTGTGAAGGGTGGAAGACACGGCTTTGACCGCGTGAATCCATGGTCTTCCAAGTAGCAGATTGAAAGATGAAGTGACATCGATCACCTGAAATTCTAACTCCTTCTCGATCGGGCCCGTTATGATTGTTAGCTTAACGGCCCCCGCAACTGATTTTGGGCTCCCATCAAAAGCCTGGATAGTTTGTGCAGTCGTAAGGTAGTCAGCCTCGGTAATGCCGAGGGCCTTAGCTGTCCTCAAAGGAAGGACGTTTACTGCGGACCCATCATCAATTAGGGTCATTGGGAGATATTTATTTCGGCAGATCACCGTGATATATAGGGCCAAGTTATGGGTGGCCCGAACGGTGGAAGATCGGACTCGGAGAAAGTGATAAGTGGGCCTTCTCCTTTAGACTTGCCCTTGAGGTGTGGTAAGATAGTGGCTACCATCTCGGTGGGGGTAACCGATGAGTCAACCTTGATTTCATCAAGAGCCCTAGTAAGTGCTGCCCGATGCTCTTGAGAACTAACCAAAAGCTGTCATATAGTAATATCAGGTTCGGACCCTCTTTAGTTGTCTGACTAGGGCCGTGTCAGCGTTTGGCTCTTCGGGAGTGAGTTCCGTCCTGGAAGGTTCAGTGACAGTTTCCAGAGTGGCGAGACCGGCTGTGATGGTGTGTGCGCCGGCCAGAGCTCTGGCTTTAGCTTTCCGGATTTCTTCGATGGTGACGGGGACAGCTTCCCCCTTGGCCAGATAAACATCATCTTCATCGTCGTTCCATATTCCGTTGATTTGGGGAATGAAAGGGGAAATGAGATGAGAGCAGTCGACTACTTCTCCAGAAAAAATGGCGTGAGTAGCAAGAGGATAATTTTTGTTACTCGGCTTATCACTGGGTAGTGGTAATTTCCCACTTTCGATCAGATCTTGAATGAGATGCTTCAACTTCCAACATTTCTCAGTGTCGTGCCCATTGCCTTGGTGATAGTGGCAATAGGCTTGAATGTTGTAGCTCTTGGATCGCTTTTCCACGGGAACCTCCGGAATTGGGCCTATCGGTTGGATTAGGCCTTTTGAAGACAGCCTTTGTAAGGCATTAGCATAGGTTGTCCCAATGTCAGTGAATACCCGATTTGAAATATTCTTTTTGGTCCAGGTGTCTAGTGAGTTAATCTCGTCGGAGATGCTTCGGGCCGCCGTTGTAGTTGCGGGCTTGCTGGAGGATGAACTGGCTCCTTGATACCCCTTGGTAGAGGCCTTAGTAAGGTTTTCTAGCCTTAGATCATCTTCGATTCTCGTACCCATTTCGGTCAAAGTGGCGAAGTCAGGTATGATGGCATACCGGAGATGGATTCGGTAAGCGGGGAGGAAATTTTTGACAAAGGCCTCCACTAGCACTTTTTCGCTGGGCTTGTCCACCAGCTTCACACTTTTAGTCCTCCACCTTTGAAGGTATTTGGTGAAACCCTCCTTAGGCTCTTGGGCCATAACTTCCAGAGTACGCATGGTAGTCTGGATTTCAGCGTTATCCGCGTAGTTTCGCGCGAATTCCATTTCAACGTCGTCCCAGGTTTTGTATTTCTTGGGATCAAGCCTGTAGTACCAGGCTTTCGGGTGCTTTTCCAGAGAGGAAGCAAAGAGATGCTTGAACATGGTCGATTTGACCCCCTTAACAGCCATAAAATCCTTGAAAGCCCGAATATGGAGTACCGGGTCTTCAGTTCCGTCAAACATTGGCAAGCCCGTTAAGTTGAGGTTAGCGGGCAGTTCATCAGTTAAGGGCGAATAGGTACGAGCATTTTCCGTGAGGATGGTGTTTCTGATGGTCGAGTGGACCTGTTCTTGCAGCTTTTGGACCGCGTCGGCCAATGCGGCCAAAGGTCCGTCATCTTCGATCGAAGCATTAGGGGTTCCTTGTTCCACGGCACTTACCCGAGTGACGATGGCAATCTGGTCCTCTCTCATTTTTCGCAATTGATCTTGGATTTTGGTCAACGAAGCTGTCAACTCATCGATGGCTTCTTTCGTCATGGTTCGAGTGAAGGGTGACCTGTCTGTAAGAACACCACGTAATCAGCAACTTAACCCGAATCCTAAAAAAAGTACATCCCGAGCAAGGGAAAAGGAAGAAAACTAAGATGGTAATGACTCGGAAAAGACACCTAGACGGGTGACTTGTGAAAAGGTGGGCCTTCCTCAGGATCCAGTTATGTGGGTTGGGCCCTGTTCGAAGGAAGGTTCACGTGAGACATTCCCAGACTTTGGACTCGATTGTGTAGTTGGGCCAACCTTTGTAGGAGTATGTCCTATGCAGATGGGCCTTGCCTTAGTAAAATAAGGCGGACTGGGATAGGGGGAAACTCGTGATGTAAGATCGACGGAGTTTCGTCGCTAAAGACTTCAACGGCTTATGACACGACCCGACACTGCTAAATACGGGAAGTCTAAGAAGAGGAAGTTTTGAAATATGATTTTTTGAAAAGCCCGAAAAATCCGGAAAGAACCGGGCCTTTTTTTCGAGAAGACGGAAAAGGCGGACCGGTCGAAGGTTTTCGAAAATAATTTCGAGTTTCAAATTGGGCATAATACCGGCTAGAAAAAGGCTATTTTGAGTAAAATCATAAGTCCTAAATTCGGTATATGTCTGGTTTTTTGAAATTGGATATTTTGAAAAGGATGCAAATTTTTGAAAATGACGGTTTTTGAAAAAGATTTGGATCAAGTAACACGTAGTCATGGAAACAATATAATGACACCATGTATGCTCTTAAGCTAAGTCTCGGTCAGTCTATAAGGGTCTATACCAGTGTACATAGCCTATTCGAGAATCGGGTCGAACTTCCTAAGTCGAATTGAACTTAGAACATGCCGTAAAACCCATACGAATCTGCTATGCACACCTTTTGACATATCCAATTTCGACTACATCAATGGTATAGTGGGACGTCGGTCGCCAGTACCGGCCCGGGAAAGATGGGGTTATGCATGAACCGTAAAACTAAAACGCGTATTGTACTAGTCAAACAATTTCTATTCGAGTTTCACCCTGAGGATGCTGATGGTAAGTCACACATCAGTTAATCCCAAGCGGAGTCGCCAAATTGTGGACATGACATAGGTCCACCCCGACGCGGCCACGTGCGGGTTTGGGGAGGCGAATGAATCTCCATATGAGAATGGATCGAATTGAAATTTAAATCGAAGTTGGAGTCGCCACCGAACTTTGTGGGAGTTCGGGCCCGTTCGAACCCACTCTATGTCGTAGTGGACCGTGTACAAAATACGGCCCATTTCCGATGTCAGAGTTTATTGGGTTCGTCCCTTAGCATTTGATACCGATACCGACTTGATCGGATATCATGTATTGAATGACTCTCGTTGCCAATGGTTTCGGACATCCGGAAACCGAGGTTCTGAGTAAGGGGTGAGGGTACGTGTTGGGAAGTTCACAAAGAACACCCAACCCCGCCCGCACATTAGCGGCCTCTACTAGGATATCGTTTGATTTTTGAATACGCGCGTTAGTTGAACGATGAAATGATATGCAAACATTGTTTTCCTAAACATGCGAATAATTGAATGCGTTGCTAAGTCGTTTAATGCATGAAAATTAACGTCAAAGTTGTATTTTAGCATGCGAGGTTCGTTTTAGTATAATAAAACAAATGATGAAAAGAAGTTGCTAAAAAGATGAACAAACGTGTTAGTAACGATTGAATAAATCGAATGAAAATATGAATGCGATGAGTGATGTAAAAAAAAATATGTCGAGATCTGAAATATCGCTCAAAAGATGCTATTTTGTCCAAAAACGATGTTCGAAAATAAAAAAAAGAAAGGGACGCGTTCCAGCCTGCCGGGCGACTCGCCCGAGTCAGGCGCGACTCGCCCGAGTAGGCGACCCGCCTGAGACGCGCACGACTCTCGTCCCGGTCTGTTTTCAAAATTGATTTTTTTGAAAAAGCGATGATTTTGTTAAATCGCGTACAAATATTGTTCAATTTGCACTCGATTCAATATTCTCGACGTTCATCGTATTCGATACTCGATTATGAAATCGATATCGAATATTCGGAAAATATGAAAAAAAAGTTTTAGGAAATCGTTTTGTAGAAAAAACGATGTTTAAGAAAATTTGAGAAAGCGAAGAAAAGAAGGTCGCGGATCAGGCCTCCGTGCGAGTCGCCTGGGAGTGGCGCGGCTCGCGCGGATTGCTGTCCCGATTCGTTTTTTTCGAGAAATCGTTAATTTTGCTAGATCGCGTATAAATATGAATTAATTTATACTCGATCTATGCTCTCGATATTCGTCGTATTCGATATTCGATTATGAAATCGATATCGAATATTCGGAATGATTTTTTTAGAAAAAGTTTTATAAAGTTGTTTTGAAAAGAATTTGAACGAAAAAGTTAGTTCTCTCCGCGTTAAAATCGTTGTATTTTGTAAAAAAAAAAGTAACGATTTTTAGCATCAACGAGATTAATTTAATTCTTTTAATACGATATTCGATTAGAGAATCGGTATCATATTTTTAAGAATATTCATTATATGAAAATAATTTTTGTAATAGCGATATTAGAAATAATAAAGATGCGACGAACGACCCATAATAAAAATCGACCGACGAAAAAAGAAGAAAAAGCGAGGAAAGACGAGGAAGAGAGAAAGAAAAGAGGGATCGGGTTTGATTACACCCTCAACCTACATGCTCTTGTTAACTCGGATCGGGGTTCGTCGGAAAGTGGCTAAGGCACGGGAGCGTCGGGTTAATGTCGGTGAGTTGGTGGTTGTTCGGTTCGGATGTGAAGGGTGACGGATATAGGGGGGCCGGTTTCTTCGGTTTTTGAGGTAGAATGTCGGGAATTGTATGTGTCGTTGTATGAAGACGTGTGTGAATAATGTGTATGAAAATTGTATATGATTGATCGTTTTTTTGTAGATGTCCCTTTTGCTGTTCATGCAGAGGGTCCTATTTATAGAAAAGAAGGTTGAGAGAGATGTCTTGCTTGTACGACAAAAAACACCCATCGAGATAGGAAATGTAAGAAGTCGTGAGGAACGAGAACTCCGTTACATGGCAAAGAAGAAAGGGAATCCCGGTTTGGGAAGGGGAGCTCGGCTGAAAACAGGCCACTCGGCCGAGTGTCCTAAGCTCGGTCAAATGCTCGATTCGGTTTTCGGATAGAATTCCTACTTGAGATCGAATTCTACTCTTAACGGAATTGTTTAATATTGGTGTAGCTGATTTTTTGTGGAGTTTGAGCTCGAGTCGGTCACGTGAGGTGACACGGATGACTCACGTGTCTCGAGAAAAATATCTTTGACCGGGTTTGACTCGGTCGCTAAAAGACGATTTTGCCCCTGGTGTCGGATTCGACCCAAATTAGTCTTATTTGACTCGAAATGACTCACTGGGCCTGGTTTTGAGGTTGGTTTTGTGAGATTTGTACTCCGTAAAAAGCCCAAGCTAAATATCCATGATTTCGAGCCCATTTCCGAGTACGTTAAAGCATGTTTGCGTCCGATCATCATCGGGTGTTTGTCGGGAACTGCTATAGACACCTGGCAATCAAATGTGGGTGTCTACAGTTATTGATAGTTTTTGAGTATAGCTTGATAGATGATGATAAGCAAGAAGATGAACCATTTGACTCTCCACCTTTTGAAGATGAATGCTCGCATGATGAAAAGGTAGAACCACTACCAGTGGGTAAGAGTATGGTATCTTCTCCTCCTAATCTTGAACTTAAACCACTCCCCTCTTCCCTCAAATATGCTTTTCTTGAAGGAACTAATTATCCTGTTATCGTCAATGCCACACTTGATGGTCCTCAATTGGAAAAACTTTTGATTGTTTTGAGAAAGCATAAAAAGGCCATCGGGTATAGCATTTCCGACCTCCAAGGCATAAGCCCTAATGTTTGTATGCATAGGATCATCCTTGATGATGACCACCGTTTTTTGGTTGAGGGTCAACGTAGGTTGAACCCCACCATGAAAGAGGTTGTCATGAAGGAAGTCCTCAAGTTGTATGAGGCTAACATTATATACCCAATAACCGGAAGTAAATGGGTTAGCCCCGTGCAAGTTGTGCCAAAAAAAGGAGGAATGACGGTTGTCAAGGGACAAAAGGGTGAGTCTATTTTGACTAGGACCATTACCGGTTGACGCATGTGTATAGACTATCGAAAATTGAACACGGCCACCATAAAAGACCATCCCCTTCCCTTCTGATGTGAGTTAGAATGAACTTTGAACAAGTGAATTGGAGGTTGATAGTAAATTGAAATGAACGAAACAAAGCAACGAAATCCGGTTGAAATAGTTGTTGTAAAGTGATGATAGAACGTAACCAAGGATAGTGTGCTAAGTGAGATAGACCTATACCTCAACAAAGCGGGTGCTAATTCAAACACTCGATTGAAATAGCGAGTATAGAGCTTGTAACGCGACTTACTCTAACACTTTGTCTTGTGAACTACAAAGACGAAAAGGAAAGCAAAGCTTAACTCAGATTTTGTTTGATGAAGGTTGAATGATTTATTCATCAAGTACTTGGCTATTTATAGCCTACAACTCAACCCAATGATGAGGCTAACCAGCAAAGTCAAGCCTCATAAAGTGGGTGACAAAAAACAAGAAAGGGAAAACTAGGCTAGAACTAAATAGCTAGATACAATGAATAAGTGAGAACACAATCAGCCTACTTTCCATGCTTCAAATCAGATGCAAAGCCTTTGTTTGCTCGAGTAGTCTTGATTAAACGGACTTGAAAATAGCAGCTCTTCTCCTCGGGAATTTATTGAAAGCTTTAAAGAAAATCGAGGCAAAAGAAACAATTCCGTCAAAGAATTTAACAGCAGCGTTTTCAATGCACAGCTGACTTGTTTGGGGCATAACTTCGTCAATACTTGTTCAATGAACCTTCATGAGCAGTCATTGGAAAGATAAGCTCGAAATCTATCTCTTCCATTTTGAATGACTACGAAATTTCAAGTATAACTCGAGATATGGACCGATCAAAACAACGCTGCAAAATGAACTCGCGTCACCTTCATTGATCAAATGGTTAAATGATTGGCGCATCATTCTTATTTTTGTTTCCTTGACGGTCATTTCGCATTTCTTCAAATTCCATTCATCCTGATGACCAAGAGAAGACCACTTTCACATGTCCATATGGCACCTATGCTTATAGAAGGATGCCATTTGGATTGTGTAATGCGCCGATAACATTTCAAAGATGTATGATGGCTATTTTCTCCAATTTTATTGAAAAATCCATGGAAGTTTTTATGGAGGACTTTAGTGTCCATGGTACATCTTTTGATTCTTGTCTTGAAAATCTTGATCAAGTGTTAGCTCGATGTGAAGAGTATAGACTTGTTTTAAATTGGGAAAAATGTCATTTTATGGTTGAACAAGGTGTTGTCCTAGGTCATATTGTTTCTAATAGAGGATTTGAAGTCGATAAGGCTATAGTCTCCGTGATTGAGAACTTGCCACCACCTACAAATGTTAAAGGGGTGAGGAGTTTTCTAGGTCACGTCGGTTTTTATAGACGATTTATTAAAGACTTTTCTAAAATTGCCAAGCCTTCAACTTCTTTGCTTATGAAAGATGTACCTTTTGTTTTCGATGACTCGTGTCTTGAGGCCTTTTGCAGGATAAAGACCGCTCTCACTACCACTCCAATTAACAAAGCTCCCGATTGGAATCTTCCATTTGAGATCATGTGCGATGCTTCCGATTTTTCTGTTGGTGCCGTTCTAGGTCAACGGGTAGATAAGAAGCTACATGTGATATAATATGCAAGCAAAACACTAGATGAAGCCCAATCGAGGTATACAACAACCGAAAAAGAGATGCTTGTCGTTGTCTATGCCATGGAGAAATTCCAAAATTATGTTACCGGTTCCAAAGTCATTATTCATACCGATCATGCGGCGATTCGATACATCATGTCCAAAAAGGAGACCAAGTCCCGACTCTTTCGGTGGGTCCTCCTTTTACAAGAATTTGACATTGAGATTATAGACAAAACCGGATCGGAGAACTTGGTAGCGGATCATCTTTGTAGACTAACGGTTAGTAAAGAAAGCAATGAAGAAGATGGTATACCCATCAATGAAGCTATGAGAGATGAGACCTTGATGGCCGTTGAAACTATTACACCTTGGTATGCCGATATCGTTAATTTCTTAGTATCTCATTATATCCCAGATGATTATTCCAAGCAAGAGAGGAAGAAACTACGTTATGAAGCCCGACACTATTATTGGGACGAGCCTTATTTATTCCGCCGTTGTGTAGATGGAATTTACCGACGATGTGTTACGGCCGATGAAGGATATAATATTGTGAAGCACCTTCACTCGACATCTTATGGTGGACACTTGGCCAACCAAAAGACAATTGTCAAGGTTATCCAAAGCGGGTTTTGGTGGCCTTCCATGTTCAAGGACATTCGAACTTTTATTCTCACATGCGATGCTTGTCAAAGAAGTGGGAATATTACAAGAAGAAATGAGATGCCCCTTTAACCCATCTTAGAAATTGAATTGTTCGATGTTTGGGGCATTGATTTCATGGGTCCGTTCACATCCTCTTTTGGTAACAAATACATTCTAGTCGCGGTTGATTATGTCTCAAAATGGATCGAGGTCGTAGCTTCCCCCACCAATGACTCCAAGGTTGTAATCAAGCTTTTCAAGAATGTAATTTTCCTGAGATTCGGTATGCCTAGAGTCATAATTAGTGATGGAGGCTCTCATTTTAGGAAAGATACCTTAGAACACCTTCTTAGGAAATATTGTATCACTCACAAGATGTCCCTAGCCTACCACCCTCAATCAAATGGGCAAGCCGAGATCTCCAACCGTCAAATCAAGGGAATTTTAGAGAAAGTTGTAAATACACACCGAAAGGATTGGTCATTGAAGTTAAATGACGCCCTTTGGGCATTGAGAACGGCTTACAAAGCGCCGATTGGAACCACTCCTTATCGTCTTGTTTATGGTAAAGCTTGTCATTTACCGGTGGAATTAGAACACAAAGCCAAATGGGCAATCAAAGAGATAAACTTCTATGAGAGTGTTGTAGGAAATAATCGCCTTCTCTAACTACAAGAATTGGAAGAATTAAGACTTGAAGCCTACGAAAATTCGAAGATCTACAAAGAACGAACTCGCCAATGGCACGATTCTCGAATACTTCGTAAGGACTTCTCCGTTGGTGATAAGGTATTACTCTTCAACTCTCGCTTTAAGCTCTTCCCCGGTAAGTTGAAATCAAAATGGTCGGGTCCATTCGAAGTGACCAAGGGTGAAACCATATGGATCAATAGAGATATCAAGCCCGGAAACGGGGAAATTTATGGTCAATTGACAACATTTGAAGATTTATCACCCCGGTCACGTTCGTGAGACCTTTGCTACTGTGAAGTTTGGTGAGCTCCCATTGGGGAGTGTTGTTTAACCCCCTCTCGAAATTGAAGTAGGTTTGGTGGTATCCTCAACAACCACCTTGTATATATGTATCATATTTCTTTCAGTTTGTTAGCTTTGTTAGCTTGAGAAGAATGGTTGAACTTGGATTTCGTCATGGAGCATTTATTTGGGTGAAGATCAAGCCTTTGGAGGAGTTATGGAGCTTAATTGAAGACCACAAGCATGTTTGTGGGAGATATTGATTATGTAATGTGAGTCGAGTTGAATCTTTAGGTGATTATTGAAGAGCCATGAATGGCAAGGCGAAAAATGAAGAAAACAAGACCGCCGGGCGAAACTTCGCCCGGTGAGACTTGACCGGGCGAAATTTTGCCCTACGGAAAAGTTGCCATATTTGCCGGAATTGACGAAGACACCACTGGACGAAATTTCGCCCAGTGAGATTTTCACCGGGTGAAATTTCACCCGGTGGAAAAAAGTGGCAAAAATGATTTTCACGACAAAAAGTCCGTCGTGTGAAATTTCACCCGATGGTGCTTGACCGGGTGAAATTTCACCCGGCGGCATGAGCTTGAACGGATCACCTTTATCCTATTTACTCTCTACAATTTCAATTCCCTCCTTCACATTTACCCCACATAACTTTCCCTCCAAAAATTGTACACCAAAATTTTACCACCCACTTTAAAACTTTCACTTTCCCTCCTCAATCACCTTTATTTATATCACCTTTACTTCGCAATTCACTCCACATTTTCACCCTTCATAAAAACATCAAACCACCTTCCATACCCCAACCACATTCAAACCTCCATTCATAGTTTCATTTCCATCCTTGGTGATTTATTTTGGGGTTTTGAAGAAGGAAAAGCTAAAGTTTTGGGGTCATTCTTGCAAATTATTATCATGGAGACAAGAGCCCAACGAGCCGCTCGCCCGCTCGTAAACAAGGTATGACTTCAACCTTTAAACTTTCTAAGTCTCATAAGCCTAAACTTTTACCTTGTCCTAATACACCCTTAGCTCAAACCTTCTCCGAAAAGACCTTTCAGAGCACAAGGTGGCCTTGTCCGTTCACAATGGAAATTTTAGGAATAGAGGACGATATTAGAGAGTTATCGTCAAGGACCGGAACTAGCGGACTTCTTAGTTTCGCGGCTTCTACATATAAAGACTTGAGTTGTGAGTTCCTAGGAACCTTTACTTTTGATAACCCGACCACACCAAGAACGTTTAGATTTCGTTTATTCGGAAAACCCCATTGTTTGACTATTTCCGAGTTTGGCTTAGCTTTAGGCTTACCTTCATCGGGTACCGAACCTAGTGAACCTTTGAGTGATTTACAAGCTAGTGCGTCTAGAAGAGACCTTTGGAGGTGCATAGCACGTGGTCAACGAGATTTCGAACCTAATTCAAACTTTACCTCTGAAATCCGTAACCCCGCTATTCGTTACTTCGCCGAGATACTCTCCCACTGCTTGATACCATCTACCGATAATATTTTTAATCGTGATGTGTGCGTCTTGCAATTGATTTCTGACTCCTTACTTGGTAACCATAACCCCTTAGACCTACCACTTGTCGTAGCGTTGCATTTTCACAAAATTATTGTTGCTCAACGCCCCTTTGTAGACTGTGGAGGTCTTGTGACCTTAATCGCGAAAAATTTGGGTTATGCGACCGACCACCTTATCCCACTAGACAATCGAGTCTGGCTTGACGAGGCCTATCTTCCGGTGTGGATCTTTAATGTACCCGATCATCGCCTCGTCTCCATTTGCCATGACCGTGCTTTAATAGTACCCAACATACCGAACCAATATTTATAATTGCCACAATTGGGACCTACCCTTAGGCCCCGGGGAATTCCGACTAAACAAATCGGGGGGAATGGAAGTTTGGGAGTATGCGCACTACAAGTTACCAGAGGGTCGTACGATGTACGACCTTTGTGAGTTAGAACCCACCGAGGGCATACAACCCTATCCCGGGTCTCCGACGGTTTCTTTCGCGTCGAACGATTACCCAAATTAAACGATCTCCCAGAGTCGGTCGGTAGTGAGTGTGTTGTGTATGTGTGTGGATTAGGTCGGTGAGTCTTTAATCATCTACAATTGCAGGTCTTTGAATTGAATTCGCTCCTTGTTCCTTGTTTCATCATTTTATAATCATTGTGATTGTTTTACCTCTAACAAAATTTTCAAGTTGTCCCACTGTCCCATTAGATTTTTTGTGACCGAAGAGGCCTTGGTTTTGCTCCCGGTCTTTTGGCGACGTGATTACGTCATTGACCCTTTTGAAAAATCCAAATTTTACTCATTTTCTCAAATTTTTCTTAATCCGGGCTAGGTAGCGTGACTACACCTACGCCCAATTTTTCACCCTTTCGTTTTAATTTCTTTTCTTTCCGTTTCTTTCTTTTTCAATTTCTTAGCCACTTGGCTAGGGTCTAGGTGATGTGATTGCACCTAGGCCCACCACTATTTTATCGCTTTCTTTATTTTCTTTTCCTTTTCTTTTCTGAAAATTTTTGAAAAATCCAAAAACATTTAAAAAATCATAAAAATCCAAAAAGATTTTTCTGTTCCGCCTTTTTCGATCTTCCTCTACTTGTCCATTGAGGACAATGTACAGTTTTAGTGTGGGGAAGGAGTCTACTACGTTTTATTTTTCAAAAATCTTCTCAAAATCCATTAAAATTTGAAAAAAAATCGAAAAATCAAAAACATTTTTCTTTTCTTTTTCTTTTCTTTTCTTTTCTTGTTTCTCGTTATGTTTCGTGTCCCGTGTACGGTCTTGTTCTCTACTCTTACAGGTAACCACCACCTTGATAGCGCGGATTGAAGAGATTATGAAAGCACTCCGCTTGGTAACTTCCTTCCTTCTTTCTTCTTTACGTTTGTAGAGGAGTTAGGTTGTTGCTTTTGGAGGCTCTCGAAGTTGAGCATTTTGGGTGTTGTGGTTGATTGTGTGCTTTAATGTCGATGGAGTATGGAGTACATGACCTTACTTGTGTTTTCTTTTATTTGCCTTTTCTTTTTTTCGTGTGTTTCTTTTGTTTTTGTATCGAGTGTCTAGGACTAAAGTTTTCGAAAACCCGATTACGAACTTATTACAAGAGTTTACATTCCATTGTAGATAACCCATTGTAGATTTTGGACCTTAATCTAGTAGAATGACTCTTAGCCAATGAATTTGTTGATCCTTTAGCTTGAGTCCACCTTTTCTTTTTTTTCTTTTTTTGGTGAAATGTGAGTTAACTTCATTCATCAAAAAGTTGGAGTTACAAGCATATGCACAGACTCAAGGTATAAAAAGAACCATACAAAACTGAAATCTAGACAAATCAGCAATTATATCCAATACTCCTGAGGTATCTAATTTCGTCACAGCTAACAGAGTCATTTGGGTTGATCATAACCCGTCTGCTGTAGATGCATTCAAAGAATAAGTGCTGAGCAGTTTCAGCATGCTGTCGACATAAACAGCATAAATCATCTTCAACGCACCCCAATATATGCAGCTTAGCCTTCGTGTTCAGGCTATTATGCATAATAATCCAGCAAATGTAGCTGTGTTTGGGGACGTTCCATTGATTCCAGACAAAATTTGCCCATGGACGCGGGGAATCATCAGGATGAAGCCAAGTATATCCTTCTTTAATAGAGTAACCTGCAGGACTATACTTCCAATTGCCATTTTCGAACCCATTCTTGATCTTCTCTTTGACAACATATAGCTTTCCAGGTCCAAGGGCAATCCGTTGGAGGCTGGTAAGTATGCCAATCATGGTTAATCAAATAGACTGAATTAATCCACTTCAACCAAAGGCTATCACGCTTCATGTAAATCCAATTAACGATTTTGCCCACAGCTGCAATATTCCAGGTTGACGCCATCTTTATACCCAATTCGCCAGCCTCCTTACTCATAGTGACCTTATCCCAGCCAATGAGAGGAACTTTTCTGTAGTCACCCGATCCATCCCAAAGAAAGTTCCTACATATGGCCTCAATTCTCTTAATAGTATGTTTCGGTATAATAAACATAGTAGCCCAGTAATTATGGAGAGAATTGAGAACTGAAGTTATGAGGGTGACTCTCCCAGCATAGGAGAGCTTTTTGGCCCCTAAACTCCGAATTCGCTTAAGGATTTTCTCCGACAAAACCAAGCATTGTTGTCTGCTTATCTTACCAGCCTGAATAGGCACACCCAAATAGTTAAATGGCATCCTCCCTTCCTTGATACCTGTCACATTGTACAAGTCTAATTTCAAACTCTCAGGAACTCCATTATAATAACCTTCCGATTTTGCCTTATTCATACGAAGTCCAGATGTTTTGGAGAAAGTAGAATAGGCTCTGAAAAGTAGCATAATCGAGGCAGCATAATCGAGTCCACCTTTTCTACTAGAGGTTTACTTCGGGGTTTGCATTTGACCACCTTGACCACCCATGGAGGAGTCAGGCCTTGGTTCCCGCATCCCGTTTTCTAGGTGATCTTGCTCGAATGACCATCGCACCTTTATTCCAAATTGTTTCCGCCTTTTTGTGGGTTATCCGGGAATGGCGCGCGTTCTTGATTACCTATTTTTCCTCCACCTATACATCAATACAATAAGTTTACACAAAAATAACCTCCAAGCTTGGTTCCGAACCACATCAAAATCAAAAAGCCAAAAAAGGGCAAACCAAAGCAAGAGAAAAGGGCACAAAAATATGAAAAACAAGGAGAGAAAAGGAGCTTCAAATGAAAATCGTATCATCAAAAAACGTCTCCTTCAAAAAAAAAGGCCCTTTGAACGATTCATTGCCGTGAAGTGCCAACTTGAGGACCGAGTCCCGAGGTAGGAAGATAGCGGTGATTAGTCAATCCACCCCAATAATTGTAAGCACTCCACCTTTTTGTTTGGGCTAATTTAGGAAATTCGAGTTTGGAACGACCCTCTTGGTTTAGCCAAAGAGAGCGGGACTGCACCTATCTACAGTGTCGAACAAATCCATGGTTCACTTTTTCCACTCCATTTATTGCCCCGTCGTACCCCTTTAAAAGATTAGGAGGACCTGGCTAAGTTATCAACATCTTTATTGTTTAATTGTCATAGTATTAGGCTTTGGTCCTTGTTTACGTGGGTGATTTATCTTGGAAGTTTATTGTTGTTTTAGGTAAGTAATCGGTGTCTTCCCTGCCGTCTCGATGAGGGATTCGTTGTTTTATTTTTGCTTTGGATGCGTCTATTCTTTCGTGTTATGTGTTTTTGTGTGTTTAGTCGCATCCACCATTTTGAACAAGCCCCAACTTGCCTTGCATGGAAGTACTCTACCTCATGGGTATTTCGATGTGAGTTGAAGAGACGAAGCGGGCCCGTTAATTGCCCCGTATCGGCTTAGCATAGTCTAGCTAGTAGTAGTTGTTGTAATTTTTTTTTGGATCTTTGCTCGAGGACGAGCAACGGTTTAGTGTGGAGGAATTGTTGTGTGCTAAATTTAGACCGTTTTCCCCTCATTTAGACCCGTTTTTCCCTCATTTTGTGAGTTTAGAGTGCGATTATCGCCATATTTTGAGTACTTCTCGCATTAGCATCCCTCTTGTGCGTTTTACGTGTTTTTGGTAGTTTTTCTATCAATTTTGATAGGATTTGGCACCGAAATCACGATCGAGCTTCCACGAGCACAAGAGAAGGGAATACCGCCCAAAGAGCAAATCACACAACTTAAAGTTTAAAGTCATCCAATCAATCGACGAAGAATGAGACAAGGAATGAGGCCATAGAAAATGATCGGGTGAAATTTCACCCGATGAAGTACCACCGGGCGAAATTTCACCCGACGGTAAAGTGCCTCCCCGAAGATTTTCCGAGCTTCCCCACCGGGCGAAATTTCGCCCACCGGGTGAAATTTCGCCCGATAGAGAAAAGTGCCAAAAACCGCGAAATGAGAAGAAAATCTCGCCGGGTGAAACTTCACCCGGTGGGATTAATTCGTCAAGCCGCAAGGCAAAGTTTCACCCCATGAAGATGCAAAGGGTGATTGTCTCACTAATGGAGCACAAAGTTGGATTTGGGCTTTAGGTTAAGAGACCCATTAAGACATTACTATATATATGTTACCCTAGTTTGTTGCCCAAGTCATATCCCATTAGAGCAGTATCATCATCCACAACTATCCTCATAATTCACCATTAGTGTAGTTACACATCCATTAGTAGTAATCTAGTAGTATTCTTAGTAATTCTCTATAATTCTAGTAGTAATTTAGTAGTAGATCTACTTAGTTTCCATCAACAATTCTCTAGATTCCAAGTTTGTAGAAGATTATTATTTCAAGTTTTATTTGAAAATTTGTGGGGTTTATTGAAGAATTAGTGACAAGTTCTTCATTCTCTTCATCAAAAATTCAACCTTTATTTATGCAATCTTCTTATTATTTGTAGATCTTCATAGTTGGTATATTTGTCTTCCACTCTCTGATCTCTAGTTTAGATTTATTTTAGTGTTCCCTCATTATTGTTGTTTAGATTATCTTAGTGTTGTTAGTTTCTCTAGATTTTACTTATGTTGTTCTAGATTATTCTCTAGTTTATTTTGTTAGATAATATCTCTTCCATAGTTTAGTGGGTAATTGTTAGATCGTAGTTTTCTCATTATTTTGTTGTTATTTTCTTTAGATCTAGTTAGTATGCATGCCTTAGTTAGTTTCTCCTTAGTTAATGTTTTGTTGTCTTCCATTATGATTAGTGAGTAGATTTCTTGTTGGGGGATTTAGGGATGAGGACTTTGATTATTTGAATTAAGGGATGTTGGTGGGTTGCTTGCTTGTTGGTTTATCTTGTTTGTGGTTATTGTGTCATTGTTGTTTTAGTCCGGCCAACTAGACCGACCTTGACTCATTTCTATCAATATGGGGAAACTCGGGGTAGAAATTACCATAACTAGAGACTTACCCTTCTTCGCTGCGAAAGCGGGTTTTTAGGTGTGTTGGGTGAAGAAATCGAAAGGTGGCATTCTCCCTTTATCAATGTTGCAACAAAAACCCGATTCTGACCTTCTCAGACTCCATGTTTCGAATCCCGACTTCCCCCTAACACCCTTTCCTAGATTGGTTATCTCTAGCCATTTTTATCGTTATTTCTCTAGTATAGACTCGACCCTTAGAAACCCCCCCTAGACATCAAACACATTACTTTTAACTCGTTACTACTACGTTCTGTTCCCTGTGGACCGACCTCGACTTACCACGATTACTCTAGTAGTTTTTGTGTTATTCCGAGTCTATAAATATTGTTTGACCCCCCGTCCTTCGCTAAACGTCCGATCCGATTGGGGTGCCCGTCAGATATCAATCGCTATAAAAAACTCAGGTGAACGATATCGTTCCCTAAATGGTATTATTAATTTAAGTCACGCGAGCGATATCGGTCGCTAATCAGGACCTAGCGACCGATATCAGTCGTTGATTGTTAGTCGCGTAACAATAAAAGTCGGGAGGCAACAAACCGAATCAGACAGCACACAAATTCCGAGAGGCAGCAGGGGAGGGAAAGCATTAAAAACCGAGAGGCAACAAGGGACTGGCAGAGAAATAAAACTGAGAGGCGACAAGGGACTGAACCGAGTAAGGACCGAAATAGGAGGTGCAGTAGAACTACCAACCGGACAGAAATCGGGACTGAAACGGGACAGCAGTGTCGTAGTATGAAGGTCACTGACTTGAAAAATATATCGGCACGACTATGGTGGTTATCGCCTACAATGCCGGTAGCTCCCCAAGGTTAACACTGCAGCTCACAAGCTCGACCACTCAAGTGTGTGAACTTTGGAACGATAAAAAAACGAACCCAGAAACAGAAGGTAGCAGAATGTGTTTGAGAGAAGAGGAAGAAAGCAGATTGTTGTGTCTCAAAGGAGGCAAAGTGCTCGGTATTTATAGGACAAAAGTCGAGAGGAGCCTGCAAAAAATCATCAGCAATTAAGGCATTAATCACAGAGATTAATGGCCTTAATAACCTTAATCACCCCTGTAACAGTCTGATTTGACTGAATCAAACCAACCCAAACTTGTACCTAGGCAGCGTACACAAGCCCAATGAACCTGGACAAACACAACAAAAACGAAGGCCAAAAAAGGTAAAAGTCGGGCACAGCCCACACCGTAGGTGCTCTACCCAAACCCGAGCCCGAGCTCGAGACCGAGCCGGACCGAGCCGCACGCACGCGTGCGTGTTGGCTAGACCAGCCCAACACCACTCCTCACCATAAAAGGCCCACTTCCACTCACACTTACTAACCGACAAAAGAGGAAGCCTTATAAGGAGCAACTAAGCTTCTAAAAGCTCCTATGTGGGACAAGCAAAAGATGAAAAACAACAACTCTTGCCATCAACCAACACTGAGTGTACCCAAAAACGAACCTTAGCGACCGACAGAAAAAGACGGGCAACCGCTGTCGGTCGCTAAGTCTTCAGAATTTTTTTAAGTTACGCAGCCCCTCTCCTCATAACTCATTTCACTCTCTCTCTCTCTAGCGTCCCTCCCTTCTCCCTCTCTAAACCAGCGAACCCCCTTTCTTCTTCATTCCTTCTTTTTTTCTCACATTTTTCTTGATTAAGATATGTTTTTTTATCTATACTTAGTTTAAATTATTTCTTAATTTTTGTATTTTTTTTATTTTAATAAATTAGTTATTGCGTATTTAGCATGTTGGCACGTTTTTTTAGTATAGTTTTGTTGTTGTCGGAATATTTGATGTAGTTAGCATGTTAGTTGCCCATAGGTTTCCTCAATTTGAAATAGGTAGATTGTTAGTATAAAGTTATGGTTTATGAGTGGGTAGTCGAATGAATTGAGTTTTTTTTAATGTGTTACGAAATTCGAAGTGAATTGAGATATAATTACTAAATTAATTTAGAGGAAATTGGAAGTGAATTGTTAGGCCGATTTAGTGATATAATTAGGTACATATAGTACTACGTTTAGGTGAATTGAGAATTTTACTAAATACATGAGTAGTGTATATATTACTAAATTAATTTAGAGGAAATAATGTGTATTTGGTCATTGTCTAAATTTTGTTAAATAAAAAAAGAAGAGATTTGAACGAAAATGGATGTATGAGGAAAGATTGGATAAGAGAAGTTGTCACACAACAGAATTTTTAAAGAGTGTGGATAGTTTTTTGGATTTTGCTAAACAACACCCCGAATACGCATCGGATGGTAGACTTAGATGTCCTTGTGTGAAAATGTAAGAAGCTCAAATTCTTGGAGATTATTGTGATTAACGAACATATTATCTCAAATAGGTTTTATCCATTATCGTTGGATTTGTCATGGTGAGACGTCTCCTGTTGAGGAATCTGAGGTTGAAAAAATGAGGGGGGTTGAGGGAAATGATAGTTGATGTAGTTGAGTGCAATGTGTTTAATGATGAGAGCGTGTACACTAATGACGATGACCAAGCAACACCACAAAAGCCAAACCCGCGAGCGAAAGCATGTTTTGATATGTTAGACGCTTCGGAGAAGCCGTTATATGAAGGGTGTGATGTGACATTTTTAGAAGTTGCGTCTATGGTAGTGACTCTTAAATGTGAGTAAAACCTACCGTTTGGGTGCATAGACGGTTTTGCTGCCTTGCTTGAGAAGGTCATCCCAAAAGACAACATTATGACCAAAACATTCTACACTACCAAAAAAATAGTAAAAATTCTTCAACTTCCGCATCAAAATATTGATGCTTGTCCCGATGGATGTCTGCTCTTTTGGAAGGATGATGCCCTACTTGAGGAATGTAAGAAATGTGGTAAGGGTAGATACAAAAGTGTTGAAGGGAATATTGTTCTGAGGGGTAGAAAGGGAAAGAGTGTTGCGAGGGATAATAAACCTATACCACTTAGTCGACTTACTTACTTTCCCATCGCCTCCAGGCTCCAAAAATTATATGCAACCAAAACCATTACCGAACAAATAAGGTACCATAAAGAAGAAATTCGTGTAGAGGGGAGAAAGTGTCATCCTAGTGATGGGGAGGAGTGGAAACGCTTTGATAGGATTTACCCTAATTTTGCTGAGGAACCCCGTAATGTGAGACTTGGGTTGTGTACCGATGGGTTTGCCCCTTTCGGTCAGTTCGGTAAGTCGTACTCATGTTGGCCTGTCGTGGTCACACCATACAACTTACCCCCATGGTTGTGTCTGAAACCACCATTCATCTTTCTTTCTCTTATTGTTCCCGGTCCAAAAAATCCCACAAACCACTTAGATGTTTACTTACAACCAGTGATAGAGGAATTGAAACACTTGTGGGAAGTAAGAGTGGAGGCATATGATGTGTCATCGTCAAGCCACGGTACAAGGACAACATGTTCAAGCTGGCGAATGAGGGGAAGGCAGAAAAAGTGCTTAGAGGTTTGATTACTCAACTAGTGTCCGTACTTTTGTAGAAAGTTATATCTTCGCTTACTAATCTCTTTATATGAATTGTAGGTCCCGCTCTGGAGCAGTTCAACAAATCCCGCTCCGATCCAAAATTTATGAAGAGGTCCGCCCAAGCGAAGAAAAACAAGAGGCGGGGAGACCCTACGGCCGAAGTGGAGCCCACACACTACGGTGGGTCACAGTCGATGACTAGCGGGCTATGGATGTAAGTATTTCCTTTTATTTGATTTTTGTTCTGAATTCTTATTTCATGTTTTCATTAAAAATATTAATGAGAAATCTACGTGTATAGTTAACAACTGAAGAAGAAAACAGGAGAACTCCCCGACACTGCGGAGTTGTTTCTTCAGACGAAGAGCAAGGTGGACTGCAACGATGTCAGACGCTTCGTTACGAAGAGGGACGCCGAAATTTGGGCGAGTCTCTAAAATAAGGCTTCTTTACATTGTTCTTCAGATTGTGACTTTGTCAATGAAATCTCACCTTATCATCAAATCATTTTCTTTTAGGAAACTTATCTGGAAGCCACGTTCACCGACGACGCTGAAGGTAGGGATCCAAACCGGATATGGTTCGATGTCGTGGAAGGGTGCCGCAAGGGAGCGGTGTACGATACAGAGAACGCTCACACCCTGTACTAGACACCACCAAATGCTCAGGGGGGAATTCGACCTTGACGGAGTACGTACCGTCTGTGGTGGCTGAGATGAGGTCGGAAATACAAGAAGGGAAGGCGGAACGGGCTACTCTGGCCGAGCATATAAGGCGACAAGATGAGGTCAACATGCAAATACTAGAAGAGCTTGCCCACCTGAGAAGCATGCAGCAGCAGAGCTGCAACTCCGACCCCACTCCCCGACACCCAGACCCTAGAGACCCCTCCAATGGGGGTGATAGTGGTGCTTCAGCGAGTCTCCCTGTTTTTTGAGTAGATACTGTCAGTAATTGTAGTTTAAGAAACCTTGTAGTTTATGAATGTTGATTGAAAGTAGTTTGTAATATTACTCTTAATTTAGTTTATTCATGACATTTAGTTACTTGGTTGGCAATTATGGAAATGTGAAGCCGTCATGGTGTTTGGAATTTGTTTGGAACGTATTTGTCATTGTTGGGTTGTTTTTCTGTTTGCAGATTTTGCCTAAAAATGAAACAAATTGAATCGGCCAATTACAGGTCTATTAGCGACCGATATCGATCGCTAAAGGAACAATTTAGCGACCGATAACGGTCGATAAATAAGACGCCCAAGGTCCCCCAAAGCCATCAGGTAGACCAAATAGCGACCGATATCGGTCGCTAAAAGTATCCGATTAGCGACTGATATCAGTCGCTAAGTGTCCCATGTAGCGACTGACGTCGGTCGCTAATCTTTGCGACTGATATCGGTCGCTCGAGTTTTTTAGCGACCGATAAGTTGCCCGTCTCCTTTTCAAGCGACTAACTGGTGCGACTGCTTTTCGGCGACTGTCATCTGTCGCCCGTCTTTTTTAGCGACAGAAGACGGTAGTTGATTTCGGTCGGCTGTTTCGTTTTTCCTAGTAGTGGATGACGATTTAGGGAAGCAATAATGATGAAGATGAAGGTACTATACCGATGAAGAAGAAGGAAGAATAATAAGAGAGGGATGAAATAGATGAAGGAGAGTGCAAGATGAAAAGAAATATGAGCTCTTTTAGAGGAAATAAATAGCAGTGTGAAAGAGGGATTTCAACCTATATCAGTCGGTCATAATAAGAAAGGGATGAAGAAAGTTAAATAATGATCTTGTTTGGATTTTTTTGATATAAGAAGTTTGTTCATAGTTTGGATTATTTCCGTTAAATTTTCCCTTTTTTAATTTCTTTTCATAGGGTTGAGTTAAATGAAATTATTTTATTAATTCTCAACCTATTTTGATGAAAAAACACACTTTTCATGAACCTGATAATAATATGCTATACATATTAATTTTGTTTTATACGGAATATATGTCAAATCTCCTCGAACAAAGCATCATTATTGGAACGTTTAACCGTATGTAACTATGTATTTATGAATTTATAACAAATAAGAGAATATTTTAATTAAAAAAACTGTAGTAGTTTTTTTTTATAGCTCTTTATCAAAATACTAAAGAACTAATCATGTTTAAAACTATAATGATTTGAATGTAATTTGTATGAATTTATAGATGTAGACATTTACAAACAATAATTACCCCCTTCGAGTTCCTATTATTGTCTCACTTTCCTTTTTTGACTGAGTTTGATTTTTGTCCCACTTTTCTTTTTAGGCCATAATGTGTGGTTTACAATTAATCTTCCATTTCTTTCTCTTTCTCCTTCTTTTTTGAACCACTCGTTTCCCCTTCCTTATTTTCCACCAAAAAAGCTTTTGGGACAATAATAGGAACTCGGAAGGAGTACCTTATTTAGATATGATATTTGGAGGGGGAAATTTAGTACGAAAGTTATTCTCTTAGTATATAGACCATAGAGGATGATATTCCTATATCAAAAAGTAAATATCTATGAAATCATAATAATAATAATAATAATAATAATAATAATAATAATAATAATAATAATAATAATAATAATAATAATAATAATAATAATAATAATAATAAGGGTTATTTCATGGGAATAATACCAACTATGCGTGTGCTTCTTAAATTAATACCAACTATACGTAATCTCATTTTAATACGACCTATGTCTTCATTAACCTCGCTTTGCTACGAGTGAGCGGCTACCTGTTGAACCTCCCTTATTCAACTATTTCTCTAACTCTTCTTCTTCTGATTCACATTTCGTATTCATTTTCGGCCACTGAAAAAAAAAAATTCAAAAATTCATCTTCCATTTCTTTTTCATTTAGTCTTATAGAAGCTAGGAAAAAAATGTTTTTATTGTTATTTTGGCTTTCACGATGACTGCAACGGACCTAATAAAACCCTAGAAAGTTACAACAAGTCACTATGACCTGTAATAGCAGGTCATAATTTCATACATAACAAAGTGAGATTAATGAATGCGTAGTTCATATTAAAATGAGATTACGTATAGTTTGAATTATTTTAAGAAGTACACACATAGTTGGTATTATTCCCATGAAATAACCCTAATAATAATTGTTATTATTATTATTTTATTTTTATTTTTTTTTTGCAAGAAAAGTGTGCCTCATATTATTAAAATGAGACTAATCTCTTACAAAAGATAAATCCACTATGATCATCCTCTAATTCGACCGTCTATCTTAATGATTAAACAATTCAAAGCCGAAAACAAATTAAACTTCGCCTCGAGCTGCTGCTTCCGCCCATGTTGAAGAAGGAACCCCCTAAGGATTAAGAGTGACCGGTTGTTCCGTAGTACTCTGGCTAAAAGAATTCAGGGTGACCGGTTGTTCCGTAGTACCCTTAGTTTATATGGATGACCGGTTGTTCCGTCGTATCCATATCTCCCGTTCTCATTCCCAAATTCTGGATGACCGGTTGTTCCGTAGTATCCAGTATTCCTTAATATACGCAGCTCCAATATCTCAAGACAAAACCAAAAGTAGAACCACGAAGAAGGAAAGCAAATCGTCTATACAATACGAATCCCTTTACCCCTTAGCCTTGTAAATATCTCAAATTTAATCCTCTTAACAATACTTAGACTAGTACTATATTTCTCTTCAAAAATTCGAGCATTCCTTTCCGTCCAAATCGAGTAGACAGCAGCAGCTAAGCAACAACAGAACCAGCTGTGCTTCCAATGCCTTACCTTCCTCCTCTGTGCACTCCATTGGAGCTCACGCCTAAGATGATAACTTCTTCCTGTTATCTGCATCCAGCATAGTAAATTTTGCTAAACCTGTCTTGAGAAGGCGCAGTGAAAGAAAAGATGAGTTGAAGACTCTTCCTCCTGCAAACAGAGAACACATCTGTTCACAATATACATTCCTCTCGTCTTTAAATTATCTTGTGTAGCCAGCTTCTTCAGACCTGCAAGCATTGAGATGATCCGATGCTTAGGAGTTATAGCAGCTTGTTGGAGCCCCTTCAACCACACTAGAGTTCTATGCTTGGGCCTAAACCAATTATAAGCAACCCCTACATTAAACCCATCCCCTACAGTCCAGCTATTAATCATAGATTCAGCAGCTTCATATCCTCCTGTAGCTTGCAACACATCATCTCGAATAAGGAGAATTCCATTAAAAGTGGCAGTGTATCTCTCTGATCTGCAAATCGTCCAAATACTTTCCTCTTTTAAAACATATTGCTTGTACCACTTACTCCAAAGACCTCCCCTTCCAGTTATATAAAACCAGAGCCACCTCGCCATGAGAGCTTTATTCCAGTACAGTAGGTGTTTTACGTTGAACCCTCCCTCGCTCCAAGGTGTACCATTGAAATCCTCCATATCTTGCTCCTTTGGAAGAGATCCACCAATCTTCTCTTCAGTGTTCCGTATTATGTTAAAGTCCCCCGAAATAATCCAGTTCTTAGCAGAACTAAGACTATTAATGTCATTCCAAAGAGCCTTCCTTCCTTCTCCATCATTGAATCCATAAACAACAGTGAAGATCAACTCACAACTCGAACTATAATGAAATATAGAGCAGTGTATGAGCTGGGCAGAAGAAAAAAGAACTTGAATCCTAACAGTACTAGCATTCCAGAGTAGCCAAATACGCCCATTATAGTGATGAGCATAGTTACATTCAACACTAAACTTCTTAAATTTTCTAGCAATGATTTTCTTTGCTTTCCCCTCTTTAATTCTAGTTTCAATGAGACCAAGCACATCTAGATTTTTATTCTTAATAAGACTAAGAACCTCATTCTGTTTAACCTCCTCGTTTCCACCTCTTATGTTCCAAGTAGCTAGTTTCATTTGAGTTTATCAGGTGGTATGGCTTCCCCTTCAAGAATTCCTTCCTCTTCATGCTGTAGCACCTCATATCTGTTTGATTTCAGCAGCTCAACTTTAGTCTCTTTATCCATTTTGAATCCCATTTCTGCCTTCTTCCCACCTGACTTCACTAGCAGGAAAACATTTGCAGAATTAGTCGGAGCAATCTCAGTTTCATTAACCCTTCCTAATCCATCCAACTTAATATTCGTTGAATTGGGGTCCAGTTCTGTCAAAACGCCTTCCCTAAATCCTCCTGAAGCAGCAGTCGAGTTAGGGTCTAGGTCCTCAACACCTTCCCTTATACCACCCGACTGGTGCTTCAAGTTGGGGTCCAGGCCATCCTTCTTCTCACTTTTGGATCCACCAGCAGGAGCTAAACTGATGTCCAAACCTCCTTTGCCCAAATTACCAGTCCTCCCTAATCCACCCAGCCCTTTAGAGGCTAAATTGGGGTCCGGCTCACAACAGTTTTGGTCAACTTCAACAACCTTTTTAACAGGTGTATACCTTAGCTGAGTTTTTGCTAGATTAGCCTTTCTCTTCTCCAAATTACATGTGTTCTTAAGGTGTCCCATCTTGCCACAACTATGACAGTAGTAGGGAAGCCATTCATAGGTAACTCTTTGAGTTTATTTTCCAAGTTTTAGAATGTTGATTACCACCTCATCCGGTAACTCCTTAGAGACATCAACTTCAATCATGACCCGAGCAAAAGACAACCTCTCCTTAAACGTGGTCATGGTATCCGCAAACATTGGTTTACCGATTTTGCTCGCCATCTTGCTTAACACCGACTCCGTCCACAAATATGGATCTAAGTCAGGGAACAAGACCCATGTTGGCACCACTGCTAGTTTTTCCATTTCCAAAGAGAAAGTGGGGCTCCATTGCTTCAGAATAAGTGTATTAGGTCCAACTTGCCATGGCCCTCCCTTCAACACCCCATCCATGTCCTCCTTGGTCTTGAACCTAAATGAAAACCAACCCTTCTTAAAGTACTGAACAATAGGGAGCGACACATGATTCCAGTTGGCCGTTGTGTACTTCACCAGCCTTTTCAAGGTTGGACGAGTCCCAATTACATGACCCATCAAGGTGTTCCGCCAAAGAGCTAATTCATCCTCAAAATCCTCATAATCAATTGTAATTTCATCAGATGTTGCCCAGTAATCATCGAAATACAGACCCATACCTGCCTTTGATGTCTTCGTTCGCCCAGCCCAAGTTCCAGAAGTGACCACCGGAGGAGCAGTTTTCTGCTGATCGCCCCTGTTCCCACCGCTTACCAGAGTCGTAGCTCCCCTTCCAAGTTGACCAATATCTGGATTCTCATGAACTATCGGAACCTTGGGAGTAGCCTGAGAGCCCAGCTTAATGGCAGACTGAAGAGCCCTATCGATAAGATCATTCAGGACGTTGGTACTCTGTTTCTCCGTCACCTGAGCTTCCGATGAAGTCTCAGAGTCTCGTGAAACCTCCGAACCTGTGTCCATCGCCTCCTCCGCGCGACTGGCATCGTTTTTTTGAACCTTCCGTGGCCTCCCCCGCCCTCTTCCCGTCGTCACCGCCGTTGAAGCCATCGGTTTTAGGGTATAGACGAGAGAAACTTCATCTTAGAGAGAGAGAGGAGAGAGAAGCCATCGGTTTTAGATATATTATTATTATTATTCTCTACCTTATATTTCAATATATCGTATTCCCTAATTATGATACTTTCTCTAATATTCTAAGATCTTCCCATTTGATTATTTTAATCTCTCTCAAATGAATATACAATGTGAAGATCTTAGAAAGAAAGTTGAAGTAAGTATCCCGGGATTTCCAAATATTCCAAAAGTGTAAATATTTAAAGTTCTTCCATTCTAAGTAAAAAATTCGAACTTTATTGACTTTGTTAAAAAAGAAAAAATAACATAACAAACACAAACTTTATTTTGAGTTTTTCCATTTTGAATCTTCAGTTGCTCACTTACTCTATATATCTAGTGCTCAAAAGGACGAAGAACCCGGAGGCCGACCTCAGGCAGGTATAAGTGAATGGTTAATGAAAAAACTAGTATAGTCTCGTGCATACTTGCATGATATATTTCAATTGTTGATGTGTTTTTTTTATGCATTACGTAGTACTCGTTCTTATTTTAACATTTCGGTCCTAACTTTTAATTTGAGAAATAAAATTGAAACTTGAAACCAATTGAGAGAAATTTAGTAATGTAATGAAATGTACGTATATTTTTGTTTTTTTTCATGATCATGAAGCGAATAGTAATACTCCCTTCGTTCAATTAAGTTGAAGTTGTTATAAATACTTATGGTAAAGATATCTAGGGTAAATCTTTCCTTACCATATGTATTATGATGTCCTTATGTATGTAGCCCTATATATAAGGAGGCATAGGTTGTATGTTGAGACACACATTGAATAAAAGCTTTTACCTTTCATAACACGTTATCAGCACGTAGCTCAATTTCACGGTAGGTTTTATTAACTTTTCTTTCACGGTAGCCCTATATTATGGCGTACACTATAGTTCATGGTAGAGATTGATTTTGATATTTTTTTATTTATTTATTTCTTCCTTTTCTACATCATAGTATTGCTACGTACATCTAATGATGTGTTGCACTATTGCACTCAAGAACGTAGCCTTATAAGTTTTATTATTTTATTTTTTTAATTTTCCTTTTCTTTTCTCTTAAAGGTTCTCTCTTTTCAAGTCATCTATAAACATTACTGAATATATCTTTCGTCTTTGTTTACTTTACTTCCATCTTTTCATAATTACTCATATATCTTATAAGTTGTACTATATATTTGGCTTTATATATTCCGTTTTTTTTACTTCTCATCTATGGAATAATTTATTTGTGCTTCCTTTTCTTACGCACACTTTGAATCCGTATTATGGCCTTACCACTCTCAATACTCAATATTCATTATTTATGATTCCAAGCCATTTCAATTCATTGACAAATTATTTCATCCTTGTGGTGACTAATATTGGAACTAAAGAATAGAGTAATTAAAGACTTTTTGGGCTAATGGTTTGCAACTTTTATACTTTTAAGGGTTTTCATTCATACCCAAATAAAGTTGAAACCATAATTTCTATTTAATTCTCTCTTCTTTATTAATTCCCATGATATTTTTTTTTGTGTCTTTGTATTTCATGCATGTTATATTTTTTTTTATTATTGCACAAACCATGATAATAAATACTAACTATTACCGTATATTAATAAACCGGATATCTCGTATATATTAATCCTTATTTATTGCTATTGAATAATTGTGTTATTATTTACGTACCACGTTTATTATTATTATTTTATTTTATTTTCATCTTAGTTTTTCTAATTGATTAAGCGTATTTTTCCTTTACTGACATCCAAATTTTATTAGATGTCGAATCTTTCCAAGCTTGAATTTACGGCTCTGGACATATCAGAACACAATTATTTAATGTGGACCTTAGATGCTGAAATGCACCTAAACGCTTCATCTTTGGGGGAAACCATTAAAAAAGACAACAAGGAATCCCTTGAGAATCGGTCAAAGGCATTGATTTTTCTCCGTTGTCACCTTGACGAATCTTTGAAGGCACAGTATCTTACGGTGAAAGATCCGTACAATCTGTGGACGGAATTAATAGGTCGTTTTGACCATCAAAAAACCGTCATTCTCCCACGTGCAAGGTTCGATTGGATGCACCTTCGACTACAAGATTTTAAAAGTGTCACTGACTATAATTCAGCACTTTTTCAAATTGTTTCTCGTTTGAAATTATGCGGAGAAACTATCACAGATTCTGATCTTTTGGAGAAAACTTTTTCTACTTTCCACGCCTCAGATGTTGTTTTACAACAACAATACCGCGAGCGTCGATTTAAGAAATATTCAGAGCTCATATCTTGTCTTTTGGTTGCTGAATAAAACAATGAGTTATTAATGCAAAATCATCAGACTCATCCCACTGGTTCATCACCTATCCCTATTCCTGAAGCAAATGCTAGTATTTCTGCAAGAGGTGGAAAAAGGAATGGACATAACTTTGGTCCTAAAAAATCCATTCAGAAAAGGAAAAATGATTCTATATGTCATCGATGTGGCTCATCTGGACATTGGTCAAATGTTTGTCGTACACCAAGACATCTTGTTCAACTCTATAAAGCTTCCATTCAGGCCAAGGAAGCTGAAACAAATTTTGCCCAATATGAAGTGCCACTAAATGATGGTGTCCATCTTGATCTTCCTGATTTCAAGAATCATACAAATGGAAATGATGAATTTGAGGATGTCGGATCTTTCCTCAATGATGTCTAAGTTTAATTATTAGAATTACGTAGTAGTTTAATTAGAATAAGTGACATTGATTGTCCCGTTTTAAATTTATGTTCTATCAATTTAATTTCTTATCAGTTTTCGTCATGTGTTATTTTTCTCTAGTAATGATATTTGATTTCGTTTCCAGTTATTATTTATTATATTTTCGCTATGCTTATGTTTATTTTTATTTTTTCAAAGGAATATGGATACTGCTTATGGAATATTGTAAACAAATAGTGACGATGTATGTCTTGTAGACAGTGCAACAACGCATACAATCATTCGCACAAGCGATTTTTCTCCCATTTAACGTTAGCTGCGGCCAATGTTAGCACAATATCAGGGACATCAAATATTATTGAAGGTCACGGAAAAGCACTGTTGATATTACCTAATGGTACGAAAATCAACATTCGTGATGCTTTATATTCAACAAGATCGGAACGAAACTTGTTGAGTTTTAAAGATATCCGCCTCAATGGATACCACATTGAGACGACAATTGAGGCTGGCATAGAATACTTGTGCATCACTGATATTATTTTAGGAAAAAAGCACATATTAGCAAAACTTCCTGCTTTGCCTTCCGGATTATATCATACTATCCTCATTGAATCACAGTTTGTGAAACATGTGAAAAGTTCTGATCCAAATGTTTTTAAACTTTGGCATGATCGCCTAGGTCATCCAGGATCAACAATGATGCGTCGAGTTATTGAAAACTCACATGGACATCCTTTAAAGCATCTAAAAGTCCTATCAATCAAAGATTGTCCTTGCGAGGCTTGTTATAAGGGCAAATTAATCATTAGACCATCCTTAATGAAGGTTGATATTGAATCACCAAATTTCTTGCAACGAATCCAAGGTGATATTTGTGGGCCAATTCACCCTTCATCTGGACCATTTCGTTATTTTATGGTCATAATTGACGCCTCAACACGATGGTCTCATGTTTGCCTCCTTTCAACTCGCACTGTTGCGTTTGCAAGACTCCTTTCACAAATTATTAGATTACGAGCTCAGTTCCCAGATTCTCCAATCAGATCTATTCGTATGGATAATGCTGGAGAGTTTACATCTAAAATATTTGATGAATATTGCATGTCAATTGGCATTGATGTTGAACATCCCGTTGCCCATGTGCATACTCAAAATGGTCTAGCTGAGTCTTTTATCAAACGTTTACAATTAATTGCTCGACCATTAATCTTAATGTCCAAATTGCCATCTTCAGCATGGGCTCATGCAATATTACATGTCGCAACACTAGTACGGATTAGACCAACGAGTTATCAGCAGTACTCACCCGTACAACTTGTGTTTGGGCATCAACCAAATATCTCTCTTCTTAGAACTTTTGGTTGTGCAGTTTATGTCCCTATAGCTCCACCTCAAAGAGCAAAAATGGGACCCCAACGTAAACTCGGTATATATGCCGGCTATGAATCCCCATCTATCATTAAATATTTAGAGCCTCTCACAGGAGACGTCTTTAAAGCAAGATTTGCTGACTGTCATTTTGATGAGTCAAATTTCCCGTCATTAGGGGGAGAAAAGCCTAATCTTGAGGAAAGCCGAGAAATTTCTTGGAATACACCAACACTAGCCCATTTTGATCCCCGTACAAAGCAATGCGAACTAGAGGTTCAAAGGATCATACATTTGCAAAATATTGCAAATAGGATTCCCGATGCATTTACGGATACAGGAAGGGTAACCAAGTCACATATTCATGCTGCGAATGCCCCAGCAAAATTGTGTATCCCAGTAGGAAATCATGATAATACAAATGAGCCCAAGCCACGCTTAAAGCGTGGGAGACCTCTTGGTGCAAAAGATTTAGCTCCCCGTAAAAAGAGGTTAACAACTGCCTTTCTAGAAAAGGACACTCTATCTGAAAACTTGATTGAACAATCAAATACGGAGGACGTAGTTGCACATGATGAGGATAATGGAGCTCAAAACAAAGAGATTTCCATAAACTATGTTGGTATAAAAGAAAGTTGGGATAGAAATGCAATCATTCCTGATGATATATTTGCATTCACAGTTGCTCTGAACGTCATGGAAAATAATGACGATCCTGAACCACAATCGATAGAAGAATGTCAAAATCGAAAAGATTGGCAAATGTGGAAGGATGCAATCCAAGCAGAGTTTAACTCATTAGCAAAACGGAACGTTTTTGGCTCAATTGCTGAAACTCCAAAAGGTGTAAAAGCCGTCGGATACAAATGGGTATTCGTCAGAAAACGCAATGAGAAAAATGAAATTGTGAGATATAAAGCTCGACTCGTTGCACAAGGTTTTTCACAAAGACCTGGTATCGATTACCAAGAAACTTATTCTCCAGTAATGGATGGCATTACATTTCGGTTTCTTATTAGCTTGGCGGCTTCAGAAAAGCTAGACATGCATCTTATGGATGTAGTCACGGCCTATCTTTATGGGTCACTTGATAGCGACATCTACATGAAAATTCCCGTGGGACTTCCTATACCTGAAAAGATATCCAAACAACGTAGTATATACTCAATAAAGCTTCAAAGAGCTCTATATGAACTAAAGCAATCTGGAAGAATGTGGTATAATAGACTTAGTGAATACTTGGTAAAACAAGGATACACTAATAATGCCATTTGTCCATGCGTGTTCATTAAGAAATCTTGTTCAGGTTTTGCTATTATTGCAGTCTATGTTGATGATTTAAATCTCATTGGTACTCAAGTAGAGATCACTGAAACCGCCGACTATTTACAAAAGGAATTTGAGATGAAAGATCTTGGTAAAACTAAGTTCTGTCTTGGTTTACAAATTGAACATGTCACGAACGGGATATTTGTTCACCAATCCACTTATACTGAAAAGGTCTTAAAACGCTTCTATATGGATAAAGCACATCCGTTAAGTTCTCCCATGGTTGTTAGATCACTCGATGTGCATAAAGATCCATTTCGTCCTAAAAAGGATGGGGAAGAACTCCTGGGACCAGAAGTACCTTATTTGAGTGCAGTTGGCGCTCTCATGTATCTCGCTAACTCTACAAGACCTGACATTGCTTTTTCAGTGAATTTATTAGCTAGATATAGCTCTGCCCCTACTAAAAGACATTGGAATGGAGTAAACACTTACTCCGATATCTTAGTGGTACCATTGATTTAGGTTTATTTTACTCTTATGAATCTAAATCAAAACTAGTTGGGTATGGAGATGCAGGTTACCGTTCTGATCCACACAAAGGGAAATCTCAAATAGGCTATTTGTTCACATATGGAGATACAGCTATATCATGGCGGTCAGTGAAACAAACAATTGCGGCTACTTCTACAAATCATTCTGAGTTACTAGCAATACATGAGGTAAGTCGTGAATGCTTATGGCTTAGGTCGGTAATACACCTGTAGACACCCGCATTTTGCCTGCTAGTGTCCATAGCAGTTCCCGACAAAACACCCGATGATGATCGGACGTCAACGTGACTTAATATGCTCGAATACGGACTCAGAATCAATAGTATTCGACGTGGGCATTTAGCGGAGTGCAAATCTCTCAAAACAGACCTCAAATCCAGGCCCAGTGGGTCGTTCCGAGCAAAATGAGACTAATTTGGGCCAAAACTGACACCAAAAATAAATCCCGTCTTTTGGCGACCGGGTCAAAACCCGGTCAAAGACGAACCCGTCACAAAAATCAGCCCAAATTCAGCTTCTAGAAGCTGGCGCCAAGTCTAAATTCAAATAAAATCAATCAAAACAACAATATCAATTCCTTCCTAAAATAGCTCGATTTGCTTGATCCACTCGATCGAGTGGATAGACCCACTCGGTCGAGTGGAGCGTCAAAAAACGGACCAGATTCATTTCTGAAGGCACTCGACCGAGTGCACTAGGGCACTCGATCGAGTGACCCTAAACCGGGGGTTCTCCTATAAATACCCCATCAACCCATCACATTAAAAAAAAAAATTCTACAACTCTTCTACAACTCTTCTTCAACTTTTTTACAACTTTTTTACATCATAATTTAAGCCTTCTCTTCATCACACTTACACAACATTCAACCCTACATTTCTACTATATTCAACCTATACACTCACATCCTCTCTATACACACATACATATTCAAAATCCCGAGATCAAAACTCGTCAAAGACCCGAGAGCATCCTCTCCCTAACCAAACACACCCTAACTCACCCTGCATATCTCGACACTCCCGCGCACACGCCGCTACTACGAGTTCGTTTCCGAGGCCATTTAAGCATGTAGGTTGAGGGTGTCATCAAACCCCGTTTCTTTTTCTCCCTTCTCTTTTTACTGTTTATTATTATTATTATTATTATTATTATTATTATTATTATTATTATTATTATTACTACTACTACTACTAACCACTAACACTAACCTTTAATTTCGTGCATACTAACATTTTATTTATGTATTCTAACACTAACTTTCATTTTTGTATACTAACACTTTAATTCCGTATTCTAACATCTAACATTATTATACCGTGTATATATACATACTAGTATTGAAATCTCGGTTTCGAATACGTTTAACTATGACGATCGCCTAAAGTCCATCTAATTCCTTTACGAGTAACGACGGAGGTGGCACCCTTTCGAGGAGCGCCGCCCCAATGTGCTCAAGGACGTGATGTGATCGTGATCGGTCATAGTTGAACGTATTTGGTTCCATTTTCAAGATTAGTGCGGAACCCGTTGACACGAAAACCGACATCACATAATCCGAAAGGATTAGTTCCGATGTCGTGACGTAGAGGGATGCAATTCCGTCACTAATTCAAAATTTCAATCTAAACGATAACATTTTCATAAAATCCCGATGACGGTATTATAATCGCTTGCATATGCGATTATAGCACCGAAAGCCGAGTTAAGTACAAATCGTACAATATTTGTATTTAATTTGGCCCACTATCGATTTTAACCAAAAAAGCAAGACGAGTTGTCACTCGTACAGGGGCTACTCGACCGAGTACGTAGGCTACTCGATCGAGTAGCACCCAAAAATCTGGACAGTAGCTACTTTAAAGACACACTCGACCGAGTCATGCCATGACTCGATCGAGTGGGTCCTGTAGCCCAGTAATCCGAGAGCTTTAATGCAACATTTGAGCCTCATCATTCTTTTTACGACTTTTAGTCGACACGTGCATAATCAATCACGTAATTCTAATTTTCAAAACTCATGCATATCACGACACCTAAAACGATTTTGATCGACGGTCTCGCACTATTAATTTTATGTCGACGACTCTTTAGTCGTATCCGACACATAATTAATTTAGACTCCATTTCTCGAGGTGATAAGTCGGGACAAGGCATCGAGGTTCGAGATCGGGTTAGCACCACACCTAGGTCTCGAACCTCCGTCCTTTGATTAATATGCAATATAATGCGTAATTAATTAAAGTTCGTCCGTCTAACTAATTCACGATCTAGTGTGCAGTTATTGTATAAGGGTCTTTGTCGAGTCGTGTATTTATTTATCGCTCTTCTTATTTAATTCAATTATTCTATTTTATTGCTCGTTGTATTGTGAATTCCGGGTTGTATTCCGCCCGTGTAATTTATAATTTATTTACGAGTTTTCTATTCTTGATGTTTGCCATTTATTGCCTTAAATGAACATCACATGCTAAATCACTTTGACGTGAATCAAGATGCATTAAATGACGTAGTTAACCAATAACTCACATGCTTAGCCCGAAAACGCTGTTTGCATATCATTTAATCGTTTTACTAGCGCGCGCACACGAACACGAGCGATGTCTTAGTAGAGGCCGCCATGTGCGGGCGGGGTTGGGTGTCCTTAGTGGGCTTCCCAACACGTACCCTCACCCCTTACTCAGAACCTTTGGTTTTCGGATGTCCGAAACCCTTGGCGCACGAGAGTCATTCTATATACGAAAGCCGGTTTAAACGGTATCGATATTGCAATGCAAAGGGACGAGCCCCATGAACTCTGAAATCGAAGTGGGCTTACTTTGTGTAAAGCCCATGACGACATAGAGTGGGCTCGTATGGTTCCGAATAACCACAAAATTCGGTGGCGACTCCATTTTGACTTAAATTTCGAACCCGAGAACAATCTCACCACGAGATTCATTCGCCTACCCAAACCCGCGCGTGGCCGCGTCGGGGTGGACCTACGTCATGTCCACAACACCATATTCAAGACTCGTGTGGACTCCCTTCGATTAAGGATGTGCCAACAATATTGTGCGAAGACAATGCTGCTTGTATTGCACAACTAAAAGAGGGCTTTATCAAAGGTGATCGAACGAAACATATCAGTCCAAAGTTTTTCTTTACACACGATCTAAAAAAGCATGGTGACATTGACATCCAGCAAGTGCGATCAAGTGACAACTTGGCAGACCTACTCACCAAAACTTTACCGACTGCAACATTCAAGAAATTAGTCCACAAGATTGGAATGCGTCGCCTCAAGGATTTAGTTCCTTAAATGTTTTGATAATAACATGGTTGATGTTTGGACATATTATGATGTACTCTTTTTCCTTCGTCAAGGTTTTTTCCCACTGGGTTTTCCTTGTCAAGGTTTTAACGAGGCATCTGAATATGTCCAATACATATTAAGTTTTTGATTTACTCCTTGCCTCTATTGAAAGTTGTAATGGTGGACACATTTCTGGGCTACTAGCCGGCCATCAGGGGGAGTGTTATAAATACTTATGGTAAGGATATCTAGGGTAAATCTTTCCTTACCATATGTATTATGATGTCCTTATGTATGTAGCCCTATATATAAAGAGGCATAGGTTGTATGTTGAGACACACATTGAATAAAAAGCTTTTACCTTTCATAACAGAAGTTACTCATTTGCTTTTAGCACAAGTTTTAAGAAACCAATTGTTTATTACTCTCTCCGTCCCAATGAATTCTTTACGTTTCTTTTTTGAAACTATTCATGAGGTCAAGTAATCTTTGATATATTTTCTAAAATATAATGTAAAATATAGTCATGTGAGATCTTTTTTGAATCGTCATAATAATTATATTAAGAATATCAAACTTTTAGAATTTTTAATAATACGTAAATAAAGATATGAACGAAACAAAACGTGCATCGGCAAGTGTGAAAAAACAAACGTAAAGAATTCATTGGGACGGAGGGAGTATTAAAGATACAAATGTGTAAAGGTTAATTATTCGTTTATTATTAAATATAGTGTAAATAATGACATTTTTTTAAATATAATATGCAAGGTTTAAAGTATTTGTTTAATATTAAAATAATGAGTAAAATGGAAATGGTAAGCTTAGACTTGAACTTCCAAAAAACGAATAGTGTTGAATCTCATTCGTTGGATTCTTGAAAATTCTTCAATCAAATTAATTCATCATAATTGCTTCAATCTTCAACCCGTAACTCCTTCTCTTTCTACAAAATTCTTCGACCCCTAATCCTTTAATCGATAAATTCTTCAATCGACCATTGAATCCGATTCTTCAATCCATCAATTTTTTAATCGGCTTTTCTTCAATCCATTAATTCATCACAATTGGTTATTGAACCCCAATAACCTAAGTAGTTTTTTTTAATTAATCATTTTATGATTAACTTATTCAATTAAATTCATTAATTCATTACAATAGTAACAATATTATCGTCGGCTAATATAATTGCAATAATTGCCATAATCTCAGCAACGGTGTGTTATCGTTTTTTTTTCAAATTTCCTGATTGATTTAAGAGTTCATCTAAAATATTCTCCTTTAATTTCCTTTTGTACGGATTTTATATGAAATACAAACCCTTCTTTTTCTAGCCCTACTCGATTTAATTTTCTTTTTAAATTGTGGTGTACCCTATTTCAATTTCAGCGTACCCTTTCTCACTATTAGCGTACCCTTTTTTCTATTTTAGCGTACTCTTTTTCAATTTCAATTTTAATTTTAGTATACCCTTTTAAATTTTAGCGTACCCTTTTTTACTTTTAGTGTACCCTTTTTTCTATTTTAGCGTACCCTTTTTTAATTTCAGTTTTACCGTACCCTTTTTCACTTTTAGCGTACCCTTTTTCAATTTCAATTTTAGTGTATCATTTTTAAATTTTAGCGTATACTTTTTAAATTTTAGCATACCATTTTTCACTTTTAGCATACCTTTTTTTCAATTTTAGCTTACCGTTTTTCAATTTCAATTTTAGCGTACACTTTTTTAATTTCAATTTTAGCGTACCCTTTTTAAATTTTAGCGTACCCTTTTTCACTTTTAACGTACCATTTTTAAATTGTAATGTGGCTACAACTACTACCGTAAAAATAGTGTAACAAATAAAATGATTAATAGAAGTATAATTAGAGGGGAATGAAGCATTGAATAATTCCACAATAGGTGTTCAGAGAAAACAAGAACCCTTAATTTGATATACAAGAACCCTAATTACACAAAAATCTCTAATCAAGTGGATATATTTAATGGTTTTAACGAAAATATAAACCCTAATTTAAAAAAATCCTCAATTGTATATAATTCCCCAATTTTATGAACACCGGAACCCTAATTCCTTAATTGTATATAATTCCCCAATTTTATGAACACCGGAACCCTAATTTATTAAGATTTCAGCCATTGTTGATGAAGGGAATGAGAAGGAAGAGAGAAAGAAACGGATTTGGTTTATTTTGTTAAAGGAAGAGTGGATGTTTTTAAGAATAATGTCAAGCATTAGATGTGAATAAGATCTAATGGTTCTAAATAGTTCTCATTGAGAGATAGGTTCTCACCCGATCCCAACTATATATATATATATATATATATATATATATATATATATATATATAGAGTCAAGATCCGGTGAGAACTACAACTCGTTGAGAACCGTGAGAACCTCAATAAAAACTCAATTATTATTTTTTTCGAAAATTTAGATGACTAATTTACCCTTAGCTTAATTTATTCAAATGTTTTATTAGGCATAACTAATCATATTTTATTAAAAATATTAAGAAAATTGTTATTTATTCACGAAAAGTTGAAAGGGTACACTGAAATGCAATTTAGGTACACTGAAAGTGCAATAAGGTACATCAAAAAAATTAGGTACACTAAAACGAGTATTAGGTACACTAAAATTATATGTTTCCGTTTTCGTCACTAAACAAGATTTTTTTTACCGAAAAATATGTTACCCACCCATTAAATTGTACGACGAATTCAAATATGTCATTAAATTTCAAAAAAAATAATAATTTAATGGAGTTCTCAAGGTTCTCATCAAGTTGATGGTTCTCACATGATCTTAAATATATATATATATATATATATATATATATTAGGCTTTTTTCAAGCGATCTCATTGGTCCGTTTCATCAAACCTCAAATTAGGAAAGTATCAGAAATAATAATAAAAAAATCAATTAGAGAATCTTTTAATTATTATAATATATATTTAATTTATTATATTAATGTGATGTTTTACAATTCTGAGTTAAAAACCTTTAGAGTTCATTTTTTAAAAATATCATCGTAAAATAAATTATAAAAATGAAATAATTAGATTCGTGGTAAAAAATGCTTTCATTAGAGTATAAACTTTATATTATTGTTTCACATTATGTGATGAATTTATTACCTATAACAGTTGTAAGATTATCCCACATCGACAAATTATAATATGATGATGAAATTCTATATTATAAATAAGAGTAATCATTCGTTCTTCAATATCTACCAAAAAGTCTTTTGAATCTCAAAAATAGTTCTTAAGACTATAAACCTCAATTAATTATCCACATCGAAAAATTATGATGGGATGATGGAATTCTATATTATAATAAATATTACTCCATAGTAATCATTCAGTGTTAAATATCGACCAAAAAACTTTTTAGTCTTAAAAAAACTTTTAATATATAAGACTTTTCGATGGGGTGATGGAATTCTATATTATAAATATTAGTAATCATTCGGTTAAATATCGACCAAAAAACTTTTAATATATAAGACTACAAATTTAAAATCATCCCACATTGAAAATTATAGTGAGATGATGAAATTCTATATTATAAACAAATTGAAGACTATAAATTTAAATAAATTATCGCACATCGAAAAATTATGATTAGTTGATGAATTTTATATTATAAATAAGACTATTCATTCGTTCTTAAATATCAATCAAGTAAAAATAATCTCAGTAATAAGGTGATGAAACTTTATATTATAAATAATACTCCGTAGTAATCACGTGCTCTTAGATATCATAACAAAAAATGTTTTGAGTCTTAATTAAAATATATTAAGGCTATAAACTTAAGTAAAACTTATCCCATATTCGAAAAATTATAAAGGTCATCAAACAAATCTTTTGAGTCTTAAAAAAGTTGCTAAGACTATGTACTTAAATAAAAAATTATAATAAGGTGGTGAAATTCTATATTATAAATAAAACTAATAAGAAAAAATTCTTAGACATTAACCAACTTAAGTAATACTCCCACATCACATCGAAAATTATGATGAGGCTATGAATTTCTACAAAATAAGAGTAATCATTATTTTTAAATATCAACCAACAAAAAAACTTTTGTTTTTTAAAAAAAACTATGATGGAATTCTATATCATTGTTTTCTTAAATTATGATGAGGTCATGAATTTGTAGCCTTATTTTTTGATTTGTTTTTAAAAACTTTTGAGTTTAAAAAAGATCTTAATAAGACTGCAAACTTAAAATTATTCTACATCGAAACAATTAAAATAAGTTACGGTGATAATTTTATATTATAAATAATATCGATAACGTGATGGATTTCTATATTATAAATAAAACTAATTATTTGTCAAAAAAACTTTTTAGTCTTAAAAATTCTTTTAATAAGACTACAAACATAAAATTATCCACATCAAAAAAAATTAAAATGAGAATAAAAGTAATCATGTGTTCTTTTGAGTCTTTAAAAAAGCTCTTAGGACAGTAAATTATCCCACATCGAAAAATGATAGAAATTCTATATCATAAATAAGAGTAATCATTCATCATTTGATATCCACCAAAACTCTTTTGAGTCTTAAAAATCTTAAGACTATAAACTTGGATAAAATTATCCCACATCCAAAAAATAAGATGATGATTCTATATTATAATTAAGTCTTTCAAAGACAGCTCTTAAAATAGTAAATTATCAAAAAATTCTATATTATAAATAAGAGTAATCATTCATCATTAAATATCCACCAAAACTCTTTTAAGTTTAAAAATTCTTAAGACGGTAGACTTGAGTAAAATTATCCCATCGAAACCGTTTTCAATGTTTTTAAATATCGATCAAAAAAAATTTCAGTCCTAAAATTTCTCTTAATAAGACCACAAACTTAAAATTATTCCACATTAAACAAAAAACTTTTGAGTCCTAAAAAATTTTTTTAAGACTATAAACTTGATTAAAATTATCCCACATCGACACATTATGATGACTTGATTAAGTTCTATATTATAAATAAGAGTAATCATTCGTCCATAAATATCAACCAAACAAACTTAAGTAAAATTATCCACATAGAAAAATTATATAATAGGACGATGAAATTTCATTATATAATTAAAAGTAATCATTCGTCCTTATATCTCAGCAAAAAAAATAAAGAGTTTTTTTTGTCCCACATTGAAAGAATAATCGTATTTTTCTGCATGGTTTGTCCCATATTGAAAAAACAATGTCACTGTGTAAAATTTACTATGATTCTATCAATTTCTATATAACTTTTTTTCCAATATAATTGAGTCAACTTACCGTGCAGCGCACAGACTTTAATCTAGTAATACTTATACTGCGTAGTTGTTTACAATGTCGTACAATTGTAAAATATTAATACTGTAGTATTTGAATTATTTACATTTAATTTGTATATAATTTTATAGGAATTACTATTATTAATTGTTTTCATAAATAAGATTAACTAGATTAAAGCCCGTGCGTTGCACGGGTTAGTTGGCTTTGGGTTAATTGACTTAATTACATTGATGATGTATATTATACATCATCACACCATCGTAATTTCGATGCGGGATAATTATACATTAACTATATACTTTAATTATACATTTTTTTAAGTTCAAAAGATTGTTGGTTAATACGGAGTATCTAAGAACGAAAGATTATGTAGAATTATTATTATCACCTCATTATAATTTTTCGATATGTGATAATTTTAATTTAACTTTATTTGTAGTTTTATTAATAGCTTTTTTTAAGACTAAAAGTTTTTTGATATGTGATAATTTTAATTTAACTTTATTTGTAGTTTAGTTTTTTATTGATATCTAAGGATGAATGATTAGTCTTGTTTATAATATAGAATTTCATTGTCAATCGAACCCCCAACCTCACGATCGGAGTAAGGGAGCTCTAACCACTTAAGCTACCCCTTAGTCTTATTTATAATATAGAACTATAACCTTATTATAACTTATCGATGTGGGATAATTTAAGTAAAATTTGTAGTCTTATTTATAATATAGAATCATCACCGTACCTTATTTTAATTGTTTCAATGTGGGATAATTTTAATTTTCTAGTCTTATTAAGACTTTTCTAAACTCAAAATATTATTGGTTGATATTTAAACACAATGATTACTCTTATTTAGTAGAAATTCATAACCTCATCATTATTTTTCAATGTGGGAGAATTACTTAAGTTGGTTGATGTCTAAGAAAAAAATTATAATTAGTCTTTTGTGTATAGTCTTAAAAACCTTTTTAAGACTCAAATGATTTTTGTTTGATAAAACTTTATAATTTTTCGGATGTGGGATAGTTTTACTTAAGTTTCACCTTATTATAATTTTTCGATGTGAGATTATTTGAGTTAAGTTTGTAGTCTTATTAAGAGATTAAGACATAGAATTTTTTATTGATATTTAAGAACGAATGATTAGTCGTATTTATACTATAAAGTTTCATCACCTTATGTGAGATTATTTTTATTTAACTTTGTATTCTTATTAGGAGAGTTAAATGTTTTTTTATTGATATTTAAGAACGAATGATCTGTCTTATTTATAATATAGAATTCATCAACTTATCATAACTTTTCGATGTGGGATGATTTATTTAAGTTTATAGTCTTCCATCAGCTCGTCAATTCTTTTTCGATGTGAGATAATTTACTTAAGCTTATAGTTTAAGCTCTTTTTAACTCTTGATTATAATACGAAGTATAGAATTTCATCACAATTTTCAATGTGGGATGATTTTAAGTTTGTAGTAAAGCTTTTTTAAAATTCAAAAGTTTTTTTGTCGGTATTTAACTCATAGGGTTGTATTTAAGCATTTAAAATATTTCACTTTTAGTATAAACATATGGATTATCTTATTATATATTTTGGATGGATGATTACTCTTATTTATATAATAATAAAAATTCACCTTATTATAATTTTTCGATGTGGGATAATTTTACTTAAATTTATTTAAGTTTAGATATAGTCTAATTAAGAACTTTTATTTATAGACAAATGATTACACTTATTTATAATATATAGAATTCCATCAATCCATCTTCATTTTTCGATGCGAGATAATTATACTTTAACTATATAGTCTTAGTCCTAAAACTTTTTTTTTGTCTCAAAAGATGGTTGGTTAATATCTAAGAACGAAAGATTACATAGAATTCTATCACCTCGGTAAGAACTTTTTTTTATGACGAATGATTAATCTTATTTATAATATGAGTAGAATTTAATCACCTCATCATAATTTGGAGAAATGACTACTTTTATTTATATAATAAAATTTCATCGTCTTATTGATAATATAGAATTTCATCAACTCACTACTCCGTATAATTTTGTAAATGATTATGAAATTTCATTAATTAAGTTTATATTATAAAATTAATATCCTTTTAAATTTGCAGTCTTATATATCAAAAGTTTTTTTAGTAGATATTTAAAACCGAATGATTACTCATATTTATAATATAGAATTCCATCACCCCATCATAATTTATCGATGTGAGATAATTTAAAAGTTTTTCTTGGTCGATATTTAAAACGAATGATTACTCTTATTTATAATATAAAATTTCATCATTTTGATGTAGGATAATTACTTAAGTTTATAATATAAAATTTCATCATGTCAATGTAGGATAATTACTTAAGTTTATAGTCTTAGAAATTCTTTTTGAGATTCAAAAGACTTTCGGTAGTTATCGAAGAACGAATTATTACTCTTTATTTATAATATAGAATTTCATTATCATACTGTAATTTGTCGATGTTGGATAATTTTAAAACTGTTATGTGTTATAAATTTATCACATAATGTGAAACAAATGATATGAAATTTATACTCTAATGAAAGCATTTTTTAACACGAATCTAATTATTTCATTTTTATAATTTATTTTACGATAATGTTTTTAAAAAATGAAATCTAAAGGTTTTCACGTCAGAATTGTAAAATATCACATTAATATAATAAATTAAATATATATTGTAATAATCAAAAGATTCTCTAATTGATTTTTTTTATTATTTATGATACTTTCCTAATTTGGGATTTGATTGAACGGACCAATAAGATCGCTCGAAAAAAGCCTAAAATATATATATATATTGATTGATTTTTTTTTTCAAAGGGAGTTATTTTAGTGGATAGGGGATATGCGGTCCACCACAAGCAGCGCCAAAAATCGCACAAAAAATAAAGATAAATCTCCATGTTTGGTTTGGGGAAAGAAATTGCCTAAACTCAGATGCAGCATGGAAATTCGCACCTCTCTTCCGTCCCTCCCACGTCACCATCATCATCACTCATGTTCTTATTAATAAAAAATTAACGGTTCATAACCCTCACTTCAAAAGTTCCACTCGCTCTCCTCTTACTTAATTACTACGGAGATGCACCAAAAAAAATTTAATTACTACGGAGTACAAACTAATAGTAATTAATTTTCCATAATTAGCAATAAATGGACGGAGCTCATGTAATTCAATGGTGTACTAATTGTACTACTACAACTGCTATTATCTCTTCCAAACCTCCTCAATTACGGCGACGCCATTGTTGCTCTTTCAAAACCTCGGCTTCTTTTCCTTCAAAGTTTTTCAGCACTCCGTTTCGGAGCACTATTCAGCGCTGTTCGGTTATTCGCGGCGTTTCCGCCCTCCAAACCAGGTATTCATCCATGTTTCTATAACATTGTTAACGTGGCTGGCTTATTATACAACAAAGATTAAAGCAGATTGCTTTTAATATTATCACTGATGCACTGAATATAATTATCCGCTAATATGTAATCCTTCGGCTGGTAAGATTTTTAAAAATTGAACAGAAGTTTAGTGGTCACCTTCGCTTTGGTTAAATAAATAATCTTGTCTAATGATTGAAGAGGACAGTTAACATGGCTATGGTGCCAGGGAATTGGAGGAATTAAAGAGCAAGAAGAAAGGAAATGGAAAGGTGCAACTAAGTATTTTGTTGGAGCATCAAGTACAGTTTGGAGAGGGTGTTGTAATATTTGGGTCAAGCTTAGAGTTGGGATCATGGAAGAAGCCACTGTCGATGAATTGGACGGAGAGTGGGTGGATCTGCAATGTGGAGATGGGAGGGGGAGAGTCGATCGAGTTCAAATTTGTAATCATAGGGGATGATAAAAACCTAAGTTGGGAATCTGGGAACAATCGTGTTCTTCAGATGCCAAAGGAAGGGGAATTTTCTGTGGTTTGCCACTGGAATAAAACAGCAGAGGTTTTGGTGCCTCTGTCTGTTAAGGGCGGGGACACTCAGGACCTTGGTGAGATTCTGGTGGAAAATAGTTCCATCGTCACCGATGCTGCTAAGGAGGAAATGGCTGGGACAAGCCCTTTTGTGGAGCAATGGCAGGGACAGGCTGCTGCATTTACGCACTCAAATGAGCATCGCAATAGAGAAACTGACAGAAGGTGGGACTCTTCTGGTCTTGAAGGCTTATCTTTGAAGTTGGTTCAAGATGATCAGAGTGCTAGGAATTGGTGGCGAAAGGTACTAGTTTAGTGCTATTTCAGCAGTTTATGATTCTGGCTATATATTATGAATCCCCCTCTCATCTACCTAAAGTTCAAGATAAGAAAACAATTATGTCTGTCAAGGATAGACGTTTTGAGTGAGTGTATACTTGTATGTGCTACATGCTGGTGCTGTCCGCACATTCACAAATACGATGATGCTTAAAATATCGATGTGTTATACTAATAGTGCAAATGTTTTGTTTTCAAGCTTGAAGTTGTTCGTGAACTGGTGGTTGGAAATCTTGATAACAAGGATCGGTTGGAGGCTCTGACACTTTCTGCTATCTATCTCAAGGTCTGTATTTCTTGGGTTTGCTGAACACACTCATGCCTAATTGACATGTGGAAAGCTCATAATATTGTCTCTCATGCAGTGGATAAACACTGGGCAAATACCCTGCTTTGAAGATGGAGGTCATCATCGGCCAAATAGGCATGCTGAGATCTCTAGGCTCATTTTCCGTGAGCTAGAAAGAATTTCCGGAAGGAATGATACCTCACCTCAGGTTATCTATTGTGTTCGCTAAGAAAACAAAGGAGTCTCTAGCATTAGGGTCTAGGGAGTCCTTGAATTAATATGCCTGATTTAGCTAGTCATTTGTCTGATGGTTGAATGCGATAATGAGCTATGGATGTTGACCGTTGCTCAATGTCACATTGAGACATGCTATTTACTGCAATTGACCTCTGACAAGCTTTTGGCACAAGTCCCTGTAGTGTGTTAGGGCTGACTTTGTATCTTTGGAAGGCTACGAAAAGAGTACAGTAGATGTTTAGAATTGATGAGTTCATCAAGGGAAATGATAAAACCCCCACATGATGTAAGCGTCTTTAGGCCCTCTGTAAGACGTAAATTGAGCTACTTGTGCCAAGAAAAACTCTCTTTTGGGCATATACATCGAGTGAACCTGTATATATTCAACCACCTTGGTTTCCTCATCAGATCACCCTGTATGAAAAGTTTGTTACTTTTACAGGATTAGACTTTAAGCACTTACAAAGTTACAATCGTGGCACCCACAAAAGGGATGATCAAGGTTCTATACTAAACAATTAGCTTTTGCATTTTATGGGTCACTTCCACCACAATTGTGGACTATAGTATCCGGGTTCCATAATGTAACCATCATGTAATTACAAGCCCACAAATAAGCCCGTAATAAAGAGAAGGAGAAAAGAAACAATAAAACAAAACCCTAACGGTGCATGAGGCGATTTGAAGGCGATGTGGAGGCGACGATCATGGCTCGTAATTCTGCGAAGAAAACACAGAAGAAGACTCATGGCAACTAAAACATTGAACGTTCACCATCACAGAACCCTAATGGAAGTACGAATGCAAAGAAAACTACAGGCCCTAATGTGGATGAGAGTTTACGTACTCGTCCCATGCATGAAATAAATGACATTCCTGGTTTGAACCTGGAAGATGATAGTAATGATGATGATGAGGTCACAAATGGAATATGGATCACACAAAGGGGACACAAGAAGTCCACCATCCCAGAGAAAGGAGTGAAGTAACCCCGGAGACTGAAACTAGGGTCTTGGATGAACCCTTACTGCAGTTGTGTGATGAGGATACAAAAGACGAGGAGTATTGGTTTTGTTACATACTAGGGGCAAATCCTCCGTGGGAGGTTATCGAGGGATATGTCCAACGGGTGTGGGGCAGCCATGGCATTGACAAGGTGTACTTCCTACTCAATGGGGTATTTCTTGTTCGTTTTAAAGAGGTGAAGGCTAGAGAGGTGGTTCTTCAGGCTGGCTACCACAGGTTTGACAAGAAACCCCTTATTGTCAAAGCCTGGCAGCCGGAGGTGGACCTCTTAAAAGAAGACATTAAAAAAGTGCCTCCATTGGTACGTTTCCATTACTTGCCCCTGAAGTACTGGGAATCTTGTCTCCCTCAGATTGCAGGCTTGGGAGGTAAATATCTTAAGTCTGATCCCCTTATTGAGGATAAGACTCAACTTACTGTTGGTTAGGAATTTGTAGAGCATATCAAGTTTAAGAATGCTAAAGGTTTGCCTCTGGATTGAGTGGAGGTGCGGGTGGTGAGAAGTCATATGCTGAAGTTGTGGAGGGTACTTTTGTCCTTGAGACTCCTCCTGAAGAGATTATACATGTTGTGCCTAATATTGGTAACCCTATATCCAATGTCTCCAATGATTGTTGGTTTGGAATTTTAGGGCACTCAACAGTGTAAATAAACAAAAGGAAGTTAGATGTTTTTTTTGCAGAATAAAGGAGTAAGACTCTCTGGCCCACTGGAGACAAATAAAGCAGAATAATAGTAGCCTTATAGCTGATAAATTGTTGGATGGATGGTGTGTTACCACTAATGGACATATTCATCCGGGTGGCAGAGTGTGTGGGTAATCTGGCAACCTTCCTTATTTGAGTTTGAGCCAGTTGCCTACCATGCTCAATTCATTCACTCTCGTGTAGTCTACAGACCTACTAGACAGAGTTTTTTTTATACAATGGTATACGCCTTCAATGAAGGAATGGATAGGAAAGACTTATGGTTACAACTAGGATTGTTGGTCTCTCATATTGAAGGGCCTTGGGCTATGGGGAGTGACTTCAACACTGTTATCTCCCCAGACGAGAGGTTGGGTGGCCAAACAAAGCTTGAAGATATGGATGATTTCATTAACTGTTTAAATGCTTGTGGTATGGCTGATATACAGGCTACTGGGGCCGGGTTTACTTGGTCTAACAAGCAGGAGCCCAACACTAGGAAGTAAAGCAGATGGGTTTGTTGTAAATACTGACTGGATGCAAGCCTTTCACTCAGGCGCATTTTCACCCTGTATTGTTAAGAATGAACTTTTGTCAGGTATAAGAAAGACTAGTTTTAAATACTTTAAAATGTAGGGGGTAGTCTCCATTTTCTAGGAGACTCTGCAGCAAGCTTCAGATCATGCTTTCCCTTGGTCTAAGATGTTTGGTGCAGTGAAGAGGCTCAAATTGCTGAAACAAGGGCTTAAACAACTCAATGCAGCCTCCTTCTCTGATGTAGAGAGAAGAGCAACTGAGAAGGCCTATGAATTGCAGGAAGTTCAGAAGGCTATTCAATCAGATCTTTCGTCTGCTCATCTGACAGCACAAGAGAGACTTCTTAATCAAGAGGTGAAGTTTTATACCCATGCTAGAGACAGTTTCTAGCTCAGAAGGCCAGAATTCAGTGGCTGGAGGAAGGAAATGCAAATACCCATTTCTTCAATCAGGCAATCAAGCAAAAACTTATGAGAAACAAGGTCACCCAAATTAAAAGTCTTCAGGGAGTGTTATGTACTATGTACTATCATAACACTATACAAGATGCTTTCCTGCAGTATTATACAGGTTCATTGGGGTCTCAGACTCCTGTTTAGTGCATCGGGCCAACTATCATCTCTAAGGGGCCGGTCTGCACTGATGCTCACCATAATCTGTTGATGCTCACCAGGAAGGTTTCTTTTCTATCCCTATTGATAAGGTATCTTGGCGGCTACTCTAGTAGCTTTTTTCGGGATGCTTGGCTTGTGGTGGGTGCTGATGTGACAACTGCTGTTCAGGACTTCTTTATATTTGGGAAGCTGCTGACTCAGATAAATGCCACTAATATTGTGCTCATTCCAAAGTGTGATATGCCTGATTTTGTCACCCAATTCAGATATATTGCTTGCTGCAATATGATATATAAGGTTATATCCAAACTATTATGGCACAGGTTAGCTCTTCTGTTGCCTGATATTGTGCATGATACCCACGGTGCCTTTGTTCAAGGAAGATCCATTCTTGAGAATGTTCTGATTTGCCAGGACTTGGTCCACATGTATCCCAGAAGCAGGCTTCCCCTAGGAGCTTATTTAAGCTTGATCTTCAAAAGGCCTATGATACTGTGGAATGGACTTTTGTGGAGCAAATGCTAAATGCCCTCTCCCTTACACCTCAGTTCATTAACCTCATTATGCAATGCATCACTACCTCTTCTTATACTCTGGTGCTTAATGGCAGTTTTTTTGGGTTCTTCCCTGGTAAGAGGGGTCTGAGATAGGGGATCCTATCTCCCCTTTACTCTTTACGCTCTGTATGGACTATTTTAGCAGAACTATCACATATTCAACAGAAAGATGACCGTTCTCCTATCATCCTAAATGTAAGGATCTGAAGCCCACTCACTTAATGTTTGCAGATAACCTTCTCTTTTGCAAAGGAGAGGTTTCCTCCATAATGCCACTCATGAGGGCTTTTTCTACTTTTTTTCAAAGACCATTGGCCTTTGTATGAACAAAACTAAGTCTGAGGGGTACTATAATGGAGTATCTGATACTTTAAAGAGGGACATATACCAGGTAATAGGTATTCAGGAAGGCACCATGCCTTTTAGATACCTATGGGTGCCCATTCAAGCGGGTAGGATCAGCAAAGAGCAATGTTTAATCCTCTCTGAGAAGATTATAGCCAGAATCAGGAGCTTGGGAGCTAAATAGCTCTCTTATGTGGGTAGGGTAACTCTCATTACTTCTGTCTTAAATACCCTGCACAACTATTGGGCTGTAATATTCATTATTCCTCAACATACTATAAAAAGGATTGAGGCCATATGCAGAAATTACCTCCGGGATGACACTGGAGATTACAGAAGAGTCCCGCTCATCTCATGGGATAAAGTCACTCTTGCAAAGGAAAAGCCTCCACCTAGAACAATGCTGCTTTCTGGTTCATTGGATTTACTCTCAAAGAGATAGCCCTTAGATCAAGTGGATCAATACAATCTACCTGAAACATCAAGCATGACATGACTACCAACCTCCACAGGATTCTCCCTGGACTTGGAAGGCCATTTGCCATGTTAAGGATAAACTGAAACCTTATTTTGTGGATAGTCAATGGATTAATGATCCCAAAGGATACTCAATTAGAGGAGGCTATGATTGGCTAAAACCTCCCCAACTTCACCTCCCTGGATTGACTTCGGAATTCATGGAATGTACCCAAACATAGCCATATTTGCTGGCTCATCATGAACGAGGGATTGAATACTGTCTTTGCCAACAAATTGCCAACAACTCACTGAAACCATACAACATTTGTTCTTTGAATGCCCCTATAGTCAGAGATTCATGCTTGCTATCTCACATCAAGCAGGGTGTACCCTTTCACATCCTAGCTACTGCCCCCGGGCTCTCCATAGTAAGCTACATGCTCTGGCTGCCTGCTATTACCTGGTTTGGATGCAACGGAGTAGAGTTTATTTTGATGATACTATATGTCACCCTGATACCTTAGCTACACATGTTGCTGCTATTAGGAGTAGAATTAAGATTAGCTCTATATCATCATTCAGAAACATAGGTTATAATTGCTGATACTGTTAGGCACCTTGTGCCAGTGCTTGTTAGTTTGTCAACAACATAGTGATGTACCGTATATGCTCTATAATTCCTTTTTTGATGAATGCAATTTCTCACATTTCACCAAAAAAAATGTAACCGTCATGTGCATCTTCATGAACCTTTATGAGATTGTTACATAGAGAGACGTTTAGGGTGTGTCTGGATAACAAGATGAGAGGGAAAGGGAGGGGAGGCGGAATGAGGGAAGAGAAAGGGAAGGGAGGGGAGGGGAGGAATGAAGATGACACATTGTCCCTCCAAATTTTGTCGGGAAATATGTTGCCTTGGAGGAGGGAAATGAAAGGATCCATTTTCCTTTCTCCTCCAAATCCCTCCACCCCATTCCTTTGTTTCCTTCCCTTTCCCTCCAAATTATAGCATGGTGTTTTATCTTTTGTGTTTTGTCTATCTTATTGTAATCTCCTATCTCTAGTAATTGTATTTAGGTAGTTTAGCATTACTTGTATTTGCTAGGTACTCTACTTCTCTTAATATACATGTAATATGTTGTTATAAATAATAATTCATGCAACTCACTAATATTCAATCTTTCTCATAATTCTATCATGGTATCGGAGTCTTGTGCTCTCGATAAAGGTATCAACTATCCTACAATAATAAATCATACAAACTTTACTGAAACTTTGACCACACCTCCAAAACTTTATCGCTTATGCGGACACTCCTTTTCACTTTATTGTCGTTATACACCCCTTTTCGCTTTATTGTCATCTGACACCTCTTTGTAAGCTTGGCCTCGGTCGCCCCTACAAAAATTTGTCGTCTACGCGGACACTCCTTTACTCTTTGTTTTCTCATGACACCCTCCAAAAATATTGGCTCCGGCCACCCCTAAAAAAAATTGGTCTCGACCACCCTCCTAAACTTAGTCACCTCTTATCAAGCATGGACACCCCTTCATAATCTTAGTTGCCCATGCGACCACCTCCTTTCAACTTTTCCCTCTATTTGGCTTCCCCTACAAATTTGGTTGCTTGTGCGACCACCCCTTTTAAAACTTTGCCGCCTCATGTTTGTTCGCCCTTATCAACATGGTTGTCCGTCTAACCACACTTTTCAAAATTTGTCGCCTACCCGGCCACGCCTATAACTTTTTTTGCTTTCATGGTCATCCCCTTATCAACTTTACTACCCTCTTGGCAACCCCTTTTAAGCTTTGTCGCCCTCGTGGCCACCCCTTATAAAACTTATTAACCTTAACCCGTATCTCATTTTATTTTCCCAAAAAACATTGTTTCTTAATTTTATGCCGATACTTCGACGAAGTCTCTTCCTCGTGGCCGACTTTAGCTGCTACTCTCCAAAATTGGACTTGTTTCTAGGTCGTCCATTTTGCGGGGATAATAGAGATGTTAATTATACTTGATGATGTTTTCTCTAGTAATTGTATTTAGGTAGCTTAGCATTACTTGTATTTGTTAGGTACTCCACTTCTTATAGTATAATGTAATACGTTGTTATCAATAATAATTCATGCAATTCAATAATATTCAATCTTTCTCATAATTCTATCAATTGATACTTGGTTTTAACTTAAGTTCTGAGTTCACCAAAAGGTGAGTTGAACTAGTTGTCTATGAATTATTTGCTCTTGGAAATACAATTTTTTGTGTCTGATACTGTTTATTTTTCTTTCATTATTTGGCAGGAACTGCTTGTTATTCGTAAGATTCATCCCTCCCTGCCATCCTTTAAAGCTGAATTCACTGCATCTGTTCCCTTAACTCGAATACGAGATATTGCTCATCGCAATGATATCCCTCACGATCTCAAGGTTGTAATTTGTTTATCACCACTATCAAAGCCATATTGCTGACGATTTAACTAGTACATCGTGTCTGATTATTATTATTATTATTTGTTTTCCATTTAATGACAGCAACAAATTAAACATACAATACAAAACAAGCTCCATCGAAATGCAGGACCAGAGGATTTGGTCTCTACGGAAGCCATGCTAGCACAAATTACTAATACTCCTGGACAATATAGTGATGCGTTCGTGGAACAATTCCAGATTTTTTATCAAGAACTGAAGGATTTCTTCAACGCTGGAAGGTATAATGTCTGCCTTTTTATGTGGCCTCTAGTTTTGTACTCGTAGTATTTTGTATTGTGCTCTTTTTGTTGCGAACCTTTTTAGTTCTGACGGCGCTGTACTGCTGTCTCTTCTGTTAATATGTATACGAAATTAGGGCATTCCCTTCTAACGGAGTACTTAATTTTGACTCCATTGCTGTTGAAAGGTTCAAGCTGCTGGTTCTACATTTGGGTATCACTGTGATATTTAAATTATCCCCATACACCTGATCAAGCTATCTAATTATAATGTCAATAAATTTATTCTAGCACAGACACTCGTATTAACCAGAGCTGGAGCAGTGTGTACTTGATCAATGTTCATACAGTCAAAATTTGGGAAGCTTTCTTACTTTACTTTATGTCTTGTAGTCTTGTTGAACAGCTGGATTCAATCAAAGAGTCACTGAATGAAAAAGCCATGCCTACTCTTGCATCCTTCTTGCAGCAGAAAAAGGTACGTTTTGTGATCTGAATTATCTCTGTGTTTTTCATCTCAGTAGAAGGGTGTAATTTTCTTTGTGAATGTAGCATGAGTAGTTATTTATTTTTACATATTTGCTTGCTGCCAAATCAACTTTAGACTTTGTAAAAGCCAGTGATGCTGCTCTTGAAATTTCTATGGTTTTGAAAACTTGTGGGAATCAATATTTTTATGTTACCCTTGTACAGAACTTAGATTATTTGGAAGGGCCGTCAGATAAAGAAGCTGATAAGTTATTGAATGCCATGCTTTCTTTGGGTTCTCTGAGGGAGGTCCTCATAAAGGGTCTTGAAAGTGGCCTTCGGAATGATGCCCCTGATTCTGCAATAGCAATGCGTCAAAAGGTTACATTATTCCAAATATCTTTGTTTTCGTTGAATCAAATGGAAAATCATTGGTCTGCCTTTCAGTGATTTTGGTCTGAGGTTTCAGTTTCCTCTAATTTTTTGCAGTGGCGTCTTTGTGAGATTGGCCTTGAAGATTATTGCTTTGTTCTTCTGAGCCGGTACCTCCTCTTTTCTTGCTATTTATATGAGCTTAGCTTATATGTATCCATGCCTTGAAGATTACTCTTGTGTTCTTTTAGTGACTTATTCAAGTGTGGCTGTTTTATAGCACATCTTACTGGTTACCTTCATCTATCCTGAATGTAATTTGGTTACCTATCAAGTGGGGAAAGGACATTAAAATCTTATGGCATAGAGCCTTCTATTTTAACCACCACTAACTATTAGGAGTTCAATATCATTTCGAAACATCTTCTGGTATAAGGCTTCACATGGACACTTTTCATCTGGACTCCCTTCACAGAACCTAAAAGATGTTTATACTTCCTTGCCTTTAACAAGAGTGAGTACACCTATTTATATACAAGTCCTACACTAATCTAGATACATCACATTAACTAGGATACATGTAATTAACTAAAGCTATGGATAACTAGAGAGCAATACAATGAACAAGGATGAGAGGTAGGTACATATAATCTATATGGTATGATAGATACATATAATCTATTAGAACCAAACTTCTTGAAACTGCTTACTGTCATCCTGACTTTGCAAAATGAGGCAATCAGCATTTTAGCGTCAGCTTTCCTCTTGGTAGTGTTCAAAAAGATATAAATAAAGTAATTAAAAATATGAATGAGATTCTAAGGTTAACAAAGAACAGCAGTCATGAATGCTAGGGAATTCTATGCGATCAAATGTACTCCCTCCATTTATTAATGTTCTACCAATTTTCCACTTTGGGTCTTTTTTTAATGTTCTACCTATTTCTATTCTTTCCATATTAGTCTCTCACATCTTCATTTTTGAATACTTTCTACTATGACCCACTTGTATCAACTTCTCTCACATTTTTTATTCCTTTATTCATTTTCCTTAAAAATCGTGTATAAAGCAAATGGGTAGAACAAATATAAATGGAGGGAGTATAAGTTTGCATGTCCATATTTTTGTGGAGAATCAGAATTGGAGAAGAAATAATCTGTACAGAGCCCAAATTGTTGAGGTGCTTTATCATTCATGGAACCCTTGTGTCATTGAGGGTAATATCTTCATGTCCCTCTATATATCCTTGTGTCATTTAGAGTAATAGTTTGAGGCAGATCTAGGAATTGAGAATATTTTGGGCTAAAATTTTTTTAATGTAATTTTTTTTCATGATTCAAAATACATAAGATAATGTAACCCTATGAATATTGGTTTGAGAGTGAAAAGGGATATCATTAACTTTGAAAATGATAAATTTGTCTAAAGTGTAATTATGGTTCCCAAGTCACGGCGAGACTTTTTTTTTCAAACAATTGTTTATTAAGTCATCGTATGATTTTTTTCTAAGCGCACCGCTGTAAGAATTCATAATTGGACAGATACAATGCATAAAGAATTTAAGAGTATCATATTGCAATACCACCCAAAAGCTTAAGACAATTTTTTTTTACTTTATGTTTTATTAAAAATACACATTTATCGTTCTTTTAAATATATAGAGTTATTTAACGACAATAATACCAACTATAGAGCGTCTTCAAAAAATAATATCAATTTTAATAAATCTGAGAATAATACGTATTATTGGTGTAATTAAACTAAAGTAGTATAGGTGATCGGTTACTGGCTATTGAAGATAATATCGATATCGCCTCTAATCCTTCCCCTACTTAGCTTATTCTGTATATTGTATTCTTGACATTGTATCCTTCCTTTTATGTATCATATCTTGTAGAAAGATACTAGGGTTAGCTTTCTTGTACAATTAGGTCTCTGTGTATACATGTATTTAAATCAGTCTTCTTAATGATAATTAATCAAACCTTCCAATTTTCTTTATGGTATCAGAGCGTTGGTCGTAAAATAAAAATAAAATAAAAAATTGCTTCTCTAACTACCGTCCTCCATGGCAGGATCTTCATCAACTCTCCCAAATCCTCATGATCCAAAAACACCTTTCATAGTGGTTAATCTTTCCAATTGCACAAAACTCACAGCATCGACATATTATCTTTGGTCCAACCAAATTGAAGCTATTCTCTTTGGGTATGATCTCTTTAAATTTGTCAAAGGAACTTACCCTGCTCCCTCCAAAACAAAGCCGGCCGCTGATAGCAAGGATGAGCCGGAACCGAATCTAGCCTACTATACGTGGGCTCGACAAGACAGCCTGTTGGTCGGTACCCTTCTCGGTACCATGATCGACTCTCTCTCAAGCCTTGTCAGCCCTGATACTACGTCCGCTCAACTGTGGAAAATGTTTGCTGACACTTATGCAAACTCATCCCGAGCGCACATCTTGCAGGTCAAAAATCGATTCCGATCACTGACCAAAGACTCTCAATCTATTACTGAATATATGCAGTCTATCAAATCTGCTTCCGATCAACTTGCTCGCATGGGTAAACCTCTTGACCCGGAAAACATCATTGAACAAGTCATAAGAGGACTTGATTATGCAATATATAAACCCGTTATTGATGTGGTAAATGCCCGTGACTCAACTATCACGTTTGAAGCTTTCCATGAGAAGCTGCTCCACCACGACATTACCTTTCCCAATCCGACACCTATCACTCCCTATCCAGCCTCGGTCCATGTGGCCACCACATCCCGAAACGATAGAAATCGTGCCTCTTACAACCCACCTCGACCCTCTAACCCAGCCGGACTCCTCCCCCGCCAGCTCCTACTTCCGCTTCCCCGCAACCCGTGACCACCTTCAAGGGGAGATGCCAATACTGCCATACTCAAGGTCACTTTCTCAAAGCTTGCCCGCCCTTTATTGCCCTCTACACCCTCATATTCATATTCCTGATCCACCACCTCGTCAACCTAAACCCCAAGTTCATACTGCCACCGTCTCCAACACTTCACCCTTCAACCCTCTTCCTTGGCTCGTTGAAAGTGGGGCCTCACATCATATTACTAATGACATTACCAATCTATCTCTTCACTCACCTTACCATGACACCGATGAAATTATCATTGGTGACGGTTCTGCCATTCCGGTGGCAAACATAGGTTCATTTACTCTCCATTCCTCCTTTTCGTTACATTTCAATAATGTTCTTCATGTTCCACGTATATCTCGCAATATCTTGTCCGTCCACCAGTTTTGTAAAGATAATAACGCTTATGTTGTTTTTCTGCCTCTTCTGTTATTTTCAAGGATCTCAAGATATCTAAGACCCTCCTCGAAGGCCTTCCCATTGATGGCATCTATGAATGGCGTCCACTTTCAAGGCCTTCGGTCCATGCTGCTAGTGTCTCCTCCTTGGATTGGCATCATAAACTTGGCCATCCGGCTGCGTCTGTCATCAATATTATAAGTCGTATTTCTTCTATTGCTATGTCACCTAATAAAGACAACTTTTGTAATTCTTGCTTGATAAATAAAGCACACAAGCAGCCTTTTTCTGAGTCCACACTCACGTAATCTTCACCTCTTGACCTTATCTATACGGATGTTTGGTCCTCACCTACTCTATCCTCTGATGGCATTAAATACTATGCTCTGTTTGTCGACCATTTTTCCCGATACACTTGGATTTATCCTCTCAAGCTTAAATCTGATACCGCTACTGTATTTGCCAAATTTAGAGCCCTTGTAGAAAATTATTTTCAACGTAAAATCCGTCAAATCTACTCCGACAACGGTGGAGAATACACCACTCTCATACCGAATATAACTCTCGATGGCATTACTCACCTGACCACTCCTCCTCATACTCCCGAACACAATGGTGTGGCTGAACGGAAACACCGTCATATCGTTGAAATCGGGCTCTTGCTTCTTACCCACTCTCGATTTCCCACTACAATGTGGCCATACGCTTTTGTCACCGCCACCTACTTAATTAATCGAATGCCCTCTCCACGTCTCTCAAACAACTGTCCCTACTTTCTCCTCTTTGGCCTACAACCTAACTACTCCGTAACTTTGGTTGTCGATGTTACCCTTGGCTCTGTCCATATAATACTCATAAACTCGAACCAAAATCCACTCCATGTATTTTCATTGGGTACTCTCCAACTCAAATTGCCTATCATTGCCTTGACCTTATCAATAACCGCACCTATACCTCCCGTCATGTCACCTTTGTTGAACGTGATTATCCTTATCCCGAACTAACATCAACCCCACCCTCCAACCCAAGTCCCCTCTCTGACTGGGTGTCCCTCTACATTACTATTCTCACACCTCCCACGGCTTCTGATACTGACCAACCCGATCCCGACCCACATACTCCTACTTTCGCTGCCCCTGACTCACATTCTCCTTCTTCCAACTCCACTTCTCCTCTCACACCTCCTGGAACTCCCTCTCCCTCCCCTTCTCCACCTCCACCCCCTATATCTCACTCTCATGGGACCTGTCTCTCCCATAATATTCGAGTTCCCAATCGAAAATATGTCAATCTTACCACTCTAGGTTCATCTCTTCCTTCATCTACCAAGCAAGCCCTTCTTGATAAAAATTGGAAGCTTGCTATGGATGATAAATTTTCAGCCCTTCAACACAACTCTACCTGGTCCCTCGTCCCTTTCCATCCATCTTATAACATTATTGGTTGTCGGTGGGTTTATCGAATCTTGTGTTACTCAGACTCGTAGACACGTGTCGGACACAGACACGTGTCGATGTGTCGAACACATAATTTTTGAAATTTTAGGATACGTGGACACGGTCAACGGTGTGTATTGACCAAGTTAGCAGACACGACACGGACACGGCACTAAATATCTATGTTCTTAAACTTAAAAAGATCCTATGAAACTAACTTAAAAATAATTAAAAAAACAAAACATTACATAAAGGTCAATATGAAACCATGGGGAGTAATATCCTATAGGTATTAGTGTATTACCCTTTAGTCATAATGAGGTTAGGGCACTATACCCTATGCACTATTCTTTATTCTATTTATTACTCATACTATTATCAAGAAATAGACTGCCTCTTCCCCATAAACAAACCACCGTTCATCTTCTTCCATTGAATATACACATACTTCCATTTTTTTTCGTTTTCATAAACCATTGTTACCATTGTTCATCTTCTTTCAACTCCTCAAGTCCTCTGTCATTCACTCCAGAAAATCAAATCTTCATCTACCATGAAAATATGAAGGACAAGGTAAGCTCTTATCGTGTACCCTATGCATGTTTTGCTCTCTCCTCCTTCGCCGTGTCTGTGTCGTGTCTACTAAGGGTGTGTCTGACACGTGTCCCGTGTCGTGTCTGCAGTCGTGTCGTGTCGACACGGGACACGACCACGGCCACCGACAGCCGTGTCGGAGTAACACACATCGAATCAAATACAACTCCGATGGGTCCCTTCAAAAGTACAAGGCCCGTCTTGTTGCCAAAGGATTCCACCAACGACCGGGTGTGGATTACTCCGCCACATTCTCTCCTGTTGTCAAACCGACAACGGTCCGTCTTATCATATCTATTGCTTTGTCTCGTCGATGGCCGCTTCGCCAACTCGACATTAATAATGCTTTCCTTCAAGGACATCTCTCTGAGACCGTCTATATGGCCCGACCCCCCGACCCCACCGCCCCCTCTCATGTCTGTAAGCTCTCCAAGGCTATCTATGGCCTTAAACAAGCTCCCCGAGCTTGGTACATGGAGCTTATAATCTACCTTCAGTCCTTACACTTCACCATGTCTATATCTAATCCGTCTCTTTTCACATATCATCACTCCTCTCACACTATCTTCCTCCTTGTCTATGTGGATGATATTGTAGTCACTGGCTCATCCTCCACTCATCTCGAGTCCTTCATCACTCACCTAACCACTCGATTCTCCCTTAAGGACCTTGGTCCATTATCTTACTTCCTTAGTATTGAAGTAATTCCCACTGTCATTGGCCTCATTCTCTCCCAATCTAAATACATTAATGATATTCTTACTCGTTATCAAATGGCTGATTGCAAACCCCTCCCTACACCACTCATCCCTCACCCACCTCTAACCTTAACCGCTGCAGCCTCCTCCCTTCACCATCTGACTATCGATCTATAGTCGGAGCACTTCAATATCTCTCGTTTACCTGCCCCAATATTGCCTTTGCTGTTAATAAACTAGCCCAATACCTCCAAGCCCCTCGGGATTCTCATTGGACAGCTCTCAAACGGGTGTTACGATACCTCAAGGGCACTACTCATCTCGGGTTAATGTTTCATTATTCAAGTTCGCTATCTCTCCACGCGTTCTCTATGTCGACCATGCCGGAGACAAGACGACTATATTTCGACGACCGGTTTTCTTGTCTATCTTGGTAAAAATCCCATTGCCTGGTCCTCCAAGAAGCAAACGATGCTGTCCACAAGCTCAACCGAAGCTGAGTTCAGAGGAGTCGCCTCTGTTTCGGCCGAGTTAATCTGGCTCGGGTCACTACTTTCTGAACTTCGCATTACCTTGCTATTTACCCCCACTATCTATTGTGACAACTTGGGAGCTACAAGTTACTCTGCGAACCCCGTTTTTCACTCTCGGATGAAGCATCTAGCCCTTTCATTTCACTTTGTTCATCACTATGTGCAGCAAGGCACCCTACGTGTTCAGCACATCTCGGGCAATGACCAAGTCGCTGATCTCCTGACTAAGCCCCTTAACCGCTCGAGGTTCCAGTTTCTGTTATCCAAGCTTGGCCTTTTAGTTGCACCACAGTTCTGTTTGCGGGGGCCTATTGAAGATAATATCGATATCGCCTCTAATCCTTCCCCTACTTAGCTTATTCTGTATATTGTATTCTTGGCATTGTATCCTTCCTTTTATGTATCATATCTTGTAGAAAGATACTAGGGTTAGCTTTCTTGTACAATTAGGTCTCTGTGTATACCTGTATTTAAATCAGTCTTCTTAATGATAATTAATCAAGCCTTCCAATTCTCTTTACTGGCCTTCCTTTTCCGCCTTTAATTTTATGTAATGACAATAATACCAATTATGGGGTTTCTTCCCAAAATAATACTCCCTCTGGTTTTACATGATTGCTCCGTTTCATTATAATACTCCTCACATATATTATCCAAATGGGGCAATCATTTAAAACCGGAGGTAATATTAATTTTAATATATATGATAATAATACGTATTATTGGAGTAGTTAAACCAGAGTAGTATAGGTGACCGGTTACCGGTAGAACCTGTCCACCTTCCTTTTTCGCCTTTAGTTTATTTCATGTTAATTCACTCCTTTTCACTTACTTAATGTACGGAGCAATAAACGTCGTTAATGTTCTCTGCATTCCTCTTCCTTCGACCTCACCAGATTTAGCTAACAACACAATAGTTCTACGCGAAAATCAACACGTAAATCTAAACGAAAATAAATTAGAAAACTTTGAGAGAATTGGAAGATTTCCTGAGCTCAATCTCAAGCTCCATCATAGTAGTAGGCCTTACTAAACCTAATTAGTAGTAACGGATGCCAAAGCTCATATAGCAGCCACCGCCTCCGCCAAACCGGTGTTTCCTCCATCTATTGAACTCATCGACAACACTCTCCCCTTCCCCCCTTCCCTCATCGACAACATCAAGGAGGAGATCTAGATTGAAGCGCAATTTTGAAACTCAGAAATTTTTAGATTTTTTTGGAGATGCACATCTGACATTAATGAAGAGCATTAATGAAGAGATGGAGGGTGATGCACATCTGTCACTACTATTCTGGGTTAACTAGTCAAATGATACGAATTATTCTTAAATTAAATGAAATTGATATTATTGTAAGAAGATGTCATAATTGGTATAATTCTCGTTAAATAATCCAAATATATATATATATATATATATATATATATATTATATTGTTACTCATTTAAAATATGAATTGTCAGTTACATATAATCAAATAATCTTGAGATTAATTATTTAAAGTATTTTATTGGGGAAAAAAAATCTAAGTTAAAACTACTAGGAGAAAGTTGAAATTAAAAATCTTTAAAATATTATGTAGAGTTTGTAGTTCCACGTGAAAAACAATAAAAGGAAAAAGAGATAAAATAAAAGTTGTCTTAGAATTGATTCAAATATAACTTAAATTTTTGCTGATAGTACCGATCAATCCATAGTCAATTCGATAGCAAACCAAATTCTTCACCACTAAGCAATTGTATTTCAACTGATTCAAATATAACTTAAATTTTTACATATCCTAAAATTTACTTGGCCTATGACCCATATGACCTTGGCCTGAATCCGCCCTTGGTTTCATGTCTGGTTCTCTAGGTTCCTCAATACACTTGAGGCTTTGGGAGGAGCAAGTTGGCTTGCTAATATGGTTGGGTCTCTGAATGTCGATTCATGGAATCAACCACTTGATGCTCTTGTGGTCGGAATTCGTCAGCTGGGACACTCTGGTTGGAAGGCAGATGAATGTACCGCCATTGCGAATGAACTTCTTGCTTGGAAGGACGAAGGACTTTCTGCCAGTGAAGGTGTGTTTATTTTTCTTTTTTCTATGGGTACTTATACTCCTTACATTATATTGACTATATTTGTGTGTAATGTGTTAGAATTATGAAAGAATTATGAATTGCATGAATATTATTAATGAACAAGGGTTTTATTTATAGGATTACATGGTAACACAGTTTTGGTAGTATACAAAAACTAGAATATTCTAAGAGATACGGAGTACAAATTACCTAAACTGAATTATATTACAATCAATAATTATTCTAGAGATATTATATTAATATCTCTAATATATTGCCAATCTAGGGTGCATAAACTCGCCAGTCTTGGGTGCGTAATCAATCTAGGATGCATAAACTCGCCAGTCTCGGGTGCGTAAGCGCCAATCTCGAGTCTAGGGTGCGTAACTCGCCAGTCTAGGGTGCGTAAACTCGCCAGTCTAGGGTGACGGGACAATATTGTCCGAAAATATCCGACAAAATATTTGACCGAATATAAATTTTAAGCTTGCTAATAGATTGAAGATGTGAAGGCAGGAGAAATTTGAGAGAGTAGAAAATTTAATCACAGATTTGATTAAAGTGAAGAAGATTAAACCACAAAATTGGGTTTAAAGAATAAAGTGATTGGATTAATGAGGGTAAGAGAGATGTACGTAAGATTATTGTAGGAAGGGAGTAGATTGAGATTTGATGAACAATGAAGATTAATTTTGGGGAAGAAGAGAATTTGATGCAATTCGACGGTAGGGCAGCGGAAGACGGGTACTTCAGGCCGATTATGTAGATCTAAGCTCTGATACCATCTTATAATTATGAGAAAGATTGATTATGAATTGCAATTCATTAATAATAATTCACCTTTTTCTCAATCATCTCATTCTTTCATAATTCTAACATAATGTGCATCTTTGAATATCTTGTAAAGGAAGTGAAGTCAGTAAGACGGAGTGGGCTCTAAGGCTTAAAGCTACCATTGATAGATCACGGAGGCTGACTGAAGAATACTCTGATACTATTCTTGACATATTCCCCCCAAAAGTCCAGGTATGATGGCCAACTGTTTTTTCACTCGTTGATGTTTGTAACTGTCCTTGTTTTCTCTTTCTCATGGAAAACATAAAAGTGAAAGGAGACCTATTCACATGTTCACAAGTCCTTGGTTTCTCTTTTATCATGGAAACATTTAAAAAGATTGCAATAACTTCTCTCTGGCATACAAGTTGAAGTGGTCAGCAGATGTACACTTGAATTTTGTACTAGTCCGATACCTATGCTAGCATCGGATGTAATAAATATAGGAGTGTCACATGTGATTTTTATGTGAAAAAGTTATGATCATGCTTTGGCCTAAATGAAGTGTCATAGTTTAGTGTTGTACACATGACACAAGCCACACAAAAAAAGTCAAAACTAATCTAAACATTTATCTTGGATTTCATGGAGTTGTCACAATGTACAATGAGTGGATTACTGAATTTATTTCTGATAGTGATGATTCTTTAACTCCACAGATGCTAGGAAAAGCTCTTGGAATTGATGAGAATAGTGTAAAGACATACACAGAGGCTGAGATTCGTGCTGGGTAAGAGGGATTAGCACAAGTATCAAAGACTTGTTGGCGACTGTAATTTAAGAATAGCTGATGGACTAATCCATAAGGCCTAGAGGCTTCATTTCAAGTTGGTTTATACTACTATTTGTGTAGTAGTATTCTTTATATTTGCTGCACTAACTTTTTCTGGTAATACTATGTTTCAGCATAATTTTTCAGGTGTCAAAACTTAGTACACTTCTTCTGAAATCAGTTAGGCGCTCAATAGCATCTGAAGGTTGGGATGTTATTGTTCCAGGAGCTGCACAAGGAACAATTGTTCAGGTACCGACTTAAGAGTCGATAGTGAAGCATTTTCTAAATTTGCAATACTAATAAAGTGCTGACGGGTTGAACGATTGTCGTTGAGTTTAGATATTTTTTTACCTTCTCTCATTTTTTCCTCTTTGCTTTCTGTTTATTTTATTTTATTTGTTTTTAAAAATCTCTAGTTCTCCCTCCGTATCAAAGTGTTCCTCCCCTTTGTATTTGGCACAACTCTTAAGAAAAATCATTAAAGTAATGTAGAGTAGAGGAAACTGGGGTAATTGTTATTGTAAATTAATAACAAGTGGGGTAGTTATAATTAAAATAGTGTAAAGTAATGTGAAGTGGGGTTATTGTTTTAGAAAAATAGTGAAAATTTGGGTGGTTATCATTAAAATAGGTATAAAATATTGTCAAATAAGGAAAGTTAGAAATAGGAGGAACACTTTAATGTGTCCCAAAAAGGAATATGGGAGGAACACTTTGATATGGGAGTATATTATAACTCATGTTAGGTGACCCCATATTCTGTTGGGACTATGCCTCGGCTCTATGAAACTGCTGCTTGGTATGTGAAATATGACTATGAGCATGGAGATTTGGCTGGCTTTATCCCAATTCTCCACACTAAACTTGGACCTTGAGACAAGATTTGTAAGGGTCTTGAGATATAACTAGGGCTCAAGTGATGTTAAGGTGGCCACTCTAAGTTTAGGTGATTCTATGGACTGCGATGTGAAATGCAAAATAAAATTGACCTAAGGGAATGCAATAATACAAATTAGGGGCCGTTTGGTTGGAGGGTTTCAGGAAAGAGTAAGGGAATGAAACCCTTTGTACATGTTTGTTTGTCTAAATGAATGAAACCCTTTCCCCATTTCACCTATTAACTAAACCCCATATCCCTCTAAGTTGAAAACCTCACCCCCCAAGGGTTTAGAATTCCCTTTCCCTCTCATTACCCCATTCTTATATCTCCTCTTACCCTATAACGTTGCACTCATAATCGTTACGTCTCCAACCTCGCACCTCTCACCTCCGATCTTCCACCACCAACGTCCACATCTCACCGTGTGTACGGGTCACTAGACTTGTCAAACGACCCGACTCGGAAATCCGATCTGCCTGACCCATTTTTTTAGATTGTGAACCCGTTTTTTCGACCTGTAACCCGTTTGACCCGAACCCAATATGACCCGTTAATTTAGGGTTGAAACCCGACTCGCCTGGGTTGACCCGTTGGATCAACGAGAATTTATCAAAATTAATAAAATATTAATATTTAAATATTATATTTGTATTTATAATTAAAAAAATTAACTATTAATATTTTAAATTACAAAGATAAAAAATTCAACTTAATAATTTTTTTAATCATTTAATAATAAAATAATTATTAAAATAATTTTAAAAAATGATTTTAATATTTTTTTAAATATAAACATTATAATTAAAGATAATAATAATAATAATAATAATAATAATAATAATAATACTATTAAAAAAACTTAATATTAAATTTTATTTTAAATATGTAATTGTCATAATTAATTTTATTGTTATTCGATATTACAAGAATTTATGTTGTTTTGAAAATGTTTTAAAAAAATAAGTAGGAAAAAGTTGGTGAAAAATAATACGGAGTATTGAAAAAACAAGGTAAATCGATATAATAAAGAAAACATGTTAAAAAAAAATTGACTCCTAATTGTAACCAAACAACCACAAAGGAACCAGGGGTAATGTCATTCATTTCTAAGACTCAACCAAACAACAAGTTAAATTGAGGGTAATCCTTTTCCTTTCCCCTTGTTTCCCTTTCCTAATCTCATTCCCTTTCCCCGCTGCGAACCAAACGCCCCCTTAAATTTGTCGACATGGAAAACCTCACTGAAAGTCTGAGGTGCAGTAACTGGGGAGATACCCCTTCTAATAGAACAGGATGACGTAAGTAAATTCAACAATGTTAGCTTTTCTCTGTGGGAATGGAATAGATTTTTTTTATGATCCTCCATCGCCTTTCATAATTGTCTTATATAGTCGATGCCAACGAGCTGCAGCCTTCCTTTAAAATGTTACTCCGTATTAGTTATTAATTCCTCTTTGATTCTTGCCTTTTGCCGTTAGAAACAGTCCTCATTAACTCTGTAGATCTCCTCTTAATTCCTTCTTGCCCCTCCATTTCCCTCGCTGTATCTGGACTGAGTCCTATCCCATCTCTTCAACCTTCCCTTCCTGCTCCCTTTACTGAGGATGATTCTACTCAGCTCAAAACAGACGCGCCCTCACCCTCAATCTACCTTGGCCCAATTGTTCTCCTGCTTCCCTTTGATACCGTCATTGCTATGAGCCTCGGCGCGCGCTCCTTCCGTTTGCCATTGATCTTCTTAGAAAATGTTGTGACTTTCTGGCCCAAACAAGTGGTAGGAGTTTTTTTTAGTCTTCTCATGAGTCTTGGAAGACCATCACTCATTTTGAGACTCGTTAGTCATTCCATTGCGAGAAAACATCGTTTTAGATGTTTTTAGATGAGGGATAAAGTGGAATATATAAGAGTATGAATTAAGTTTAAATAAACTAATACAGAGTTATATTTTTAAAATTTCATTGACTCCATTATGGGGTTTTTGTAATCCCCTATAAATTCTAACGCAATACAGTGTAGATTTGGGATTGAAACACACTAATGTTCTAAATTTTACAAAAGAACGGTCAGTCAATACAAATGTCACTTTTTACAAAAGGGTTAAAAAGAAAATTCTTTAAAAGGGTTTATAAAATCCTTCAGTAAACATAAATAACGAAGAGTAGGATCCATGCTACTCGCTAGCTCACACCCAAAGCCCAGCAACAAATACCTGTCATGTTATAAACATAACAGCCACAATCAGTGGGGAATAACTCGGACGTTCTCCCAGCCATAATATATCATATGAAAAATAATAATATTACTGTACTAAAATAGTAAAATGGAAAACATTAAAACAATATAGTAACATAAGTTTTTTGCAAAACTTAAAAGTGACTGCCAACCTGCAAGTCAAAATCAATCGATAATTATACTACTAAAGAGTTCAATGAAGTCACCTTAGCTCCTAATGGTCTTAGTTCAGCTACACTAGGACCTCCTACCAGCTTAGTGGTGTGCCTACTTCAATTGGTGAGCTAGCTCGTGTGTGGGCTGAATAAAGGAGCAAATAGTCAAAGTAATATGAAGGCATTAACTTGGGTTCACACTCATTCAAGCATGTGGAGTGTACTGAAGTTATGAGGATGATTATGGGCTGATTGTGTTCACATAGTTAGCTTTGTTTTTAGCTCCTAGTTCACATGAGTGCTGCGTCTTCATGCTCTCTTTAAGCTTTGTTATTAGCTCCTAAAGCTTTGTTATTATCACCATTGTACTTTGTTTTTGTCACCCTTGACCAGCCGGTTTTAGGGTCATTTTGTAAGGCTATATATAGCCATCTTCTTTGATGAATAAGACACACAATACACACAAGATTTATACACAAAACTGAGTAAAGCTAAGCTTTCTTTTACGTCCTTGTTGCTTACAAGACAAAGTCTAGAGTTAGTCGCGTTACAAGCTCTAAACTCGCTACTTCAATCGCGTGTTTGATTTAGCACCCGCTTTGTTGAAGTATAGGTCTACTTCACTAAGCATACTATCCCTTGGTTACGGTTTATTCATCATCAAAACTATCCTTACAATCTGTTTTGTTGCTTTTGTTTACGTGCATTTCAGAATTCTATTAATCTTCACGTTGTTGTTTCAAAGTTCATATTAACTCACATCATTAGTGGTATCAGAGCTTTGGTCTTTCTTTAGACGTAAAGAATGACAGGAGTGTTGAACTTTGAAGATCCTACCTTCTTGGAACAACTAAAGAAGGCGTGGGAGAGCTACTAGCCCAGAAATTCTCGTTTCCAAGCAAGAAGGGAACCGGTGGACAAGATCAAAGTGAACGAACTTCCTGAGTTCAATGGTGGTACTGATCCTGAAGTCTACTTGGAATGGGAGAGAAACATGGAGAAGCTCTTTGACTTCAAGGACTTGGGGGACGAGGAGAGGTGCAAATATGCAATCCTAAAGCTAAGCAAAGGGGCTTCCCTTTGGTATGAAGGGCTTAAGGTACAACGCACCAGGGATGGAAAGGGTAAGATTTCTTCTTGGGAGTCCTTAAAACGTAAACTACGTAAGAGGTATGTTCCAACTACGCATAAGTTATCCTTATACAGAAAGATAGCTAATCTCGTTCAAGGAAAAATGAGTGTTAGTGAATACATTGACGAGTTTGAGAACTTAGTACTAATGGGGGAAGTAAAAGAACATGAAGAGATAAAAATGGCTAGGTTCTTACGTGGGTTAAATCGTAGTATTGCTAATACGGTTGACTTATGTCCTTATTCTGATTTTGATACATTATGTGGGCTGTGCTTAAAAATTGAGGCACAAGGGAAGACAAAACATGAGAATGAATCTAGTAGGAGTCATACTTGGTCACAAGGTGAGGGAAGTAACAAGGCCAATTCCATTAACACTAATCAACCCCTTGTCATTAAGAGTAACCCGACTCAACCCACTAACAAGACACCCACTGAAACTAGTTTGTCCAAGGTACGTTGTTTTAAATGTCAAGGCTTTGGTCACTACAAGAACGCCTGTCCTAATAAAAGAGTTGTGACCTTAAGAGAAGTAATCACTATTAGGGATGAAATATGGGAAGAGGAACAACGTATAGGGGCTGTTTTCAATGTTAACGAGGAAGAGGAAGGGGAAGAGGAGGATTTTGAGGCTTATGAACCCCCGGCTTATGATACACTCTTAGTACTACGTACTCTACATGCTAACCCCATCCAACATGACACCGAACAAAGAAACCAACTATTCCATACTAAGTGTCAAGTGAACGACAAATGGTGTAGTTTAATAATTGATGGAGGTAGTTGTACCAACGTTGCCTCCACGGAAATGGTAACCAAACTAGGCCTAGCTACTACTAATCACCCTAATCCTTATGCACTACATTGGTTAGACAACGGGAACAAAGTGAGGGTCACTAAACATGTTAGGGTTGGTTTAACCATGGGTTCCTATGTTGATGAGGTCTTATGTGATTTTATTACTATGGATGCTTGTCACATACTATTAGGCCGTCCTTGGCAGTTTGATAGGGATGTAGTACACCATTGGCGAAAGAATGAGTATGAATTGAGAGACAAGGGAAAGAAAATTGTGCTAAAACCCATGACACCGCAAGAGTTGAGTACCATGTTAGCTAATCGAGTTAAGAAACCCAAACTCTCCATATTTGCTAGTAAGAATATTATGGAACATACCCTGGAAGAGGGAGAGCATGTCTTTGACATGGCTACTAAAGAGGAGTCAGTTAGAGTTGATAATGGGTTTGGAGGGAAACAATTGAAGGAGTTGCTAAAGAAACGGGGTGTTGTCCTTTCTATTGAAGTACCAACTAGTTTAACACCTAGTAGAGATCAGGAAATCTTAAGGTATAAAGATGGTAAGAGCAAAGGCGTGGTTAATACTTTGTCTTGTCACAACACGCACTCAACCACCCTAAATGCAAGCACGCTTGAATTTGAGGCCTTGAAGGACTATTACTCCATGGATGCTGATGTACTCACCGAGTGCAAAGCTGGTGCTCTTAATACTTTTGATGAGTTTGTTTTGCAGGAAGACCTTCTTCTTAAAGGGAACCATCTTCTTGTTCCAAAACACTCTATTTCAGAATTTCGAGTTAGAAAAGCTCATGAGGGAGGACCAGCTGAACATTTTGGCATGACCAAGACCTTAGAGGTGTTAAAAGAACACTTCTTTTTGCCAAAAATACAAGGGAGTATTCAAAACCTTGTGAACAAATACTTAACAAGTCCGGTCTCAAAGAGTCCTTTCAAACCAGGAGAGTACTTGCCATTCTCCGAAATGACTCACTTCAGTATTTGTTACACGGCGGATGAAGCTAGCAAAGGGCCTGACTTGTACTTTAGAGAAGTAATTCGGGAAAGGATCAAGGAAACCTACAAGGGAGGGTCCAACAAAAACAGAAAACCGAGACTCTTCCAAGAGGGTGACTTGGTTTTGTTTCACTTGAGAAAGGAGAGGCTTCCAAGCAAATGGAAGAACAAGTTGATGCCACAACCAGAAGTTCCATACAAGGGAAACAACAAGGCTTGCAAGATGGAATTGCCGAATGATTATGGAGTTCATGCCACGTTCAAAGTGGGAGTTCTTTCTCCTTATCTTGATGATGATGGCATTTCAGAATTGAGGACAATTCCTTTTCAAGGGGGAGGAGATGATCCGAATGAAGAAGCTACTAAAGAGTTCAATGAAGTCACCTTAGCTCCTAATGGTCTTAGTTCAGCTACACTAGCACCTCCTACCAGCTTAGTGGTGTGCCTACTTCAATTGGTGAGCTAGCTCGTGTGTGGGCTGAATAAAGGAGCAAATAGTCAAAGTAATATGAAGGCATTAACTTGGGTTCACACTCATTCAAGCATGGGGAGTGTACTGAAGTTATGAGGATGATTATGGGCTGATTGTGTTCACATAGTTAGCTTTGTTTTTAGCTCCTAGTTCACATGAGTGCCGCGTCTTCATGCTCTCTTTAAGCTTTGTTATTAGCTCCTAAAGCTTTGTTATTATCACCATTTTACTTTGTTTTTGTCACCCTTGACCAGCCGGTTTTAGGGTCATTTTGTAAGGCTATATATAGCCATCTTCTTTGATGAATAAGACACACAATACACACAAGATTTATACACAAAACTGAGTAAAGCTAAGCTTTCTTTTACGTCCTTGTTGCTTACAAGACAAAGTCTAGAGTTAGTCGCGTTACAAGCTCTAAACTCGCTACTTCAATCGCGTGTTTGATTTAGCACCCGCTTTGTTGAAGTATAGGTCTACTTCACTGAGCATACTATCCCTTGGTTACGGTTTATTCATCATCAAAACTATCCTTACAATCTGTTTTGTTGCTTTTGTTTACGTGCATTTCAGAATTCTATCAATCTTCACGTTGTTGTTTCAAAGTTCATATTAACTCACATCAGGTTTATAAAATCCTTCAGTAAACATAAATAACGAAGAGTAGGATCCATGCTACTCGCTAGCTCACACCCAAAGCCCAGCAACAAATACCTGTCATGTTATAAACATAACAGGCACAATCAGTGGGGAATAACTCGGACGTTCTCCCAGCCATAATATATCATATGAAAAATAATAATATTACTGTACTAAAATAGTAAAATGGAAAACATTAAAACAATATAGTAACATAAGTTTTTTGCAAAACTTAAAAGTGACTGCCAACCTGCAAGTCAAAATCAATCGATAATTATAAAATCCAAAATGGCGTTATTATGGAAATCAATTAGTGCAACGGAATAGACTTTCACTGGAATCATACTAAACTAGTTTCGAGAACTTAGTCTAAACAAATCAGACTTCGGTCTCTAATTAGCCAACTCAACTATAACAGGACTGCGTGCAGCACGCAGTCCTGGCTTAAGTAATGTACACCCCTCCTGGACACCAACCGTAATCCAGTTCAACCCGACGGCGACTTACACGATGCGATATCTAAGTTTAAGGTCAAAATATACACAATCCTGAACACAAACCATGCTCAATTCAACGACCAATGCGTCTCACATAGACACACCAGCTTTATAGTTGATGGCAAAACGTATATACCCTAGACTGTATTACTCTACCCGTACACTTGTCCTTATTCCATAATTCCAAAACCAAGTCATTATCGATATTCAAATAGAATGTTCAAGGTGAATAATATGAAGGTAAAAGAGATAAAACATTTTATGTTAAAAGGAAAGTTTCTATTTATAGAAATTTACTAGACACGATGCGATATCTAAGTTTAAGGTCAAAATATACACAATCCTGAACACAAACCATGCTCAATTCAACGACCAATGCGTCTCACATAGACACACCAGCTTTATAGTTGATGGCAAAACGTATATACCCTAGACTGTATTACTCTACCCGTATACTTGTCCTCATTCCATAATTCCAAAACCAAGTCATTATCGATATTCAAATAGAATGTTCAAGGTGAATAATATGAAGGTAAAAGAGATAAAACATTTTATGTTAAAAGGAAAGTTTCTATTTATAGAAATTTACTAGTTTTAGAAACTTACTTAAATTAGAAATATTCTTATAGAAGTAAGAAGTGTTCAAATAAGTTAAATGTACCAAAATAGCATTTATGGCAAATAAAAGTTTGATTAATATCGTTGTTATCGTAACTTAATATATTTCTAAGTTCGTTATCAAAGGTACATATCAAATGTAATAAGTGAAAACATAGTACCTTATAAATATTTAAGAAAATCGAGTTAAAACGATGAATAAATATACGATTTAGAAACAAAATGGTAAATATAAATAAAGTATAAAGTATAAATAGCGTAGGAGTTTTAGAACCGAAACGAGATTTAAAATCTTTCAAATCGTCTTTAGCAATTAACTTTATTAATAAACAATACGGGTTCTAATAAAAATATTAAATTATGATGATAATAAGTTATTTAGTGGAAATAGCCTTGACAAAAATGTATTTCAAACAAAACGACTATTTTCTAACTTATTAATATATGTCGTAAAACAAAAACTAATTTATTAAACAAGTATACAAATCTTGGTTATTATATAAAAGTACGATTTTAAGTTAAAATAATAACTTAATGAAATATGACAAAATTATGAAACTGATACTATTTAGTTATTAGTGTCACGATAACTAACAAAATATTATAATGATCACTAATAATAAAAATTAATAATGATTTATAAAACGATATTGAAAAGTTATAAAATGTTTATAAGACGCACGATTTGAAATACTATTTTTAGCAAATAATACGTAGTTAAAAATAAAAACGAAGGTAAAGTACGTACTACACACTACTACTCAACATACGATACCGAGTAACGTCCTAAAGTTACCTTGAGTCGATATCCAAAACGAAGACGTATTCGTCCCTCTTAACCAGTCCGAGCCCCAAATCTATAGCAATGTCTTTAAGCTCCAAGTTGTAGAATCGTTAGTCTTCTAAGAAAGCTTCAGCACGAAAATCGAATTGACAAAACGAAAGAATGAGACAAGGGTATTCGACACAAAATGGAAAGGAAATTGACGTGTCAAATAGAAGCATGAAGACATAAGAGAATCGAGTCGATAAACACAGTAACATATTGATATGAAATGGCATGAACCGAAGCACGAAACGAAGGATCCTGCAGCAACTACAACGTACAACAACAGGCGACACGGACAGCTAACAAAGTCACGAAACTGAGCAGCGAGGCGAAGACAACAATGATGACAGTAGCATCAGTAATAGACATTGACATCGAAAGGACGACAAGAACGGAGGCGATATCGAACATCAGCAAAGACGAGAGCACAAAACAGACCGTAGCAGACCAATAGAACAGCAGCTAACAACATGGATAGTTCAGCCTTGAAAATAACAGCAACATCACGACGACAGTGGAACGGACGTGCAACTTATCAACAACGATAACGTGACAGCAACAGTACAACAAACTCGACACCAACACAGAGTGAGACAGAGGCATAAAAAGGTACAAACGAAATTCAACACATCGGAGATGTGCAGACCACAACCAAAACGAGAAGAAGAAGAAGAAGAGACATCGATGAGTAACAGAAATGGCGAAATGAAGGGCAGCATAACGAAAAGAATCAGAGAAAGAGAACGAGGATAGTAAAGGACGACAAAACGAAGAAGAGGAAAGGAATGGATCCGTCACCTTTCGAGCAAGAACCACGACAGCAACAAGGACGATGAGACAGCATCGACGTACTGAGGCGACGAACAGGGGAAAAATGGTGTCCTGAGCAGCCTACGGACGAAGATGATAAGGATTTGATGCCAAAATCAGAATTAGCAACATGGAGGAAGAATCTGATCAGTGGAAACAGAGGGAAGCAGATAGAGGAGAAGAAGAAATCGAAAATTGAAACTGCAGGTGGGGTGTGCGGCTGATTAAAAGAGAGGCAAAAAGGAGTTTTATTAAAAGGTTAAAAATAATGAAGTAGGGAATTAGGTTAGCTGATAAATGGGTTGGGTCGTAATTTGTAAGTCGGCCCAAGATAGAAATAAGGTTACAACGGAGTTAGAAGAAAAGATAATTCGACCGAAAAAAGAAATAAAAATGAATTGTAAATAAAATATCTCTCGTGGTCAAAGTAAATATTCGAGATTAATAAAGAGTTTGTAAAAATAAACAATCATCCCAAAACAATATATAAAACGTATCTCGAGATTAAGATATATATTCGTGAAGAAACAATTCTCGACAAAAATTGAATTAAATTGATTTCTCGAGGAGAAATAATAAATATTCTGACGAACTTAAATCAATATGAACTTTCGAGTTAAAAAAAATAGAAATTTAAAATAAAATAAAGATTTTAGAATTTAAGACGAAGCAAAAATGAGTTCAATGGGAATTAAAATCAAGGATAACGAGTTAAATCGTAAACAAAATAAAAATACGAATAAAATTTTAATTTAATTTAATTTATAAAATTAGGGGTGTTACAGTTTTGGCATGAAAATAGTCTTAGAGCTATTCTGTAAAAATGGCTTCGTATCCAAATTCAAATAATGGCTTGAAAACTCACCAATTAACATTGCAAAAAATGATGAAGAATATCAATTTCGAGATAGTGACGTTGAAAAAAAAAAAGTGATGGCGCCATACAAAATGTTTCAATTATATGATTGAGTCGCACAGTTTTTATGTTCAGTTTAGGATTGGGATAGACAAAATGAAAAACTTACTAAGCTAATGTTGTGGTTAAACAAATCTTAGTGATTCCCTATTTTTTGTTATTATTTCAATTTTTTCTTCTGTTCATGTGATATCATATGTAAATCAGGTTGACATGATCGTCCCTGGATCACTTCCTTCATCGATTCAAGGACCTGTCATTCTTGTGGTGCGAAATGCTGATGGAGATGAGGAGGTTTGAAAAAAAAAACTGTTTTTAAGTTTTTGGAACATGCTCAACATCCTGAAGATTAAATGTAACAAGTGTATTATTTGCCAGGTTACAGCTGCAGGAACCAATATTGTTGGTATCATCCTTCTGCAAGAGCTTCCTCATTTATCCCATCTTGGCGTTCGAGCTCGACAAGTGAGTCAAGCTCTACTTTGACTTTTCCCTTGTGTTATTTATATACCAAAAGGAAAAAAAATAACAGGCTAGATATCTATGTGCAGGAGAAAGTTGTCTTTGTCACCTGTGATGATGATGATTCAGTTGCCAATATAAAGACACTTGATGGACAATTTGTGAGGTCATATTATTAAAAATTCTTTCTTAAGAGATTCTTGAGTACATTACCCCCTACCCCGCAATTTGCGAGAGCCATTGAGGCACTGGGGTAATGTTGTTATCGTAAGAGTGTCTGTAGGACGCAGCAGTGCTCACGTTCATCCCAGTGGTAGATCCATAAACTTTATTTTAACTATTACTCCCTCCACTCCATTAAAATTTTCCCACTTTCCTTAAAAGGAAAAAACCATTAAGATTTTCTCACTTTAAAACTTACTTTATTAAGCATAAAACTCTTATTATAATACCCCTATATACTACAATAATACCACTATAATTGAACTCCATTATATAATATCCATATTTAATATGATTTGACTTGAAGATACCCCACTAAACATTTAATTTCATTTTTTTAAAATACTTCTCTTAATCAATGCGCCCAAACAAAGTGGGAAAATCATTGTGGAGCGGAGGGAGTATGTTATTCAAGTGCACTAAATTTGACGTATGAAAAAACATGGAATAAAATTACTCCCTCCGTCCGAGTCAGTACAAAGAATAGAAAAAGGTAAACAAATGATTGGACGGATGGAGTACTTTTCAGTGTAAATATCTGGACCCTATTACGTGGTTCTGCCACTGGCTCTTATTCAGAGTCCAGATGGGTATACGCAGAAATGTAAAACGTCGACATTTCTCTCCTCTCTGAAGTCGAAGTTGTGTTTGGGTGTTCCAGGATTGACGCATCATCAGGAGGTGTTGTAGTGCAGAAATCAATTCCTGATAAAGAACATTCCGATTCCTCCAAAAACATTATTTCCATGCTTGAAGAATCCTTAGAAAATGATGACATACAGCCATCTTCAAGTGATGAAAAATGTCAGGAGTTACCTTCGGTGGATCCTTCAGAAGGCGTAGTGCCACCGTTCAACAAGGTCAAATTTAGTCTCTTTCTTGGAGATGTCTGTACAGTACTCCTAAACTTTTGGCAAAGGACTTCCATTGTTGTTTTATTGATAACTTGATGTACGACATTAATTTTGGTTCAGGTGATTCCAGCCGTCATTTATTTTGGTGATAAAATGCAAAAACTTTTGGTTCAGGTGATTCCTTCCAAAGGTATCATACCTCTCACCGAGGCTGAAGTGAGTACTTGTGGAGCAAAGGCTGCTGCTTGTGGACGTTTAGCTTCTCTGGCCGAAGAATGTGTCAAAGGTTAGACTCTATTTATTTCAGACGAAACTGATTTTTTTCTGGCATTTTACTTGTTTTTCTATTAATGGATAACTAAAGAGAATAGATTGCAACTGAAGTCCCACTAACTGACCCAAAAAGTTTTGTTTCCAATTCCCAACTATATACTAAGCTATGGTGATAATTTTTTTAATAGATTTACTTTTTTTATCACAAAAAGGTAACAAATTACGCAAAAAGAAAATTTTTCGGGTGTCCATAGACCCCAAGTCCTTGTAATCTTTTATGATGATCTGCTTGAATCTTTTGGTTGCTCTTGTTTCCACCTCTAATTTCCATATACATGCATGTTATTTTCAGTCTATAATGAGCGCGGGGTGCCTGCTTCTTTCAAGGCTCCTGCAGGAGTCATTATCCCATATGGCACTATGGAACCAGCGATAGAGGCGAGTGGGTCCCTGGAAATCTATAAGTCCTACATAGAAGAAATAGAAGATGCACAAGTTGAAGATGGAGCTCTTGATAAGCTATGTAGTGAGCTTCAAGAGTTAATCTCTTCCCTACAACTCTCGGATGATATCATTCAGAGCATATCACAAGTGTTTCCCAGCTTGCCCCGTTTAATCGTTCGATCCAGTGCTAACGTCGAAGATTTGGCCGGAATGTCAGCAGCTGGGCTCTATGAATCCATCCCGAACGTCAGCCCATCCAACCCATCTATCTTCAGAAATGCAGTTAGCAGGGTATGGGCCTCATTATACACCCGGCGGGCTGTCCTTAGTCGTCGGGCAGCAGGAGTAGCCCAGAAGGAGGCTCAAATGGCAATTTTGGTCCAAGAAATGCTTTCCCCAGACATCTCATTTGTACTTCATACCCTTTCACCAACAGACAATAATAAAAACGTGGTTGAGGCTGAGATTGCACCCGGTCTTGGGGAAACACTAGCTTCCGGCACAAGGGGTACTCCATGGCGCCTATCCATGGGGAAATTTGACGGAATTGTCAAGACAGTGGCATTTGCAAATTTCAGTGAGGAGATGGTGGTGAGCAAAGCGGGAGTGGGAGATGGTCAAGTACTTCAGTTGACTGTGGACTACAGCAAGAAACCATTGACCGTTGATCCAATTTATCGAAGACAGGTCGGTCAGAGGCTTTGCGCCGTTGGCCATTTTCTCGAGCGGAAATTTGGAGGGCCTCAAGATGTTGAAGGCTGCTTAGTTGGCAATGTCGTGTACATTGTCCAGACTCGTCCTCAACCTCATTAAATCTGTTATTTCTGTTTGTTTCCTTTGAATGATTTAGGCATCTTTGAATTGATGTGGCATATTTCATTACCACATCTTGACTTTGTGTAACTTTCTTAGGACATAATTGTCCCTATCCTTTTGAGAAATTTACAATCTTGCCCTTTTTACTTATGTCAATAATGATTATGCTAATTCACCTAACGAAATTACTTTTTCTTAATGCAACTTTACTCAATCTTAACGAATTTTTCTCAACATTTCCAAATTTATCCTTCTCATTATTCACAGTTCTCAAAACCAAGAACAACATTTCTCTCATTTGCATACAATTATTCAAACCACAATTATAAATCGATTATGAATACTAATTCAATTAGTGATGAAGTAATCATCGTTTTTTCTAAATTACTTGTTTGATTATGGTAATTACTTTTTCTAATTACTCTTTAATTGAAGTTGAAGGATTAAATTAGGGTTTTGATACTTTTTTCTTCTAATTATTGTTTCATTGAAATTGGTGGAGTAAATTAGGGATCAATCATTAGTCCTAATTCAATTAATGATAAACTAATTGCCGTTTTCCCAGAATCAATTGTTTGGCTACATTAATTATTTTGTCTTATCAAAATTTAATTGAAATTGAAGGATTAAATTAGGGTTTATTACATTTTTTTCTAATTATTGTTTAATTGTAATTGGTGAAGTAAATTAGGGTTTAGGGAACGAATTAGAGGGTGGTGGTGGTGGTGGCGATCACGGTGGTGGTGATGGCCGGCGGGTTGGGTCGTCGAATTCGATTAGGTCAAATTTAGAATTTTTTTAGCGAGAAAATCAACATCATCTTTGAGAGCGTTGGGAAATGACGGGGGCAAATAGGTAAAATGTCGTTAGGATTAAGTAAACACTCGTTAGGAAAAAGCACGACCCTTCACCTAATTGTGCTAATTGCTAAGCACATTTACTTCAATTTTGCCCTATATAATACTCTCTCCTAGTTTTTTTTATCTTCTCTCTTTCCTTTTTGACACTAGCTGGATAATCTTTCCTCTTTCCATTTTTGGGTTGTACTTTAATCATTTCTTTATTCTTCTTTCAATTCTTTATTCTTTCCTTTACTCACAAACCCCACCATATTTCTACTTTATATCCCACATTTTCTTACTTTAATCAATTCTTTATTCCCTTCTTAATTTTTGTGCCAAAAAAAAGAGGGAAGATCAAAAGAACTAGGAGGGAGTAGTATAATACGAGTATCATTACTCTTTTTTTTCCCATTTAGATCCTTTTATTTTTATCTTTATTACTATATCATCTTAATAATTTTGAATCACAATTAAACATGTCAAACGAATCATTGAAGTCGAATCTCGAATTGAGTTACAATATGGCTTGGGTCGAATACGAGTCGCGTAATGTACACAAGTTGCGAATACGGTTAAAGTCATAGAAAAAATACATCATGGATAGTGGGAAAAGATAAATAGAGCCCTACGGACTCTAAATAAGAAAAGAAAAGAAAATATATAGGGAGAGAGGTGGGTTCCGGTGTAACAAGGTAACTCGGTGAGACCACTAAGACACAATCTGAACTATTAGATTAAAAATAACCTACGAACAATATTAGATCACAACCAACCCTCCACCCTTTTAATCAAATTGATTATTTCATCTTATCTAAAACAATGGAACATATATTAAAATAAGCATTATATACACTGAAAACTCATTATATACGCTATTAAACTCACTATATATATGCACTTAAGAACTCAATATATATAGAAAAATAATTGTTATATACACCCAAATGGTTATTATGTACACCAATTAATCAACATATATATATATAGAGGCGGGTTATGGTGAGACAGGGTAACTTCTTACACCCATTGAGGCACAATCTAGACCATTAGATTAAGATCTGATCTAATGGTCCAGATTAAAATACTCAGAAAACATGTGTCACCCCTCTCACACCCAATGATGCATGCAGTTCGCAGATCCAATGAGCGTGGCAGTTCGCAGATCTTCCCACCACCAATGATCCCAGATTTTCTGTTTTTTATCGAATATTTTGTTCTTATATTCGATGGATTGATTGATTGATTGATTATGTTTCTTTTTTTTGTGATTGATTAGTGTTGCTCTTTAGAATTAATCAGCTTGATTAGATGATATCATGTTTCTTTCATCTTAATCTATGATCAATTTCACAAATCCTTCATGTTATCGTTCTCCTGTCTCATGTTGTTCAATCGATGAAATTACCGGCCTGGTTGTTTGTCATAGTTACTCGCATCATCATCTATCATCATCATCATCATTTCTTTTTGAACAGAAAGAAGTGTGAAGATGAGATTGATGTGAAGCCTGAAGATGCTGACTTCATCGTCGTAGAGTTTGAAAATGTCGATCTGATGTTGAGTCTGAAGAAGAAGAAGAAGAAGAAGAAGAAGATGATGATGAAGATGATGATGATGGGGAAAGTAATTGTTTAAGTTTGCAAAAATGGCGGATACGCCATATTGTTTAGTCAGTGTCAGTTTTAGTGTACATAAGTTACAATTTATTGTATATTGTACATGTTGAAATTTGTACATAGTAAAAGTAGGGTCTGTTTTGATGTAGATAAGTTAAAATTTATTGTATATAACTCATACAGCAAATATACATATGTAAAGCACAGTCTGTTTTGATGTAGATAAGTTACTTTATGTTGTACATGTGAAAATTGTTCATAGTTAAAACAGTGTCTGTTTTGATGTAGATAAGTTACAACGTGTTGTACATAAATCTTAGTTACATGATGAAATTATTATGTACAACTGATAAGTAAATATATACATTACGTAGTGACCTATGTATGACAAAACACGAAGTAGTACTTTAGATGAGTTATGGACAACTAATATATAGAAATATGTACAATGATTTATTTTTCGAAAAAAAAAATTGTCAGAAAAAAAAATTGGGAATTCTTTTTTTTATATGTATGATTTGTTGTTTTGATCAAGCTTGGTCCGTTGATCTCAATCAGATCTAACGGTTCAGATTGTGCCTCAATGGTTGCAGGGAGTTTGGCTGCCTCAATGGATCCCAAATATATATAGATTCAGGATCCATTGAGGCAGCCTAACTCCCTGCAACCGTTGAGGCACAATCTGGGCCGTTAGATTTGATTGAGATCAACGGACCAGGCTTGATCTAAATTCAGAGCACAAAAACAAACGCGCGCCATTTCCTTCCTTTCCTTTTGAATTAGTCGACTTTCTCTCTCTAGAAATTTTGTTTATTTTTTCATTCAAATCGTTCGATCATCTTCATCAGTTTCGTTGCAGATCTTCATCGTTTGATCTTCATCATTTTCACTTGCAGATTTAATTGTGCTCACTCGTAAAATCGAGCGTCTTCATCATTTCAATTGCAGATCTTCATAATTCGATTATCATCATTTAAGTTGCAGATTTCATTTTGTTCACTTTGTAAATTCGTTTGTAGAATTGATTTTACGAATTCTGTTCTTGATTATCAAGGAATTCTATGCTTGATTATCTACGATTTCTATGCTTGATTTGATTGTCGTCATTTTCACTTGCAGATTTGATTGTAATCCTGAACAGTTCGTTTAGATAAAACTGATTATGAACCTGCTGATTCAAGAAATTAATATATTTGTTTTAAAAGTAGACAATCGATTATCAAGAATTACGTAGATTCTCTACTGATTCTCTGCTGAATTATGTTGATAAATTGTGATGTACATATTTGACACTGAATAATGTTTATATTTTGATATCAGTTGTACATAATCCATCTGAGGACATCACTCGACATAATTCTATATTAGATGTACATAACTCATCTAGTTACATCTTAAAGTAGAAATTTTGTTGCGCTTGTAACAATTTACAAAGTATAGTATATAGGTCATTATGTAATGTATATATTTACATATCAGTTGTACTTAATCCTTCTGAGGATATTACTATACATAATTTTATAGTAGTTGTACATAACCCGACTGAGGATATTATTGTACATAATTCTAGATCAGATGTACATAACCCATCAGATGATGTACATAATTACTCTGCTGAATTACGTTTATAACTCGTTATGTACATATTTGTCACTAGATAATGTATATATTTTCATATCAGCAGTACATAATTTATCTGAGGACATCATTATACATAATTCTATATTAGTTGTACATAACTCATCTATTTAGATCTTAGAGTGAAAATGTACTGATACTAAATAATTAGTTATATACACTATATTCATAATTATGTATATCATATTTTTAATTAAAAAACACAATGCAACGTGTATATCTTCGTAAAAACACTGTATTTATTATTATGTACAGGACTTAGGATCATTATATAAGGTACATAATTCTATATCAGCTGTACATAACCCATATGAGGACATCATTGTACATAATTCTATATCAGCTGTACATAACCCATCTTAGGACATCATTGTACATAATTCTATATCAGTTGTACATAACCAATCTTAAGACATCATTGTACATAATTTTATATCAGCTGTACATAACCAATCTTAAGACATCATTGTACATAATTCTATATCAGCTGTACATAACCAATCTTAAGACATCATTGTACATAATTCTATATCAGTTGTACATAACCCTCTTTGAATCACATCCACGACAGAGTTCACCAATACCCTCTTAGGGTTCAGTTTCTTGCGAGATTAGTGACCTTGAATAAGGAAAAGGGTTTAGGGTTGGATTAGGCGGAGCCGCGAAGCGGGTTCGCCTAATCCAACCCTAAACCCTTTTCCGTCCCCACTTATGCAGTACCCTACTCTTAACGTTCAGTTCCCCATCTTTGAATCACATCCACGACAGGGTTCACCAATACCCTCTTAGGGTTCAGTTTTAAGCGGGATTAGTGACCTTGAATAAGGAAAAGGGTTTAGGGTTGGATTAGGCGGAGCCGCGAAGCGGGTACGCCTAATCCAACCCTAAACCCTTTTCGGTCCCGTCTTATGCAGTACCCTACTCTTAAGGTTCAGTTCCTCATCTTTGAATCACATCCACGACAGAGTTCACCAATACCCTCTCAGGGTTCAGTTTCTTGCGGGATTAGTGACCTTGAATAAGGAAAAGAGTTTAGGGTTGGATTAGGCGGAGCCGCGAAGCGGGTACGCCTAATCCAACCCTAAACCCTTTTCGGTCCCGTCTTATGAAGTACCCTACTCTTAAGGTTCAGTTCCCCATCTTTGAAACACGTCCACGACAAGGTTCACCAATACCCTCTTAGGGTTCAGTTTCTTGCGGGAATAGTGACCTTGAATAAGAAAAAGGGTTTAGGGTTGGACTAGACGGAGCCGCGAAGCAGGTTCGGCTAATCCAACCCTAAACCCTTTTCTGTCCCGTCTTATGCAGTACCCTACTCTTAAGGTTCATTTCCCCATCTTTGAATCACATCCACGACAGGGTTCACCAATACCCTCTTAGGGTTCAGTTTCTTGCGAGATTAGTGACCTTGAATAAGGAAAAGGGTTTAGGGTTGGATTAGGCGGAGCCGCGAAGCGGGTACGCCTAACCCAACCCTAAACCCTTTTCCGTCCCGTCTTATGTAGTACCCTATTCTTAAGTTCAGTTCCCCATCTTTGAATCACATCCACGACAGGGTTCACCAATACCCTCTTAGGGTTCAGTTTCTTGCGGGAATAGTGACCTTGAATAAGGAAAAGGGTTTAGGGTTGGATTAGGCGGTGCCGCGAAGCGAGTTCCCCTAATCCAACCCTAAACCCTTTTCCGTCCCGTCTTATGCAGTACCCTACTCTTAAGGTTCAGTTCCCCATCTTTGAATCACATCTACGACAGGGTTCACCAATACTCTCTTACGGTTTAGTTTCTTGCAGGATTAGTGACCTTGAATAAGGAAAAGGGTTTAGGGTTGGATTAGGCGAAGCCGCGAAGCGGGTTCGCCTTATCTAACCCTAAACCCTTTTCCGTCCTTGAATAAGGAAAAGGGTTTAGGGTTGGATTAGGCGGAGCCGCAAAGCGGATACGCCTAATCCAACCCTAAACCCTTTTCCGTCCTTGAATAAGGAAAAGGGTTTAGGGTTGGATTAGTCGGAGCCGCGAAGCGGGTACGCCTAATCCAACCCTAAACCCTTTTCTGTCCCGTTTTATGCAGTACCCTAATCTTAAGGTTCAGTTCCCCATCTTTGAATCACATCCACGATAAGGTTCACCAATACCTTCTTGGGGTTCAGTTTCCTGCGGGATTAGCGACCTTGAATATGGAAAAAGGGTTTAGGGTTGGATTAGGCGGAGCCGCGAAGCGGGTACGCCTAATCCAACCCTAAACCATTTTCCGTCCCGTCTTATGCAGTACCCTACTCTTAAGATTCAGTTCCCCATCTATGAATCATATTCACGACAGGGTTCACCAATATCCTCTTAGGGTTCAGTTTCTTGCGGGATTAGTGACCTTGAATAAGGAAATAGGTTTAGGGTTGGATTAGGCGAAGCCGCGAAGCGGGTACGCCTAATCCAACCATAAACCCTTTTCCGACCCATCTTATGCAGTACCCTACTGTAGACACCCACATTTTGCCTGCTAGTGTCTATAGCAGTTCCCGACAAACACCCGATGATGATCGGACGCAAACGTGAGTTAGGCCCTGTTCTTTTCAGCTTATTTTCAGCCCGTTTCAGACCAGCTCAGCTTCTATCAGCTCAGCCCAGCTCGTATCAGCTCAGCCCAGCTCCTATAAGCTCAGCTCAGCTCAGCCCTAATATTTTCAGCTCAGCTCCAATATTTCCAACTCCTAAACTAATACTTCAATAATAATAATAATAATAATATACTATATAATAATATATTATTATTATTATTATTATTATTTATATGAAACGAAAAGTTGCATTAAGATCGAAACAAATTACAATAGTTATTATTGCTGCTGTTGTTGTTGTTGCATTTCGATATTAATACAAGTTTCTTTTCATAAAAAATTAATAATAATGATAATAATATTGTTGTTGTTCTTGTTGTTGTTGATGTTATTTTTATTCCTTGTATCTCTTAATGTTAATAATAATAATAATAATAATAACAAAAAATTATTATTATCATCGTCATTGTCGTTATTATCGTTATTATTATTATTTTCTATTTTTTTTATCATCATTGTTATTATAATAATTATTTATATTATTATGCACTCCATAATATTTTGAAGTCTTGAAATAAATGTTACATTCAAATATTTACAACTCACACACACAATATAGCATATGAGTATTATTTCTACTGTATTAAGATTTAAGAATATGAAAATTAAAAATTTTGTATATTACGTAATCAAAGATATATGCACAACATTTTCTATTGTCAAGTACTAAAAAAACAAAAGTAGAAATCAAATGAATTGGAGTGAGTACCATGTTGTTGTTGTTGTTATTATCATTACTATTATTAATTAGTTAATTAATTAATTAATTAATTAATATTATTATTACTATTATAATTAATTAATTAATTATTATTTTTATTATTTTTATTATTATTATTATTATTATTATTATTTTATTATTTATTATTTATTATTATTATTATTTAGTTTTATAATTTTTTTTATATTTTTTTCTCATTTTTTAAAATATTATTAGCTAATTTATACAAGTAGTTATTAGTTTCAGCTTCTTTTAATTCAGCTCAGCTCAGCTCAGCTCCTATCAGACCAGCTCAGCTCCTATCAGACCAGCTCAGCTCCTATCAGACCAGCTCAGCTCAGCTCAGCCCTGTTTCAGCCGAAAAGAACAGGGCCTTAGTATACTCGGATATGGGCTCGGGATCAATAATATCCGGCATGGACATTTAGCGGAGTACAAATCTCTCAAAACCAACCTCAAATTCAGGCCCAGTGGGTCGTTCCGAGCAAAATGAGACTAATTTGGGCCAAAACCGACACCAAAAATCAAACCCGTCTTTTAGCGACCGGGTCAAAACCCGGTCAAGGACGAACCCGTCACATAAATCAGCCAAATTCAACTTCTAGAAGCTGGCGCCCAAATCAAAATTCAAATAAAGCAATCAAATCAAACAAGGTCAACTCCTTCCTATTTTAGCTCGATCCTCTTGATCCACTCGATCGAGTGGATTGACCCACTCGGTCGAGTGGAGCGTCATTTTCCGGATCAGGCCCATTTTCTAGGGCACTCGACCGAGTGTACTAGGGCCACTCGATCGAGTGACCCTAGGTCGTGGGGTAAACCCTATAAATACCCCACGACCCCCTCTCATTTGACAAGAGTTTTTTACCTACATTTACCCTACATTTTCAGCCCTAATTCACCTATACTCTCTACACTACAAGTCCTTAGCAACCCTAAGCAAATACACACAAAAACCGAGCCCTTCGTCCCTCGAAAATCGACGAATCGTCTACACACACACACACACCATAACTCGCGTACATCCTCGATACTCCGGCGTCCCGTCGTTATTTACGAGTCCATTTCCGAGGTCCCTACTAAGCATGTATGTTGAGGGTGTCCTAAACTCCATTTCGATCTTTACTACTTTGTTTTCCTTTACGTTTTTGTATTGTCTATATTATATCTATACTAGTATCCTAACACTAACTTTAACATAACTCTAACATTTCATTTCTTGTATACTAACTTTTACTTTTTTTTGTTACTAACATTATCATACCGTGTATGTATATACTAGTATTAAAATTCGGTTTTAAATACGTTTGACTATAATTATCGCCTAAAGTCCGTCTAATCCCTTTACGAGCAACGACGGAGGTGGAGCCCTTTCGAGGAGCCCCGCCCCAATGTACTCAAGGGCGTGACGTGATCGCGATTAATAATAGTTGAACGCATTAGATCCCATTTTTATTAGTGCGGAACCCATTGACACGAAAATCGACATCACATAATCCGAAAGGATTAGTTTTGATGTCGTGACGTAGAGGGATGCAATTTCGTCACTAATACAAAATTTCTAATCTAGCAAAGGCATTTTTATAAAACTCCGATAACGGTATTATAATCGCATGCATACGTGATTATAGCACCGGAAGCCAAGTTAAATACAAATCGTGCGATATTTGTATTTGATTTGGCCAACCATAGATTTTGAACAAAGAAATAAAACGAGTTAACACTCGTACAAGGGCTACTCGACCGAGTACGTAGGCTACTCGATCGAGTAGCACCCATAAATCTGGGCAGAAGCCTTTTCGAGGACACACTCGACCGAGTCAGACCATGACTCGACCGAGTGGGTCCTGTAGCCTAGAAAACCGAGAGCTTAAATGCAACGTTTAAGCCTCGTCTTTTTTACGACTTTTAGTCAACAAGTGTAAAGTCAATCACGTGAACCCATTTTTCAAAACCCATACATATCACTTAAAATGACTTTGATCGACGGTCTTGCACTATTAATCTTGTGTCGACGACTCTTTAGTCGTATCCGACACATAATTAATTTAGACTCTATTCCTCGATGTGATAAGTCAGGACAAGGCATCGGGATTCGGGATCGGGCTAACATCACGCTTAGGTTCCATATCTCCGTCCTTCGCTTAATACGCAATATAATGCGTAATTAATCGAAGTTCGTCCATTTGCACAACTTACGGTCTAGTTTATATTTATTATATACGGGTCCGTTTCTAGTTAACATTTACCGCTTATAATTCAATTATTCTATTTTATTGCTCGTTGTATTGTGAATTCCGGGTTGTATTCCGCCCGTGTAATTTGTAATTTATTTACGAGTTTTCTATTTTCGATGTTTGCTGTAACACCCCTGATTTTTATGAATTAAATTAAATTAAAATTTTTTTCGTATTTTTATTTTTACGATTTAACTCGTGATTCTTAAAAAATCATTATAAAACGAATTTATCGTTTAATCGTTTCAAACTCCTAAAATTCTATTTGACTCGGAAACTCTTCTTATATTTGAAACATATTTTTATTTCAATTTCGAATTTATTTTGCACATTTAATTTAATTCTTATCGAAAATCTATTTCGACGATTTAAATTCTAAATTCTTTTATTTTTAAGCTCGATTTTCTATATTTATTTTCAAACTCCTAAAATTCTTTTATTTAGCTCGAAACTCATTTATTTTAAGTTTCGTCAAAATATTTATTTTCTTTCCTCGAGAAATCAATTTAATTCATTTTATCGAAAATTTATTATTTATCGGGAAATACTATTTGATCGTCTAATCATTTATTTCTATAAGCTTCGTTTTCGTCTCGAGTAATTTATTTACTCATTTTATTCGACGGCCCGATTAATTATTAATCTTTTAAACTCGTTTTAATTCGATTCGTGGGCCAGTCAACTTGTTGTTACGGGATTCGTTTAATTCGTATTTTCCTACCTGATTCATTTCTGAATCCGTACACCTTTTTCTTATTTGTTGAGTTGAATCCAACCCTTCATATTTCTGAATTCGGCCCCCCTTATTACTGTCATTCATACTCCTTCCTTTGCTTTACCCTATCCACCGCTTCAATCCACCTTATTACACTCACTCCCTCTTATCCTTTGTGTCTTAAATCCCGTCTCTATTCATCCTCCTCCGCTTCACTTCTACATTCATCCCCCTTTACCTTTTACTGATCATTCTTCCCCTTCTCTTTATATTTTTCACGCTGTCCTCTTCTACTTCTTCTCCGGTCTGCTTCTGCTGCAGCTGTGTCGGTTTGTTGCTGCTCCGATGCTGCTGTTGCTGTGCTGCTGCTGCTGTTGCTGCGCTGCTGCTACGCGGCTGCCGTTTCTGCTGCTACTACTTCGTACTGCTGTTGCCATGTTAAGGTAGCCTTCTCCTTCATCTTCTCTTCACTTCCCTTTTTCTTCTTTTCCCCTTCTTCGTTTGGTTCGCTGCTACTGTTCAGTTTCGGTTCGGATGATCCATTTTGCTGCTGCTGCTGCGTGTCTCACTTCTTCTTATTCTTCTTCCTCCTTGCTACTGTCCTTGATTGCTGTTGTTCTTTTCCTTTTCTCCTTATTCTTCTTTTGCGTTTACTACTCCGTACTTTGCCGATTCCTTCGATGTCATTGTTGTTCGCCTTCCGTCCTTCCATTTCGTGTCACCGTTACTCTTAATCTTCCTGTTTTCTTCTTTTGGTTATGCTATTGTCAACTTTGCTGCAACTGTTTTACGCTGCTCTCGCTGCTGGTTTGCATTGTTGTTCTGTATATTTGTATTGCTGTCCGTTCGGTCTCAAATTTCTTCTTATTTCTCCCCTTCTTATTGTCGTTACTGCTTCTTCTTCTTCTCTTCTTTGTTGCACCTGCAACTGCTGCTACTTCGTTTTATCTCTTCTGCTGCTGCTGTTGCGTCTTGCTGTTGTTGTTATTCTTTTCCTTCTTGTTGGCTGCTACTGCTATGCGTCTACTGCTGATGCATTTGTTGTTGTCTGTTTACTCTCTTCTTTCCTTCTTTTCTCCCTCAATCTGATTTCCTTCTGCTGCTGAACAATGCTGCTGATACCTCGTCTTTCTGCGCTCTTTGTTCGTTCTGTTATACTGCCCGTTGCTGTCTTCGTATGTCGTATCGCTGCGTTTTCTTCGTGTTTTGCTACAGTTGCTGCCAGCTGCTATACGAGTTGTTATCAAGCCTTGATTTTTGCTATCTCCTTCTTCTACTGTCTTTTCCTTATTTTGATTTATACGCCTTCTTGTTCGTAATCTTTGCTATTCGGTTTCATGACTCAATTCGTGGTTCTTATCGGTTTTGATGCTGTTTCTATGTTGCTGCTATCACGCTTTTCCCCCTGCCTCGTTTTAGAACCTAATCCTTCTTAATTTCAATATCAATTTCCTTCTCCTTTCTTCGTCGAACCTTTCCTCGTCTCTCATTTAGTTAAAACTCCATTTATTTTTCGTTTCGTTTAGTCTTAAGTATCAACCACTTTTTCCGTCCTAATCTTGGTTAATTTTGTCTCATTTTGTTTATGTCGTATATTTTCTCGAGTCCGTTGAGCCTTTGAAGTTTTATTGGTGGACAAGTGTTCGAGACGACTTCGGATCGCATAGGTGGAGTTTGGACTTTTGACGGGGCAATGCTTTGAAGTTATTGTTTCGACTCGAGGTAACTTTAGGACGTTACTCGATTTTATATCGTATGTTTGAGTAGTAGTATGTAGTAAATATTTTAACTTCGGTTTTCTATTTTTAGCTATATATTATTGCTAATTATATTAATTTTTAATCATATGCCTTATCAATATTTTTACGACTTTCGATATAGTTTTATAAATCGTTAATAATTTTATAAATTATGATCGTTATAATATTTTGTTGGTTATCGTGACACTAGTAACTAAATAATATCGATTTCATATTTTTGTCATATTTCGTCTATTTATAATTTTAACTAAAAATCATATTTTTATATTATAATCGAGATTTGTATACTTGTTTAATAAATTAATTTCCGTTCTACGATTTATACTAATAAATGAGGAAATAGTCGATTTCGTTTTAAATATATTTTTAGTGGAGACCATTTTCACTAATAATTTCTTATTTGTTTACAATTGACTATTTTTATTAAAATTCGTATTATTCATTAATAAAGGCTGTTTGCTAAAAATAAGTTGAAATCTTTCTAAAACTTATTTCATTTATAAAACTTGTTGACTCAATTAATTTTGAGATCGTTTTTCTTAAAACATCTCTTTTCTAAAATTTATAGTTTTAACTCGATTTCCTAAATTATTTATAAAAATACTATATAGTGACTTATTATATTTTATTTATATTTTGAGTAACGAATTTAGAAATATATTAAAGTTACGATAACGACGATAATAATAAAATATTAATTTCGTTGGAAATGTTATTCTATACATTTCACTAATTTTAATATCTTACGTATTTTCTATAAGACTATTTTTAGTAAGTTTCTAAAATTAGTAAGTTTCTATCTATAGAAAGTTTCCCTTTTAATATAACATGGTTATTCCTTTTATCCATATCATTTATATTGATTATAATTACTTTTGACTATCGATAATGGCTGTTTTGGGTTATGGAATAAAGAGAAGTGTGGGTTTAGAGTAATATAGTCTGGGATGTACGTTTTTGCCATCAACTATAAAGTTGGTGTGTCTATGTTGAGACACATTGGTCGTTGAACTGAGCATGGTTTGTGTTCAGGAGTGTGTATATTTTGACCTTAAACTTAGATATCGCATCGTGTAAGTCGCCGTCGGGTTGAACTGGATTACGGTTGGTGTCCAGGAGGGGTGTACATTACTTAAGCCAGGACCTCGCTGCACGCAGTCCTGTTATAGTTGAGTTGCCTAGTTAGAGACTGAATTCTGTTATGAGTTAAGTCTACAGTTCTCGAAGCTAGTTTTTAGTATTATCCTAGTGAAAGTCTAGCCTTGTGCACACCGATCGAATTTCCATAATGCCATTTTTGAATATTTATATTATCGATTGATTTTGACTTGCAGGTTGGCAAGTGCTTTAAGTTATCTTCGAAAGCTTATTTTATTATATCGTTTTTAATGTTTTCTCTTTTTAAGTATTTTGATATAATAATACTATTATTTTTCATATGATATAATATGGCTGGGAGAACGTCCGAGTTACTCCCCACTGACGTGGCTGTTATGTTTATAACATGACAGGTATTTGCTGCTAGGTTTTGGGTGTGAGCTAGCGAGTAGCGTGGATACTACTCTTTCTTCATTATGTAATTTATGGTTTTGTATTAACCCGTTTGAAGAATTTTCTTTTAGCCCTTTTGTAAAAAGAGGCCTTTGTATTGACTTACCATTTCTTTTAATAAGATATAGTTTGTCAGTGTGTTTTAATCCCAACTCTACAGTGTTTCCGCCACTGTATTGCGTTAGATTTTCTAGGGGATTACATTTGCCATTTATTGCCTTAAATGAACATCACATGCTAAATCACTTTGACGTGAATCAAGATGCATTAAAATGACGTAGTTAACCAATAATTCGCATGCTTAGCTAAAAACGCTGTTTGCATATCATTTAGTCGTTTCACTAGCGCGCACACGAACACGAACGATGTCTTAGTAGAGGCCGCCATGTGCGGGCGGGGTTGAGTGTCCTTAGTGGGCTTCCCAACACGTACCCTCACCCCTTACTCAGAACCTTGGTTTCCGGATGCCCGAAACCATTGGCGCACGAGAGTCATTCTATATACGAAAGCCGGTTTAAACGGTATCGATATTGCAATGCAAAGGGACGAGCCCCATAAACTCTGAAATCGAAGTGGGCCGTACTTTGTGTACAGCCCATGACGACATAGAGTGGGCTTGTATGGTTCCGAATAACCACAAAATTCGGTGGCGACTCCAACTTTGACTTAAATTTCGAACCCGAGAACAATCTCACCACGAGATTCATTCGCCTACCCAAACCCGCGCGTGGCCGCGTCGGGGTGGACCTACGTCATGTCCACAATTTGGCGACTCCGCTGGGGATACTTGATGTACCACACGTCATCGAGGTTCCCAGGGTGAGACTCGAAAAGAAATCGTTCGTATACTAGTGTGCGCGCATTAGTTTAATGATTCATGCATAACCCAAATTTTGCCCGGGCCGGTTACTTGTGACCGACGTCCCACTATACCACGGTGCATTCCTACATGGGTGCGCTAAAGACTTCGATGGCGGAACTCGTCTGGGTTTTGCGGCATGTCCTAAGACCAAATCGGCTTAGGGAGTCTGTCCCGATTCACGAGAATGCCATCGTCTTTGGTATAGACCCTATTTTGACCGACCGAGACTTAGTGTAAAGCATACATAAGCGTCGTTGTAATGCTTGCTTGACTACGTGCTACTTGGTTTCCGTGTCATTTTTTTTCAAAAACCGTCATTTCAAAAAAGGCATCTTTCCAAAAATACCAATTTTTGAAAAACCCGAAATACTGTCCGTTTCGGGACCCGTCTTTGAAAAAATATCCAACTTAAAAAAAAAAAAAAAAAAACTCGGAATGCCGCCGAAACTTAGATCAACGATTTGACTCAAAATATCCTTTTTCTCTAGTCGGCATGCTACCCGTTTTAATTCTCGAATTTTCGACACCATTCCGATTTTCTGAATTTTCAAAATTCTAATCTTGGTTTTCGAAATTCCGTCTTCAATTTTCGAACTCTCGGAAATTCGCCCATTTTATATTCAAATTTCAAGCATCCAACTTTCCTAGTGAACCTTCCTTATTATAGGACCTACCGTCTAGCCGTGTGTCGGGTCTTTGCGTAGTATGTCGAAGGTCTATAGCGTCGAAACTCCGCTGATCCTATATCACGAGTTTCCCCCCTTTCCCAAGTCCGCCTTATTCGTCAAGGCACGACCAACCCGCGTAGGGCATACCCCTACAACGGAAGGTCCGTCCATACACTCGAGTCAAAAGTCTGGGGAAAAAGTCTCACGTGGACCTTCCTTCGAACGGGATTAGGCCCACAAAGCCAAAGTCCTAAGGAAGTTATACCACCCATTGAGTCATCCGTCTAGAGGTCTTTCTCGAGTCTTTAGTCTTCTTTCTTAGTGTCGCTCGGGATGTACTTTTCCTTCTTTTTTCCAAGATCTGGGTTCGGTTTCTGATTACGCGGTGTTCTTACAGACAGGCCACCGGCAACCAGACACGCCCGCAGGATGGCTACTTTGAACAGTCTGCAAACCTCTCTGGACGCCATGATCGAGAAGCAAACCGACATCGAAGCCCAACTGACCGAAATGAGGGCTGGTCAAGTGGCCATCGTTGCTTGCCTAGCTACAGTGGAGCAAAGGACTCCTAATGCCGAGGCTACTAGGCCTCTAGCTGAACTAGTCAGCGCAGTACGCCGACTAGAAGAACAAGTCCATTTGGCTGGGAGTAACTACATTCATCGGGAGAATAGCCGAGAGTACAACCCGTTGAGCGACAGACTGCCCGCAAACCTGAACCTCACGGGCTTGCCCATGTTTGAGGGAACTGAAGACCCGTTACTACATGTACGGGCCTTCAAAGAATTCATGTCCATCAAGGGAGTGGATTCGTCCATGTTCAAGAACCTCTTTGCTGCATCTCTTGAGAAGCACCCACGGGCCTGGTACTATAGGCTAGACCCGAAAAAATACCCTACATGGGATGATGTGGCTACCGAGTTTGCTCGGAACTATGCTGACAACACCGAGATCCAAACCACAATGCGATCTCTGGAGGTTATGGCCCAAGAGCCGAAAGAAGGATTTACCAAATACCTTCAACGATGGAGGGCCGAGAGCGTGAAACTGGTCGATAAGCCCAATGAGAAGACTTTGGTGGAGGCTTTTGTCAAGAACCTCCTCCCTTCCTACCGGGTTCACCTCTGGTACGCTGTCATACCCAATTTCACCACCCTTACTGAAATGGGTATGAGGATCGAAGATGATCTGAGACTAGAAGGCCTCACTAAGGCCGCTGGCAAAGGATACCAAAGGGCTTCTTCCTCCACCACTAAGCCCCAAGCTGCAACTCGCAGCATTTTCGACGCGGTTAATCTACTAGATGCCCCGTCCAAGAAGAACAGCCCACCTCGGGTTTTCACTGATATAGGTACCACCTATACCTATGCCTTACAAAGGCTGTTCTCCAAAGGCCTAATCCAACCGATAGGCCCAACTCCTAAAGTTCCGCTCGAGCGACGCTCTAAGAACTACAATGCTCAGGCCTATTGCCAATACCACCGGGGCAATGGGCATGATACCGAAAAGTGTTGGAAGCTGAAGCACCTGATCCAGGACTTGATCGAAAGCGGTAAAATCCCGCTACCCGGAGATAAACCAAGCAACAAAGAGAACCCTTTCAGCTCCCATGCCATCTTTGTCGGGGAGGTGATTGATTGCTCTCACCTTATCTCTCCATTCATCCCGCAAGTGAACGAGATCTGGTTTGACGACGAGGATGATGTCTACCTCGCTAAAGGGGAAACCGTTCCCATCACCCCTGAACAGATTCGCGAAGCCAAATCCCGAGTCCTAGCCAGTAATCACCTGGGTCGTCCCTACCAAGCCCCAAGCTCTAGGGACATCCCCATCCCGGCAACCATCACCGATCCACTCGGGATGGAAGTCGCCCCCGAAGAGCCGACTGCTGAAACGGCTATTGTGAAGCAACTGAAGAAGACCCGAGTTGACCTCACTATATGGCAACTCTTGGTTAGCTCACAAGAACATCGATAAGCACTCACCAAGGCTCTCGATCAAGTCAAGATCGACTCCTTGGCTACCCCTGCTGAAATGGTAGCCACAGTCCTGCCCCACTTGAAGGGCAAAACCAAGGAAGGAGGCCCAATGATCACTTTCTCTTAAGCCGACTTGCCACCGTTCGTGGCCGCTCATAATCTGGCCCTCTACATTACGGTAATCTGCCGAGGGAAATACTTCCCGATGACCCTAGTCGATGACGGGTCCGCTGTAAACGTCCTTCCCTTAAGGACCGCCAAAGCCCTCGGTATCACCGAGGCCGATTATGTCCCGACGGCTCAAACCATCCAAGCCTTTGATGGGAGCCCAAAGACGGTGTCCGGGGTCGTGAAGCTGGCCATTATAACGGGCCCAATAGAAAATGAGCTTGAATTCCAGGTGATCGATGTCACCTCATCCTTCAACTTGCTCCTAGGAAGACCATGGATTCACACGGTCAAAGCCGTGTCATCCACCCTTCAACGTAAGATCAAGATGCCTTTGCTTGACAACGTTATTACTTTGGAGGCAACCCCAATGACCGTGGCTAGCTGTAACGCCACAGGCCGCACGGACCTCTGGGGGTTCGACTTTGTGGGGATGATCGACGAAGAGTACCTTTTTAGGCCCTACTTCACCACGAGCATTGACACAATGCTCCAAAACCTAGGGTATCTTCCGGGGGCTACCTCTCGACCTGATCTTCCAGCTGGGAAGATCATCGAGGTCCTTAAGGACGAAGACTCTCACTTCGGCCTTGGCTATGCCGCCACTCCGGGCAACGTGGTCCGAGCAAGAATCGAAAAGGCCTGCAACATCATGAAGGGTATCCACTTGAGCCCTTACAGCCCACGGTTGGCCAACTACTTTGTCACACCGGTATTCGGGGCTATCCAAGTTGGTTTGTACCAACCCAATGCTGCGCACCTCGGGACCCAATCGGCTCGGGACTGCAACTACATCCCGGATGATGTGTTCGCCCTCATCCAATCTGATGAAGCTGATGATGCTGAGCCCGCGCTGGGGCTGCTCTTCGGGAAGACACCATAGTCCCAACCCCAAAGGAAGACCTGGTCAATCTGATTCTCCGCAGCAACAGGTTTGACCCGACCAAGCTGATCTCGGATGTTGGTTCCGAGACAGGAAATAGGGCTTGGAGGAAGACTGTCAAGTGGACTGACAGTCAAGGAAGGATCTACAAGCTGGTCGCTGGAGAGGGAGACATGCCTGAGTCTGAGTCCGAGTCTGAGTCGGAGTCTGAGTCAGAGTCTGAGGTCGAGTCTAGGGAAGTCAGTGCTAGAGTCACTCATGTAACCCCTCTCCCTTCTATCATTCCTGCTGCTGGCACTTCGGGGTCTGTCCCGAGTGCCTTACCAATTCCGCCACTGACCAATGATCAGATGGCTGCTCTTTTTGAGCTATTTTCCAAATTTTCAATCAATAATAACAACCGTTCTGCTTACGACTTGTCTCTTTTAAATTCTACTTTCAAAAATGTTTTATGCTATGATATTGAGAAATCCGACGAACAGGTGCCCCTACCTCCACATCTGATCGAGCAACTAGAGCAAAGGGAATCCCGGAATCCGGTAATCGAAGAGACCGAGTCCATAAACGTGGGAACAACCTTAGAGCCTCAGATACTTAAGATAGGGTTTTCCTTAGATCCCGAGGAGAAACAACAGTTCATAAACCTCCTCCAAGAATTCAAAGATGTCTTCGCATGGTCCTACAAGGACATGCCGGGGATAGACCGGGAAATAGCCGAGCACCGCATACCTATCAAAGACGGGTGCAAACCGGTTAAACAGAAGCTCCGCCGAATGAGGCCCGAATGGTCTCTCAAGGTAAAAGAAGAAGTCGACAAACAGTTCAAAGCCGGCTTCATACAAGTGTCCGAGTATCCGGACTGGGTTGCAAACATCGTGCTAGTTCCTAAAAAGGACGGTAAGGTGCGGGTATGCGTAGATTTTCGGGATCTTAACAAAGCAAGCCTGAAAGACGATTTTCCGTTGCCACACATCGACATACTGGTAGATAACACGGCCGATCATGCCCTTCTATCATTTATGGACGGGTATGCCGGATATAATCAGATCAAGATGGCGGAAGAAGACATGAGTAAGACTACCTTCACTACACCTTGGGGTACTTACTGCTACACCGTCATGCCATTCGGTCTCATTAATGCCGGGGCCACATACTAAAGGACCGCTACCACCTTACTACACGACATGATGCATAGGGAGGTAGAAGTTTATATAGACGACATGATCGTCAAGTCCAAAGAACGGGACGGTCACATCACCGCCCTAAGGAAGTTCTTCACCCGATTGCGCAAATACAACATGAGGTTAAACCCTCAAAAGTGCAGTTTCGGGGTAACATCAGGCAAATTACTGGGTCATATCGTTAGCCAACGAGGTATCGAGGTCGACCCAGCTAAAATCAAAGCCATCACCGAGATGCAGCCTCCTAAAACCGAAAAAGAAATAAGGGGATTTCTCGGGAAAGTCCAGTATATTAGTCGATTCATTTCCAAACTAACCATGGTGTGTGAACCAATTTTCAAGAAACTGAAAATAGGGGAACGGATACTATGGGATGACAAGTGCCAAGCTGCTTTCGACAAAATCAAGGAAATCCTGTCTGCTCCGCCAGTCTTAATGCCGCCTCAACCCGGTTTGCCGCTGTCGTTATACCTAACAACGACCGAGACAGCCATGGGGGCTATGCTGGCTCAGACGGTCGACTCCAAAGAACGAGACATTTATTATATCAGCAAGAAGTTTTTAGAGTATGAGTGCAAATATACCATGCTCGAAAAGACGTGCTTGGCTCTAGTCTGGGCCACTAAGAAGCTCCGACACTATATGCTCAGTTACGAGGTCCATGTTCTATCCAAGATGGACCCGATCAAATACCTCTTTGAAAAGCCCATTCTCAATGGCCGGATTTCAAGATGGACTCTAATGCTGGCAGAGTTCGACCTGAAATTTGTACCGTTAAAGGCTATTAAAGGGCGAATAGTAGCTGAATTCCTCGCTGACGGCCCGGTAACCAAAGAAGGACACACCGACACCTGGTCCTTCCCAGACGAAGATATTTTCCATACCGATGCTGAAACATGGGATCTATACTTCGACGGAGCATCCAATTTTCGAGGGTTCAGAGTCGGGATACTCCTAATTTCACCAAAGGGAGAACATACTCCCGTCTCCATCAAACTGGACTTTGATGTTACCAATAATGCAGCAGAGTACGAAGCATGCATTTACGGGCTACAAGCCGCCGCCAACCTGGGGATCACAAATCTCCGGGTACATGGCGACTCATCCTTGGTTATTAACCAAGCACTCCAAAAATGGAAGACTCGAAATGCTAATCTCGTGGCCTACCAGGCACGAGTAAGGGATCTCGAGAAACAATTCCAAAAGGTGGAGTATATATACCTGCCTCGAGAAGAAAATCAGTTTGCAGATGCACTCTCAAAATTGGCATCCTTACTGAATATTCCCGACCACGTGACCAGTATGCCAATTTGTGTCGAAAGACGGTCCGAGCCGGCATACATCCATGACATTGAAGACATCGAGATAACTGATCCCAAACCTTGGTACCAGGCTGTATTAACGTACCTGACAAACGGAGAATATCCTCCCGGGACTGAGGGTCGAGCCAAGAAAGCCTTACGGAGGCTAGCCACCCAGTTCATCCGTACTGATGATGGACAATTGTACAAAAAGACGGCACAGGGGGCTCTTCTCCTTTGTGTTGATAAATATAAGGCCGAGAAAGTAATGGCCGAAGTACATGATGGTGAAAACAGCCCACATATGAACGCTCACATGCTGGTCCGAAAAATCATGAGGCTCGGGTATTACTGGAATACCATGGAAGCTGACTGCCAGTTATATGTCAAACGGTGTCACAACTGTCAAATCTTCGGCAATGTACAACATATGCCGTCATCTCTGCTTTATACCATGACGTCGCCTTGGCCGTTCTCGACATGGGGTATCGACATAATCGGGAAGATAAATCCCTCCGGTACTGGCGGACACTGTTTCATCTTAGTAGCTATCGACTACTTCACCAAATGGGTCGAAGCTGAATCATATCGCATCCTCAATGCTAAACATGTCGCCAAATTTATCCAGAACAAGATAATATGTCGGTATGGAATCCCACATGAATTCATCAGTGATCACGGGACTCATTTCCAAGCTGAGACCGCAGCCTTGCTGACTAAATACAAAATTCAAAGGCACATGTCCTCGCCCTACCGTCCCCAAACGAATGGAGCAGTAGAGGCGGCTAGGCTAATAAAACGATTGTCACCATACTCAAAAAGATGGCTGATAATTATCGGGACTGGCCCGATAAAATACCTTTTGCCCTATGGGGGTACCGGACGTCGATTCGCACCGCAACCGGAGCGACACCGTATTACCTAACTTATGGAATAGAGGCAGTCCAACCAGTTGAATTAGAGGTACCGTCCCTCAGAATTCTGTTAGAAAGTCAAGTACCCGAAGCTGACTGGGTTCTAGCACGGTACGATTCGTTGGTTCTACTAGACGAACGACGGTCCCGCGCCCTCAACAACATCCAAATCTACCAGAAACGGATCCGACGGGCCTTCAACAAAAGGGTAAGGCCCAGAAACATTAAAGAAGGGGATCTAGTCCTTAAGTCTGTTCGAGCCTTACTGATGTGATTCGGCATGAACTTTGAACAAGTGAATTGGAGATTGATAGTAAATTGAAATAAACAAAACAAAGCAACGAAATCAGCTTGAAATAGTTGCTGTAAAGTGATGATAAAACGTAACCAAGGATAGTGTGCTAAGTGAGATAGACCTATACCTCAACAAAGCGGGTGCTAATTCAAACACTCGATTGAAATAGCGAGTATAGAGCTTGTAACGCGACTTACTCTAATACTTTGTCTTGTGAACTACAAAGACGAAAAGGAAAGCAAAGCTTAACTCAGATTTTGTTTGATGAAGGTTGAATGTTTTATTCATCAAGTACTTGGCTATTTATAGCCTACAACTCAACCCAAGGATGAGGCTAACCAGCAAAGTCAAGCCTCATAAAGTGGGTGACAAAAACAAAGAAAGGGAAATGAACTAGGCTAGAACCAAATAGCTAGATACAAATGAATAAGTGAGAACACAATCAGCCTACTTTCCATGCTCCAAATCAGATGCAAGGCCCTTGTTTGCTCGAGTAGTCTTGATTAAACGGACTTGAAAATAACAGCTCTTCTCCTCGGAAATTTATTGAAAGCTTTAAAGAAAATCGAGGCAAAAGAAACAATTCCGTCAAAGAATTTAACAGGAACTTTTTTTCAATGCACAGCTGACTTGTTTCGGGCATAACTTCGTCAATATTTGTTCAATAAACCTTCATGAGCAGTCATTGGAAAGATAAGCTCGAAATCTATCTCCTCCATTTTGAATGACTACGACATTTCAAGTATAACTCGAGATATGAACTGATCAAAACAACGCTGCAAAATGAACTCGCATCATACTCTCCTTCTTTGAAAAAGAATTGTCCTCAATTCTTGTAACAAGTATCCCACCTGGATCAAATACAAAATTTGTTAGGATCAATGCATCCTCACTCCAAATAGACATAAGTGTGGGTAACGTTGGTATTATGGCTAGACTACAAGCTCGACTCCTTTTTAAATAGGTGCAGTTTTGAATGCTTGTGAACTCTACTTTGCTTGTGAACAAGGATGGATCAAGTATCTTTTGTTGCTCCTCAAAGTATTCCACAAGCACAATCCCTTTACTCCATGTTTGTTTTGGCTAAGATCAGAATTTGTTTCTTCTTGCACAACCTGTTTGGTTGAAGATGATACTCGTCAAAAACAGGTGGTAACGTTGGATCAAACACCAAACTTTCCTCGTAAATGTTTTCAAACGAGAAAATTGCTGACATTTTTTTTGGTGAACAGTACACACGTGAACAGTAAGAAACAAATGTATCGGAACTTCAACAAAAACCACGAGATAATCAAAACCGATTAACCCTCGAACTACCCGCACGAGTTTAACCTTTGAATTCCAATCGCAATCAGAAATGCAACTAATAACTTGGCTTCGACACCTCTTGGACCGTCTTGATTTTAAGAAAAATCAAGAGTTGTAGCTCTGATACCACTTATGATGTGATTCGGCATGAACTTTGAACAAGTGAATTGGAGATTGATAGTAAATTGAAATGAACAAAACAAAGCAACGAAATCAGCTTGAAATAGTTGCTGTAAAGTGATGATAGAACGTAACCAAGGATAGTGTGCTAAGTGAGATAGACCTATACCTCAACAAAAGCGGGTGCTAATTCAAACACTCGATTGAAATAGCGAGTATAGAGCTTGTAACGCGACTTACTCTAATACTTTGTCTTGTGAACTACAAAGACGAAAAGGAAAGCAAAGCTTAACTCAGATTTTGTTTGATGAAGGTTGAATGTTTTATTCATCAAGCACTTGGCTATTTATAGCCTACAACTCAACCCAAGGATGAGGCTAACCAGCAAAGTCAAGCCTCATAAAGTGGGTGACAAAAACAAAGAAAGGGAAATGAACTAGGCTAGAACTAAATAGCTAGATACAAATGAATAAGTGAGAACACAATCAGCCTACTTTCCATGCTCCAAATCAGATGCAAGGCCCTTGTTTGCTCGAGTAGTCTTGATTAAACAGACTTGAAAATAGCAACTCTTCTCCTCGGGAATTTATTGAAAGCTTTAAAGAAAATCGAGGCAAAAGAAACAATTCCGTCAAAGAATTTAACAGCAGCGTTTTTCAATGCACAGCTGACTTGTTTCGGGCATAACTTCGTCAATATTTGTTCAATGAACCTTCACGAGCAGTCATTGGAAAGATAAGCTCGAAATCTATCTCCTCCATTTTGAATGACTACGACATTTCAAGTATAACTCGAGATATGGACTGATCAAAACAACGCTGCAAAATGAACTCGCATCACTTACTACCGGTTGACCCAAGGGGAAAGTTCAAACCCAATTGGGCTGGGCCATATCTGGTAAAGAAGATCCTATCAGGGGGAGCAGTAATGCTAACGGACCTGGACGGGAATGAGTTCGTCAACCCGACCAACCTGGACCAGCTGAAGCGTTACTACCCTTAGCCATTTCTCAATGTCATTAGCAAATTTTTATCAAAATCATATTTTTACAAAAAGCAAGTCAATGAGATAGAATTACTTATTCTACTGTCACAAAACATCTTGAACCAACAGTCTTGGTGTAATTCGAGATTGCAAATTTACTAAGCTTGAACTACGTTTGGTTTGATTCTGCTAATTGCGGATACGTAGGCAGCCCCTCAAAAGGGCACAACCAGTGCAATCAGGAAAAGACAGGAACAGTTAAATAATAAACTTCTTTTATTAATTATCACAAAAAACCCCCGATAAACTCGGGAAATTACAAAATGCAGGAATTCAAAAAATTTACAAAAACAAAAAAGGGCACACGACACTCCAAAATAATTAATAATAATATTTAAATAATATAAAAACTAAGGACTCAGTATTTAGGGCATCTTGCCCTTCCCCTTGTCCTTGGTCTCCTTAGCCATCCACTGACGACGACGTGGAGGAGAGCGTTCCCGAATCACCACAGGAACCTCCTTAGCCCGGACTCGTTTCTTGGAACTCGAGTCCTCATCCACCTCGATAGGCCCAAGTCGGGCCCTCACGGGCTCAGGAAGCCGGTCACGCGGACCTAGTCGGTCCCGGGCCGCCAGCCTTGGCCCAAGTCGTCGTTCCAAATCAGTTTGGGGGCTTAGCCGCCCCCGCGTGCCGCTAGCACCGGCGTCTTTAGCTCGAGTCTTAGTATGTGACTTAAGACCCGATTCTAATCGGACTAAGGTAGCAGAGGTCTCTCCCTCATCGAAGAATCCTCTATTGTCCTTTGCCGTCTCCCGACGGACCAGTTCGAAGGCCTCATCGACCTTCAGAGCTTTACGAGCTTCCTCAGATTCCTCGAAAGTCCATTTCTCGTAAGCCCGAGAAACCCAAGCGGATTGGCAAGGGTTGGGAATAGTCCATGTAGGACGAGTAAACCATCTCTGCAACCAAGTGTCGCACATAGCGTCTGTCAGTTGGAGCGAGACGCTGATAATGGCTTCAGTCTCAGGAATGCGCTGAGACGAACCGAACTGCCTCAGGATGCGGTCCGGGTAAATATGAACTGTCCAGTCAAGGGACAGGATCACCAAGTAACGGGCTTGGTCCCTCTTGGCCAGCCCCGTCAGCTTAGAAAGGAACCACCAAGCGACAGTCCACCTGATTAAAAGGCCACCATGGAACACCAACTCCTCATCCCAGTAAGCTCGATTTATATGGTGACTTGAGCTTATCCGGCGCCCTCTCGAACTAATTTGGCTGTTGCGGTAGTTGGGAATGCTCGGAGGGGGCTCTATGATCGACAGACGTTCCGACAACCAAACCTGCAAAAAGTATATACAAAATCCGTGAGCAACGGAGTGGTCCGCTACAGCCCACTCGATCGAGTACACCGTCTGACTCGATCGAGTAAGGCCCTCTAAAGGCAAGCAGAATCTCGCAAGGTGTGCAACTCGATCGAGTAAAACATCTGACTCGATCGAGTAAGCCCTCCACAGATGAGCAGAAGCACTTTGAAGATGTCACTCGATCGAGTGACTTACGGACCTCAAGAAATCGCGCGAAACACAAAAAAAAAATGAAAATCGCAAGACATATACCTGCAGAATAAGGGTGCTCCCCGTCAGTTGTCGGGTCGGGTCAAGTCGCCTAGCATCCAGACCCATGATGATTTCTCCAGTGACTAGCCGAGCAGGGCTATGACCAGTCTCCATCTGGTCAACCACTCCGATCAGCCTGATTTGACCCAGACATGAGTCAACATCCATCATCCCCTCAAAAACATAGCGGTGCAGCATGCAGAAGGCAAAAGCCCTGCGCCTATGAGAAGGGGTAGCCCTTACATCTTGACTGTTCATAAACTTGTCAGCCAAGTCGAAGAGGGAAACTGTATTTCCCCGCACCATTCGATCTGTCTCAGCATGAGACAGACCCAGGAAATCCCTCAACCTTCTCCTCGGGTCCGGGTAGAACGGAGGGATGGCAGGACGAGCGACAGGGCTCCAACCCCCAACAGCTGCGATCTCCTCGGGAAGAGGGCATATCTCTCCCCGTGGGAACGCGAAGACGTGATGGGTAGTATCCCAAAACGACAGGCAGGCGTCCAAAGAGTGTGAATCAATTATCAGACGTCGAAGAGGAAACAGACTGACAATCCCCATTTGGGTCAGTTGAACCTTGTCCTCGTCCCGAAAATATTGGGACCAGGCAAAGAGCATCGAAGTAAGATGATCGATACCCATGGCAGGAATTTGAATCTTCTCGAAAGACTAAGAGATTTTGAGGAGAAGTAGGAGTTTTTTATTTGAGATACAGTAAACTGAAGCAGGGAGACCTATATTTATAATAGAAAACCCTAACTGTAACCCTAACTACCTTGCCTCTTCAGCAAACCTGGGCCCCAGCATGCGCAGGCCTGATTTCAGACAAGAACCCAGAATAGGAATTGAGTTGTCCCGAGCTTTCCTAGGAATTTCTAAAAATTCTGTGATAAAAAAAATCTCTTTCAAAAATTTTCGACTGTTCAAAATCGAGTTTTTCCCCAGCACGAGTCGGTATTTTGCCTATGTGTTACATGCAATTTGTTATGTGTCAGCATACAGGTATACCCCAGACTTCAGAAGCAAGTCTCCGCGCAACTACTCCCCAACATGAGTCAATATTTATCCCAGAATGCTACAATCAGAGCTATGATGTATCAGCATACGGGTACTCCTACACCTCCAGAAGCAAGTTTCACTCCCCACGGAGCAATCATCAGCAGGACAGGTATGACCCTCTGCCTATGGCTGGCGAGCCCTTCACGCTAGTCTACTGGACTATAAACGACTCGACCGGAAGGCTGCCAGGTCGTAATCTGCGATTGGCCTGGTAGCTACTCTGACTTTCGCCTTGTCCAAGCCTCAGTCAGAGTGGGGGCTCTGTAGACACCCGCATTTTGCCTGCTAGTGTCTATAGTAGTTCCCGACAAACACCCGATGATGATCGGACGCAAACGTGACTTAGTATACTCGGATATGGGCTCGGAATCAATAATATCCGGCATGGACATTTAGCGGAGTACAAATCTCTCAAAACCAACCTCAAATTCAGGCCCAGTGGGTCGTTCCGAGCAAAATGAGACTAATTTGGGCCAAAACCGACACCAAAAATCAAACCCGTCTTTTAGCGACCGGGTCAAAACCCGGTCAAGGACGAACCCGTCACACAAATCAGCCAAATTCAACTTCTAGAAGCTGGCGCCCAAATCAAAATTCAAATAAAGCAATCAAATCAAACAAGGTCAACTCCTTCCTATTTTAGCTCGATCCTCTTGATCCACTCGATCGAGTGGATTGACCCACTCGGTCGAGTGGAGCGTCATTTTCCGGATCAGGCCCATTTTCTAGGGCACTCGACCGAGTGCACTAGGGCCACTCGATCGAGTGACCCTAGGTCGTGGGGTAAACTCTATAAATACCCCACGACCCCCTCTCATTTGACAAGAGTTTTTTACCTACATTTACCCTACATTTTCAGCCCTAATTCACCTATACTCTCTACACTACAAGTCCTTAGCAACGCTAAGCAAATACACACAAAAACCGAGCCCTTCGTCCCTCGAAAACCGACGAATCGTCCACACACACACACACACACACCATAACTCGCGTACATCCTCGATACTCCGGCGTCCCGTCGCTATTTACGAGTCCATTTCCGAGGTCCCTACTAAGCATGTATGTTGAGGGTGTCCTAAAATCCATTTCGATCCTTACTACTTTGTTTTCCTTTACGTTTTTGTATTGTCTATATTATATCTATACTAGTATCCTAACACTAACTTTAACATAACTCTAACATTTCATTTCTTGTATACTAACTTTAACTTTTTTTTGTTACTAACATTATCATACCGTGTATGTATATACTAGTATTAAAATTCGGTTTTAAATACGTTTGACTATAATTATCGCCTAAAGTCCGTCTAATCCCTTTACGAGCAACGACGGAGGTGGAGCCCTTTCGAGGAGCCCCGCCCCAATGTACTCAAGGGTGTGACGTGATCGCGATTAATAATAGTTGAACGCATTTGATCCCATTTTTATTAGTGCGGAACCCATTGACACGAAAATCGACATCACATAATCCGAAAGGATTAGTTTCGATGTCGTGACGTAGAGGGATGCAATTTCGTCACTAATACAAAATTTCTAATCTAGCAAAGGCATTTTTATAAAACTCCGATAACGGTATTATAATCGCATGCATACGCGATTATAGCACCGGAAGCCAAGTTAAATACAAATCGTGCGATATTTGTATTTGATTTGGCCAACCATCGATTTTGAACAAAGAAATAAAACGAGTTGGCACTCGTACAAGGGCTACTCGACCGAGTACGTAGGCTATTCGATCGAGTAGCACCCATAAATCTGGGCAGAAGCCTTTTCGAGGACACACTCGACCGAGTCAGACCATGACTCGACCTAGTGGGTCCTGTAGCCTAGAAAACTGAGAGCTTAAATGCAACGTTTAAGCCTCGTCTTTTTTACGACTTTTAGTCGACACGTGTAAAGTCAATCACGTGAACCCATTTTTCAAAACCCATACATATCACTTAAAACGACTTTGATCGACGGTCTTGCACTATTAATCTTGTGTCGACGACTCTTTAGTCGTATCCGACACATAATTAATTTAGACTCTATTCCTCGATGTGATAAGTCGGGACAAGGCATCGGGATTCGGGATCGGGCTAGCATCACGCTTAGGTTCCATATCTCCGTCCTTCGCTTAATACACAATATAATGCGTAATTAATCGAAGTTCGTCCATTTGCACAACTTACGGTCTAGTTTATATTTATTATATACGGGTCCGTTTCTAGTTAGCATTTACCGCTTATAATTCAATTATTCTATTTTATTGCTCGTTGTATTGTGAATTCCGGGTTGTATTCCGCCCGTGTAATTTGTAATTTATTTACAAGTTTTCTATTTTCGATGTTTGCCATTTATTGCCTTAAATGAACACCACATGCTAAATCACTTTGACGTGAATCAAGATCCATTAAAATGACGTAGTTAACCAATAATTCGCATGCTTAGCTAAAAACGCTGTTTGCATATCATTTAATCGTTTCACTAGCGCGCGCACACGAACACGAACGATGTCTTAGTAGAGGCCGCCAAGTGCGGGCGGGGTTGGGTGTCCTTAGTGGGCTTCCCAACACGTACCCTCACCCCTTACTCAGAACCTTGGTTTCCGGATGCCCGAAACCATTGGCGCACGAGAGTCATTCTATATACGAAAGCCGGTTTAAACGGTATCGATATTGCAATGCAAAGGGACGAGCCCCATAAACTCTAAAATCGAAGTGGGCCGTACTTTGTGTACAGCCCATAACGACATAGAGTGGGCTCGTATGGTTCCGAATAACCACAAAATTCGGTGGCGACTCCAACTTTGACTTAAATTTCGAACCCGAGAACAATCTCACCACGAGATTCATTCGCCTACCAAAACCCGCGCGTGGCCGCGTCGGGATGGACCTACGTCATGTCCACACCTACTCTTAAGGTTCAGTTCCCCATCTTTGAATCACATCCACGACAGGGTTCACAAATACCATCTTAGGGTTCAGTTTCTTAAGGGATTAGTGACCTAGAATAAGGAAAAGGGTTTAGTGTTGGATTAGGCGGAGTCACGAAGCGGGTACGCCTAATCCAACCCTAAACCCTTTTCTATCCCGTCTTATGCAGTACCCTACTCTTAAGATTCAGTTCCCCATCTTTGAATCACATCCACGACAGGGTTCACCAATACCCTCTTAGGGTTCAGTTTCTTGCGGGATTAGTGACCTTGAATAAGGAAAAGGGTTTAGGGTTGGATTAGGCGGAGCCGCGAAGCGGGTTCGCCTAATCCAACCCTAAACCCTTTTCCGTCCCGTCTTATGCAGTACCCTACTCTTAAGTTCAGTTCCCCATCTTTGAATCACATCCACGACAGGGTTCACCAATACCCTCTTAGGATTCAGTTTCTTGCGGGATTAGTGACCTTGAATAAGGAAAAGGGTTTAGGGTTGGATTAGGCGGAGCCGTGAAGCGGGTTCGCCTTATCTAACCCTAAACCCTTTTCCGTCCTTGAATAAGGAAAATGGTTTAGGGTTGGATTAGGCGGAGCCGCAAAGCGGGTACGCCTAATCCAACCCTAAACCCTTTTCCGTCCTTGAATAAGAAAAAGGGTTTAGGGTTGGATTAGTCGGAGCCGCAAAGCGGGTACGCCAAATCCAACCCTAAACCCTTTTCCGTCCTTGAATAAGGAAAAGGGTTTAGGGTTGGATTAGTCGGAGCCGCGAAGCGGGTACGCCTAATCCAACCTTAAACCCTTTTCCGTCCCGTTTTATGCAGTACCCTACTCTTAAGGTTCAGTTCGCCTTCTTTGAATCACATCCACGATAAGGTTCACCAACAACCTCTTGGGGTTCAGTTCCTGCGGGATTAGCGACCTTGAATATGAAAAAGGGTTTAGGGTTGGATTAGGCGGAGCCGTGAAGCGGGTACGCCTAATCCAACCCAAAACCCTTTTCCTTATTCATGGACGGAAAAGGGTTTAGGCTTGGATTAGGCGAACACGCTTCGCGGCTCCGCCTAATCCAAACCTAAACCCTTTTCCGTCCCATCTTATCCAGTACCCTACTCTTAAGGTTCCGTTCCCCATCTTCGAATCACATCCACGAGAGGGTTCACCAATACCCTCTTAGGGTTCAGTTTCTTGCGGGATTAGTGACCTTGAATAAGGAAAAGGGTTTAGGGTTCGATTAGGCGGAGCCGCGAAGCGGGTACGCCTAATCCAACCCTAAACCCTTTTCCGTCTCGTCTTATGCAGTACCCTACTCTTAAGGTTCAGTTCCCCATCTTTGAATCACATCCACGACAGGGCTCACCAATACCCTCTTAGGGTTCAGTTTCTGGCGGGAATAGTGACCTTGAATACAGAAAAGGGTTTAGGGTTGGATTAGGCGGAGCCGCGAAGCGTGTTCGCCTAATCCAAGCCTAAACCCTTTTCCGTCCATGAATAAGGAAAAGGGTTTTGGGTTGGATTAGGTGAAGCCGCGAAGCGGGTACGCCTAATCAAACTCTTAACCCTTTTCCCTCCCGTCTTATGCAGTACCCTTGATGTGAGTTAATATGAACTTTGAAACAAGAATGTGTTGAATGATTAGTATGCTGAAATGAACGTGAAACAAAGTAACCAAAACAGAATGTAAAGATAGTTTGAGGATGAATAAACCGTAACCAAAGGATGGTATGCTTAGTGAAGTAGACCTATACTCCAACAAAGCGGTTGCTAGATCAAACACTCGATTGAAATAGCGAGTTTAGAGCTTGTAACGCAACTAACTCTAGACTTTGTCTTGTAAACTACAAGGACGTAAAAGAAAGCTTAGCTTTACTCAGTTTTGTGATGACAATATTGGATGCTTTATTCATTCAAATAGATGGCTATATATAGCCTACAACAAGACCCTTAAACCGGCTGGTTAGGGTGACAATAACAAAGCTTACACCTTATGTGAACTAGGAGCTAATAACAATGCTATGTAAACTAGGAGCTAATAACAAAGCCATGTAAACTAGGAGCTAATATCAAAGCTCTAACAAAGAGCAATCAGCCGCGGCACATTGTGTGAACATGGAGCCAAAAACAAAGCTTGAGGATGTGCACACTATGTGAACATAGCCATGGTGTGAACCCAAGTTAATGCCTTCAATTTACCTTGACTTCTTTGCTCTTTTATTCGTCCCCCATACGAGCTAACTTATTGTTTGGAGGAGACACACTACTAGGCTGGTGGAAGGTGCTAATGTGGCTTGACTAGGACCATTAGGAGCTAGTGTTACTTCATTGAACTCTTTAGCCTCTTCATTCGGATCAACCCTACTCTAAAGGTTCAGTTCCCCATCTATGAATCACATCCACGACAGGGTTCACCAATACCCTCTTAGGGTTCAGTTTCTTGCGGGATTAGTGACCTTGAATAAGGAAAAGGGTTTAGGGTTGGATTAGTCGGAGCCACGAAGCGGGTACGCCTAATCCAACCCTAAACCCTTTTCCGTCCTTGAATAAGGAAAAGGGTTTAGGGTTGGATTAGTCGTAGCCGCAAAGCGGGAACGCCTAATCCAACCCTAAACCCTTTTCCGTCCCGTTTTATGCAGTACCCTACTCTTAAGGTTCAGTTCCCCATCTTTGAATCACATCCACGATAAGGTTCACCAATAACCTCTTGGGGTTCAGTTCCTGCGGGATTAGCGACCTTGAATATGAAAAAGGGTTTAGGGTTGGATTAGGCGGAGCCGTGAAGCGGGTACGCCTAATCCAACCCAAAACCCTTTTCCTTATTCATGGACGGAAAAGGGTTTAGGCTTGGATTAGGCGAACACGCTTCGCGGCTCCGCCTAATCCAAACCTAAACCCTTTTTTGTCCCATCTTATGCAGTACCCTACTCTTAAGGTTCAGTTCCCCATCTTTGAATCACATCCACGAGAGGGTTCACCAATACCCTCTTAGGGTTCAGTTTCTTGCGGGATTAGTGACCTTGAATAAGGAAAAGGGTTTAGGGTTCGATTAGGCGGAGCAGCGAAGCGGGTTCGCCTAATCCAACCGTAAACCCTTTTCCGTCCTTGAATAAGGAAAAGGGTTTAGGGTTGGATTAGGCGGAGCCGCGAAACGAGTACGCCTAATCCAATGCTAAACCCTTTTCCGTCTCGTCTTATGCAGTACCCTACTTTTAAGGTTCAGTTCCCCATCTTTGAATCACATCCACGACAGGGTTCACCAATACCCTCTTAGGGTTCAGTTTCTTGCGGGATTAGTGACCTTGAATAAGGAAAAGGGTTTAGGGTTCGATTAGGCGGAGCCGCGAAGCGGGTTCGCCTAATCCAACCGTAAACCCTTTTCCATCCTTGAATAAGGAAAAGGGTTTAGGGTTGGATTAGGCGGAGCCGCGAAACGAGTACGCCTAATCCAATGCTAAACCCTTTTCCGTCCCGTCTTATGCAGTACACCCTACTTTTAAGGTTCAGTTCTCCATCTTTGAATTAATCCACGACAGGGTTCACCATACCCTCTTAGGGTTCAGTTTTTGCATAATTAGTGACCTTGAATAAGTAAAAGGGTTTAGGGTTGGATTAGGCGGAGCCGCAAAGCGGGTACGCCTAATCCAACCCTAAACCCTTTTCCATCCCGTCTTATGCAGTACCCTACTCTTAAGGTTCAGTTCCCCATCTTTGAATCACATCCACGACAGGGTTCACCAATACCCTCTTAGGGTTCAGTTTCTTGCGGGATTAGTGACCTTGAATAAGGAAAAGGGTTTAGGGTTGGATTAGGCGGAGCCGCGAAGCGGGTACGCCTAATCCAACCCTAAACCCTTTTCCGTCTCGTCTTATGCAGTACCCTACTCTTAAGGTTCAGTTTCCCATCTTTGAATCACATCCACGACAGGGTTCACCAATACCATCTTAGGGTTCATTTTCTTGCGGGATTAGTGACCTTGAATAAGGAAAAGGGTTTAGGGTTCGATTAGGCGGAGTCGCGAAGCGGGTACGCCTAATCCAACCCTAAACCCTTTTCCGTCCCGTATTATGCAGTACCCTACTCTTAAGGTTCAGTTCCCCATCTTTGAATCACATCCGCGACAGGGTTCACCAATACCCTCTTAGGGTTCAGTTTCTGGCGGGAATAGTAACCTTGAATACGGAAAAGGGTTTAGGGTTGGATTAAGCGGAGCCGCGAAGCGTGTTCGCCTAATCCAAGCCTAAACCCTTTTTCGTCCATGAATAAGGAAAAGGGTTTTGGGTTGGATTAGGCGAAGCCGCGAAGCGGGTACGCCTAATCAAACTCTAAACCCTTTTCCGTCCCGTCTTATGCAGTACCCTTGATGTGAGTTAATATGAACTTTGAAACAAGAATGTGTTGAATGATTAGTATGCTGAAATGAACGTGAAACAAAGTAACCAAAACAGAATGTAAAGATAGTTTGAGGATGAATAAACCGTAACCAAAGGATAGTATGCTTAGTGAAGTAGACCTATACTCCAACAAAGCGGGAACTAGCTCAAACACTCGATTGAAATAGCGAGTTTAGAGCTTGTAACGCGACTAACTCTAGACTTTGTCTTGTAAACTACAAGGACGTAAAAGAAAGCTTAGCTTTACTCAGTTTTGTGATGACAATATTGGATGCTTTATTCATTCAAATAGATGGCTATATATAGCCTACAACAAGACCCTTAAACCGGCTGGTTAGGGTGACAATAACAAAGCTTACACCTTATGTGAACTAGGAGCTAATAACAAAGCCATGTAAACTAGGAGCTAATAACAAAGCCATGTAAACTAGGAGCTAATATCAAAGCTCTAACAAAGAGCAATCAGCCGCGGCACATTGTGTGAACATGGAGCCAAAAACAAAGCTTGAGGATGTGCACACTATGTGAACATAGCCATGGTGTGAACCCAAGTTAATGCCTTCAATTTACCTTGACTTCTTTGCTCTTTTATTCGTCCCCCATACGAGCTAACTTATTGTTTGGAGGAGACACACTACTAGGCTGGTAGGAGGTGCTAATGTGGCTTGACTAGGACCATTAGGAGCTAGTGTTACTTCATTGAACTCTTTAGCCTCTTCATTCGGATCATCTCCTCCCCCTTGAAAAGGAATTGTCCTCAATTCTGAAATGCCATCATCATCAAGATAAGGAGAAAGATCTCCCACATTGAACGTGGCATGAACTCCATAATCATCCGGTAATTCCACTTTGTAAGCATTGTCGTTCACCTTTGATATGATCTTGTAAGGACCTTCTGCTCGTGGCATCAACTTATTCTTCCTTTTGCTTGGAAACCTCTCTTTTCTTAAGTGAACCCAAACTAAGTCACCTTCTTGAAAAAGTCTTGGTTTCCTGTTTTTGTTGGACCTTCTTTTGTATGCTTCATTTACCTCCTTGATCCTTTCTCGAATTTGCTCGTGGAGTTTTATCATAGCCTTCAGTTTGGACTCCGCATCTTTGTGGACTAACTCTTCCTTAGGTAGAGGAATCAGGTCCAAAGGCATGTAAGGGTTTATTCCATACACGGCCTCAAAAGGAGAGTGAGAGGTAGCATAAGTAGGCGAGCGATTATAGGCAAATTCAGCATGGGCAAGCTTGATATCCCAATCCTTTTGAGTCTTGCTTACAAGTCCTCTTAACAACGTGCCCAAAGTGCGATTGGTAACCTCGGTTTGTCCATCTGTTTGTGGATGATGAGAAGTGCTAAATAAGAGCTTGGTTCCCACCTTCCTCCATAATGTGTTCCAAAAGTAACTAAGGAACTTGGAATCACGATCAGAGACAATGGACTTGGGTACTCCATGGAGACGCACCACCTCTTTGAAGTACAAATCAGCTACATTGCTAGCATCATCTGTTTTGTGACAAGCAATGAAGTGAGCCATTTTTGAAAACCGATCTACCACCACCATGATAGCATCCTTTCCTCTGGCTGTCCTTGGTAAGGCCACAATGAAATCCATGGACACATCTTCCCACGGTCTATTAGAAGTTGGTAAGGGCAGGTAGACTCCGGGTTTGAAAGAACTTTTGGCGAATTGGCAAGTCACACACTTGCTTACCACATTTTGGACACTCCCTTGCATCTTTGGCCAAAAGAAGTGTTCTTTTAAGACCTCCAAGGTTCTTGTGATGCCAAAATGACCCGCTAGTCCTCCTCCATGAGCTTCTCTAACCAGCAATTCTCCAATGGGATGCTTGGGTACACAAAGGCGATTTCCTTTGAAAAGAAATCCTTCCTGCAAAACAAACTCATCAAGAGCTCCCTCCTTGCATTTAGTGAAAGTTTCACCAAAATCCGCATCATTGTTGTAGTAATCCTTTAGAGTTTCAAATCCGAGTAGTCTAACATCCAAAGTAGATAGTAGAGTGTAGCGGCGGGATAGTGCATCAGCTACTACGTTACTTTTACCATCTTTGTACTTTGAAGAGAAATGAAAGGATTGCAAGAATTCCACCCACTTGGCATGCCTTGGACTTAACTTTTGCTGGCAATTGATGTACTTTAGGGACTCATGATCTGAATGGAGAATAAAATGGTTAGTACGAAGATAATGACTCCAATGATCAAGAGCTCTTACTATGGCATAGAACTCCTTGTCGTAGGTGCAATAGTTCAGCCTTGCTCCATTGAGTTTCTCTGAAAAGTAGGCAATGGGGCGCCTATTTTGCACAAGAACAGCACCAATTCCTACTTCACTAGCGTCACATTCCACCTCAAATGGTTGAGAGAAATCAGGAAGGGCTAAGATAGGAGCGGAACATAACTTCTCTTTGATGGATTCAAAGGCTTCTTGGGCAGCTTTGGACCAAACAAACGCGCCTTTCTTCAAGCATTCGGTGATAGGACTTGTGATAGTGCTAAAGTCCTTAATGAATCTCCTGTAAAAGGAAGCCAAACCATGGAATGATCTTACTTCTGTAATGGTGGAAGGGATTGGCCAAGTACGTATGGATTCCACTTTGGTTTGATCAACGGACACTCCTTCTTTGGACACCACGTAGCCAAGGAACACTACACTTTCCACAAAGAAAGCACACTTCTCCTTCTTCCCAAAGAGTTGTTGCTTGCGAAGTGTTGTAAATAGTAGTCTTAAGTGCTCCATATGCTCCTCCAAAGACCTGCTATACACAAGAATATCATCCAAGTAAACCACAACAAAGCGACCTAAGTAGGCCTTAAGTATTTCGTTCATTAGCCTCATGAACGTGCTTGGAGCGTTGGTGAGACCAAATGGCATGACCGTCCACTCATAGAGTCCATGCTTGGTTTTGAAAGCGGTCTTCCATTCATCTCCTTCCCTCATTCTTATTTGATGGTACCCACTTCTTAGATCAATTTTGGAGAAGACCACTGCCCCATGAAGCTCGTCCAACATATCATCCAACCTTGGAATAGGAAATCTATACTTGATGGTGATGTTGTTAACGGCTCTACTATCTACACACATTCTCCAAGTCCCATCTTTCTTAGGTACTAAAAGGACTGGAACAGCACAAGGACTAAGGCTCTCCCGCACATATCCTCGACTCATTAACTCATCAATTTGCCTTTGTAATTCCTTAGTCTCCTCCGAATTACACCTATATGCTGCCTTATTGGGTAAGGCTGCTCCTGGAATGAGGTCGATTTGGTGTTCTATACCTCTAATAGGTGGTAAACCAACGAGTAATTCCTCGGGGAAGACATCCTTAAACTCGTGTAACAACTCCTCAAATGGCTTTCCTCCAAGCCCATTCTCAACTACTACGGGTTCCTCTCTAGCCACCATGACAAAGACACGCTCCCCCCCTTGTAAAGCCGGTTCTACTTCACTCTCACTCGCAAAGATGGTAAGGTTAGGCTTTTTGGTTTTGTTGGAGGTCATAACTCTAACAGCTTGGGGAGTCATAGGTTTTAGAATGATTTTCTTTCCCTTATCCCTCAACTCGTATTCATTTTTTCTCCCATGGTGTACCACATCCCTATCAAACTGCCAAGGACGCCCCAAAAGTATATGACAAGCATCCATAGGGATAACATCACAAAGAACTTCATCGACATAAGACCCCATAGTTATACCTACTCTTACTTGTTTTGTGACCTTTATTTTGTTTCCATCATCTAACCAATGTAATGCATACGGTCTAGGGTGATTAGTAGTGGTTAGACCTAACTTAGTTACCATTTCAGTAGAGGCAACATTCGTACAACTACCTCCATCAATAATCAAACTACACCATTTGGTATTAACTAGACACTTAGTGTGAAAGAGTTGATCTCTTTGTTCGGTGTTGTGTGGGATGGGTTTAGCATGAAGTGTACGTAGTACTAAAACATTACCATACGTTGGGAGCTCATAGTCTTTTCCTTCTTCCTCCTTTTCTCCCAAGTAGACTTCAGGACCAGATGCGCCATGGTACTTAGAAAGTTCGTTCATTTTGCCCACCGGTTCTCTCCTTAGGCTTTCCAAGAAACTAGAGTCTTCAAAGCTCACAACTCATGCCATTCTTTACGTCTAAATGGATGACCAAAGCTCTGATACCACTAATGATGTGAGTTAATATGAACTTTGAAACAAATACGTGAAGAATGATAGTATTCTGAAATGAATGAAAAGAAGCAACAAAACAGATTGTAAAGGTGGTTTGTGAGGATGATAGAACCGTAACCAAGGGATAGTATGCTTAGTGAAGTAGACCTATACTTCAACAAAGCGGGTGCTAAATCAAACACTCGATTGAAGTAGCGAGTTTAGAGCTTGTAACGCGACTAACTCTAGACTTTGTCTTGTAAGCAACAAGGACGTAAAAGAAAGCTTAGCTTTACTCAGTTTTGTGATGTCAATATTGGATGTCTTATTCACTCAAGTAGATGGCTATATATAGCCTACAACAAGACCCTTAAACCGGCTGGTTAGGGTGACAATAACAAAGCTTACACCTTATGTGAACTAGGAGCTAATAACAATGCTATGTAAACTAGGAGCTAATAACAAAGCCATGTAAACTAGGAGCTAATAACAAAGCTCTAACAAAGAGCAATCAGCCGCGGCACATTGTGTGAACATGGAGCCAAAAACAAAGCTTGAGGATGTGCACACTATGTGAACATAGCCATGGTGTGAACCCAAGTTAATGCCTTCAATTTACCTTGACTTCTTTGCTCTTTTATTCGTCCCCCATACGAGCTAACTTATTGTTTGGAGGAGACACACTACTAGGCTGGTAGGAGGTGCTAATGTGGCTTGACTAGGACCATTAAGAGCTAGTGTTACTTCATTGAACTCTTTAGCCTCTTCATTCGGATCAACCCTACTCTAAAGGTTCAGTTCCCCATCTATGAATCACATCCACGACAGGGTTCACCAATACCCTCTTAGGGTTCAGTTTCTTGCGGGATTAGTGACCTTGAATAAGGAAAAGGGTTTAGGGTTGGATTAGACGGAGTCGCGAAGCGGGTACGCCTAATCCAACCCTAAACCCTTTTCCGTGCTGTCTTAGGCAATACCCTACTCTTAAGGTTCAGTTCCCCATCTTTGAATCACATCCACGACAGGGTTCACCAATACCCTCTTAGTGTTCAGTTTCTTGCGGGATTAGTGACCTAGAATAAAGAAAAGGGTTTAGGGTTGGATTAGGCGGAGTCGCAAAGCGGGTACGCCTAATCCAACCGAAAACCCTTTTCCGTCCTTGAATAAGGTAAAGGGTTTAGGGTTCAGTTCCCCATCTTTGAATCACATCCACGACAGGGTTCACCAATACCCTCTTAGGGTTCAGTTTCTTGCGGGATTAGTGACCTTGAATAAGGAAAAGGGTTTAGGGTTGGATTAGACGGAGTCGCGAAGCGGGTACGCCTAATCCAACCCTAAACCCTTTTCCGTCTTGTCTTAGGCAGTACTCTACTCTTAAGGTTCAGTTCCCCATCTTTGAATCACATCCACGACAGGGTTCACCAATACCCTCTTAGTGTTCAGTTTCTTGCGGGATTAGTGACCTAGAATAAGGAAAAGGGTTTAGGGTTGGAATAGACGGAGTCGCGAAGCGGGTACGCCTAATGTAACCCTAAACCCTTTTCCATCCCGTCTTATGCTGTACCCTACTCTGAAGGTTCAGTTCCCCATCTTAGAATCACATCCACGACAAGGTTCACCAATACCCTCTTAGGGTTCAGTTTCTTGTGGGAATAGTGACCTTGAATAAGGAAAAGGGTTTAGGGTTGGATTAGGCGGAGACGCGAAGCGGATTCGCCTAATCCAACCCTAAACCCTTTTCCGTCCCGTCTTATGCAGTACCCTACTCTTAAGGTTCAGTTCCCCATCTTTGAATCACATCCACGACAGGGTTCACCAATACCCTCATAGGGTTCTGTTTCTTGCGGGATTAGTGACCTTGAATAAGGAAAAGGGTTTAGGGTTGGATTAGGCGGAGCCGCGAAGCGGGTTCGCCTAATCCAACCCTAAACTCTTTTCCATCCCGACTTATGCAGTACCCCACTCTTAAGGTTCAGTTCCCCATCTTTGAATAACATCCACGACAAGGTTCACCAATACCATCTTAGGGTTCAGCTTCTTGCGGGATTAGTGACCTTCAATAAGGAAAAGGGTTTAGGGTTCGATTAGGCGGAGTCGCAAAGCGGGTACGCCTAATCCAACCCTAAACCCTTTTTCGTCCCGTATTATGCAGTACCCTACTCTTAAGGTTCAGTTCCCCATCTTTGAATCACATTCACGACAGGGTTCACCAATACCCTCTTAGGGTTCAGTTTCTGGCGGGAATAGTGACCTTGAATAGGGAAAAGGGATTAGGGTTGGATTAGGCGGAGCCGCAAAGCGTGTTCACCTAATCCAAGCCTAAACCCTTTTCCGTCCATGAATAAGGAAAAGGGTTTTGGGTTGGATTAGGCGAAGCCGCGAAGCGGGTACGCCTAATCAAACTCTAAACCCTTTTCCGTCCCGTCTTATGCAGTACCCTACTCTAAGGGTTCAGTTCCCCATCTATGAATCACATCCACGACAGGGTTCACCAATACCCTCTTAGGGTTCAGTTTCTGGTGGGAATAGTGACCTTGAATAAGGAAAAGGGTTTAGGGTTGGATTAGGCGGAGCCGCGAAGCGTGTTCGCCTAATCCAAGCTTAAACCCTTTTCCGTCCATGAATAAGGAAAAGGGTTTTGGGTTGGATTAGGCGAAGCCGCGAAGCGGGTACGCCTAATCAAACTCTAAACCCTTTTCCGTCCCGTCTTCTGCAGTATCCTACTCTAAAGGTTCAGTTCCCCATCTATGAATCACATCCACGACAAGGTTCACCAATACCCTCTTAGGGTTCAGTTTCTTGCGGGATTAGTGACCTTGAATAAGGAAAAGGGTTTAGGGTTGGATTAGACGGAGTCGCGAAGCGGGTACGCCTAATCCAACCTTAAACCCTTTTCCGTCTTGTCTTAGGTAGTACCCTACTCTTAAGGTTCATTTCCCCATCTTTGAATCACATCCACGACAGGGTTCACCAATACCCTCTTAGTGTTCAGTTTCTTAGGAACTAAGAGGACCGGGACAACACAAGGACTAAGGCTTTCTCGTACATAACCTCGACTCATCAACTCATCAATTTGTCTTTGTAACTCCTTAGTCTCTTCGGGATTACACCTATAGGCTGCTTTGTTGGGTAAGGCTGCTCCTGGAATGAGGTCTATTTGGTGTTCTATACCTCTAATAGGTGGCAAACCAACCGGTAATTCCTCGGGGAAGACATCCTTAAACTCGTGTAACAACTCCTCAAATGGCTTTCCTCCAAGACCATTCTCAACTACTACGGGTTCCTCTCTAGCCACCATGACAAAGACACGCTCCCCCCCTTGTAAAGCCTGTTCTACTTCACTCTCACTCGCAAAGATGGTAAGGTTAGGCTTCTTAGTTTTGTTGGCGGTCATAGCTCTAACAGCTTGGGGAGTCATAGGTTTTAGAATGATTTTCTTTCCCTTATCCCTTAACTCGTATTCATTTTTTCTCCCATGGTGTACTACATCCCTATCAAACTGCCAAGGACGGCCTAATAGTATGTGACAAGCATCCATAGGAATAACATCACACAAAACTTCATCGACATAAGACCCCATGGTTAAACCTACTCTTACTTGTTTTGTGACCTTTATTTTGTTTCCATCATCTAACCAATGTAATGCATACGGTCTAGGGTGATTAGTAGTGGTTAGGCCTAACTTAGTTACCATTTCAGTAGAGGCAACATTCGTACAACTACCTCCATCAATGATCAAACTACACCATTTGGTGTTAACTAGACACTTAGTGTGAAAGAGTTGATCTCTTTGTTCGGTGTTGTGTGGGATGGGTTTAGCGTGAAGTGTACGTAGTACTAAAACATTACCATACGTTGGGAGCTCATAGTCCTTTCCTTCTTCCTCCTTTTCTCCCAAGTAGACTTCAGGATTAGTTGCGCCATTGGACTTAGAAAGCTCGTTCATTTTGTCCACCGGTTCTCTCCTTAGGTTTTCCAAGAAACTAGAGTCTTCAAAGCTCACAACTCCTGCCATGCTTTACGTCTAATGGATGACCAAAGCTCTGATACCACTAATGATTTGAGTTAATATGAACTTTGAAACAAATACGTGAAGAATGATAGTATTCTGAAATGAATGAAAAGAAGCAACAAAACAGATTGTAAAGGTGGTTTGTGAGGATGATAGAACCGTAACCAAGGGATAGTATGCTTAGTAAAGTAGACCTATACTTCAACAAAGCGGGTGCTAAATCAAACACTCGATTGAAGTAGCGAGTTTAGAGCTTGTAACGCGACTAACTCTAGACTTTGTCTTGTAAGCAACAAGGACGTAAAAGAAAGCTTAGCTTTACTCAGTTTTGTGATGTCAATATTGGATGTCTTATTCATTCAAGTAGATGGCTATATATAGCCTACAAAATGACCCTTAAACCTGCTGGTCAAGGGTGACAAAAACAAAGCTACATGATGACAAAAACAAAGCTACATGGTGACAAAAACAAAGCTTAAACCTATGTGAACTAGGAGATAAAAACAAAGCTTAACAAGGAGCATGTGGACGCGGCACCTATGTGAACTGGGAGCCAAAAACAAAGCTTGAGGACGTGCACACTATGTGAACATAGCCATGGTGTGAACCCAAGTTAATGCCTTCATAAGACCTTGACTTATTTGCTCCTTTATTCGTCCATACACGAGCTAGCTCACCATTTGAAGTAGGCACACTACTAAGCTAGTAGGGGGTGCTAATGTGGCTTGACTTGGTCCATTAGGAGCTAGTGTTACTTCATTGAATTCTTTGGCATCTCCTTCATTCGGATCACCAAACCTAAACCCTTTTCCGTCCCATCTTATGCAGTACCCTACTCTTAAGGTTCAGTTCCCCATCTTTGAATCACATCCACGACAGGGTTCACCAATACCCTCTTAGGGTTCAGTTTCTTGCGGGATTAGTGACCTTGAATAAGGAAAAGGGTTTAGGATTCGATTAGGCGGAGCCGCGAAGCGGGTTCGCCTAATCCAACCGTAAACCCTTTTCCGTCCTTGAATAAAGAAAAGGGTTTAGGGTTGGATTAGGCGGAGCCGCGAAACGAGTACGCCTAATCCAATGCTAAACCCTTTTTCGTCCCGTCTTATGCAGTACCCTACTTTTAAGGTTCAGTTCCCCATCTTTGAATTAATCCACGACAGGGTTCACTATACCCTCTTAGGGTTCAGTTTCTTGCATAATTAGTGACCTTGAATAAGTAAAAGGGTTTAGGGTTGGATTAGGCGGAGCCGCGAAGCGGGTACGCCTAATCCAACCCTAAACCCTTTTCCATCCCGTCTTATGCAGTACCCTACTCTTAAGGTTAAGTTCCCCATCTTTGAATCACATCCACGACAGGGTTCACCAATACCCTCTTAGGGTTCAGTTTCTTGCGGGATTAGTGACCTTGAATAAGGAAAAGGGTTTAGGGTTGGATTAGACGGAGTCGCGAAGCGGGTACGCCTAATCCAACCCTAAACCCTTTTCCGTCTTGTCTTAGGCAGTACCCTACTCTTAAGGTTCAGTTCCCCATCTTTGAATCACATCCACGACAGGGTTCACCAATACCCTCTTAGTGTTCAGTTTCTTGCGGGATTAGTGACCTAGAATAAGGAAAAGGGTTTAGGGTTGGATTAGGCGGAGTCGCGAAGCGGGTACGCCTAATCCAACCCTAAACCCTTTTCCATCCCGTCTTATGCAGTACCCTACTCTGAAGGTTCAGTTCCCCATCTTTGAATCACATCCACGACAGGGTTCACCAATACCCTCTTAGGGTTCAGTTTCTTGCGGGAATAGTGACCTTGAATAAGGAAAAGGGTTTAGGGTTGGATTAGGCGGAGCCGCGAAGCGTGTTCGCCTAATCCAAGCCTAAACACTTTTCTGTCCATGAATAAGGAAAAGGGTTTAGGGTTGGATTAGGCGAAGCCGCGAAGCGGGTACGCCTAATCCAACCCTAAACCCTTTTCCGTCCCGTCTTATGCAGTATCCTACTCTAAAGGTTCGGTTCCCCATCTATGAATCACATCCACGACAGGGTTTGATGTGAGTTAATATGAACTTTGAAACAAGAACGTGAAGAGGGATTAGTATTCTGAAATAAACGTAAACAAAGTACCCAAAACAGATTGTAAGGATGAATAAACCGTAACCAAAGGATAGTATGCTAAGTGAAGTAGACCTATACTCCAACAAAGCGGGTGCTAAATCAAACACGCGATTGAAGTAGCGAGTTTAGAGCTTGTAACGCGACTAACTCTAGACTTTGTCTTGTAAGCAACAAGGACGTAAAAGAAAGCTTAGCTTTACTCAGTTTTGTGATGTCAATATTGTGTGTCTTATTCATTCAAGTAGATGGCTATATATAGCCTACAAAATGACCCTTAAACCGGCTGGTTAGGGTGACAAAAACAAAGCTATAGGGTGACAAAAACAAAGCTTAAACCTATTGTGAACTAGGAGCTAAAAACAAAGCTTAAACCTATTGTGAACTAGGAGCTAAAAACAAGGCTTAACAAAGAGCATTCAGCCGCGGCACACTATGTGAACATGGAGCTAAAAACAAAGCTAACTATGAGAACACAATCAGCCCATAATCATCCTCATAACTTCAGTACACTCCCCATGCTTGAATGAGTGTGAACCCAAGTTAATGCCTTGACTATTTTCTCCTTTAATCAGCCCACACACGAGCTAGCTCACCAATTGTAGTAGGCTCACTACTAAGCTGGTAGGAGGTGCTAGTGTGGCTGAACTAAGACCATTAGGAGATAAGGTGACTTCATTGAACTCCTTAGTAGCTTCTTAATTCGGATCAGGGTTCACCAATACCCTCATAGGGTTCTGTTTCTTGCGAGATTAGTGACCTTGAATAAGGAAAAGGGTTTAGGGTTGGATTAGGCGGAGCCGCGAAGCGGGTTTGCCTAATCCAACCCTAAACCCTTTTCCGTCCCGACTTATGCAGTACCCTACTCTTAAGGTTCAGTTCCCCATCTTTGAATAACATCCACGACAGGGTTCACCAATACCATCTTAGGGTTCAGTTTCTTGCGGGATTAGTGACCTTCAATAAGGAAAAGGGTTTAGGGTTCGATTAGGCGGAGTCGCGAAGCGGGTACGCCTAATCAAACCCTAAACCCTTTTTCGTCCCGTATTATGCAATACCCTACTCTTAAGGTTCAGTTCCCCATCTTTGAATCACATCCACGACAGGGTTCACCAATACCCTCTTAGGGTTCAGTTTCTGGCGGGAATAGTGAGCTTGAATAGGGAAAAGGGATTAGGGTTGGATTAGGCGGAGCCGCAAAGCGTGTTCGCCTAATCCAAGCCTAAACCCTTTTCCGTCCATGAATAAGGAAAAGGGTTTTGGGTTGAATTAGGTGAAGCCGCGAAGCGGGTACGCCTAATCAAACTCTAAACCCTTTTCCGTCCCGTCTTATGCAGTACCCTACTCTAAAGGTTCAGTTCCCCATCTATGAATCACATCCACGACAGGGTTCACCAATACCCTCTTAGGGTTCAGTTTCTGGCGGGAATAGTGACCTTGAATAAGGAAAAGGGTTTAGGGTTGGATTAGGCGGAGCCGCGAAGCGTGTTCGCCTAATCCAAGCCTAAACCCTTTTCCGTCCATGAATAAGGAAAAGGGTTTTGGGTTGGATTAGGCGAAGCCGCGAAGCGGGTACGCCTAATCAAACTCTAATCCTTTTTCCGTCCCGTCTTATGCAGTATCCTACTCTAAAGGTTCAGTTCCCCATCTATGAATCACATCCACGACAGGGTTCACCAATACCCTCTTAGGGTTCAGTTTCTTGCGGGATTAGTGACCTTGAATAAGGAAAAGGGTTTAGGGTTGGATTAGACGGAGTCGCGAAACGGGTACGCCTAATCCAACCCTAAACCCTTTTCCGTCTTGTCTTAGGCAGTACCCTACTCTTAAGGTTCAGTTCCCCATCTTTGAATCACATCCACGACAGGGTTCACCAATACCCTCTTCGTGTTCAGTTTCTTGCGGGATTAGTGACCTAGAATAAGGAAAAGGGTTTAGGGTTGGATTAGGCGGAGTCGCGAAGCGGGTTCGCCTAATCCAACCCTAAACCCTTTTCCATCCCGTCTTATGCAGTACCCTACTCTGAAGGTTCAGTTCCCCATCTTTGAATCACATCCACGACAGGGTTCACCAATACCCTCTTAGGGTTCAGTTTCTTGCGGGAATAGTGACCTTGAATAAGGAAAGGGGTTTAGGGTTGGATTAGGCGGAGCCGCGAAGCGGGTACGCCTAGTCCAACCCTAAACCCGTTTCCGTCCCGTCTTATGCAGTACCCTACTCTTAAGGTTAAGGTTCAAAGATGGGGAACTGAACCTTTAGAGTAGGGTACCGCATAAGACTGAAACTAGTCTATCTAAGGTACGTTGTTTCAAATGTCAAGGGTTTGGTCACTACAAAAACGCTTGTCCTAACAAAAGAGTTGTGACCTTAAGGGAAGTGATCACAGTTAGGGATGAGTTATGGGAAGAGGAACAACGTATAGGGGCTGTTTTCAATGTCAATGAGGGAGAGGAAGAAGAAGAAGAAGATATTGAGGCTTACGAACCCCCGGTTATGACACACTCTTAGTACTACGTACCCTACATGCTAACCCCATTCAACATGACACTGAACAAAGAGACCAACTATTCCATACTAAGTGCCAAGTTAAAGACAAATGGTGTAGTTTAATCATTGATGGAGGTAGTTGTACCAACGTTGCCTCAACTGAAATGGTAGACAAACTAGGTCTAGCTACTACTAATCACCCTAACCCTTATGCATTACATTGGTTAAACAACGGGAACAAAGTAAGGGTCACTAAACAAGTGAGGGTTGGCTTAACCATGGGTTCCTACGTTGATGAGGTTTTGTGTGATGTGATTCCTATGGATGCTTGTCACATACTATTAGGCCGTCCTTGGCAGTTTGATAGGGACGTAGTTCACCATGGGAGGAGGAATGAGTATGAATTGAGTGATAAGGGAAAGAAAATTGTACTCAAACCCGTGACACCTCAAAACGTATGTAACATGTTAGCAAATCGAGTCGGAAAACCCAACCTCTCAATGTTTGTTAGTAAAAATGTGGAAGTGCATGCTATAGAAGAGGGGGAGTTTGATACCGCCAAAACCACTAAAGAGGAACCAATTAAGAGTAAGAGTGGTAGTGAAGGAAAGCAATTTGAAGAGTGGCTAAAGAAACTAGGTGTTGGCATTCCTATTAAGATACCAGCTTGTTTGGCACCTAAGGGAGATCATGGACTCTTACAGGATGAAGATGGGAAGAACAGAGTCATGGCTAATGTTTTATCTTGTCACTACACTCACTCAGCCACTTTAGATGCAAGCACGCTTGGACTTAAGACCTTGAAGGATTATTGCTCCACGGAGGCTGATATACTCACCAAGTGCAAGGCTATTACTCTTAACACTTTTGATGAGTTTGTTTTGCAGGACGATATTCTTCCTAAAGAGAACCATCTTTGTGTCCCAAAACCTCCTATTTCAGAGTGTATAACTAGAGGAGTTCAGGGAGGAGGACCAACTGGAGGTTGTGACATAACCAGGACCTTGGAGACATTAAAAGAGCACTTCCTTTTGTTAAAGACACAAGGGAGTAATCTAAGCATCATGAGCAAATACTTAACGAGTCCTTTCCCAAAGAGTCCCCTCAAACCAAGAGAGTACTTGCCATTCTCCATAGTGACTCACCTAAGTATTTGTTACACAACGGATGAAGCTATCAAGAGAAAGACCAGATTGATGTCCCAAGCAAAAGTTCCATACAAGGGAAATAACCAAGGGTGCAAGATAAAGTTGCCGGATAGTTATGAAGTTCATATCACGTCCAAAGTGGGAGAGTTTGCTCTTTATCTTGAGGAAGATGGCTTTTCAGAATTGAGGACAATTCCTTTTCAAGGGGGAGGAGATGATCCGAATCAAGGAGCTACCAAAGAGTTCAAAAAAGTCACCTTAGCTCCTCATGGTCTTAGTTCAGCCATACTAGCACCCCTTACCAGCTTAGTAGTGTGCCTACTACAATTGGTGAGCTAGCTCGTGTAAGAGCTGAATAAAGGAGCCAATAATCAAGGTAATATGAAGACATTAACTTGGGTTCACACTCATTCAAGCATGGGAAGTGTACTGAAGTTATGAAGGTGTTTGAGGCTGATTGTGTTCACATGGTGTACACGTCTAAAGGCTCCCTTGCTAGCTTTGTTTTTGCCTCCATGTTCACATAGCTGCCGCGCCTCATTACTCCTTGTTCAAGCTTTGTTATTAGCTCCTGGTTTACATTACTTTGTTATTAGCTCCTAGCTTTGTTATTAGCTCCATGTTCACATAATTGTAACTTTGTTTTTGTCACCTTAACCAGCCGGTTTAAGGGTCCTTTTATAGGCTATATATAGCCATCTAGTTGAATGAATAAGGTATCCAATTTTCATATAAAAAACCTGAGTAAAGCTAAGCTTTCTTTTACGTCCTTGTTGTTTACAAGACAAAGTCTAGAGTTAGTCGTGTTACAAGCTCTAAACCCGCTACTTCAATCGCGTGTTTGATTTAGCACCCGCTTTGTTGAAGTATAGGTCTACTTCACCTAGCATACTATCCTTGGTTACGGTTTATTCATCCTTAAAACTATCCTTTCATTCTGTTTTGGTTACTTGTTTACATTCCATTTCAGAATACTAATATCCTTCACGTTTGTTGTTTCAAAGTTCATATCAACTCACATCACTAATCCAACCCTAAACCCTTTTTCCTTATTCAAGGTCACTAATCATGCAAGAAACTGAACCCTAAGAGGGTATTGGTGAACCCTGTCGTGGATCAATTCAAAGATGGGGAACATAACATTAAGAGTAGGGTACTGCATAAGACGGGACGGAAAAGGTTTAGCATTGGATTAGGCGTACTCGTTTCGCGGCTCCGCCTAATCCAACCCTAAACCCTTTTCCTTATTCAAGGACGGAAAGGGGTTTACGGTTGGATTAGGCGAACCCGCTTCGCGGCTCCGCCTAATCCAACCCTAAACCCTTTTTCTTATTCAAGGTCACTAATCATGCAAGAAACTGAACCCTAAGAAGGTATTCGTGAACCCAGTCGTGGATTAATTCAAAGATGGGGAACATAACATTAAGAGTAGGGTACTGCATAAGACGGGACGGAAAAGGTTTAGCATTGGATTAGACGTACCCGCTTCGCGACTTCGCCTAATCCAACCCTAAACCCTTTTCCTTATTCAAGGACGGAAAGGGGTTTACGGTTGGATTAGGCGAACCCGCTTCGCGGCTCCGCCTAATCCAACCTTAAACCCTTTTCCTTATTCAAGGTCACTAATCCCGCAAGAAACTGAACACTAAGAGGGTATTGGTGAACCCTGTCGTGGATGTGATTCAAAGATGGGGAACTGAACCTTAAGAGTCGGGGTGGATTAGGCAATGCCGCGAAGCGGGTTCGCCTAATCCAACCCTAAACTCTTTTCCGTCCCGTCTTATGCGGTACCCTACTCTAAAGGTTCAGTTCCCCATCTATGAATCACATCCACGACAGGGTTCACCAATACCCTCTTAGGGTTCAGTTTCTTGCGGGAATAATGACCTTGAATAAGGATAAGGGTTTAGGGTTGGATTAGGCGGAGTCGCGACGCGGGTACGCCTAATCCAACCCTAAACCCTTTTCCGTCCCGTCTTATGCAGTACCCTACTCTTAAGGTTCAGTTCCCCATCTTTGAATCACATCCACGACAGGGTTCACCAATACCCTCTTAGGGTTCAGTTTCATGCGGGATTAGTGACCTAGAATAAGGAAAAGGGTTTAGGGTTGGATTAGGCGAAGTCGCGAAGCGGGTACGTCTAATCCAACCCTAAACCCTTTTCCGTCCCGTCTTATGCAGTACTCTTAAAGTTCAATTCCCCATCTTTGAATCACATCCACGACAGGGTTCACCAATACCCTCTTAGGGCTCAGTTTCTTGCGGGATTAGTGACCTTGAATAAGGAAAAGGGTTTAGGGTTGGATTAGGCGGAGTCGCGAAGCGGGTACGCCTAATCCAACCCTAAACCCGTTTCCGTCCCGTCTTATGCAGTACCCTACTCTGAAGGTTCAGTTCCCCATCTTTGAATCACATCCACGACAGGGTTCACCAATACCCTCTTAGGGTTCAGTTTCTTGCGGGAATAGTGACCTTGAATAAGGAAAAGGGTTTAGGGTTGGATTAGGCGGAGCCGCGAAGCGGGTACGCCTAGTCCAACCCTAAACCCGTTTCCGTCCCGACTTATGCAGTACCCTACTCTTAAGGTTCAATTCCCCATCTTTGAATCACATCCACGACAGGGTTCACCAATACTCTCTTAGTGTTCAGTTTCTTGCGGGATTAGTGACCTTGAATAAGGAAAAGGGTTTAGGGGTGGATTAGGCAATGCCGCGAAGCGGGTTCGCCTAATCCAACCCTAAACTCTTTTCCGTCCCGTCTTATGCGGTACCCTACTCTAAAGGTTCAGTTCCCCATCTATGAATCACATCCACGACAGGGTTCACCAATACCCTCTTAGGGTTCAGTTTCTTGCGGGATTAGTGACCTTGAATAAGGAAAAGGGTTTAGGGTTGGATTAGGCGGAGTCGCGAAGCGGGTACGTCTAATCCAACCCTAAACCCTTTTCCGTTCCGTCTTATGCAGTACTCTTAAGGTTCAATTCCCCATCTTTGAATCACATCCACGACAGGGTTCACCAATACCCTCTTAGGGCTCAGTTTCTTGCGGGAATAGTGACCTTGAATAAGGAAAAGGGTTTAGGGTTGGATTAGGCGGAGCCGCGAAGCGGGTACGCCAAATCCAACCCTAAACCCTTTTCCGTCCCGTCTTATACATTACCATACTCTTAAGGTTCAGTTCCCCATCTTTGAATCACATCCACGACAGGGTTCACCAATACCCTCTTAGGGCTCAGTTTCTTGCGGGAATAGTGACCTTGAATAAGGAAAAGGGTTTAGGGTTGGATTAGGCGGAGCCGCAAAGCGGGTACGCCAAATCCAACCCTAAACCCTTTTCCGTCCCGTCTTATACATTACCATACTCTTAAGGTTCAGTTCCCCATCTTTGAATCACATCCACGACAGGGTTCACCAATACCCTCTTAGTGTTCAGTTTCTTGCGGGATTAGTGACCTTGAATAAGGAAAAGGGCATAGGGGTGGATTAGGCGGAGCCGCGAAGCGGGTTCGCCTAATCCAACCCTAAACTCTTTTCCGTCCCGTCTTATGCGGTACCCTACTCTAAAGATTCAGTTCCCCATCTATGAATCACATCCACGACAGGGTTCAACAATACCCTCTTTGGGTTCAGTTTCTTGCGGGATTAGTGACCTTGAATAAGGAAAAGGGTTTAGGGTTGGATTAGACGGAGTCGCGAAGCGGGTACGCCTAATCCAACCCTAAACCGTTTTCCATCCTGTCTTAGGCAGTACCCTACTCTTAAGGTTCAGTTCCCCATCTTTGAATCACATCCACGACAGGGTTCACCAATACCCTCTTAGTGTTCAGTTTCTTGCGGGATTAGTGACCTAGAATAAGGAAAAGGGTTTAGGATTGGATTAGGCGGAGTTGCAAAGTGGATACGCCTAATCCAACCCTTAACCCTCTTCCATCCCGTCTTAGGCAGTACCCTACTCTGAAGGTTCAGTTCCCCATCTTTGAATCACATCCACGACAGGGTTCACCAATACCCTCTTAGGGTTCAGTTTCTTGCGGGAATAGTGACCTTGAATAAGGAAAAGGATTTAGGGTTGGATTAGGCGGAGCCGCGAAGCGGGTTCGCCTAATCCAACCCTAAACCCTTTTCCGTCCCGTCTTATGCAGTACCCTACTCTTAAGGTTCAGTTCCCCATCTTTGAATCATATCCACGACAGGGTTCACCAATACCCTCTTAGGGTTAAGTTTCTTGCGGGATTAGTGACCTAGAATAAGGAAAAAGGTTTAGGGTTGGATTAGGCGGAGTCGCGAAGCGGGTACGCCTAATCCAACCCTAAACCCTTTTCCATCCCGTCTTATGCAGTAACCTACTCTGAAGGTTCAGTACCCCATCTTTGAATCACATCCACGACAGGGTTCACCAATACCCTCTTAGGGTTCAGTTTCTTGCGGGAATAGTGACCTTGAATAAGGAATAGGGTTTAGGGGTGGATTAGGCAGAGCCGCGAAGCGGGTTCGCCTAATCCAACCCTAAACTCTTTTCCGTTCCGTCTTATGCGGTACCCAACTCTAATCTATGAATCACATCCACGACAGGGTTCACCAATACCCTCTTAGGGTTCAGTTTCTTGCGGGAATAGTGACCTTGAATAAGGAAAAGGGTTTAGGGTTGGATTAGACGGAGCCGCGAAGCGGGTACGCCTAATCCAACCCTAAACCCTTTTCCGTCCCGTCTTATGCAGTACCCTACTCTTAAGGTTCAATTCCCCATCTTTGAATCACATCCACGACAGGGTTCACCAATACCCTCTTTGTGTTCAGTTTCTTGCGGGTTAGTGACCTTGAATAAGGAAAAGGGTTTAGGGGTGGATTAGGCAGAGCCGCGAAGCGGGTTCGCCTAATCCAACCCTAAACTCTTTTCCGTCCCGTCTTATACGGTACCCAACTCTAATCTATGAATCACATCCACGACAGGGTTCACCAATACCCTCTTAGGGTTCAGTTTCTTGCGGGAATAGTGACCTTGAATAAGGAAAAGGGTTTAGGGTTGGATTAGGCGGAGTCGCGAAGCGGGTACGCCTAATCCAACCCTAAACCCTTTTCCGTCCCGTCTTATGCAGTACCCTACTCTGAAGGTTCAGTTCCCCATCTTTGAATCACATCCACGACAGGGTTCACCAATACCCTCTTAGGGTTCAGTTTCTTGCGGGAATAGTGACCTTAAATAAGGAAAAGGGTTTAGGGTTGGATTAGGCGGAGCCGCGAAGCGGGTACGCCTAATCCAACCCTAAACCCTTTTCCGTCCCGTCTTATGCATTACCCTACTCTTAAGGTTCAGTTCCCCATCTTTGAATCACATCCACGACAGGGTTCACCAATACCCTCTTAGTGTTCAGTTTCTTGCGGGATTAGAGACCTTGAATAAGGAAAAGGGTTTAGGGGTGGATTAGGCGGAGCCGCTAAGCGGGTTCGCCTAATCCAACCCTAAACTCTTTTTCGTCCCGTCTTATGCGGTACCCTACTCTAAAGGTTCAGTTCCCCATCTATGAATCACATCCACGACAGGGTTCACCAATACCCTCTTAGTGTTCAGTTTCTTGCGGGAATAGTGACCTTGAATAAGGAAAAGGGTTTAGGGTTGGATTAGGCGGAGTCGCGAAGCGGGTCCGCCTAATCCAACCCTAAACCCTTTTCCGTCCCGTCTTATGCAGTACCCTACTCTTAAGGTTCAGTTCCCCATCTTTGAATCATATCCACGACAGGGTTCAGTTTCTTGCGGGATTAGTGACCTAGAATAAGGAAAAGGGTTTAGGGTTGGATTAGGCGGAGTCGCGAAGCGGGTACGCCTAATCCAACACTAAACCCTTTTCCGTCCCATCTTATGCAGTACTCTTAAGGTTCAATTCCCCATCTTTGAATCACATCCACGACAGGGTTCACCAATACCCTCTTAGGGTTCAGTTTCTTGCGGGATTAGTGACCTTGAATAAGGAAAAGGGTTGAGGGTTGGATTAGGCAGAGTCGCGACGCGGGTACGCCTAATCCAACCCTAAACCCTTTTCCATCCCGTCTTATGCAGTACCCTACTCTTAAGGTTCAGTTCCACATCTTTGAATGACATCCACGACAGGGTTCACCAATACCCTCTTAGGGTTCAGTTTCTTGCGGGATTAGTGACCTAGACTAAGGAAAAGGGTTTAGGGTTGGATTAGGCGGAGTCGCGAAGCGGGTACGCCTAATCCAACCCTAAATCCTTTTCCGTCCCGTCTTATGCAGTACCCTACTCTGAAGGTTCAGTTCTCCATCTTTGAATCACATCCACGACAGGGTTCACCAATACCCTCTTAGTGTTCAGTTTCTTGCGGGAATAGTGACCTTGAATAAGGAAAACGGTTTAAGGTTGGATTAGGCGGAGCCGCGAAGCGGGTACGCCTAATCCAACCCTAAACCCTTTTCAGTCCCGTCTTATGCAGTACCCTACTCTTAAGGTTCAATTCCCCATCTTTGAATCACATCCACGACAGGGTTCACCAATACCCTCTTAGTGTTTAGTTTCTTGCGGGATTAGTGACCTCGAATAAGGAAAAGGGTTTAGGGGTGGATTAGGCGGAGCCGCGAAGCGGGTTCGCCTAATCCAACCCTAAACTCTTTTCCGTCCCGTCTTATGCGGTACCCTACTCTAAAGGTTCAGTTCCCCATCTATGAATATCATCCACGACAGGGTTCACCAATACCCTCTTAGGGTTCAGTTTCTTGCGGGAATAGTGACCTTGAATAAGGAAAAGTGTTTAGGGTTAGATTAGACGGAGTCGCGATGCGGGTCCGCCTAATCCAACCCTAAACCCTTTTTCGTCCCGTCTTATGCAGTACCCTACTCTTAAGGTTCAGTTCCCCATCTTTGAATCATATCCACGACAGGGTTCAGTTTCTTGCGGGATTAGTGACCTAGAATAAGGAAAAGGGTTTAGGGTTGGATTAGGCGGAGTCGCGAAGCGGGTACGCCTAATCCATCCCTAAACCCTTTTCCGTCCCGTCTTATGCAGTACTCTTAAGGTTCAATTCCCCATCTTTGAATCACATCCACGACAGGGTTCACCAATACCCTCTGAGGGTTCAGTTTCTTGCGGGATTAGTGACCTAGACTAAGGAAAAGGGTTTAGGGTTGGATTAGGCGGAGTCGCGAAGCGGGTTCGCCTAATCCAACCCTAAACCCTTTTCCGTCCCGTCTTATGCAGTACCCTACTCTGAAGGTTCAGTTCCCCATCTTTGAATCACATCCACGACAGGGTTCACCAATACCCTCTTAGTGTTCAGTTTCTTGCGGGAATAGTGACCTTGAATTAGGAAAACGGTTTAAGGTTGGATTAGGCGGAGCCGCGAAGCGGGTACGCCTAATCCAACCCTAAACCCTTTCCAGTCCCGTCTTATGCAGTACCCTACTCTTAAGGTTCAATTCCCCATCTTTGAATCACATCCACGACAGGGTTCACCAATACCCTCTTAGTGTTTAGTTTCTTGCGGGATTAGTGACCTTGAATAAGGAAAAGGTTTTAGGGGTGGATTAGGCGGAGCCGCGAAGCGGGTTCGCCTAATCCAACCCTAAACTCTTTTCCGTCCCGTCTTATGCGGTACCCTACTCTAAAGGTTCAGTTCCCCATCTATGAATATCATCCACGACAGGGTTCACCAATACCCTCTTAGGGTTCAGTTTCTTGCGGGAATAGTGACCTTGAATAAGGAAAAGGGTTTAGGGTTGGATTAGGCGGAGTCGCGAAGCGGGTTCGCCTAATCAAACCCTAAACCCTTTTCCGTCCCGTCTTATGCAGTACTCTTAAGGTTCAATTCACCATCTTTGAATCACATCCACGGCAGGGTTCACCAATACCCTCTGAGGGTTCAGTTTCTTGCGGGATTAGTGACCTAGAATAAGGAAAAGGGTTTAGGGTTGGATTAGGCGGAGTCGCGAAGCGGGTACGCCTAATCCAACCCTAAACCCTTTTCCGTCCCGTCTTATGCAGTACCCTACCTTGAAGGTTCAGTTCCCCATCTTTGAATCACATCCACGACAGGGTTCACCAATACCCTCTTAGTGTTCAGTTTCTTGCGGGAATAGTGACCTTGAATAAGGAAAAGGGTTTAGGGTTGGATTAGGCGGAGCCGCGAAGCGGGTACGCCTAATCCAACCCTAAACCCTTTTCCGTCCCGTCTTATGCAGTACCCTACTCTTAAGGTTCAATTCCCCATCTTTGAATCACATCCACGACAGGGTTCACCAATACCCTCTTAGTGTTCAGTTTCTTGCGGGATTAGTGACCTTGAATAAGGAAAAGGGTTTAGGGGTGGATTAGGCGGAGCCGCGAAGCGGGTTCGCCTAATCCAACCCTAAACTCTTTTCCGTCCCGTCTTATGCGGTACCCTACTCTAAAGGTTCAGTTCCCCATCTATGAATATCATCCACGACAGGGTTCACCAATACCCTCTTAGGGTTCAGTTTCTTGCGGGAATAGTGACCTTGAATAAGGAAAAAGGTTTAGGGTTGGATTAGGCGGAGTCGCGAAGCGGGTACGCCTAATCCAACTCTAAACCCTTTTCCGTCCCGTCTTATGCAGTACTCTTAAGGTTCAATTCCCCATCTTTGAATCACATCCACGACAGGGTTCACCAATACCCTCTGAGGGTTCAGTTTCTTGCGGGATTAGTGACCTAGAATAAGGAAAAGGGTTTAGGGTTGGATTAGGCGGAGTCGCGAAGCGGGTACGCCTAATCCAACCCTAAACCCTTTTCCGTCCCGTCTTATGCAGTACCCAACTCTGAAGGTTCAGTTCCCCATCTTTGAATCACATCCACGACAGGGTTCACCAATACCCTCTTAGTGTTCAGTTTCTTGCGGGAATAGTGACCTTGAATAAGGAAAAGGGTTTAGGGTTGGATTAGGCGGAGCCGCGAAGCGGGTACGCCTAATCCAACCCTAAACCCTTTTCCGTCCCGTCTTATGCATTACCCTACTCTTAAGGTTCAGTTCCCCATCTTTGAATCACATCCACGACAGGGTTCACCAATACCCTCTTAGTGTTCAGTTTCTTGCGGGATTAGTGACCTTGATTAAGGAAAAGTGTTTAGGGGTGGATTAGGCGGAGCCGCGAAGCGGGTTCGCCTAATCCAACCCTAAACTCTTTTCCGTCGCGTCTTATGCGGTACCCTACTCTAAAGGTTCAGTTCCCCATCTATGAATATCATCCACGACAGGGTTCACCAATACCCTCTTAGGGTTCAGTTTCTTGCGGGAATAGTGACCTTGAATAAGGAAAAGGGTTTAGGGTTGGATTAGGCGGAGTCGCGACGCGGGTACGCCTAATCCAACCCTAAACCCTTTTCCGTCCCGTCTTATGCAGTACCCTACTCTTAAGGTTCAGTTCCCAATCTTTGAATCACATCCACGACAGGGTTCACCAATACCCTCTTAGGGTTCAGTTTCTTGCAGGATTAGTGACCTAGAATAAGGAAAAGGGTTTAGGGTTGGATTAGGCGGAGTCGCGAAGCGGGTACGTCTAATCCAACCCTAAACCCTTTTCCGTCCCGTCTTATGCAGTACTCTTAAGGTTCAATTCCCCACCTTTGAATCACATCCACGACAAGGTTCACCAATACCCTCTTAGGGCTCAGTTTCTTGCGGGATAAGTGACCTTGAATAAGGAAAAGGGTTTAGGGTTGGATTAGGTGGAGTCGCGAAGCGGGTACGCCTAATCCAACCCTAAACCCGTTTCCGTCCCGTCTTATGCAGTACCCTACTCTGAAGGTTCAGTTCTCCATCTTTGAATCACATCCACGACAGGGTTCACCAATACCCTCTTAGGGTTCAGTTTCTTGCGGGAATAGTGACCTTGAATAAGGAAAAGGGTTCAGGGTTGGATTAGGCGGAGCCGCGAAGCGGGTACGCCTAGTCCAACCCTAAACCCGTTTCCGTCCCGTCTTATGCAGTACCCTACTCTTAAGGTTCAATTCCCCATCTTTGAATCACATCCACGACAGGGTTCACCAATACCCTCTTAGTGTTCAGTTTCTTGCGGGATTAGTGACCTTGAATAAGGAAAAGGGTTTAGGGGTGGATTAGGCAATGCCGCGAAGCGGGTTCGCCTAATCCAACCCTAAACTCTTTTCCGTCCCGTCTTATGCGGTACCTTACTCTAAAGGTTCAGTTCCCCATCTATGAGTCACATCCACGACAGGGTTCACCAATACCCTCTTAGGGTTCAGTTTCTTGCGGGAATAATGACCCTGAATAAGGAAAAGGGTTTAGGGATGGATTAGGCGGAGTCGCGACGCGGGTACGCCTAATTCAACCCTAAACCCTTTTCCGTCCTGTCTTATGCAGTACCCTACTCTTAAGGTTCAGTTCCCCATCTTTGAATCACATCCACGGCATGGTTCACCAATACCCTCTTAGGGTTCAGTTTCTTGCGGGATTAGTGACCTAGAATAAGGAAAAGGGTTTAGGGTTGGATTAGGCGGAGTCGCGAAGCGGGTACGTCTAATCCAACCCTAAACCCTTTTCCGTCCCGTCTTATGCAGCACTCTTAAGGTTAAATTCCCCATCTTTGAATCACATCCACGATAGGGTTCACCAATACCCTCTTAGGGCTCAGTTTCTTGCGGGAATAGTGACCTTGAATAAGGAAAAGGGTTTAGGGTTGGATTAGGCGGAGCCGCGAAGCGGTTACGCCAAATCCAACCCTAAACCCCTTTTCCGTCCCGTCTTATGCATTACCATACTCTTAAGGTTCAGTTCCCCATCTTTGAATCACATCCACGACAGGGTTCACCAATACCCTCTTAGTGTTCAGTTTCTTGCGGGATTAGTGACCTTGAATAAGGAAAAGGGTTTAGGGGTGGATTAGGCGGAGCCGCGAAGCGGGTTCGCCTAATCCAACCCTAAACTCTTTTTCGTCCCGTCTTATGCGGTACCCTACTCTAAAGATTCAGTTCCCCATCTATGAATCACATCCACGACAGGGTTCACCAATACCTCTTAGTGTTCAGTTTCTTGCGGGATTAGTGACCTTGAATAAGGAAAAGGGTTTAGGGGTGGATTAGGCGGAGCCGCGAAGCGGGTTCGCCTAATCCATCCCTAAACTCTTTTCCGTCCCGTCTTATGCGGTACCCTACTCTAAAGATTCAGTTCCCCATCTATGAATATCATCCACGACAGGGTTCACCAATACCCTCTTAGGGTTCAGTTTCTTGCGGGAATAGTGACCTTGAATAAGGAAAAGGGTTTAGGGTTGGATTAGGCGGAGTCGCGACGCGGGTACGCCTAATCCAACCCTAAACCCTTTTCCGTCCCGTCTTATGCAGTACCCTACTCTTAAGGTTCAGTTCCCAATCTTTGAATCACATCCACGACAGGGTTCACCAATACCCTCTTAGGGTTCAGTTTCTTGCAGGATTAGTGACCTAGAATAAGGAAAAGGGTTTAGGGTTGGATTAGGCGGAGTCGCGAAGCGGGTACGTCTAATCCAACCCTAAACCCTTTTCCGTCCCGTCTTATGCAGTACTCTTAAGGTTCAATTCCCCACCTTTGAATCACATCCACGACAAGGTTCACCAATACCCTCTTAGGGCTCAGTTTCTTGCGGGATAAGTGACCTTGAATAAGGAAAAGGGTTTAGGGTTGGATTAGGTGGAGTCGCGAAGCGGGTACGCCTAATCCAACCCTAAACCCGTTTCCGTCCCGTCTTATGCAGTACCCTACTCTGAAGGTTCAGTTCTCCATCTTTGAATCACATCCACGACAGGGTTCACCAATACCCTCTTAGGGTTCAGTTTCTTGCGGGAATAGTGACCTTGAATAAGGAAAAGGGTTCAGGGTTGGATTAGGCGGAGCCGCGAAGCGGGTACGCCTAGTCCAACCCTAAACCCGTTTCCGTCCCGTCTTATGCAGTACCCTACTCTTAAGGTTCAATTCCCCATCTTTGAATCACATCCACGACAGGGTTCACCAATACCCTCTTAGTGTTCAGTTTTTTGCGGGATTAGTGACCTTGAATAAGGAAAAGGGTTTAGGGGTGGATTAGGCAATGCCGCGAAGCGGGTTCGCCTAATCCAACCCTAAACTCTTTTCCGTCCCGTCTTATGCGGTACCTTACTCTAAAGGTTCAGTTCCCCATCTATGAGTCACATCCACGACAGGGTTCACCAATACCCTCTTAGGGTTCAGTTTCTTGCGGGAATAATGACCCTGAATAAGGAAAAGGGTTTAGGGATGGATTAGGCGGAGTCGCGACGCGGGTACGCCTAATTCAACCCTAAACCCTTTTCCGTCCTGTCTTATGCAGTACCCTACTCTTAAGGTTCAGTTCCCCATCTTTGAATCACATCCACGGCATGGTTCACCAATACCCTCTTAGGGTTCAGTTTCTTGCGGGATTAGTGACCTAGAATAAGGAAAAGGGTTTAGGGTTGGATTAGGCGGAGTCGCGAAGCGGGTACGTCTAATCCAACCCTAAACCCTTTTCCGTCCCGTCTTATGCAGCACTCTTAAGGTTAAATTCCCCATCTTTGAATCACATCCACGATAGGGTTCACCAATACCCTCTTAGGGCTCAGTTTCTTGCGGGAATAGTGACCTTGAATAAGGAAAAGGGTTTAGGGTTGGATTAGGCGGAGCCGCGAAGCGGTTACGCCAAATCCAACCCTAAACCCCTTTTCCGTCCCGTCTTATGCATTACCATACTCTTAAGGTTCAGTTCCCCATCTTTGAATCACATCCACGACAGGGTTCACCAATACCCTCTTAGTGTTCAGTTTCTTGCGGGATTAGTGACCTTGAATAAGGAAAAGGGTTTAGGGGTGGATTAGGCGGAGCCGCGAAGCGGGTTCGCCTAATCCAACCCTAAACTCTTTTTCGTCCCGTCTTATGCGGTACCCTACTCTAAAGATTCAGTTCCCCATCTATGAATCACATCCACGACAGGGTTCACCAATACCTCTTAGTGTTCAGTTTCTTGCGGGATTAGTGACCTTGAATAAGGAAAAGGGTTTAGGGGTGGATTAGGCGGAGCCGCGAAGCGGGTTCGCCTAATCCATCCCTAAACTCTTTTCCGTCCCGTCTTATGCGGTACCCTACTCTAAAGATTCAGTTCCCCATCTATGAATATCATCCACGACAGGGTTCACCAATACCCTCTTAGGGTTCAGTTTCTTGCGGGAATAGTGACCTTGAATAAGGAAAAGGGTTTAGGGTTGGATTAGGCGGAGTCGCGAAGCGGGTACGCCTAATCCAACCCTAAACCCTTTTCCGTCCCGTCCTATGCAGTACCCTACTCTGAAGGTTCAGTTCCCAATCTTTGAATCACATCCACGACAGGGTTCACCAATACCCCCTTAGGGTTCAGTTTCTTGCGGGAATAGTGACCTTGAATAAGGAAAAGGGTTTAGGGTTGGATTAGGCAGAGTCGCGAAGCGGGTACGCCTAATCCAACCCTAAACCCTTTTCTGTCCCGTCTTATGCAGTACCCTACTCTTAAGGTTCAATTCCCCATCTTTGAATCACATCCACGACAGGGTTCACCAATACCCTCTTAGGGTTCAGTTTCTTGCAGGATTAGTGACCTAGAATAAGGAAAAGGGTTTAGGGTTGGATTAGGCGGAGTCGCGAAGCGGGTACGTCTAATCCAACCCTAAACCCTTTTCCGTCCCGTCTTATGCAGTACTCTTAAGGTTCAATTCCCCACCTTTGAATCACATCCACGACAAGGTTCACCAATACCCTCTTAGGGCTCAGTTTCTTGCGGGATAAGTGACCTTGAATAAGGAAAAGGGTTTAGGGTTGGATTAGGTGGAGTCGCGAAGCGGGTACGCCTAATCCAACCCTAAACCCGTTTCCGTCCCGTCTTATGCAGTACCCTACTCTGAAGGTTCAGTTCTCCATCTTTGAATCACATCCACGACAGGGTTCACCAATACCCTCTTAGGGTTCAGTTTCTTGCGGGAATAGTGACCTTGAATAAGGAAAAGGGTTCAGGGTTGGATTAGGCGGAGCCGCGAAGCGGGTACGCCTAGTCCAACCCTAAACCCGTTTCCGTCCCGTCTTATGCAGTACCCTACTCTTAAGGTTCAATTCCCCATCTTTGAATCACATCCACGACAGGGTTCACCAATACCCTCTTAGTGTTCAGTTTCTTGCGGGATTAGTGACCTTGAATAAGGAAAAGGGTTTAGGGGTGGATTAGGCAATGCCGCGAAGCGGGTTCGCCTAATCCAACCCTAAACTCTTTTCCGTCCCGTCTTATGCGGTACCTTACTCTAAAGGTTCAGTTCCCCATCTATGAGTCACATCCACGACAGGGTTCACCAATACCCTCTTAGGGTTCAGTTTCTTGCGGGAATAATGACCCTGAATAAGGAAAAGGGTTTAGGGATGGATTAGGCGGAGTCGCGACGCGGGTACGCCTAATTCAACCCTAAACCCTTTTCCGTCCTGTCTTATGCAGTACCCTACTCTTAAGGTTCAGTTCCCCATCTTTGAATCACATCCACGGCATGGTTCACCAATACCCTCTTAGGGTTCAGTTTCTTGCGGGATTAGTGACCTAGAATAAGGAAAAGGGTTTAGGGTTGGATTAGGCGGAGTCGCGAAGCGGGTACGTCTAATCCAACCCTAAACCCTTTTCCGTCTCGTCTTATGCAGCACTCTTAAGGTTAAATTCCCCATCTTTGAATCACATCCACGATAGGGTTCACCAATACCCTCTTAGGGCTCAGTTTCTTGCGGGAATAGTGACCTTGAATAAGGAAAAGGGTTTAGGGTTGGATTAGGCGGAGCCGCGAAGCGGTTACGCCAAATCCAACCCTAAACCCCTTTTCCGTCCCGTCTTATGCATTACCATACTCTTAAGGTTCAGTTCCCCATCTTTGAATCACATCCACGACAGGGTTCACCAATACCCTCTTAGTGTTCAGTTTCTTGCGGGATTAGTGACCTTGAATAAGGAAAAGGGTTTAGGGGTGGATTAGGCGGAGCCGCGAAGCGGGTTCGCCTAATCCAACCCTAAACTCTTTTTCGTCCCGTCTTATGCGGTACCCTACTCTAAAGATTCAGTTCCCCATCTATGAATCACATCCACGACAGGGTTCACCAATACCTCTTAGTGTTCAGTTTCTTGCGGGATTAGTGACCTTGAATAAGGAAAAGGGTTTAGGGGTGGATTAGGCGGAGCCGCGAAGCGGGTTCGCCTAATCCATCCCTAAACTCTTTTCCGTCCCGTCTTATGCGGTACCCTACTCTAAAGATTCAGTTCCCCATCTATGAATATCATCCACGACAGGGTTCACCAATACCCTCTTAGGGTTCAGTTTCTTGCGGGAATAGTGACCTTGAATAAGGAAAAGGGTTTAGGGTTGGATTAGGCGGAGTCGCGAAGCGGGTACGCCTAATCCAACCCTAAACCCTTTTCCGTCCCGTCCTATGCAGTACCCTACTCTGAAGGTTCAGTTCCCAATCTTTGAATCACATCCACGACAGGGTTCACCAATACCCCCTTAGGGTTCAGTTTCTTGCGGGAATAGTGACCTTGAATAAGGAAAAGGGTTTAGGGTTGGATTAGGCAGAGTCGCGAAGCGGGTACGCCTAATCCAACCCTAAACCCTTTTCTGTCCCGTCTTATGCAGTACCCTACTCTTAAGGTTCAATTCCCCATCTTTGAATCACATCCACGACAGGGTTCACCAATACCCTCATAGTGTTCAGTTTCTTGCGGGATTAGTGACCTTGAATAAGGAAAAGGGTTTAGGGGTGGATTAGGCGGAGCCGCGAAGCGGGTTCGCCTAATCCAACCCTAAACTCTTTTCCGTCCCGTCTTATGCGGTACCCTACTCTAAAGGTTCAGTTCCCCATCTATGAATATCATCCACGACAGGGTTCACCAATACCCTCTTAGGGTTCAGTTTCTTGCGAGAATAGTGACCTTGAATAAGGAAAAGGGTTTAGGGTTGGATTAGGCGGAGTCGCGAAGCGGGTACGCCTAATCCAACACTAAACCCTTTTCCATCTCGTCTTATGCAGTACCCTACTCTTAAGGTTCAGTTCCCCATCTTTGAATCACATCCACGACAGGGTTCACCAATACCCTCATAGTGTTCAGTTTCTTGCGGGATTAGTGACCTTGAATAAGGAAAAGGGTTTAGGGGTGGATTAGGCGGAGCCGCGAAGCGGGTTCGCCTAATCCAACCCTAAACTCTTTTCCGTCCCGTCTTATGCGGTACCCTACTCTAAAGGTTCAGTTCCCCATCTATGAATATCATCCACGACAGGGTTCACCAATACCCTCTTAGGGTTCAGTTTCTTGCGAGAATAGTGACCTTGAATAAGGAAAAGGGTTTAGGGTTGGATTAGGCGGAGCCGCGAAGCGGGTACGCCTAGTCCAACCCTAAACCCGTTTCCGTCCCGTCTTATGCAGTACCCTACTCTTAAGGTTCAGTTCCCCATCTTTGAATCACATCCACGACAGGGTTCACCAATACCCTCTTAGTGTTCAGTTTCTTGCGGGAATAGTGACCTTGAATAAGGAAAAGGGTTTAGGGTTGGATTAGGCGGAGCCGCGAAGCGGGTACGCCTAATCCAACCCTAAACCCTTTTCCGTCCCGTCTTATGCAGTACCCTACTCTTAAGGTTCAATTCCCCATCTTTGAATCACATCCACGACAGGGTTCACCAATACCCTCTTAGTGTTCAGTTTCTTGCGGGATTAGTGACCTTGAATAAGGAAAAGGGTATAGGGGTGGATTAGGCGGAGCCGCGAAGCGGGTTCGCCTAATCCAACCCTAAACTCTTTTCCGTCCCGTCTTATGCGGTACCCTACTCTAAAGGTTCAGTTCCCCATCTATGAATATCATCCACGACAGGGTTCACCAATACCCTCTTAGGGTTCAGTTTCTTGCGGGAATAGTGACCTAGAATAAGGAAAAGGGTTTAGGGTTGGATTAGGCGGAGTCGCGACGCGGGTACGCCTAATCCAACCCTAAACCCTTTTCCGTCCCGTCTTATGCAGTACCCTACTCTTAAGGTTCAGTTCCCCATCTTTGAATCATATCCACGACAGGGTTCACCAATACCCTCTTAGGGTTCAGTTTCTTGCAGGATTAGTGACCTAGAATAAGGAAAAGGGTTTAGGGTTGGATTTGGCGGAGTCGCGAAGCGGGTACGTCTAATCCAACCCTAAACCCTTTTCCGTCCCGTCTTATGCAGTACTCTTAAGGTTCAATTCCCCAACTTTGAATCACATCCACGACAGGGTTCAATAATACCCTCTTAGGGCTCAGTTTCTTGCGGGATAAGTGACCTTGAATAAGGAAAAGGGTTTAGGGTTGGATTAGGCGGAGTCGCGAAGCGGGTACGCCTAATCCAACCCTAAACCCGTTTCCGTCCCGTCTTATGCAGTACCCTACTCTGAAGGTTCAGTTCCCCATCTTTGAATCACATCCACGACAGGGTTCACCAATACCCTCTTAGGGTTCAGTTTCTTGCGGGAATAGTGACCTTGAATAAGGAAAAGGGTTTAGGGTTGGATTAGGCGGAGCCGCGAAGCGGGTACGCCTAGTCCAACCCTAAACTCGTTTCCGTCCAGTCTTATGCAGTACCCTACTCTTAAGGTTCAATTCCCCATCTTTGAATCACATCCACGACAGGGTTCACCAATACCCTCTTAGTGTTCAGTTTCTTGCGGGATTAGTGACCTTGAATAAGGAAAAGGGTTTAGGGGTGGATTAGGCAATGCCGCGAAGCGGGTTCGCCTAATCCAACCCTAAACTCTTTTCCGTCTCGTCTTATGCGGTACCCTACTCTAAAGGTTCAGTTCCCCATCTATGAATATCATCCACGACAGGGTTCACCAATACCCTCTTAGGGTTCAGTTTCTTGCGGGAATAGTGACCTTGAATAAGGAAAAGGGTTTAGGGTTGGATTAGGCGGAGCCGCGAAGCGGGTACGCCTAGTCCAACCCTAAACCCGTTTCCGTCCCGTCTTATGCAGTACCCTACTCTTAAGGTTCAGTTCCCCATCTTTGAATCACATCCACGACAGGGTTCACGAATACCCTCTTAGTGTTCAGTTTCTTGCGGGAATAGGGACCTTGAATAAGGAAAAGGGTATAGGGTTGGATTAGGCGGAGCCGCGAAGCGGGTACGCCTAATCCAACCCTAAACCCTTCTCCGTCCCGTCTTATGCAGTACCCTACTCTTAAGGTTCAATTCCCCATCTTTGAATCACATCCACGACAGGGTTCACCAATACCCTCTTAGTGTTCAGTTTCTTGCGGGATTAGTGACCTTGAATAAGGAAAAGGGTATAGGGTTGGATTAGGCGGAGCCGCGAAGCGGGTTCGCCTAATCCAACCCTAAACCCTTTTCCGTCCCGTCTTATGCAGTACTCTACTCTTAAGGTTCAGTTCCCCATCTTTGAATCATATCCACGACAGGGTTCACAAATACCCTCTTAGGGTTAAATTTCTTGCGGGATTAGTGACCTAGAATAAGGAAAAGGGTTTAGGGTTGGATTAGGCAGAGTCGGGAAGAGGGTACGCCTAATCCAACCCTAAACCCTTTTCCATCCCGTCTTATGCAGTAACCTACTCTGAAGGTTCAGTTCCCCATCTTTGAATCACATCAACGACAGGGTTCACCAATACTCACTTAGGGTTCAGTTTCTTGCGGGAATAGTGACCTTGAATAAGGAAAAGGGTTTAGGGGTGGATTAGGCGGAGCCGCGAAGCGGGTTCGCCAAATCCAACCCTAAACCCTTTTCCGTCCCGTCTTATGCAGTACCCTACTCTTAAGGTTCAATTCCCCATCTTTGAATCACATCCACGACAGGGTTCACCAATACCCTCTTAGTGTTCAGTTTCTTGCGGGATTAGTGACCTTGAATAAGGAAAAGGGTTTAGGGGTGGATTAGGCGGAGCCGCGAAGCGGGTTCGCCTAATCCAACCCTAAACTCTTTTCCGTCCCGTCTTATGCGGTACCCTACTCTAAAGGTTCAGTTCCCCATCTATGAATATCATCCACGACAGGGTTCACCAATACCCTCTTAGGGTTCAGTTTCTTGCGGGAATAGTGACCTTGAATAAGGAAAAGGGTTTAGGGTTGGATTAGGCGGAGCCGCGAAGCGGGTTCGCCTAATCCAACCCTAAACCCTTTTCCGTCCCGTCTTATGCAGTACTCTACTCTTAAGGTTCAGTTCCCCATCTTTGAATCATATCCACGACAGGGTTCACAAATACCCTCTTAGGGTTAAGTTTCTTGCGGGATTAGTGACCTAGAATAAGGAAAAGGGTTTAGGGTTGGATTAGGCGGAGTCGCGAAGCGGGTACGCCTAATCCAACCCTAAACCCTTTTCCATCCCGTCTTATGCAGTAACCTACTCTGAAGGTTCAGTTCCCCATCTTTGAATCACATCAACGACAGGGTTCACCAATACTCACTTAGGGTTCAGTTTCATGCGGAAATAGTGACCTTGAATAAGGAAAAGGGTCTAGGGGTGGATTAGGCGGAGCCGCGAAGCGGGTTCGCCAAATCCAACCCTAAACCCTTTTCCGTCCCGTCTTATGCAGTACCCTACTCTTAAGGTTCAATTCCCCATCTTTGAATCACATCCACGACAGGGTTCACCAATACCCTCTTAGTGTTCAGTTTCTTGCGGGATTAGTGACCTTGAATAAGGAAAAGGGTTTAGGGGTGGATTAGGCGGAGCCGCGAAGCGGGTTCGCCTAATCCAACCCTAAACTGTTTTCCGTCCCGTCTTATGCGGTACCCTACTCTAAAGGTTCAGTTTCCCATCTATGAATATCATCCACGACAGGGTTCACCAATACCCTCTTAGGGTTCAGTTTCTTGCGGGAATAGTGACCTAGAATAAGGAAAAGGGTTTAGGGTTGGATTAGGCGGAGTCGCGACGCGGGTACGCCTAATCCAACCCTAAACCCTTTTCCGTCCCGTCTTATGCAGTACCCTACTCTAAAGGTTCAGTTCCCCATCTTTGAATCACATCCACGACAGGGTTCACCAATACCCTCTTAGGGCTCAGTTTCTTGCGAGATAAGTGACCTTGAATAAGGAAAAGGGTTTAGGGTTGGATTAGGAGGAGCCGCGAAGCGGGTACGCCTAGTCCAACCCTAAACCCATTTCCGTCCCGTCTTATGCAGTACCCTACTCTTAAGGTTCAGTTCCCCATCTTTGAATCACATCCACGACAGGGTTCACCAATACCCTCTTAGTGTTCACTTTCTTGCGGGATTAGTGACCTTGAATAAGGAAAAGGGTTTAGGGTTGGATTAGGCGGAGCCGCGAAGCGGGTTCGCCTAATCCAACCCTAAACTCTTTTCCGTCCCGTCTTATGCGGTACCCTACTCTAAAGATTCAGTTCCCCATCTATGAAACACATCCACGACAGGGTTCACCAATACCCTCTTAGTGTTCAGTTTCTTGCGGGATTAGTGACCTTGAATAAGGAAAAGGGTTTAGGGGTGGATTAGGCGGAGCCGCGAAGCGGGTTCGCCTAATCCAACCCTAAACTGTTTTCCGTCCCGTCTTATGCGGTACCCTACTCTAAAGGTTCAGTTTCCCATCTATGAATATCATCCACGACAGGGTTCACCAATACCCTCTTAGTGTTCAGTTTCTTGCGGGATTAGTGACCTTGAATAAGGAAAAGGTTTTAGGGGTGGATTAGGCTGAGCCGCGAAGCGGGTTCGCCTAATCCAACCCTAAACTGTTTTCCGTCCCGTCTTATGCGGTACCCTACTCTAAAGGTTCAGTTTCCCATCTATGAATATCATCCACGACAGGGTTCACCAATACCCTCTTAGGGTTCAGTTTCTTGCGGGAATAGTGACCTAGAATAAGGAAAAGGGTTTAGGGTTGGATTAGGCGGAGTCGCGACGCGGGTACGCCTAATCCAACCCTAAACCCTTTTCCGTCCCGTCTTATGCAGTACCCTACTCTAAAGGTTCAGTTCCCCATCTTTGAATCACATCCACGACAGGGTTCACCAATACCCTCTTAGGGCTCAGTTTCTTGCGAGATAAGTGACCTTGAATAAGGAAAAGGGTTTAGGGTTGGATTAGGAGGAGCCGCGAAGCGGGTACGCCTAGTCCAACCCTAAACCCATTTCCGTCCCGTCTTATGCAGTACCCTACTCTTAAGGTTCAGTTCCCCATCTTTGAATCACATCCACGACAGGGTTCACCAATACCCTCTTAGTGTTCAGTTTCTTGCGGGATTAGTGACCTTGAATAAGGAAAAGGGTTTAGGGGTGGATTAGGCAATGCCGCGAAGCGGGTTCGCCTAATCCAACCCTAAACTCTTTTCCGTCCCGTCTTATGCGGTACCCTACTCTAAAGGTTCAGTTCCCCATCTATGAGTCACATCCACGACAGGGTTCACCAATACCCTCTTAGTGTTCAGTTTCTTGCGGGATTAGTGACCTTGAATAAGGAAAAGGGTTTAGGGGTGGATTAGGCAATGCCGCGAAGCGGGTTCGCCTTATCCAACCCTAAACTCTTTTCCGTCCCGTCTTATGCGGTACCCTACTCTAAAGGTTCAGTTCCCCATCTATGAGTCACATCCACGACATGGTTCACCAATACCTTCTTAGGGTTCAGTTTCTTGCGGGAATAATGACCTTGAATAAGGAAAAGGGTTTAGGGGTGGATTAGGCGGAGCCGCGAAGCGGGTTCGCCTAATCCAACCCTAAACTCTTTTCTGTCCCGTCTTATGCGGTACCCTACTCTAAAGATTCAGTTCCCCATCTATGAGTCACATCCACGACATGGTTCACCAATACCTTCTTAGGGTTCAGTTTCTTGCGGGAATAATGACCTTGAATAAGGAAAAGGGTTTAGGGGTGGATTAGGCGGAGCCGCGAAGCGGGTTCGCCTAATCCAACCCTAAACTCTTTTCTGTCCCGTCTTATGCGGTACCCTACTCTAAAGATTCAGTTCCCCATCTATGAATATCATCCACGACAGGGTTCACCAATACCCTCTTAGGGTTCAGTTTCTTGCGGGAATAGTGACCTTGAATAAGGAAAAGGGTTTAGGGTTGGATTAGGCGGAGTCGCAAAGCGGGTACGCCTAATCCAACCCTAAACCATTTTCCGTCCCGTCTTATGCAGTACTCTTAAGGTTCAATTCCCCATCTTTGAATCACATCCACGGCAGGGTTCACCAATACCCTCTGAGGGTTCAGTTTCTTGCGGGAATAGTGACCTTGAATAAGGAAAAGGGTTTAGGGGTGGATTAGGCGGAGCCGCGAAGCGGGTTCGCCAAATCCAACCCTAAACCCTTTTCCGTCCCGTCTTATGCAGTACCTTACTCTTAAGGTTCAGTTCCCCATCTTTGAATCACATCCACGACAGGGTTCACCAATACCCTCTTAGTGTTCAGTTTCTTGCGGGATTAGTGACCTTGAATAAGGAAAAGGGTTTAGGGGTGGATTAGGCAATGCCGCGAAGCGGGTTCGCCTAATCCAACCCTAAACTCTTTTCCGTCCCGTCTTATGCGGTACCCTACTCTAAAGGTTCAGTTCCCCATCTATGAGTCACATCCACGACAGGGTTCACCAATACCCTCTTAGTGTTCAGTTTCTTGCGGGATTAGTGACCTTGAATAAGGAAAAGGGTTTAGGGGTGGATTAGGCGGAGCCGCGAAGCGGGTTCGCCTAATCCAACCCTAAACTCTTTTCCGTCCCGTCTTATGCGGTACCCTACTCTAAAGGTTCAGTTCCCCATCTATGAATATCATCCACGACAGGGTTCACCAATACCCTCTTAGGGTTCAGTTTCTTGCGAGAATAGTGACCTTGAATAAGGAAAAGGGTTTAGGGTTGGATTAGGCGGAGCCGCGAAGCGGGTACGCCTAGTCCAACCCTAAACCCGTTTCCGTCCCGTCTTATGCAGTACCCTACTCTTAAGGTTCAGTTCCCCATCTTTGAATCACATCCACGACAGGGTTCACCAATACCCTCTTAGTGTTCAGTTTCTTGCGGGAATAGTGACCTTGAATAAGGAAAAGGGTTTAGGGTTGGATTAGGCGGAGCCGCGAAGCGGGTACGCCTAATCCAACCCTAAACCCTTTTCCGTCCCGTCTTATGCAGTACCCTACTCTTAAGGTTCAATTCCCCATCTTTGAATCACATCCACGACAGGGTTCACCAATACCCTCTTAGTGTTCAGTTTCTTGCGGGATTAGTGACCTTGAATAAGGAAAAGGGTATAGGGGTGGATTAGGCGGAGCCGCGAAGCGGGTTCGCCTAATCCAACCCTAAACTCTTTTCCGTCCCGTCTTATGCGGTACCCTACTCTAAAGGTTCAGTTCCCCATCTATGAATATCATCCACGACAGGGTTCACCAATACCCTCTTAGGGTTCAGTTTCTTGCGGGAATAGTGACCTAGAATAAGGAAAAGGGTTTAGGGTTGGATTAGGCGGAGTCGCGACGCGGGTACGCCTAATCCAACCCTAAACCCTTTTCCGTCCCGTCTTATGCAGTACCCTACTCTTAAGGTTCAGTTCCCCATCTTTGAATCATATCCACGACAGGGTTCACCAATACCCTCTTAGGGTTCAGTTTCTTGCAGGATTAGTGACCTAGAATAAGGAAAAGGGTTTAGGGTTGGATTTGGCGGAGTCGCGAAGCGGGTACGTCTAATCCAACCCTAAACCCTTTTCCGTCCCGTCTTATGCAGTACTCTTAAGGTTCAATTCCCCAACTTTGAATCACATCCACGACAGGGTTCAATAATACCCTCTTAGGGCTCAGTTTCTTGCGGGATAAGTGACCTTGAATAAGGAAAAGGGTTTAGGGTTGGATTAGGCGGAGTCGCGAAGCGGGTACGCCTAATCCAACCCTAAACCCGTTTCCGTCCCGTCTTATGCAGTACCCTACTCTGAAGGTTCAGTTCCCCATCTTTGAATCACATCCACGACAGGGTTCACCAATACCCTCTTAGGGTTCAGTTTCTTGCGGGAATAGTGACCTTGAATAAGGAAAAGGGTTTAGGGTTGGATTAGGCGGAGCCGCGAAGCGGGTACGCCTAGTCCAACCCTAAACTCGTTTCCGTCCAGTCTTATGCAGTACCCTACTCTTAAGGTTCAATTCCCCATCTTTGAATCACATCCACGACAGGGTTCACCAATACCCTCTTAGTGTTCAGTTTCTTGCGGGATTAGTGACCTTGAATAAGGAAAAGGGTTTAGGGGTGGATTAGGCAATGCCGCGAAGCGGGTTCGCCTAATCCAACCCTAAACTCTTTTCCGTCTCGTCTTATGCGGTACCCTACTCTAAAGGTTCAGTTCCCCATCTATGAATATCATCCACGACAGGGTTCACCAATACCCTCTTAGGGTTCAGTTTCTTGCGGGAATAGTGACCTTGAATAAGGAAAAGGGTTTAGGGTTGGATTAGGCGGAGCCGCGAAGCGGGTACGCCTAGTCCAACCCTAAACCCGTTTCCGTCCCGTCTTATGCAGTACCCTACTCTTAAGGTTCAGTTCCCCATCTTTGAATCACATCCACGACAGGGTTCACGAATACCCTCTTAGTGTTCAGTTTCTTGCGGGAATAGGGACCTTGAATAAGGAAAAGGGTTTAGGGTTGGATTAGGCGGAGCCGCGAAGCGGGTACGCCTAATCCAACCCTAAACCCTTCTCCGTCCCGTCTTATGCAGTACCCTACTCTTAAGGTTCAATTCCCCATCTTTGAATCACATCCACGACAGGGTTCACCAATACCCTCTTAGTGTTCAGTTTCTTGCGGGATTAGTGACCTTGAATAAGGAAAAGGGTATAGGGTTGGATTAGGCGGAGCCGCGAAGCGGGTTCGCCTAATCCAACCCTAAACCCTTTTCCGTCCCGTCTTATGCAGTACTCTACTCTTAAGGTTCAGTTCCCCATCTTTGAATCATATCCACGACAGGGTTCACAAATACCCTCTTAGGGTTAAATTTCTTGCGGGATTAGTGACCTAGAATAAGGAAAAGGGTTTAGGGTTGGATTAGGCAGAGTCGGGAAGAGGGTACGCCTAATCCAACCCTAAACCCTTTTCCATCCCGTCTTATGCGGTAACCTACTCTGAAGGTTCAGTTCCCCATCTTTGAATCACATCAACGACAGGGTTCACCAATACTCACTTAGGGTTCAGTTTCTTGCGGGAATAGTGACCTTGAATAAGGAAAAGGGTTTAGGGGTGGATTAGGCGGAGCCGCGAAGCGGGTTCGCCAAATCCAACCCTAAACCCTTTTCCGTCCCGTCTTATGCAGTACCCTACTCTTAAGGTTCAATTCCCCATCTTTGAATCACATCCACGACAGGGTTCACCAATACCCTCTTAGTGTTCAGTTTCTTGCGGGATTAGTGACCTTGAATAAGGAAAAGGGTTTAGGGGTGGATTAGGCGGAGCCGCGAAGCGGGTTCGCCTAATCCAACCCTAAACTCTTTTCCGTCCCGTCTTATGCGGTACCCTACTCTAAAGGTTCAGTTCCCCATCTATGAATATCATCCACGACAGGGTTCACCAATACCCTCTTAGGGTTCAGTTTCTTGCGGGAATAGTGACCTTGAATAAGGAAAAGGGTTTAGGGTTGGATTAGGCGGAGCCGCGAAGCGGGTTCGCCTAATCCAACCCTAAACCCTTTTCCGTCCCGTCTTATGCAGTACTCTACTCTTAAGGTTCAGTTCCCCATCTTTGAATCATATCCACGACAGGGTTCACAAATACCCTCTTAGGGTTAAGTTTCTTGCGGGATTAGTGACCTAGAATAAGGAAAAGGGTTTAGGGTTGGATTAGGCGGAGTCGCGAAGCGGGTACGCCTAATCCAACCCTAAACCCTTTTCCATCCCGTCTTATGCAGTAACCTACTCTGAAGGTTCAGTTCCCCATCTTTGAATCACATCAACGACAGGGTTCACCAATACTCACTTAGGGTTCAGTTTCATGCGGAAATAGTGACCTTGAATAAGGAAAAGGGTCTAGGGGTGGATTAGGCGGAGCCGCGAAGCGGGTTCGCCAAATCCAACCCTAAACCCTTTTCCGTCCCGTCTTATGCAGTACCCTACTCTTAAGGTTCAATTCCCCATCTTTGAATCACATCCACGACAGGGTTCACCAATACCCTCTTAGTGTTCAGTTTCTTGCGGGATTAGTGACCTTGAATAAGGAAAAGGGTTTAGGGGTGGATTAGGCGGAGCCGCGAAGCGGGTTCGCCTAATCCAACCCTAAACTGTTTTCCGTCCCGTCTTATGCGGTACCCTACTCTAAAGGTTCAGTTTCCCATCTATGAATATCATCCACGACAGGGTTCACCAATACCCTCTTAGGGTTCAGTTTCTTGCGGGAATAGTGACCTAGAATAAGGAAAAGGGTTTAGGGTTGGATTAGGCGGAGTCGCGACGCGGGTACGCCTAATCCAACCCTAAACCCTTTTCCGTCCCGTCTTATGCAGTACCCTACTCTAAAGGTTCAGTTCCCCATCTTTGAATCACATCCACGACAGGGTTCACCAATACCCTCTTAGGGCTCAGTTTCTTGCGAGATAAGTGACCTTGAATAAGGAAAAGGGTTTAGGGTTGGATTAGGAGGAGCCGCGAAGCGGGTACGCCTAGTCCAACCCTAAACCCATTTCCGTCCCGTCTTATGCAGTACCCTACTCTTAAGGTTCAGTTCCCCATCTTTGAATCACATCCACGACAGGGTTCACCAATACCCTCTTAGTGTTCACTTTCTTGCGGGATTAGTGACCTTGAATAAGGAAAAGGGTTTAGGGTTGGATTAGGCGGAGCCGCGAAGCGGGTTCGCCTAATCCAACCCTAAACTCTTTTCCGTCCCGTCTTATGCGGTACCCTACTCTAAAGATTCAGTTCCCCATCTATGAAACACATCCACGACAGGGTTCACCAATACCCTCTTAGTGTTCAGTTTCTTGCGGGATTAGTGACCTTGAATAAGGAAAAGGGTTTAGGGGTGGATTAGGCGGAGCCGCGAAGCGGGTTCGCCTAATCCAACCCTAAACTGTTTTCCGTCCCGTCTTATGCGGTACCCTACTCTAAAGGTTCAGTTTCCCATCTATGAATATCATCCACGACAGGGTTCACCAATACCCTCTTAGTGTTCAGTTTCTTGCGGGATTAGTGACCTTGAATAAGGAAAAGGTTTTAGGGGTGGATTAGGCGGAGCCGCGAAGCGGGTTCGCCTAATCCAACCCTAAACTGTTTTCCGTCCCGTCTTATGCGGTACCCTACTCTAAAGGTTCAGTTTCCCATCTATGAATATCATCCACGACAGGGTTCACCAATACCCTCTTAGGGTTCAGTTTCTTGCGGGAATAGTGACCTAGAATAAGGAAAAGGGTTTAGGGTTGGATTAGGCGGAGTCGCGACGCGGGTACGCCTAATCCAACCCTAAACCCTTTTCCGTCCCGTCTTATGCAGTACCCTACTCTAAAGGTTCAGTTCCCCATCTTTGAATCACATCCACGACAGGGTTCACCAATACCCTCTTAGGGCTCAGTTTCTTGCGAGATAAGTGACCTTGAATAAGGAAAAGGGTTTAGGGTTGGATTAGGAGGAGCCGCGAAGCGGGTACGCCTAGTCCAACCCTAAACCCATTTCCGTCCCGTCTTATGCAGTACCCTACTCTTAAGGTTCAGTTCCCCATCTTTGAATCACATCCACGACAGGGTTCACCAATACCCTCTTAGTGTTCAGTTTCTTGCGGGATTAGTGACCTTGAATAAGGAAAAGGGTTTAGGGGTGGATTAGGCAATGCCGCGAAGCGGGTTCGCCTAATCCAACCCTAAACTCTTTTCCGTCCCGTCTTATGCGGTACCCTACTCTAAAGGTTCAGTTCCCCATCTATGAGTCACATCCACGACAGGGTTCACCAATACCCTCTTAGTGTTCAGTTTCTTGCGGGATTAGTGACCTTGAATAAGGAAAAGGGTTTAGGGGTGGATTAGGCAATGCCGCGAAGCGGGTTCGCCTTATCCAACCCTAAACTCTTTTCCGTCCCGTCTTATGCGGTACCCTACTCTAAAGGTTCAGTTCCCCATCTATGAGTCACATCCACGACATGGTTCACCAATACCTTCTTAGGGTTCAGTTTCTTGCGGGAATAATGACCTTGAATAAGGAAAAGGGTTTAGGGGTGGATTAGGCGGAGCCGCGAAGCGGGTTCGCCTAATCCAACCCTAAACTCTTTTCTGTCCCGTCTTATGCGGTACCCTACTCTAAAGATTCAGTTCCCCATCTATGAATATCATCCACGACAGGGTTCACCAATACCCTCTTAGGGTTCAGTTTCTTGCGGGAATAGTGACCTTGAATAAGGAAAAGGGTTTAGGGTTGGATTAGGCGGAGTCGCAAAGCGGGTACGCCTAATCCAACCCTAAACCATTTTCCGTCCCGTCTTATGCAGTACTCTTAAGGTTCAATTCCCCATCTTTGAATCACATCCACGGCAGGGTTCACCAATACCCTCTGAGGGTTCAGTTTCTTGCGGGAATAGTGACCTTGAATAAGGAAAAGGGTTTAGGGGTGGATTAGGCGGAGCCGCGAAGCGGGTTCGCCAAATCCAACCCTAAACCCTTTTCCGTCCCGTCTTATGCAGTACCTTACTCTTAAGGTTCAGTTCCCCATCTTTGAATCACATCCACGACAGGGTTCACCAATACCCTCTTAGTGTTCAGTTTCTTGCGGGATTAGTGACCTTGAATAAGGAAAAGGGTTTAGGGGTGGATTAGGCAATGCCGCGAAGCGGGTTCGCCTAATCCAACCCTAAACTCTTTTCCTTCCCGTCTTATGCGGTACCCTACTCTAAAGGTTCAGTTCCCCATCTATGAGTCACATCCACGACAGGGTTCACCAATACCCTCTTAGTGTTCAGTTTCTTGCGGGATTAGTGACCTTGAATAAGGAAAAGGGTTTAGGGGTGGATTAGGCAATGCCGCGAAGCGGGTTCGCCTTATCCAACCCTAAACTCTTTTCCGTCCCGTCTTATGCGGTACCCTACTCTAAAGGTTCAGTTCCCCATCTATGAGTCACATCCACGACATGGTTCACCAATACCCTCTTAGGGTTCAGTTTCTTGCGGGAATAATGACCTTGAATAAGGAAAAGGGTTTAGGGGTGGATTAGGCAGAGCCGCGAAGCGGGTTCGCCTAATCCAACCCTAAACTCTTTTCCGTCCCGTCTTATGCGGTACCCTACTCTAAAGATTCAGTTCCCCATCTATGAATATCATCCACGACAGGGTTCACCAATACCCTCTTAGGATTCAGTTTCTTGCGGGAATAGTGACCTTGAATAAGGAAAAGGGTTTAGGGTTGGATTAGGCGGAGCCGCGAAGCGGGTACGCCAAATCCAACCCTAAACCCTTTTCCGTCCCGTCTTATGCAGTACTCTTAAGGTTAAATTCCCCATCTTTGAATCACATCCACGACAGGGTTCACCAATACCCTCTTAGGGCTCAGTTTCTTGCGGGAATAGTGACCTTGAATAAGGAAAAGGGTTTAGGGTTGGATTAGGCGGAGCCGCGAAGCGGGTACGCCAAATCCAACCCTAAACCCTTTTCCGTCCCGTCTTATGCATTACCATACTCTTAAGGTTCAGTTCCCCATCTTTGAATCACATCCACGACAGGGTTCACCAATACCCTCTTAGTGTTCAGTTTCTGGCGGGATTAGTGACCTTGAATAAGGAAAAGGGTTTAGGGGTGGATTAGGCGGAGCCGCGAAGCGGGTTCGCCTAATCCAACCCTAAACTCTTTTCCGTCCCGTCTTATGCGGTACCCTACTCTAAAGGTTCAGTTCCCCATCGATGAATATCATCCACGACAGGGTTCACCAATACCCTCTTAGGGTTCAGTTTCTTGCGGGAATAGTGACCTTGAATAAGGAAAAGGGTTTAGGGTTGGATTAGGCGGAGCCGCGAAGCGGGTTCGCCTAATCCAACCCTAAACCCTTTTCCGTCCCGTCTTATGCAGTACTCTACTCTTAAGGTTCAGTTCCCCATCTTTGAATCATATCCACGACAGGGTTCACAAATACCCTCTTAGGGTTAAGTTTCTTGCGGGATTAGTGACCTAGAATAAGGAAAAGGGTTTAGGGTTGGATTAGGCGGAGTCGCGAAGCGGGTACGCCTAATCCAACCCTAAACCCTTTTCCATCCCGTCTTATGCAGTAACCTACTCTGAAGGTTCAGTTCCCCATCTTTGAATCACATCAACGACAGGGTTCACCAATACTCACTTAGGGTTCAGTTTCTTGCGGGAATAGTGACCTTGAATAAGGAAAAGGGTTTAGGGGTGGATTAGGCGGAGCCGCGAAGCGGGTTCGCCAAATCCAACCCTAAACCCTTTTCCGTCCCGTCTTATGCAGTACCCTACTCTTAAGGTTCAATTCCCCATCTTTGAATCACATCCACGACAGGGTTCACCAATACCCTCTTAGTGTTCAGTTTCTTGCGGGATTAGTGACCTTGAATAAGGAAAAGGGTTTAGGGGTGGATTAGGCGGAGCCGCGAAGCGGGTTCGCCTAATCCAACCCTAAACTCTTTTCCGTCCCGTCTTATGCGGTACCCTACTCTAAAGGTTCAGTTTCCCATCTATGAATATCATCCACGACAGGGTTCACCAATAACCTCTTAGGGTTCAGTTTCTTGCGGGAATAGTGACCTAGAATAAGGAAAAGGGTTTAGGGTTGGATTAGGCGGAGTCGCGACGCGGGTACGCCTAATCCAACCCTAAACCCTTTTCCGTCCCGTCTTATGCAGTACCCTACTCTAAAGGTTCAGTTCCCCATCTTTGAATCACATCCACGACAGGGTTCACCAATACCCTCTTAGGGCTCAGTTTCTTGCGAGATAAGTGACCTTGAATAAGGAAAAGGGTTTAGGGTTGGATTAGGAGGAGCCGCGAAGCGGGTACGCCTAGTCCAACCCTAAACCCATTTCCGTCCCGTCTTATGCAGTACCCTACTCTTAAGGTTCAGTTCCCCATCTTTGAATCACATCCACGACAGGGTTCACCAATACCCTCTTAGGGTTCAGTTTCTTGCGGGATTAGTGACCTTGAATAAGGAAAAGGGTTTAGGGTTAGATTAGGCGGAGCCGCGAAGTGGATTCGCCAAATCCAACGCTAAACCCTTTTCCGTCTCGTCTTATGCAGTACCCTACTCTTAAGGTTCAGTTCCCCATCTTTGAATTAATCCACGACCGGGTTCACCAATACCCTCTTAGGGTTCAGTTTCTTGCATGATTAGTGACCTTGAATAAGGAAAAGGGTTTAGGGTTGGATTAAGCGGAGCCGCGAAGCGGGTACACCTAATCCAACCCTAAACCCTTTTCCGTCCTGTCTTATGCAGTACCCTACTCTTAAGGTTCAGTTCCCCATCTTTGAATCGCATCCACGACAGGGTTCACCAATACCCTCTTAGGGTTCAGTTTCTTGCGGGCTTAGTGACCCTGAATAAGGAAAAGGGTTTAGGGTTGGATTAGGCAGAGCCGCAAAGCGGGTACGCCTAATCCAACCCTAAACCCTTTTTCGTCCCGTCTTATGCAGTACCCTACTCTTAAGGCTCAGTTCTCCATCTTTAAATCACATCCACGACAGGGTTCACCAATACCCTTTTAGGGTTCAGTTTCTTGCGGGATTAGTGACCTTGAATAAGGAAAAGGGTTTAGGGTTGGATTAGGCGGAGCCGCGAAGCGTGTACGCCTAATCCAACCTTGAACCCCTTTCCGTCCCGTCTTATGCAGTACCCTACTCTTAAGGTTCAGTTCCCTAATTTTAAATCACATCCACGACAGGGTTCACCAATACCCTCTTAGGGTTCAGTTTCTTGCGGGATTAGTGACCTTGAATAAGGAAAAGGGTTTAGGGTTGGATTTGGCGGAGCCGCGAAGCGGGTACGCCTAATCCAACCCTAAACCCTTTTCCGTCCCGTCTTATGCAGTACCCTACTCTTAAGGTTCAGTTCCCCATCTTTGAATCACATCCACGACAGGGTTCACCAATACCCTCTTAGGGTTCAGTTTCTTGCGGGATTAGTGACCTTGAATAAGGAAAAGGTTTAGGGTTTGATCCGAATCAAGAAGCTACCAAAGAGTTCAATAAAGTCACCTTAGCTCCTCTTGGTCTTAGTTCAGCCATACTAGCACCCCTTACCAGCTTAGTAGTGTGCCTACTACAATTGGGGAGCTAGCTCGTGTATGAGCTGAATAAAGGAGCAAATAATCAAGGTAATATGAAGACATTAACTTGGGTTCACACTCATTCAAGCATGGAAAGTGTACTGAAGTTATGAAGGTGTTTGAGGCTGATTGTGTTCACATGGTGTACACGTCTAAAGGCTCCCGTCTAGCTTTGTTTTTGGCCCCATGTTCACATAGCTGCCGCGCCTCATTACTCCTTGTTCAAGCTTTGTTATTAGCTCCTGGTTTACATTACTTTGTTATTAGCTCCTAGCTTTGTTATTAGCTCCATGTTCACATTGTTGTAACTTTGTTTTTGTCACCTTAACCCACCGGTTTAAGGGTCCTTTTGTAGGCTATATATAGCCATCTAGGTCAATGAATAAGGCATCCAATTTTCATATCAAAAACCTGAGTAAAGCTAACTTTCTTTTACGTCCTTGTTGTTTACAAGACAAAGTCTAGAGTTAGTCGCGTTACAAGCTCTAAACTCGCTTTTTCAATCGAGTGTTTGATTTAGCACCCGCTTTGTTGAAGTATAGGTCTACTTCACCTAGCATACTATCCTTGGTTACGGTTTATTCATCCTTAAAACTATCCTTTCATTCTGTTTTGGTTACTTGTTTACGTTCCATTTCAGAATACTAATATCCTTCACGTTTGTTGTTTCAAAGTTCATATCAACTCACATCATTAGTGGTATCAGAGCTTTGGTCATCCATTTAGACGTAAAGAATGGCAGGAGTGTTGAACTTTGAAGATCCTACCTTCCTGGAACAACTAAAGAAGGCGTTGGAGAACTTCCAGCCCAAAAATTCTCGTTTCCAACCAAGGAGGGAACCGGTGGACAGGATCAAGGTAAATGAACTCCTTGAGTTTAATGGTGGTACTGACCCTGAAGTTTACTTGGAGTGGGAAAGAAACATGGAGAAGCTCTTTGACTTCAAGGATTTGGAGGACGAAGAGAGGTGCAAATACGCCATCCTAAAGCTAAGCAAAGGGGCTTCCCTTTGGTATGAAGGGCTTAAGGTACAACGCACCAGAAATGGAAAGGGTAAGATTGCTTCTTGGGAGTCCTTAAAACGTAAACTACGTAAGAGGTATGTTCCAACTACGCACAAGTTATCCTTATACAAAAAGATTGCTAACCTGGTACAAGGAAGAATGAGTGTTAGTGAGTACATAGAAGAATTTGAGAACTTAGTTCTAATGGGAGAAGTAGAAGAAAACGAAGAAATAAAAATGGCTAGGTTCTTACGTGGGTTAAATCGTAGTATTGCTAATACGGTTGATTTATGTCCTTATTCTGATTTTGATACTTTGTGTGGGTTGTGTCTAAAAATTGAGGCACAAGGGAAAGGAAAACATGAGGGTGAATCTAGTAAGAGTCATACTTGGTCAAGAACGGATGATAGTAATAGAGTCAATCCTACTAGTACTAATCAACCCCTTGTTATTAAGAATAACCCCGCACCCCCACCTCAATCTACCACCAAAACAACCACTGAAACTAGTCTATCTAAGGTACGTTGTTTCAAATGTCAAGGGTTTGGTCACTACAAAAACGCTTGTCCTAACAAAAGAGTTGTGACCTTAAGGGAAGTGATCACTCTTAGGGATGAGTTATGGGAAGAGGAACAACGTATAGGGGCTGTTTTCAATGTTAATGAGGGAGAGGAAGAAGAAGAAGAAGATATTGAGGCTTACGAACCCCCGGCTTATGACACACTCTTAGTACTACGTACCCTACATGCTAACCCCATTCAACATGACACTGAACAAAGAGACCAACTATTCCATACTAAGTGTCAAGTTAAAGACAAATGGTGTAGTTTAATTATTGATGGAGGTAGTTGTACCAACGTTGCCTCAACTGAAATGGTAGACAAACTAGGTCTAGCTACTACTAATCACCCTAACCCTTATGCATTACATTGGTTAAACAACGGGAACAAAGTAAGGGTCACTAAACAAGTGAGGGTTGGCTTAACCATGGGTTCCTACGTTGATGAGGTTTTGTGTGATGTGATTCCTATGGATGCTTGTCACATACTATTAGGCCGTCCTTGGCAGTTTGATAGGGACGTAGTTCACCATGGGAGGAGGAATGAGTATGAATTGAGTGATAAGGGAAAGAAAATTGTACTCAAACCCATGACACCTCAAAACGTATGTAACATGTTAGCAAATCGAGTCGGAAAACCCAACCTCTCAATGTTTGTTAGTAAAAATGTGGAAGTACATGCTATAGAAGAGGGGGAGTTTGATACCGCCAAAACCACTAAAGAGGAACCAATTAAGATTAAGAGTGGTAGTGAAGGAAAGCAATTTGAAGAGTGGCTAAAGAAACTAGGTGTTGGCATTCCTATTAAGATACCAGCTTGTTTGGCACCTAAGGGAGATCATGGACTCTTACAGGATGAAGATGGGAAGAACAGAGTCATGGCTAATGTTTTATCTTGTCACTACACTCACTCAGCCACTTTAGATGCAAGCACGCTTGGACTTAAGACCTTGAAGGATTATTGCTCCACGGAGGCTGATATACTCACCAAGTGCAAGGCTGTTACTCTTAACACTTTTGATGAGTTTGTTTTGCAGGACGATATTCTTCCTAAAGAGAACCATCTTTGTGTCCCAAAACTTCCTATTTCAGAGTGTATAACTAGAGGAGTTCATGGAGGAGGACCAGCTGGAGGTTGTGACATAACCAGGACCTTGGAGACATTAAAAGAGCACTTCCTTTTGTTAAAGACACAAGGGAGTAATCTAAGCATCATGAGCAAATACTTAACGAGTCCTTTCCCAAAGAGTCCCCTCAAACCAAGAGAGTACTTGCCATTCTCCACAGTGACTCACCTAAGTATTTGTTACACAACGGATGAAGCTATCAAGAGAAAGACCAGATTGATGTCCCAAGCAAAAGCTCCATACAAGGGAAACAACCAAGGTTGCAAGATAAAGTTGCCGGATAGTTATGAAGTTCATATCACGTCCAAAGTGGGAGAGTTTGCTCTTTATCTTGAGGAAGATGGCTTTTCAGAATTGAGGACAATTCCTTTTCAAGGGGGAGGAGATGATCCGAATCAAGAAGCTACCAAAGAGTTCAATAAAGTCACCTTAGCTCCTCATGGTCTTAGTTCAGCCATACTAGCACCCCTTACCAGCTTAGTAGTGTGCCTACTACAATTGGTGAGCTAGCTCGTGTATGAGCTGAATAAAGGAGCAAATAATCAAGGTAATATGAAGACATTAACCTGGGTTCACACTCATTCAAGCATGGGAAGTGTACTGAAGTTATGAAGGTGTTTGAGGCTGATTGTGTTCACATGGTGTACACGTCTAAAGGCTCCCTTGCTAGCTTTGTTTTTGGCTCCATGTTCACATAGCTGCCGCGCCTCATTACTCCTTGTTCAAGCTTTGTTATTAGCTCCTGGTTTACTTTACTTTGTTATTAGCTCCTAGCTTTGTTATTAGCTCCATGTTCACATAGTTGTAACTTTGTTTTTGTCACCTTAACCAGCCGGTTTAAGGGTCCTTTTGTAGGCTATATATAGCCATCTAGTTGAATGAATAAGGCATCCAATTTTCATATCAAAAACCTGAGTAAAGCTAAGCTTTATTTTACGTCCTTGTTGTTTACAAGACAAAGTCTAGAGTTAGTCGCGTTACAAGCTCTAAACTCGCTACTTCAATCGCGTGTTTGATTTAGCACCCGCTTTGTTGAAGTATAGGTCTACTTATCCTAGCATACTATCCTTGGTTACGGTTTATTCATCCATAAAACTATCCTTTCATTCTATTTTGGTTACTTGTTTACGTTCCATTTCAGAATACTAATATCCTTCACGTTTGTTGTTTCAAAGTTCATATCAACTCACATCAGGGTCGGATTAGGCGGAGCAGCGAAGCGGGTTCGCCTAATCCAACCCTAAACCCATTTCCGTCCTTAAATAAGGAAAAGGGTTTAGGGTTGGATTAGGCGGAGCCGCGAAGCGGGTACGCCTAATCCAACGCTAAACCCTTTTCCGTCCCGTCTTATGCAGTACCCTACTCTTAAGGTTCAGTTCCCCATCTTTGAATCACATCCACGACAGGGTTCACCAATACCCTCTTAGGGTTCAGTTTCTTGCGGAATTAGTGACCTTGAATAAGGAAAAGGTTTAGAGTTGGATTAGGCGGAGCCACGAAGCGGGTTCGCCTAATCCAACCCTAAACCCTTTTCCGTCCCGTCTTTTGGAGTACCCTACTCTTAAGGTTCAGTTCCCCATCTTTGAATCACATCCACGACAGGGTTCACCAATACCCTCTTAGGGTTCAGTTTCTTGCGGGAGTAGTGACCATAAATAAGGAAAAGGGTTTAGGGTCGGATTAGGCAAGGCTGCAAAGCGGGTTTGCCTAATCCAACCCTAAACCCTTTTCCGTCCCGTCTTATGCAGTACCCTACTCTTAAGGTTCAGTTCCCCATCTTTGAATTAATCCACGACAGGGTTCACCAATACCCTCTTAGGGTTCAGTTTCTTGCATGATTAGTGACCTTGAATAAGGAAAAGGGTTTAGGGTTGGATTAGGCGGAGCCGCGAAGCGGGTACGCCTAATCCAACCCTAAACCCTTTTCCGTCCCGTCTTATGCAGTACCCTACTCTTAAGGTTCAGTTCCCCATCTTTGAATCACATCCACGACAGGGTTCACCAATACCCTCTTAGGGTTCAGTTTCTTGCGGGATTAGTGACCTTGAATAAGGAAAAGGTTTAGGATTGGATTAGGCGGAGCCGCAAAGCGGGTTCGCCTAATCCAACCCTAAACCCTTTTCCGTCCCGTCTTTTGTTGTACCCTACTCTTAAGGTTCAGTTCCCCATCTTTGAATCACATCCACGACAGGGTTCACCAATACCCTCTTAGGGTTAAGTTTCTTGTGGGATTAGTGACCTTCAATAAGGAAAAGGTTTAGGGTTGGATTAGGCGGAGTCGCGAAGCGGGTTCGCCCAATCCAACCCTAATCCCTTTTCCGTCCCGTCTTTTGCAGTACCCTACTCTTAAGGTTCAGTTCCCCATTTTTTAATCGCATCCACTACAGAGTTCACCAATACCCTCTTAGGGTTCAGTTTCTTGCGGGCTTAGTGACCATGAATAAGGAAAAGGGTTTAGGGTTGGATTAGGCAGAGCCGCGAAGCGGGTACGCCTAATCCAACGCTAAACCCTTTTCCGTCCCGTTTTATGCAGTACCCTACTCTTAAGGTTCAGTTCCCCATCTTTGAATCACATCCACGACAGGGTTCACCAATACCCTCTTAGGGTTCAGTTTCTTGCGGAATTAGTGACCTTGAATAAGGAAAAGGTTTAGAGTTGGATTAGGCGGAGCCACGAAGCGGGTTCGCCTAATCCAACCCTAAACCCTTTTCCGTCCCGTCTTTTGGAGTACCCTACTCTTAAGGTTCAGTTCCCCATCTTTGAATCACATCCACGACAGGGTTCACCAACACCATCTTAGGGTTCAGTTTCTTGCGGGAGTAGTGACCATGAATAAGGAAAAGGGTTTAGGGTCGGATTAGGCAAGGCCGCAAAGCGGGTTTGCCTAATCCAACCCTAAACCCTTTTCCGTCCCGTATTATGCAGTACCCTACTCTTAAGGTTCAGTTCCCCATCTTTGAATTAATCCACGACAGGGTTCACCAATACCCTCTTAGGGTTCAGTTTCTTGCATGATTAGTGACCTTGAATAAGGAAAAGGGTTTAGGGTTGGATTAGGCGGAGCCGCAAAGCGGTTTCGCGGCTCCGCCTAATCCAACCCTAAACCCTTTTCCGTCCCGTCTTATGCAGTACCCTACTCTTAAGGTTCAGTTCCCCATCTTTGAATCACATCCACGACAGGGTTCACCAATACCCTCTTAGGGTTCAGTTTCTTGCGGGATTAGTGACCTTGAATAAGGAAAAGGTTTAGGGTTGGATTAGGCGGAGCCGCGAAGCGGGTTCGCCCAATCCAACCCTAAACCCTTTTCCGTCCCGTCTTTTGCAGTACCCTACTCTTAAGGTTCAGTTCCCCATTTTTGAATCGCATCCACAACAGGGTTCACCAATACCCTCTTAGGGTTCAGTTTCTTGCGGGCTTAGTGACCATGAATAAGGAAAAGGGTTTAGGGTTGGATTAGGCAGAGCCGCAAAGCGTGTACGCCTAATCCAACCCTAAACCCTTTTCCGTCCCGTCTTATGCAGTACCCTACTCTTAAAGTTCAGTTCACTATCTTTGAATCACATCCACGACAGGGTTCACCAATACCCTCTTAAGGTTCAGTTTCTTGCGGGATTAGTGACCTTGAATAAGGAAAAGGGTTTAGGGTTAGATTAGGCGGAGCCGCGAAGCGGGTTTGCCAAATCCAACCCTAAACCCAGTTCCGTCCTTGAATAAGGAAAAGGGTTGAGGGTTGGATTAGGCGGAGCCGCGAAGCGGGTACGCCTAATCCAACGCTAAACCCTTTTCCGTCCCGTCTTATGCAGTACCCTACTCTTAAGGTTCAGTTCCCCATCTTTGAATTAATCCACGACAGGGTTCACCAATACCCTCTTAGGGTTCAGTTTCTTGCATGATTAGTGACCTTGAATAAGGAAAAGGGTTTAGAGTTGGATTAGGCGGAGCCGCAAAGCGGGTACGCCTAATCCAACCCTAAACCCTTTTCCGTCCCGTCTTATGCAGTACCCTACTCTTAAGGTTCAGTTCCCCATCTTTAAATCACATCCACGACAGGGTTCACCAATACCCTCTTAGGGTTCAGTTTCTTGCGGGCTTAGTGACCATGAATAAGGAAAAGGGTTTAGGGTTGGATTAGGCGGAGCCGCGAAGCGGGTTCGCCAAATCCAACCCTAAACCCATTTTCGTCCTTTAATAAGGAAAAGGGTTTAGGGTTGGATTAGGCGGAGCCGCGAAGCGGGTTCGCCTAATCCAACGCTAAACCCTTTTCCGTCCCGTCTTAAGCAGTACCCTACTCTTAAGTTTCAGTGAACCCATCTTTGAATCACATCCACGACAGGGTTCACCAATACCCTCTTAGGGTTCGGTTTCTTGCGGGATTAGTGCCCTTGAATAAGGAAAAGGGTTTAGGGTTGGATTTGGGGGAGTCGCGAAGCGGGTACGCCTAATCCAACCCTAAACCCTTTTCCGTCCCGTCTTATGCAGTACCCTACTTTTAAGGTTCAGTTCCCCATCTTTGAATCACATCCACGACAAGGTTCACCAATACTCTCTTAGGGTTCAGTTTCTTGCGCGATTAGTGACCTTGAATAAGGAAAAGGGTTTAGGGTTGGATTAGGCGGAGCCGCGAAGCGGGTTCGCCTAGTCCAACCGTAAACCCTTTTCCGTCCTTGAATAGGGAAAAGGGTTTAGGCTTGGATTAGGTGGAGCCGCGAAGCGGGTACGCCTAATCCAACGCTAAACCCTTTTCAGTCCCGTCTTATGCAGTACCCTACTCTTAAGGTTCAGTTCCCCATCTTTAAATCACATCCACGACAGGGTTCACCAATACCCTCTTAGGGTTCAGTTTCTTGCAGGATTAGTGACCTTGAATAAGGAAAAGGGTTTAGGGTTGGATTAGGCGGAGCCGCGAAGCGGGTACGCCTAATCCAACCCTAAACCCTTTTCCGGCCTTGAATAAGGAAAAGGGTTTAGGGTTGGATTAGGCAGAGCCGCGAAACGGGTACGCCTAATCCAACGCTAAACCCTTTTCCGTCCCGTCTTATGCAGTACCCTACTCTTAAGGTTCAGTTCCCCATCTTTGAATTAATCCACGACAGGGTTTAACAATACCCTCTTAGGGTTCAGTTTCTTTCATGATTAGTGACCTTTAGTAAGGAAAAGGGTTTAGGGTTGGAATAAGCGGAGCCGCGAAGCGGGTACGCCTAATCCAACCCTAAACCCTTTTCCGTCCCGTCTTATGCAGTACCCTACTCTTAAGGTTCAGTTCCCCATCTTTGAATCGCATCCACGACAGGGTTCACCAATACCCTATTAGGGTTCAGTTTCTTGCGGGCTTACTGACCCTGAATAAGGAAAAGGGTTTAGGGTTGGATTAGGCAGAGCCGCAAAGCGGGTACGCCTAATCCAACCCTAAACCCTTTTCCGTCCCGTCTTATGTAGTACCCTACTCTTGAGGTTCAGTTCCCCAATTTTAAATCACATCCACGACAGGGTTCACCAATACCCTCTTAGGGTTCAGTTTCTATCGGGATTAGTGACCTTGAATAAGGAAAAGGGTTTAGGGTTGGATTAGGCGGAGCCGCGAAGCGGGTTTGCCAAATCCAACCCCTAAACCCAGTTCCGTCCATGAATAAGGAAAAGGGTTGAGGGTTGGATTAGGCGGAGCCGCGAAGCGGGTTCGCCTAATCCAACGCTAAACCCTTTTCCGTCCCGTCTTATGCAGTACCCTACTCTTAAGGTTCAGTTCACAATCTTTGAATTAATCCACGACAGGGTTCACCTATACCCTCTTAGGGTTCAGTTTCTTGCATGATTAGTGACCTTGAATAGGGAAAAGGGTTTAGGGTTGGATTAGGCGGAGCCGCAAAGCGGGTACGCCTAATCCAACCTTAAACCCTTTTCCGTCCCGTCTTATGCAGTACCCTACTCTTAAGGTTCAGTTCCCCATCTTTAAATCACATCCACGACAGGGTTCACCAATAACCTCTTAGGGTTCAGTTTCTTGCGGGATTAGTGACCTTGAATAAGGAAAAGGGTTTAGGGTTGGATTAGGCGGAGCCGCGAAGCGGGTTCGCCAAATCCAACCCTAAACCCATTTTCGTCCTTGAATAAGGAAAAGGGTTTAGGGTTGGATTAGGCGGAGCCGCGAAGCGGGTACGCCTAATCCAACGCTAAACCCTTTTCCGTCCCGTCTTGAGCAGTACCCTACTCTTAAGTTTCAGTGAACCCATCTTTGAATCACATCCACGACAGGGTTCACCAATACCCTCTTAGGGTTCAGTTTCTTGCGGGATTAGTGACGTTGAATAAGGAAAAGGGTTTAGGGTTGGATTTGGCAGAGTCGCGAAGCGGGTACGCCTAATCCAACCCTAAACCCTTTTCCGTCCCATCTTATGCTGTACCCTACTCTTAAGGTTCAGTTCCCCATCTTTGAATCACATCCACGACAACGTTCACCAATACTCTCTTAGGGTTCAGTTTCTTGCGCGATTTGTGACCTTGTTAAGGAAAAGGGTTTAGGCTTGGATTAGGTGGAGCCGCAAAGCGGGTACGCCTAATCCAACGCTAAACCCTTTTCAGTCCCGTCTTATGCAGTACCCTACTCTTAAGGTTCAGTTCCCCATCTTTAAATCACATCCACTACAGGGTTCACCAATACCCTCTTAGGGTTCAATTTCTTGCGGGATTAGTGACCTTGAATAAAGAAAAGGGTTTAGGGTTGGATTAGGCGAAGTCGCGAAGCGGATTCACCAAATCCAACCCTAAACCCATTTCCGACCTTGAATAAGGAAAAGGGTTTAGGGTTGGATTAGGCGGAGCCGCGAAGCGGGTACGCCTAATCCAACGCTAAACCCTTTTCCGTACCGTCTTATGCAGTACCCTACTCTTAAGGTTCAGTTCCCCATCTTTGAATTAATCCACGACAGGGTTCACCAATACCCTCTTAGGGTTCAGTTTCTTGCATGATTAGTGACCTTGAATAGGGAAAAGGGTTTAGGGTTGGATTAGGCGGAGCCGCAAAGCGGGTACGCCTAATCCAACCCTAAACCCTTTTCCGTCCCGTCTTATGCAGTACCCTACTCTTAAGGTTCAGTTCCCCATCTTTAAATCACATCTACGACAGGGTTCACCAATACCCTCTTAGGGTTCAGTTTCTTGCGGGATTAGTGACCTTGAATAAGGAAAAGGGTTTAGGGTTGGATTAGGCGGAGCCGCGAAGCGGGTTCGCCAAATCCAACCCTAAACCCATTTTCGTCCTTAAATAAGGAAAAGGGTTTAGGGTTGGATTAGGCGGAGCCGCGAAGCGGGTACGCCTAATCCAACGCTAAACCCTTTTCCGTCCCGTCTTGAGCAGTACCCTACTCTTAAGTTTCAGTGAACCCATCTTTGAATCACATCCACGACAGGGTTCACCAATACCCTCTTAGGGTTCAGTTTCTTGCGGGATTAGTGACCTTGAATAAGGAAAAGGGTTTAGGGTTGGATTTGGCGAAGTCGCGAAGCGGGTACGCCTAATCCAACCCTAAACCCTTTTCCGTCTGTCTTATGCTGTACCCTACTCTTAAGGTTCAGTTCCCCATCTTTGAATCACATCCACGACAAGGTTCACCAATACTCTCTTAGGGTTCAGTTTCTTGCGCGATTAGTGACCTTGTGAATAAGGAAAAGGGTTTAGGCTTGGATTAGGTGGAGCCGCGAAGCGGGTACGCCTAATCCAACGCTAAACCCTTTTCAGTCCCGTCTTATGCAGTACCCTACTCTTAAGGTTCAGTTCCCCATCTTTAAATCACATCCACGACAGGGTTCACCAATACCCTCTTAGGGTTCAGTTTCTTGCAGGATTAGTGACCTTGAATAAGGAAAAGGGTTTAGGGTTGGATTAGGCGGAGCCGCGAAGCGGGTACGACTAATCCAACCCTAAACCCTTTTCCGGCCTTGAATAAGGAAAAGGGTTTAGGGTTGGATTAGGCAGAGCCGCGAAGCGGGTACGCCTAATCCAACGCTAAACCCTTTTCCGTCCCGTCTTATGCAGTACCCTACTCTTAAGGTTCAGTTCCCCATCTTTGAATTAATCCACGACAGGGTTCAACAATACCCTCTTAGGGTTCAGTTTCTTTCATGATTAGTGACCTTTAATAAGGAAAAGGGTTTAGGGTTGGATTAAGCGGAGCCGCGAAGCGGGTACGCCTAATCCAACCCTAAGCCCTTTTCCGTCCCGTCTTATGCAGTACCCTACTCTTAAGGTTCAGTTCCCCATCTTTGAATCGCATCCACGACAGGGTTCACCAATACCCTATTAGGGTTCAGTTTCTTGCGGGCTTACTGACCCTGAATAAGGAAAAGGGTTTAGGGTTGGATTAGGCAGAGCCGCAAAGCGGGTACGCCTAATCCAACCCTAAACCCTTTTCCGTCCCGTCTTATGCAGTACCCTACTCTTGAGGTTCAGTTCCCCAATTTTAAATCACATCCACGACAGGGTTCACCAATACCCTCTTAGGGTTCAGTTTCTTGCATGATTAGTGACCTTGAATAAGGAAAAGGGTTTAGGGTTGGATTAGGCGGAGCCGGGAAGCGGGTACGCCTAATCCAACCCTAAACCCTTTTCCGGCCTTGAATAAGGAAAAGGGTTTAGGGTTGGATTAGGCAGAGCCGCGAAGCGGGTACGCCTAATCCAACGCTAAACCCTTTTCCGTCCAGTCTTATGCACTACCCTACTCTTAAAGTTCAGTTCACAATCTTTGAATTAATCCACGACAGGGTTCACCAATACCCTCTTAGGGTTCAGTTTCTTGCATGATTAGTGACCTTGAATAGGGAAAAGGGTTTAGGGTTGGATTAGGCGGAGCCGCAAAGCGGGTACGCCTAATCCAACCCTAAACCCTTTTCCGTCCCGTCTTATGCAGTACCCTACTCTTAAGGTTCAGTTCCCCATCTTTAAATCACATCCACGACAGGGTTCACCAATACCCTCTTAGGGTTCAGTTTCTTGCGGGATTAGTGACCTTGAATAAGGAAAAGGGTTTAGGGTTGGATTAGGCGGAGCCGCGAAGCGGGTTCGCCAAATCCAACCCTAAACCCATTTTCGTCCTTGAATAAGGAAAAGGGTTTAGGGTTGGATTAGGCGGAGCCGCGAAGCGGGTACGCCTAATCCAACGCTAAACCCTTTTTCGTCCCGTCTTGAGCAGTACCCTACTCTTAAGTTTCAGTGAACCCATCTTTGAATCACATCCACGACAGGGTTCACCAATACCCTCTTAGGGTTCAGTTTCTTGCGGGATTAGTGACCTTGAATGAGGAAAAGGGTTTAGGGTTGGATTTGGCGGAGTCGCGAAGCGGGTACGCCTAATCCAACCCTAAACCCTTTTCCGTCCCGTCTTATGCTGTACCCTACTCTTAAGGTTCAGTTCCCCATCTTTGAATCACATCCACGACAAGGTTCACCAATACCCTCTTAGGGTTCAGTTTCTTGCGCGATTAGTGACCTTGAATAAGGAAAAGGGTTTAGGCTTGGATTAGGTGGAGCCGCGAAGCGGGTATGCCTAATCCAACGCTAAACCCTTTTCAGTCCCGTCTTATGCAGTACCCTACTCTTAAGGTTCAGTTCCCCATCTTTAAATCACATCCACTACAGGGTTCACCAATACCCTCTTAGGGTTCAATTTCTTGCGGGATTAGTGACCTTGAATAAGGAAAAGGGTTTAGGGTTGGATTAGGCGGAGTCGCGAAGCGGATTCACCAAATCCAACCCTAAACCCATTTCCGTCCTTGAATAAGGAAAAGGGTTTAGGGTTGGATTAGGCGGAGCCGCGAAGCGGGTACGCCTAATCCAACGCTAAACCCTTTTCCGTACCGTCTTATGCAGTACCCTACTCTTAAGGTTCAGTTCCCCATCTTTGAATCACATCCACGACAGGGTTCACCAATACCCTCTTAGGTTTCAGTTTCTTGCGGGATTAGTGACCTTGAATAAGGAAAAGTTTTAGGGTTGGATTACGCGGAGCAGCGAAGCGGGTTCGCCTAATCTAACCCTAAACCCTTTTCTGTCCCGTCTTATGCAGTACCCTACTCTTAAGGTTCAGTTCCCCATCTTTGAATCACATCCACGACAGGGTTCACCAATACCCACTTAGGGTTCAGTTTCTTGCGGGATTAGTGACCTTGAATAAGGAAAAGGGTTTAGGGTTGGATTAGGCGGAGCCGCGAAGCGGGTACGCCTAATCCAACGCTAAACCCTTTTCCGTACCGTCTTATGCAGTACCCTACTCTTAAGGTTCAGTTCCCCATCTTTGAATTAATCCACGACAGGGTTCACCAATACCCTCTTTGGGTTCAGTTTCTTGCATGATTAGTGACCTTGAATAGGGAAAAGGGTTTAGGGTTGGATTAGGCGGAGCCGCAAAGCGGGTACGCCTAATCCAACCCTAAACCCTTTTCCGTCCCGTCTTATGCAGTACCCTACTCTTAAGGTTCAGTTCCCCATCTTTAAATCACATCCACGACAGGCTTCACCAATACCCTCTTAGGGTTCAGTTTCTTGCGGGATTAGTGACCTTGAATAAGGAATAGGGTTTAGGGTTGGATTAGGCGGAGCCGCGAAGCGGGTTCGCCAAATCCAACCCTAAACCCATTTTCGTCCTTGAATAAGGAAAAGGGTTTAGGGTTGGATTAGGCGGAGCCGCGAAGCGGGTACGCCTAATCCAACGCTAAACCCTTTTCCGTCCCGTCTTGAGCAGTACCCTACTCTTAAGTGTCAGTGAACCCATCTTTGAATCACATCCACGACAAGGTTCACCAATACCCTCTTAGGGTTCAGTTTCTTGCGCGATTAGTGACCTTGAATAAGGAAAAGGGTTTAGGCTTGGATTAGGTGGAGCCGCGAAGCGGGTATGCCTAATCCAACGCTAAACCCTTTTCAGTCCCGTCTTATGCAGTACCCTACTCTTAAGGTTTAGTTCCCCATCTTTAAATCACATCCACTACAGGGTTCACCAATACCCTCTTAGGGTTCAATTTCTTGCGGGATTAGTGACCTTGAATAAGGAAAAGGGTTTAGGGTTGGATTAGGCGGAGTCGCGAAGCGGATTCACCAAATCCAACCCTAAACCCATTTCCGTCCTTGAATAAGGAAAAGGGTTTAGGGTTGGATTAGGCGGAGCCGCGAAGCGGGTACGCCTAATCCAACGCTAAACCCTTTTCCGTACCGTCTTATGCAGTACCCTACTCTTAAGGTTCAGTTCCCCATCTTTGTATCACATCCACGACAGGGTTCACCAATACCCACTTAGGGTTCAGTTTCTTGCGGGATTAGTGACCTTGAATAAGGAAAAGGGTTTAGGGTTGGATTAGGCGGAGCCGCGAAGCGGGTACGCCTAATCCAACGCTAAACCCTTTTCCGTACCGTCTTATGCAGTACCCTACTCTTAAGGTTCAGTTCCCCATCTTTGAATTAATCCACGACAGGGTTCACCAATACCCTCTTTGGGTTCAGTTTCTTGCATGATTAGTGACCTTGAATAGGGAAAAGGGTTTAGGGTTGGATTAGGCGGAGCCGCAAAGCGGGTACGCCTAATCCAACCCTAAACCCTTTTCCGTCCCGTCTTATGCAGTACCCTACTCTTAAGGTTCAGTTCCCCATCTTTAAATCACATCCACGACAGGGTTCACCAATACCCTCTTAGGGTTCAGTTTCTTGCATGATTAGTGACCTTGAATAAGGAAAAGGGTTTAGGGTTGGATTAGGCGGAGCCGGGAAGCGGGTACGCCTAATCCAACCCTAAACCCTTTTCCGTCCCGTCTTATGCAGTACCCTACTCTTAAGGTTCAGTTCCCCATCTTTAAATCACATCCACGACAGGCTTCACCAATACCCTCTTAGGGTTCAGTTTCTTGCGGGATTAGCGACCTTGAATAAGGAATAGGGTTTAGGGTTGGATTAGGCGGAGCCGCGAAGCGGGTTCGCCAAATCCAACCCTAAACCCATTTTCGTCCTTGAATAAGGAAAAGGGTTTAGGGTTGGATTAGGCGGAGGCGCGAAGCGGGTACGCCTAATCCAACGCTAAACCCTTTTCCGTCCCGTCTTGAGCAGTACCCTACTCTTAAGTTTCAGTGAACCCATCTTTGAATCACATCCACGACAGGGTTCACCAATACCCTCTTAGGGTTCAGTTTCTTTCATGATTAGTGACCTTTAATAAGGAAAAGGGTTTAGGGTTGGATTAAGCGGAGCCGCGAAGCGGGTACGCCTAATCCAACCCTAAACCCTTTTCCGTCCCGTCTTATGCAGTACCCTACTCTTAAGGTTCAGTTCCCCATCTTTGAATCGCATCCACGACAGGGTTCACCAATACCCTATTAGGGTTCAGTTTCTTGCGGGCTTACTGACCCTGAATAAGGAAAAGGGTTTAGGGTTGGATTAGGCGGAGCCGCGAAGCGGGTACGCCTAATCCAACGCTAAACCCTTTTCCGTACCGTCTTATGCAGTACCCTACTCTTAAGGTTCAGTTCCCCATCTTTGAATTAATCCACGACAGGGTTCACCAATACCCTCTTAGGGTTCAGTTTCTTGCATGATTAGTGACCTTGAATAGGGAAAAGGGTTTAGGGTTGGATTAGGCGGAGCCGCAAAGCGGGTACGCCTAATCCAACCCTAAACCCTTTTCCGTCCCGTCTTATGCAGTACCCTACTCTTAAGGTTCAGTTCCCCATCTTTAAATCACATCCACGACAGGGTTCACCAATACCCTCTTAGGGTTCAGTTTCTTGCGGGATTAGTGACCTTGAATAAGGAAAAGGGTTTAGGGTTGGATTAGGCGGAGCCGCGAAGCGGGTTCGCCAAATCCAACCCTAAACCCATTTTCGTCCTTGAATAAGGAAAAGGGTTTAGGGTTGGATTAGGCGGAGCCGCGAAGCGGGTACGCCTAATCCAACGCTAAACCCTTTTCCGTACCGTCTTATGCAGTACCCTACTCTTAAGGTTCAGTTCCCCATCTTTGAATTAATCCACGACAGGGTTCACCAATACCCTCTTTGGGTTCAGTTTCTTGCATGATTAGTGACCTTGAATAGGGAAAAGGGTTTAGGGTTGGATTAGGCGGAGCCGCAAAGCGGGTACGCCTAATCCAACCCTAAACCCCTTTCCGTCCCGTCTTATGCAGTACCCTACTCTTAAGGTTCAGTTCCCCATCTTTAAATCACATCCACGACAGGGTTCACCAATACCCTCTTAGGGTTCAGTTTCTTGCATGATTAGTGACCTTGAATAAGGAAAAGGGTTTAGGGTTGGATTAGGCGGAGCCGGGAAGCGGGTACGCCTAATCCAACCCTAAACCCTTTTCCGTCCCGTCTTATGCAGTACCCTACTCTTAAGGTTCAGTTCCCCATCTTTAAATCACATCCACGACAGGCTTCACCAATACCCTCTTAGGGTTCAGTTTCTTGCGGGATTAGCGACCTTGAATAAGGAATAGGGTTTAGGGTTGGATTAGGCGGAGCCGCGAAGCGGGTTCGCCAAATCCAACCCTAAACCCATTTTCGTCCTTGAATAAGGAAAAGGGTTTAGGGTTGGATTAGGCGGAGGCGCGAAGCGGGTACGCCTAATCCAACGCTAAACCCTTTTCCGTCCCGTCTTGAGCAGTACCCTACTCTTAAGTTTCAGTGAACCCATCTTTGAATCACATCCACGACAGGGTTCACCAATACCCTCTTAGGGTTCAGTTTCTTTCATGATTAGTGACCTTTAATAAGGAAAAGGGTTTAGGGTTGGATTAAGCGGAGCCGCGAAGCGGGTACGCCTAATCCAACCCTAAACCCTTTTCCGTCCCGTCTTATGCAGTACCCTACTCTTAAGGTTCAGTTCCCCATCTTTGAATCGCATCCACGACAGGGTTCACCAATACCCTATTAGGGTTCAGTTTCTTGCGGGCTTACTGACCCTGAATAAGGAAAAGGGTTTAGGGTTGGATTAGGCGGAGCCGCGAAGCGGGTACGCCTAATCCAACGCTAAACCCTTTTCCGTACCGTCTTATGCAGTACCCTACTCTTAAGGTTCAGTTCCCCATCTTTGAATTAATCCACGACAGGGTTCACCAATACCCTCTTAGGGTTCAGTTTCTTGCATGATTAGTGACCTTGAATAGGGAAAAGGGTTTAGGGTTGGATTAGGCGGAGCCGCAAAGCGGGTACGCCTAATCCAACCCTAAACCCTTTTCCGTCCCGTCTTATGCAGTACCCTACTCTTAAGGTTCAGTTCCCCATCTTTAAATCACATCCACGACAGGGTTCACCAATACCCTCTTAGGGTTCAGTTTCTTGCGGGATTAGTGACCTTGAATAAGGAAAAGGGTTTAGGGTTGGATTAGGCGGAGCCGCGAAGCGGGTTCGCCAAATCCAACCCTAAACCCATTTTCGTCCTTGAATAAGGAAAAGGGTTTAGGGTTGGATTAGGCGGAGCCGCGAAGCGGGTACGCCTAATCCAACGCTAAACCCTTTTCCGTCCCGTCTTGAGCAGTACCCTACTCTTAAGTTTCAGTGAACCCATCTTTGAATCACATCCACGACAGGGTTCACCAATACCCTCTTAGGGTTCAGTTTCTTGCGGGATTAGTGACCTTGAATAAGGAATAGGGTTTAGGGTTGGATTAGGCGGAGCCGCGAAGCGGGTTCGCCAAATCCAACCCTAAACCCATTTTCGTCCTTGAATAAGGAAAAGGGTTTAGGGTTGGATTAGGCGGAGCCGCGAAGCGGGTACGCCTAATCCAACGCTAAACCCTTTTCCGTCCCGTCTTGAGCAGTACCCTACTCTTAAGTTTCAGTGAACCCATCTTTGAATCACATCCACGACAAGGTTCACCAATACCCTCTTAGGGTTCAGTTTCTTGCGCGATTAGTGACCTTGAATAAGGAAAAGGGTTTAGGCTTGGATTAGGTGGAGCCGCGAAGCGGGTATGCCTAATCCAACGCTAAACCCTTTTCAGTCCCGTCTTATGCAGTACCCTACTCTTAAGGTTCAGTTCCCCATCTTTAAATCACATCCACTACAGGGTTCACCAATACCCTCTTAGGGTTCAATTTCTTGCGGGATTAGTGACCTTGAATAAGGAAAAGGGTTTAGGGTTGGATTAGGCGGAGTCGCGAAGCGGATTCACCAAATCCAACCCTAAACCCATTTCCGTCCTTGAATAAGGAAAAGGGTTTAGGGTTGGATTAGGCGGAGCCGCGAAGCGGGTACGCCTAATCCAACGCTAAACCCTTTTCCGTACCGTCTTATGCAGTACCCTACTCTTAAGGTTCAGTTCCCCATCTTTGAATCACATCCACGACAGGGTTCACCAATACCCTCTTAGGTTTCAGTTTCTTGCGGGATTAGTGACCTTGAATAAGGAAAAGTTTTAGGGTTGGATTACGCGGAGCAGCGAAGCGGGTTCGCCTAATCTAACCCTAAACCCTTTTCTGTCCCGTCTTATGCAGTACCCTACTCTTAAGGTTCAGTTCCCCATCTTTGTATCACATCCACGACAGGGTTCACCAATACCCACTTAGGGTTCAGTTTCTTGCGGGATTAGTGACCTTGAATAAGGAAAAGGGTTTAGGGTTGGATTAGGCGGAGCCGCGAAGCGGGTACGCCTAATCCAACGCTAAACCCTTTTCCGTACCGTCTTATGCAGTACCCTACTCTTAAGGTTCAGTTCCCCATCTTTGAATTAATCCACGACAGGGTTCACCAATACCCTCTTTGGGTTCAGTTTCTTGCATGATTAGTGACCTTGAATAGGGAAAAGGGTTTAGGGTTGGATTAGGCGGAGCCGCAAAGCGGGTACGCCTAATCCAACCCTAAACCCTTTTCCGTCCCGTCTTATGCAGTACCCTACTCTTAAGGTTCAGTTCCCCATCTTTAAATCACATCCACGACAGGCTTCACCAATACCCTCTTAGGGTTCAGTTTCTTGCGGGATTAGTGACCTTGAATAAGGAATAGGGTTTAGGGTTGGATTAGGCGGAGCCGCGAAGCGGGTTCGCCAAATCCAACCCTAAACCCATTTTCGTCCTTGAATAAGGAAAAGGGTTTAGGGTTGGATTAGGCGGAGGCGCGAAGCGGGTACGCCTAATCCAACGCTAAACCCTTTTCCGTCCCGTCTTGAGCAGTACCCTACTCTTAAGTTTCAGTGAACCCATCTTTGAATCACATCCACGACAGGGTTCACCAATACCCTCTTAGGGTTCAGTTTCTTGCGGGATTAGTGACCTTGAATAAGGAAAAGGGTTTAGGGTTGATTTGGCGGAGTCTTGAAGCGGGTACGCCTAATCCAACCCTAAACCCTTTTCCGTCCCGTCTTATGCTGTACCCTACTCTTAAGGTTCAGTTCCCCATCTTTGAATCACATCCACGACAAGGTTCACCAATACTCTCTTAGGGTTCAGTTTCTTGCGCGATTAGTGACCTTGAATAAGGAAAAGGGTTTAGGCTTGGATTAGGTGGAGCCGCGAAGCGGGTACGCCTAATCCAACGCTAAACCCTTTTCAGTCCCGTCTTATGCAGTACCCTACTCTTAAGGTTCAGTTCCCCATCTTTAAATCACATCCACTACAGGGTTCACCAATACCCTCTTAGGGTTCAATTTCTTGCGGGATTAGTGACCTTGAATAAGGAAAAGGGTTTAGGGTTGGATTAGGCGGAGTCGCGAAGCGGATTCACCAAATCCAACCCTAAACCCATTTCCGTCCTTGAATAAGGAAAAGGGTTTAGGGTTGGATTAGGCGGAGCCGCGAAGCGGGTACGCCTAATCCAACGCTAAACCCTTTTCCGTCCCGTCTTATGCAGTACCCTACTCTTAAGGTTCAGTTCCCCATCTTTGAATTAATCCACGACAGGGTTCAACAATACCCTCTTAGGGTTCAGTTTCTTTCATGATTAGTGACCTTTAATAAGGAAAAGGGTTTAGGGTTGGATTAAGCGGAGCCGCGAAGCGGGTACGCCTAATCCAACCCTAAACCCATTTCCGTCCCGTCTTATGCAGTACCCTACTCTTAAGGTTCAGTTCCCCATCTTTGAATCGCATCCACGACAGGGTTCACCAATACCCTATTAGGGTTCAGTTTCTTGCGGGCTTACTGACCCTGAATAAGGAAAAGGGTTTAGGGTTGGATTAGGCGGAGCCGCGAAGCGGGTACGCCTAATCCAACGCTAAACCCTTTTCCGTACCGTCTTATGCAGTACCCTACTCTTAAGGTTCAGTTCCCCATCTTTGAATTAATCCACGACAGGGTTCACCAATACCCTCTTAGGGTTCAGTTTCTTGCATGATTAGTGACCTTGAATAGGGAAAAGGGTTTAGGGTTGGATTAGGCGGAGCCGCAAAGCGGGTACGCCTAATCCAACCCTAAACCCTTTTCCGTCCCGTCTTATGCAGTACCCTACTCTTAAGGTTCAGTTCCCCATCTTTAAATCACATCCACGACAGGGTTCACCAATACCCTCTTAGGGTTCAGTTTCTTGCGGGATTAGTGACCTTGAATAAGGAAAAGGGTTTAGGGTTGGATTAGGCGGAGCCGCGAAGCGGGTTCGCCAAATCCAACCCTAAACCCATTTTCGTCCTTGAATAAGGAAAAGGGTTTAGGGTTGGATTAGGCGGAGCCGCGAAGCGGGTACGCCTAATCCAACGCTAAACCCTTTTCCGTCCCGTCTTGAGCAGTACCCTACTCTTAAGTTTCAGTGAACCCATCTTTGAATCACATCCACGACAGGGTTCACCAATACCCTCTTAGGGTTCAGTTTCTTGCGGGATTAGTGACCTTGAATAAGGAATAGGGTTTAGGGTTGGATTAGGCGGAGCCGCGAAGCGGGTTCGCCAAATCCAACCCTAAACCCATTTTCGTCCTTGAATAAGGAAAAGGGTTTAGGGTTGGATTAGGCGGAGCCGCGAAGCGGGTACGCCTAATCCAACGCTAAACCCTTTTCCGTCCCGTCTTGAGCAGTACCCTACTCTTAAGTTTCAGTGAACCCATCTTTGAATCACATCCACGACAGGGTTCACCAATACCCTCTTAGGGTTCAGTTTCTTGCGGGATTAGTGACCTTGAATAAGGAAAAGGGTTTAGGGTTGATTTGGCGGAGTCTTGAAGCGGGTACGCCTAATCCAACCCTAAACCCTTTTCCGTCCCGTCTTATGCTGTACCCTACTCTTAAGGTTCAGTTCCCCATCTTTGAATCACATCCACGACAAGGTTCACCAATACTCTCTTAGGGTTCAGTTTCTTGCGGGATTAGTGACCTTGAATAAGGAAAAGGGTTTAGGGTTGGATTTGGCGGAGTCGCGAAGCGGGTACGCCTAATCCAACGCTAAACCCTTTTCCGTCCCGTCTTATGCAGTACCCTACTCTTAAGGTTCAGTTCCCCATCTTTGAATTAATCCACGACAGGGTTCAACAATACCCTCTTAGGGTTCAGTTTCTTTCATGATTAGTGACCTTTAATAAGGAAAAGGGTTTAGGGTTGGATTAAGCGGAGCCGCGAAGCGGGTACGCCTAATCCAACCCTAAACCCATTTCCGTCCTTGAATAAGGAAAAGGGTTTAGGGTTGGATTAGGCGGAGCCGCGAAGCGGGTACGCCTAATCCAACGCTAAACCCTTTTCCGTCCCGTCTTATGCAGTACCCTACTCTTAAGGTTCAGTTCCCCATCTTTGAATTAATCCACGACAGGGTTCAACAATACCCTCTTAGGGTTCAGTTTCTTTCATGATTAGTGACCTTTAATAAGGAAAAGGGTTTAGGGTTGGATTAAGCGGAGCCGCGAAGCGGGTACGCCTAATCCAACCCTAAACCCTTTTCCGTCCCGTCTTATGCAGTACCCTACTCTTAAGGTTCAGTTCCCCATCTTTGAATCGCATCCACGACAGGGTTCACCAATACCCTATTAGGGTTCAGTTTCTTGCGGGCTTACTGACCCTGAATAAGGAAAAGGGTTTAGGGTTGGATTAGGCGGAGCCGCGAAGCGGGTACGCCTAATCCAACGCTAAACCCTTTTCCGTACCGTCTTATGCAGTACCCTACTCTTAAGGTTCAGTTCCCCATCTTTGAATTAATCCACGACAGGGTTCACCAATACCCTCTTAGGGTTCAGTTTCTTGCATGATTAGTGACCTTGAATAGGGAAAAGGGTTTAGGGTTGGATTAGGCGGAGCCGCAAAGCGGGTACGCCTAATCCAACCCTAAACCCTTTTCCGTCCCGTCTTATGCAGTACCCTACTCTTAAGGTTCAGTTCCCCATCTTTAAATCACATCCACGACAGGGTTCACCAATACCCTCTTAGGGTTCAGTTTCTTGCGGGATTAGTGACCTTGAATAAGGAAAAGGGTTTAGGGTTGGATTAGGCGGAGCCGCGAAGCGGGTTCGCCAAATCCAACCCTAAACCCATTTTCGTCCTTGAATAAGGAAAAGGGTTTAGGGTTGGATTAGGCGGAGCCGCGAAGCGGGTACGCCTAATCCAACGCTAAACCCTTTTCCGTCCCGTCTTATGCAGTACTCTTAAGGTTAAATTCCCCATCTTTGAATCACATCCACGACAGGGTTCACCAATACCCTCTTAGGGCTCAGTTTCTTGCGGGAATAGTGACCTTGAATAAGGAAAAGGGTTTAGGGTTGGATTAGGCGGAGCCGCGAAGCGGGTTCGCCAAATCCAACCCTAAACCCATTTTCGTCCTTGAATAAGGAAAAGGGTTTAGGGTTGGATTAGGCGGAGCCGCGAAGCGGGTACGCCTAATCCAACGCTAAACCCTTTTCCGTCCCGTCTTGAGCAGTACCCTACTCTTAAGTTTCAGTGAACCCATCTTTGAATCACATCCACGACAGGGTTCACCAATACCCTCTTAGGGTTCAGTTTCTTGCGGGATTAGTGACCTTGAATAAGGAATAGGGTTTAGGGTTGGATTAGGCGGAGCCGCGAAGCGGGTTCGCCAAATCCAACCCTAAACCCATTTTCGTCCTTGAATAAGGAAAAGGGTTTAGGGTTGGATTAGGCGGAGCCGCGAAGCGGGTACGCCTAATCCAACGCTAAACCCTTTTCCGTCCCGTCTTGAGCAGTACCCTACTCTTAAGTTTCAGTGAACCCATCTTTGAATCACATCCACGACAGGGTTCACCAATACCCTCTTAGGGTTCAGTTTCTTGCGGGATTAGTGACCTTGAATAAGGAAAAGGGTTTAGGGTTGATTTGGCGGAGTCTTGAAGCGGGTACGCCTAATCCAACCCTAAACCCTTTTCCGTCCCGTCTTATGCTGTACCCTACTCTTAAGGTTCAGTTCCCCATCTTTGAATCACATCCACGACAAGGTTCACCAATACTCTCTTAGGGTTCAGTTTCTTGCGGGATTAGTGACCTTGAATAAGGAAAAGGGTTTAGGGTTGGATTTGGCGGAGTCGCGAAGCGGGTACGCCTAATCCAACGCTAAACCCTTTTCAGTCCCGTCTTATGCAGTACCCTACTCTTAAGGTTCAGTTCCCCATCTTTAAATCACATCCACTACAGGGTTCACCAATACCCTCTTAGGGTTCAATTTCTTGCGGGATTAGTGACCTTGAATAAGGAAAAGGGTTTAGGGTTGGATTAGGCGGAGTCGCGAAGCGGATTCACCAAATCCAACCCTAAACCCATTTCCGTCCTTGAATAAGGAAAAGGGTTTAGGGTTGGATTAGGCGGAGCCGCGAAGCGGGTACGCCTAATCCTACCCTAAACCATTTTCCGTCCCGTCTAATGCTGTACCCGACTCTTAAGGTTCAGTTCCCCATCTTTGAATCACATCCACGACAAGGTTCACCAATACCCTCTTAGGGTTCAGTTTCTTGCGCGATTAGTGACCTTGAATAAGGAAAAGGGTTTAGGCTTGGATTAGGTGGAGCCGCGAAGCGGGTATGCCTAATCCAACGCTAAACCCTTTTCAGTCCCGTCTTATGCAGTACCCTACTCTTAAGGTTCAGTTCCCCATCTTTAAATCACATCCACTACAGGGTTCACCAATACCCTCTTAGGGTTCAATTTCTTGCGGGATTAGTGACCTTGAATAAGGAAAAGGGTTTAGGGTTGGATTAGGCGGAGTCGCGAAGCGGATTCACCAAATCCAACCCTAAACCCATTTCCGTCCTTGAATAAGGAAAAGGGTTTAGGGTTGGATTAGGCGGAGCCGCGAAGCGGGTACGCCTAATCCAACGCTAAACCCTTTTCCGTACCGTCTTATGCAGTACCCTACTCTTAAGGTTCAGTTCCCCATCTTTGAATCACATCCACGACAGGGTTCACCAATACCCTCTTAGGTTTCAGTTTCTTGCGGGATTAGTGACCTTGAATAAGGAAAAGTTTTAGGGTTGGATTACGCGGAGCAGCGAAGCGGGTTCGCCTAATCTAACCCTAAACCCTTTTCTGTCCCGTCTTATGCAGTACCCTACTCTTAAGGTTCAGTTCCCCATCTTTGAATCACATCCACGACAGGGTTCACCAATACCCACTTAGGGTTCAGTTTCTTGCAGGATTAGTGACCTTGAATAAGGAAAAGGGTTTAGGGTTGGATTAGGCGGAGCCGCGAAGCGGGTTCGCCAAATCCAACCCTAAACCCATTTTCGTCCTTGAATAAGGAAAAGGGTTTAGGGTTGGATTAGGCGGAGCCGCGAAGCGGGTACGCCTAATCCAACGCTAAACCCTTTTCCGTCCCGTCTTGAGCAGTACCCTACTCTTAAGTTTCAGTGAACCCATCTTTGAATCACATCCACGACAGGGTTCACCAATACCCTCTTAGGGTTCAGTTTCTTGCGGGATTAGTGACCTTGAATAAGGAAAAGGGTTTAGGGTTGGATTTGGCGGAGTCGCGAAGCGGGTACGCCTAATCCAACCCTAAACCCTTTTCCGTCCCGTCTTATGCTGTACCCTACTCTTATGGTTCAGTTCCCCATCTTTGAATCACATCCACGACAAGGTTCACCAATACTCTCTTAGGGTTCAGTTTCTTGCTCGATTAGTGACCTTGAATAAGGAAAAGGGTTTAGGCTTGGATTAGGTGGAGCCGCGAAGCGGGTACGCCTAATCCAACGCTAAACCCTTTTCAGTCCCGTCTTATGCAGTACCCTACTCTTAAGGTTCAGTTCCCCATCTTTAAATCACATCCACTACAGGGTTCACCAATACCCTCTTAGGGTTCAATTTCTGGCGGGATTAGTGACCTTGAATAAGGAAAAGGGTTTAGGGTTGGATTAGGCGGAGTCGCGAAGCGGATTCACCAAATCCAACCCTAAACCCATTTCCGTCCTTGAATAAGGAAAAGGGTTTAGGGTTGGATTAGGCGGAGCCGCGAAGCGGGTACGCCTAATCCTACCCTAAACCATTTTCCGTCCCGTCTTATGCTGTACCCTACTCTTAAGGTTCAGTTTCCCATCTTTGAATCACATCCACGACAGGGTTCACCAATACCCTCTTTGGGTTCAGTTTCTTGCATGATTAGTGACCTTGAATAGGGAAAAGGGTTTAGGGTTGGATTAGGCGGAGCCGCAAAGCGGGTACGCCTAATCCAACCCTAAACCCTTTTCCGTCCCGTCTTATGCAGTACCCTACTCTTAAGGTTCAGTTCCCCATCTTTAAATCACATCCACGACAGGCTTCACCAATACCCTCTTAGGGTTCAGTTTCTTGCGGGATTAGTGACCTTGAATAAGGAATAGGGTTTAGGGTTGGATTAGGCGGAGCCGCGAAGCGGGTTCGCCAAATCCAACCCTAAACCCATTTTCGTCCTTGAATAAGGAAAAGGGTTTAGGGTTGGATTAGGCGGAGGCGCGAAGCGGGTACGCCTAATCCAACGCTAAACCCTTTTCCGTCCCGTCTTGAGCAGTACCCTACTCTTAAGTTTCAGTGAACCCATCTTTGAATCACATCCACGACAGGGTTCACCAATACCCTCTTAGGGTTCAGTTTCTTGCGGGATTAGTGACCTTGAATAAGGAAAAGGGTTTAGGGTTGATTTGGCGGAGTCTTGAAGCGGGTACGCCTAATCCAACCCTAAACCCTTTTCCGTCCCGTCTTATGCTGTACCCTACTCTTAAGGTTCAGTTCCCCATCTTTGAATCACATCCACGACAAGGTTCACCAATACTCTCTTAGGGTTCAGTTTCTTGCGCGATTAGTGACCTTGAATAAGGAAAAGGGTTTAGGCTTGGATTAGGTGGAGCCGCGAAGCGGGTACGCCTAATCCAACGCTAAACCCTTTTCAGTCCCGTCTTATGCAGTACCCTACTCTTAAGGTTCAGTTCCCCATCTTTAAATCACATCCACTACAGGGTTCACCAATACCCTCTTAGGGTTCAATTTCTTGCGGGATTAGTGACCTTGAATAAGGAAAAGGGTTTAGGGTTGGATTAGGCGGAGTCGCGAAGCGGATTCACCAAATCCAACCCTAAACCCATTTCCGTCCTTGAATAAGGAAAAGGGTTTAGGGTTGGATTAGGCGGAGCCGCGAAGCGGGTACGCCTAATCCAACGCTAAACCCTTTTCCGTCCCGTCTTATGCAGTACCCTACTCTTAAGGTTCAGTTCCCCATCTTTGAATTAATCCACGACAGGGTTCAACAATACCCTCTTAGGGTTCAGTTTCTTTCATGATTAGTGACCTTTAATAAGGAAAAGGGTTTAGGGTTGGATTAAGCGGAGCCGCGAAGCGGGTACGCCTAATCCAACCCTAAACCCTTTTCCGTCCCGTCTTATGCAGTACCCTACTCTTAAGGTTCAGTTCCCCATCTTTGAATCGCATCCACGACAGGGTTCACCAATACCCTATTAGGGTTCAGTTTCTTGCGGGCTTACTGACCCTGAATAAGGAAAAGGGTTTAGGGTTGGATTAGGCGGAGCCGCGAAGCGGGTACGCCTAATCCAACGCTAAACCCTTTTCCGTACCGTCTTATGCAGTACCCTACTCTTAAGGTTCAGTTCCCCATCTTTGAATTAATCCACGACAGGGTTCACCAATACCCTCTTAGGGTTCAGTTTCTTGCATGATTAGTGACCTTGAATAGGGAAAAGGGTTTAGGGTTGGATTAGGCGGAGCCGCAAAGCGGGTACGCCTAATCCAACCCTAAACCCTTTTCCGTCCCGTCTTATGCAGTACCCTACTCTTAAGGTTCAGTTCCCCATCTTTAAATCACATCCACGACAGGGTTCACCAATACCCTCTTAGGGTTCAGTTTCTTGCGGGATTAGTGACCTTGAATAAGGAAAAGTGTTTAGGGTTGGATTAGGCGGAGCCGCGAAGCGGGTTCGCCAAATCCAACCCTAAACCCATTTTCGTCCTTGAATAAGGAAAAGGGTTTAGGGTTGGATTAGGCGGAGCCGCGAAGCGGGTACGCCTAATCCAACGCTAAACCCTTTTCCGTCCCGTCTTGAGCAGTACCCTACTCTTAAGTTTCAGTGAACCCATCTTTGAATCACATCCACGACAGGGTTCACCAATACCCTCTTAGGGTTCAGTTTCTTGCGGGATTAGTGACCTTGAATAAGGAATAGGGTTTAGGGTTGGATTAGGCGGAGCCGCGAAGCGGGTTCGCCAAATCCAACCCTAAACCCATTTTCGTCCTTGAATAAGGAAAAGGGTTTAGGGTTGGATTAGGCGGAGCCGCGAAGCGGGTACGCCTAATCCAACGCTAAACCCTTTTCCGTCCCGTCTTGAGCAGTACCCTACTCTTAAGTTTCAGTGAACCCATCTTTGAATCACATCCACGACAGGGTTCACCAATACCCTCTTAGGGTTCAGTTTCTTGCGGGATTAGTGACCTTGAATAAGGAAAAGGGTTTAGGGTTGATTTGGCGGAGTCTTGAAGCGGGTACGCCTAATCCAACCCTAAACCCTTTTCCGTCCCGTCTTATGCTGTACCCTACTCTTAAGGTTCAGTTCCCCATCTTTGAATCACATCCACGACAAGGTTCACCAATACTCTCTTAGGGTTCAGTTTCTTGCGGGATTAGTGACCTTGAATAAGGAAAAGGGTTTAGGGTTGGATTTGGCGGAGTCGCGAAGCGGGTACGCCTAATCCAACGCTAAACCCTTTTCAGTCCCGTCTTATGCAGTACCCTACTCTTAAGGTTCAGTTCCCCATCTTTAAATCACATCCACTACAGGGTTCACCAATACCCTCTTAGGGTTCAATTTCTTGCGGGATTGGTGACCTTGAATAAGGAAAAGGGTTTAGGGTTGGATTAGGCGGAGTCGCGAAGCGGATTCACCAAATCCAACCCTAAACCCATTTCCGTCCTTGAATAAGGAAAAGGGTTTAGGGTTGGATTAGGCGGAGCCGCGAAGCGGGTACGCCTAATCCTACCCTAAACCATTTTCCGTCCCGTCTTATGCTGTACCCGACTCTTAAGGTTCAGTTCCCCATCTTTGAATCACATCCACGACAAGGTTCACCAATACCCTCTTAGGGTTCAGTTTCTTGCGCGATTAGTGACCTTGAATAAGGAAAAGGGTTTAGGCTTGGATTAGGTGGAGCCGCGAAGCGGGTATGCCTAATCCAACGCTAAACCCTTTTCAGTCCCGTCTTATGCAGTACCCTACTCTTAAGGTTCAGTTCCCCATCTTTAAATCACATCCACTACAGGGTTCACCAATACCCTCTTAGGGTTCAATTTCTTGCGGGATTAGTGACCTTGAATAAGGAAAAGGGTTTAGGGTTGGATTAGGCGGAGTCGCGAAGCGGATTCACCAAATCCAACCCTAAACCCATTTCCGTCCTTGAATAAGGAAAAGGGTTTAGGGTTGGATTAGGCGGAGCCGCGAAGCGGGTACGCCTAATCCAACGCTAAACCCTTTTCCGTACCGTCTTATGCAGTACCCTACTCTTAAGGTTCAGTTCCCCATCTTTGAATCACATCCACGACAGGGTTCACCAATACCCTCTTAGGTTTCAGTTTCTTGCGGGATTAGTGACCTTGAATAAGGAAAAGTTTTAGGGTTGGATTACGCGGAGCAGCGAAGCGGGTTCGCCTAATCTAACCCTAAACCCTTTTCTGTCCCGTCTTATGCAGTACCCTACTCTTAAGGTTCAGTTCCCCATCTTTGAATCACATCCACGACAGGGTTCACCAATACCCACTTAGGGTTCAGTTTCTTGCAGGATTAGTGACCTTGAATAAGGAAAAGGGTTTAGGGTTGGATTAGGCGGAGCCGCGAAGCGGGTTCGCCAAATCCAACCCTAAACCCATTTTCGTCCTTGAATAAGGAAAAGGGTTTAGGGTTGGATTAGGCGGAGCCGCGAAGCGGGTACGCCTAATCCAACGCTAAACCCTTTTCCGTCCCGTCTTGAGCAGTACCCTACTCTTAAGTTTCAGTGAACCCATCTTTGAATCACATCCACGACAGGGTTCACCAATACCCTCTTAGGGTTCAGTTTCTTGCGGGATTAGTGACCTTGAATAAGGAAAAGGGTTTAGGGTTGGATTTGGCGGAGTCGCGAAGCGGGTACGCCTAATCCAACCCTAAACCCTTTTCCGTCCCGTCTTATGCTGTACCCTACTCTTATGGTTCAGTTCCCCATCTTTGAATCACATCCACGACAAGGTTCACCAATACTCTCTTAGGGTTCAGTTTCTTGCTCGATTAGTGACCTTGAATAAGGAAAAGGGTTTAGGCTTGGATTAGGTGGAGCCGCGAAGCGGGTACGCCTAATCCAACGCTAAACCCTTTTCAGTCCCGTCTTATGCAGTACCTTACTCTTAAGGTTCAGTTCCCCATCTTTAAATCACATCCACTACAGGGTTCACCAATACCCTCTTAGGGTTCAATTTCTGGCGGGATTAGTGACCTTGAATAAGGAAAAGGGTTTAGGGTTGGATTAGGCGGAGTCGCGAAGCGGATTCACCAAATCCAACCCTAAACCCATTTCCGTCCTTGAATAAGGAAAAGGGTTTAGGGTTGGATTAGGCGGAGCCGCGAAGCGGGTACGCCTAATCCTACCCTAAACCATTTTCCGTCCCGTCTTATGCTGTACCCTACTCTTAAGGTTCAGTTTCCCATCTTTGAATCACATCCACGAACTCTCTTAGGGTTCAGTTTCTTGCGCGATTAGTGACCTTGAATAAGGAAAAGGGTTTAGGGTTGGATTAGGCGGAGCCGCGAAGCAGGTTCGCCTAGTCCAACCGTAAACCCTTTTCCGTCCTTGAATAAGGAAAAGGGTTTAGGCTTGGATTAGGTGGAGCCACGAAGCGGGTACGGCTAATCCAACGCTAAACCCTTTTCAGTCCCGTCTTATGCAGTACCCTACTCTTAAGGTTCAGTTCCCCATCTTTAAATCACATCCACGACAGGCTTCACCAATACACTCTTAGGGTTCAGTTTCTTGCGGGATTAGTGACCTTGAATAAGGAATAGGGTTTAGGGTTGGATTAGGCGGAGCCGCGAAGCGGGTTCGCCAAATCCAACCCTAAACCCATTTTCGTCCTTGAATAAGGAAAAGGGTTTAGGGTTGGATTAGGCGGAGCCGCGAAGCGGGTACGCCTAATCCAACGCTAAACCCTTTTCCGTCCCGTCTTGAGCAGTACCCTACTCTTAAGTTTCAGTGAACCCATCTTTGAATCACATCCACGACAGGGTTCACCAATACCCTCTTAGGGTTCAGTTTCTTGCGGGATTAGTGACCTTGAATAAGGAAAAGGGTTTAGGGTTGATTTGGCGGAGTCTTGAAGCGGGTACGCCTAATCCAACCCTAAACCCTTTTCCGTCCCGTCTTATGCTGTACCCTACTCTTAAGGTTCAGTTCCCCATCTTTGAATCACATCCACGACAAGGTTCACCAATACTCTCTTAGGGTTCAGTTTCTTGCGCGATTAGTGACCTTGAATAAGGAAAAGGGTTTAGGCTTGGATTAGGTGGAGCCGCGAAGCGGGTACGCCTAATCCAACGCTAAACCCTTTTCAGTCCCGTCTTATGCAGTACCCTACTCTTAAGGTTCAGTTCCCCATCTTTAAATCACATCCACTACAGGGTTCACCAATACCCTCTTAGGGTTCAATTTCTTGCGGGATTAGTGACCTTGAATAAGGAAAAGGGTTTAGGGTTGGATTAGGCGGAGTCGCGAAGCGGATTCACCAAATCCAACCCTAAACCCATTTCCGTCCTTGAATAAAGAAAAGGGTTTAGGGTTGGATTAGGCGGAGCCGCGAAGCGGGTACGCCTAATCCAACGCTAAACCCTTTTCCGTCCCGTCTTATGCAGTACCCTACTCTTAAGGTTCAGTTCCCCATCTTTGAATTAATCCACGACAGGGTTCAACAATACCCTCTTAGGGTTCAGTTTCTTTCATGATTAGTGACCTTTAATAAGGAAAAGGGTTTAGGGTTGGATTAAGCGGAGCCGCGAAGCGGGTACGCCTAATCCAACCCTAAACCCTTTTCCGTCCCGTCTTATGCAGTACCCTACTCTTAAGGTTCAGTTCCCCATCTTTGAATCGCATCCACGACAGGGTTCACCAATACCCTATTAGGGTTCAGTTTCTTGCGGGCTTACTGACCCTGAATAAGGAAAAGGGTTTAGGGTTGGATTAGGCGGAGCCGCGAAGCGGGTACGCCTAATCCAACGCTAAACCCTTTTCCGTACCGTCTTATGCAGTACCCTACTCTTAAGGTTCAGTTCCCCATCTTTGAATTAATCCACGACAGGGTTCACCAATACCCTCTTAGGGTTCAGTTTCTTGCATGATTAGTGACCTTGAATAGGGAAAAGGGTTTAGGGTTGGATTAGGCGGAGCCGCAAAGCGGGTACGCCTAATCCAACCCTAAACCCTTTTCCGTCCCGTCTTATGCAGTACCCTACTCTTAAGGTTCAGTTCCCCATCTTTAAATCACATCCACGACAGGGTTCACCAATACCCTCTTAGGGTTCAGTTTCTTGCGGGATTAGTGACCTTGAATAAGGAAAAGGGTTTAGGGTTGGATTAGGCGGAGCCGCGAAGCGGGTTCGCCAAATCCAACCCTAAACCCATTTTCGTCCTTGAATAAGGAAAAGGGTTTAGGGTTGGATTAGGCGGAGCCGCGAAGCGGGTACGCCTAATCCAACGCTAAACCCTTTTCCGTCCCGTCTTGAGCAGTACCCTACTCTTAAGTTTCAGTGAACCCATCTTTGAATCACATCCACGACAGGGTTCACCAATACCCTCTTAGGGTTCAGTTTCTTGCGGGATTAGTGACCTTGAATAAGGAAAAGGGTTTAGGGTTGATTTGGCGGAGTCTTGAAGCGGGTACGCCTAATCCAACCCTAAACCCTTTTCCGTCCCGTCTTATGCTGTACCCTACTCTTAAGGTTCAGTTCCCCATCTTTGAATCACATCCACGACAAGGTTCACCAATACTCTCTTAGGGTTCAGTTTCTTGCGCGATTAGTGACCTTGAATAAGGAAAAGGGTTTAGGCTTGGATTAGGTGGAGCCGCGAAGCGGGTACGCCTAATCCAACGCTAAACCCTTTTCAGTCCCGTCTTATGCAGTACCCTACTCTTAAGGTTCAGTTCCCCATCTTTAAATCACATCCACTACAGGGTTCACCAATACCCTCTTAGGGTTCAATTTCTTGCGGGATTAGTGACCTTGAATAAGGAAAAGGGTTTAGGGTTGGATTAGGCGGAGTCGCGAAGCGGATTCACCAAATCCAACCCTAAACCCATTTCCGTCCTTGAATAAGGAAAAGGGTTTAGGGTTGGATTAGGCGGAGCCGCGAAGCGGGTACGCCTAATCCAACGCTAAACCCTTTTCCGTCCCGTCTTATGCAGTACCCTACTCTTAAGGTTCAGTTCCCCATCTTTGAATTAATCCACGACAGGGTTCAACAATACCCTCTTAGGGTTCAGTTTCTTTCATGATTAGTGACCTTTAATAAGGAAAAGGGTTTAGGGTTGGATTAAGCGGAGCCGCGAAGCGGGTACGCCTAATCCAACCCTAAACCCTTTTCCGTCCCGTCTTATGCAGTACCCTACTCTTGAGGTTCAGTTCCCCAATTTTAAATCACATCCACGACAGGGTTCACCAATACCCTCTTAGGGTTTAGTTTCTAGCGGGATTAGTGACCTTGAATAAGGAAAAGGGTTTAGGGTTGGATTAGGCGGAGCCGCGAAGCGGGTTTGCCAAATCCAACCCTAAACCAAGTTCCGTCCTTGAATAAGGAAAAGGGTTGAGGGTTGGATTAGGCGGAGCCGCGAAACGGGTACGCCTAATCCAACGCTAAACCCTTTTCCGTCCAGTCTTATGCAGTACCCTACTCTTAAAGTTCAGTTCACAATCTTTGAATTAATCCACGACAGGGTTCACCAATACCCTCTTAGGGTTCAGTTTCTTGCATGATTAGTGACCTTGAATAGGGAAAAGGGTTTAGGGTTGGATTAGGCGGAGCCGCAAAGCATGTACGCCTAATCCAACCCTAAACCCTTTTCCGTCCCGTCTTATGCAGTACCCTACTCTTAAGGTTCAGTTCCCCATCTTTAAATCACATCCACGACAGGGTTCACCAATACCCTCTTAGGGTTCAGTTTCTTGCGGGATTAGTGACCTTGAATAAGGAAAAGGGTTTAGGGTTGGATTAGGCGGAGCCGCGAAGCGGGTTCGCCAAATCCAACCCTAAACCCATTTTCGTCCTTGAATAAGGAAAAGGATTTAGGGTTGGATTAGGCGGAGCCGCGAAGCGGGTACGCCTAATCCAACGCTAAACCCTTTTCCGTCCCGTCTTGAGCAGTACCCTACTCTTAAGTTTCAGTGAACCCATCTTTGAATCACATCCACGACAGGGTTCACCAATACCCTCTTAGGGTTCAGTTTCTTGCGGGATTAGTGACCTTGAATAAGGAAAAGGGTTTAGGGTTGGATTTGGCGGAGTCGCGAAGCGGGTACGCCTAATCCAACGCTAAACCCTTTTCAGTCCCGTCTTATGCAGTACCCTACTCTTAAGGTTCAGTTCCCCATCTTTAAATCACATCCACTACAGGGTTCACCAATACCCTCTTAGGGTTCAATTTCTTGCGGGATTAGTGACCTTGAATAAGGAAAAGGGTTTAGGGTTGGATTAGGCGGAGTCGCGAAGCGGATTCACCAAATCCAACCCTAAACCCATTTCCGTCCTTGAATAAGGAAAAGGGTTTAGGGTTGGATTAGGCGGAGCCGCGAAGCGGGTACGCCTAATCCAACGCTAAACCCTTTTCCGTACCGTCTTATGCAGTACCCTACTCTTAAGGTTCAGTTCCCCATCTTTGAATTAATCCACGACAGGGTTCACCAATACCCTCTTAGGGTTCAGTTTCTTGCATGATTAGTGACCTTGAATAGGGAAAAGGGTTTAGGGTTGGATTAGGCGGAGCCGCAAAGCGGGTACGCCTAATCCAACCCTAAACCCTTTTCCGTCCCGTCTTATGCAGTACCCTACTCTTAAGGTTCAGTTCCCCATCTTTAAATCACATCCACTACAGGGTTCACCAATACCCTCTTAGGGTTCAGTTTCTTGCGGGATTAGTGACCTTGAATAAGGAAAAGGGTTTAGGGTTGGATTAGGCGGAGCCGCGAAGCGGGTTCGCCAAATCCAACCCTAAACCCATTTTCGTCCTTGAATAAGGAAAAGGGTTTAGGGTTGGATTAGGCGGAGCCGCGAAGCGGGTACGCCTAATCCAACGCTAAACCCTTTTCCGTCCCGTCTTGAGCAGTACCCTACTCTTAAGTTTCAGTGAACCCATCTTTGAATCACATCCACGACAGGGTTCACCAATACCCTCTTAGGGTTCAGTTTCTTGCGGGATTAGTGACCTTGAATAAGGAAAAGGGTTTAGGGTTGGATTTGGCGGAGTCGCGAAGCGGGTACGCCTAATCCAACCCTAAACCCTTTTCCGTCCCGTCTTATGCTGTACCCTACTCTTAAGGTTCAGTTCCCCATCTTTGAATCACATCCACGACAAGGTTCACCAATACCCTCTTAGGGTTCAGTTTCTTGCGCGATTAGTGACCTTGAATAAGGAAAAGGGTTTAGGCTTGGATTAGGTGGAGCCGCGAAGCGGGTATGCCTAATCCATCGCTAAACCCTTTTCAGTCCCGTCTTATGCAGTACCCTACTCTTAAGGTTCAGTTCCCCATCTTTAAATCACATCCACTACAGGGTTCACCAATACCCTCTTAGGGTTCAATTTCTTGCGGGATTAGTGACCTTGAATAAGGAAAAGGGTTTAGGGTTGGATTAGGCGGAGTCGCGAAGCGGATTCACCAAATCCAACCCTAAACCCATTTCCGTCCTTGAATAAGGAAAAGGGTTTAGGGTTGGATTAGGCGGAGCCGCGAAGCGGGTACGCCTAATCCAACGCTAAACCCTTTTCCGTACCGTCTTATGCAGTACCCTACTCTTAAGGTTCAGTTCCCCATCTTTGAATCACATCCACGACAGGGTTCACCAATACCCTCTTAGGTTTCAGTTTCTTGCGGGATTAGTGACCTTGAATAAGGAAAAGTTTTAGGGTTGGATTACGCGGAGCAGCGAAGCGGGTTCGCCTAATCTAACCCTAAACCCTTTTCTGTCCCGTCTTATGCAGTACCCTACTCTTAAGGTTCAGTTCCCCATCTTTGAATCACATCCACGACAGGGTTCACCAATACCCACTTAGGGTTCAGTTTCTTGCAGGATTAGTGACCTTGAATAAGGAAAAGGGTTTAGGGTTGGATTAGGCGGAGCCGCGAAGCGGGTTCGCCAAATCCAACCCTAATCCCATTTTCGTCCTTGAATAAGGAAAAGGGTTTAGGGTTGGATTAGGCGGAGCCGCGAAGCGGGTACGCCTAATCCAACGCTAAACCCTTTTCCGTCCCGTCTTGAGCAGTACCCTACTCTTAATTTTCAGTGAACCCATCTTTGAATCACATCCACGACAGGGTTCACCAATACCCTCTTAGGGTTCAGTTTCTTGCGGGATTAGTGACCTTGAATAAGGAAAAGGGTTTAGGGTTGGATTTGGCGGAGTCGCGAAGCGGGTACGCCTAATCCAACCCTAAACCCTTTTCCGTCCCGTCTTATGCTGTACCCTACTCTTAAGGTTCAGTTCCCCATCTTTGAATCACATCCACGACAAGGTTCACCAATACTCTCTTAGGGTTCAGTTTCTTGCTCGATTAGTGACCTTGAATAAGGAAAAGGGTTTAGGCTTGGATTAGGTGGAGCCGCGAAGCGGGTACGCCTAATCCAACGCTAAACCCTTTTCAGTCCCGTCTTATGCAGTACCCTACTCTTAAGGTTCAGTTCCCCATCTTTAAATCACATCCACTACAGGGTTCACCAATACCCTCTTAGGGTTCAATTTCTGGCGGGATTAGTGACCTTGAATAAGGAAAAGGGTTTAGGGTTGGATTAGGCGGAGTCGCGAAGCGGATTCACCAAATCCAACCCTAAACCCATTTCCGTCCTTGAATAAGGAAAAGGGTTTAGGGTTGGATTAGGCGGAGCCGCGAAGCGGGTACGCCTAATCCAACCCTAAACCATTTTCCGTCCCGTCTTATGCTGTACCCTACTCTTAAGGTTCAGTTTCCCATCTTTGAATCACATCCACGAACTCTCTTAGGGTTCAGTTTCTTGCGCGATTAGTGACCTTGAATAAGGAAAAGGGTTTAGGGTTGGATTAGGCGGAGCCGCGAAGCAGGTTCGCCTAGTCCAACCGTAAACCCTTTTCCGTCCTTGAATAAGGAAAAGGGTTTAGGCTTGGATTAGGTGGAGCCACGAAGCGGGTACGGCTAATCCAACGCTAAACCCTTTTCAGTCCCGTATTATGCAGTACCCTACTCTTAAGGTTCAGTTCCCCATCTTTAAATCACATCCACGACAGGGTTCACCAATACCCTCTTAGGGTTCAGTTTCTTGCGGCATTAGTGACCTTGAATAAGGAAAAGGGTTTAGGGTTGGATTTGGCGGAGTCGCGAAGCGGGTTCGCCTAATCCAACCCTAAACCCTTTTCCGTCCCGTCTTATGTTGTACCCTACTCTTAAGGTTCAGTTCCCCATCTTTGAATCACATCCACGACAAGGTTCACCAATACTCTCTTAGGGTTCAGTTTCTTGCGGGATTAGTGACCTTGAATAAGGAAAAGGGTTTAGGGTTGGATTTGGCGGAGTCGCGAAGCGGGTACGCCTAATCCAACGCTAAACCCTTTTCAGTCCCGTCTTATGCAGTACCCTACTCTTAAGGTTCAGTTCCCCATCTTTAAATCACATCCACTACAGGGTTCACCAATACCCTCTTAGGGTTCAATTTCTTGCGGGATTAGTGACCTTGAATAAGGAAAAGGGTTTAGGGTTGGATTAGGCGGAGTCGCGAAGCGGATTCACCAAATCCAACCCTAAACCAATTTCCGTCCTCGAATAAGGAAAAGGGTTTAGGGTTGGATTAGGCGGAGCCGCGAAGCGGGTACGCCTAATCCAACGCTAAACCCTTTTCCGTACCGTCTTATGCAGTACCCTACTCTTAAGGTTCAGTTCCCCATCTTTGAATTAATCCACGACAGGGTTCACCAATACCCTCTTAGGGTTCAGTTTCTTGCATGATTAGTGACCTTGAATAGGGAAAAGGGTTTAGGGTTGGATTAGGCGGAGCCGCAAAGCGGGTACGCCTAATCCAACCCTAAACCCTTTTCCGTCCCGTCTTATGCAGTACCCTACTCTTAAGGTTCAGTTCCCCATCTTTAAATCACATCCACGACAGGGTTCACCAATACCCTCTTAGGGTTCAGTTTCTTGCGGGATTAGTGACCTTGAATAAGGAAAAGGGTTTAGGGTTGGATTAGGCGGAGCCGCGAAGCGGGTTCGCCAAATCCAACCCTCAACCCATTTTCGTCCTTGAATAAGGAAAAGGGTTTAGGGTTGGATTAGGCGGAGCCGCGAAGCGGGTACGGCTAATCCAACGCTAAACCCTTTTCAGTCCCGTCTTATGCAGTACCCTACTCTTAAGGTTCAGTTCCCCATCTTTAAATCACATCCACGACAGGGTTCACTAATACCCTCTTAGGGTTCAGTTTCTTTCGGGATTAGTGACCTTGAATAAGGAAAAGGGTTTAGGGTTGGATTAGGCGGAGTCGCGAAGCGGATTCACCAAATCCAACCCTAAACCCATTTCCGTCCTTGAATAAGGAAAAGGGTTAAGGGTTGGATTAGGCAGAGCCGCAAAGCGGGTACGCCTAATCCAACGCTAAACCCTTTTCCGTCCCGTCATATGCAGTACCCTACTCTTAAGGTTCAGTTCCCGATCTTTGAATTAATCCACGACAGGGTTCACCAATACCCTCTTAGGGTTCAGATTCTTGCATGATTAGTGGCATTGAATAAGGAAAAGGGTTTAGGGTTGGATTTGGCGGAGCCGCGAAGCGGGTTCGCCTAATCCAACCCTAAACCCTTTTCTGTCCCGTCTTATGCAGTACCCTACTCTTAAGGTTCAGTTCCCCATCTTTGAATCACATCCACGACAGGGTTCACCAATACCCTCTTAGGGTTCAGTTTCTTGCGGGATTAGTGACCTTGAATAAGGAAAAGGGTTTAGGGTTGGATTAGGCGGAGCCGCGAAGCGGGTTCGCCAAATCCAACCCTAAACCCATTTTCGTCCTTGAATAAGGAAAAGGGTTTAGGGTTGGATTAGGCGGAGCCGCGAAGCGGGTACGCCTAATCCAACGCTAAACCCTTTTCCGTCCCGTCTTATGCAGTACCCTACTCTTAAGTTTCAGTGAACCCATATTTGAATCACATCTACGACAGGGTTCACCAATACCCTCTTAGGGTTCAGTTTCTTGCGGGATTAGTGACCTTGAATAAGGAAAAGGGTTTAGGGTTGGATTTGGCGGAGTTGCGAAGCGGGTACGCCAAATCCAACCCTAAACCCTTTTCCGTCCCGTCTTATGCAGTACCCTACTCTTAAGGTTCAGTTCCCCATCTTTGAATCACATCCACGACAAGGTTCACCAATACTCTCTTATGGTTCAGTTTCTTGCGCGATTAGTGACCTTGAATAAGGAAAAGGGTTTAGGGTTGGATTAGGCGGAGCCGCGAAGCGGGTTCGCCTAGTCCAACCGTAAACCCTTTTCCGTCCTTGAATAAAGAAAAGGGTTTAGGCTTGGATTAGGTGGAGCCGCAAAGCGGGTACGCCTAATCCAACGCTAAACCCTTTTCAGTCCCGTCTTATGCAGTACCCTACTCTTAAGGTTCAGTTCCCCATCTTTAAATCACATCCACGACAGGGTTCACCAATACCCTCTTAGGGTTCAGTTTCTTGCGGGATTAGTGACCTTGAATAAGGAAAAGGGTTTAGGGTTGGATTAGGCGGAGTCGCGAAGCGGATTCACCAAATCCAACCCTAAACCCATTTCCGTCCTTGAATAAGGAAAAGGGTTAAGGGTTGGATTAGGCAGAGCCGCAAAGCGGGTACGCCTAATCCAACGCTAAACCCTTTTCCGTCCCGTCATATGCAGTACCCTACTCTTAAGGTTCAGTTCCCCATCTTTGAATTAATCCACGACAGGGTTCACCAATACCCTCTTAGGGTTCAGATTCTTGCATGATTAGTGGCATTGAATAAGGAAAAGGGTTTAGGGTTGGATTTGGCGGAGCCGCGAAGCGGGTTCGCCTAATCCAACCCTAAACCCTTTTCTGTCCCGTCTTATGCAGTACCCTACTCTTAAGGTTCAGTTCCCCATCTTTGAATCACATCCACGACAGGGTTCACCAATACCCTCTTAGGGTTCAGTTTCTTGCGGGATTAGTGACCTTGAATAAGGAAAAGGGTTTAGGGTTGGATTAGGCGGAGCCGCGAAGCGGGTTCGCCAAATCCAACCCTAAACCCATTTTCGTCCTTGAATAAGGAAAAGGGTTTAGGGTTGGATTAGGCGGAGCCGCGAAGCGGGTACGCCTAATCCAACGCTAAACCCTTTTCCGTCCCGTCTTATGCAGTACCCTACTCTTAAGTTTCAGTGAACCCATATTTGAATCACATCTACGACAGGGTTCAACAATACCCTCTTAGGGTTCAGTTTCTTGCGGGATTAGTGACCTTGAATAAGGAAAAGGGTTTAGGGTTGGATTTGGCGGAGTTGCGAAGCGGGTACGCCTAATCCAACCCTAAACCCTTTTCCGTCCCGTCTTATGCAGTACCCTACTCTTAAGGTTCAGTTCCCCATCTTTGAATCACATCCACGACAAGGTTCACCAATACTCTCTTATGGTTCAGTTTCTTGCGCGATTAGTGACCTTGAATAAGGAAAAGGGTTTAGGGTTGGATTAGGCGGAGCCGCGAAGCGGGTTCGCCTAGTCCAACCGTAAACCCTTTTCCGTCCTTGAATAAAGAAAAGGGTTTAGGCTTGGATTAGGTGGAGCCGCAAAGCGGGTACGCCTAATCCAACGCTAAACCCTTTTCAGTCCCGTCTTATGCAGTACCCTACTCTTAAGGTTCAGTTCCCCATCTTTAAATCACATCCACGACAGGGTTCACCAATACCCTCTTAGGGTTCAGTTTCTTGCGGGATTAGTGACCTTGAATAAGGAAAAGGGTTTAGGGTTGGATTAGGCGGAGCCGCGAAGCGGATTCACCAAATCCAACCCTAAACCCATTTCTGTCCTTGAATAAGGAAAAGGGTTTAGGGTTGGATTAGGCAGAGCCGCGAAGCGGGTACGCCTAATCCAACGCTAAACCCTTTTCCGTCCCGTCTTATGCAGTACCCTACTCTTAAGGTTCAGTTCCCCATCTTTAAATCACATCCACGACAGGGTTCACCAATACCCTCTTAGGGTTCAGTTTCTTGCGGGATTAGTGACCTTGAATAAGGAAAAGGGTTTAGGGTTGGATTAGGCGGAGCCGCGAAGCGGGTTCGCCAAATCCAACCCTCAACCCATTTTCGTCCTTGAATAAGGAAAAGGGTTTAGGGTTGGATTAGGCGGAGCCGCGAAGCGGGTACGCCTAATCCAACGCTAAACCCTTTTCCGTCCCGTCTTGAGCAGTACCCTACTCTTAAGTTTCAGTGAACCCATCTTTGAATCACATCCACGACAGGGTTCACCAATACCCTCTTAGGGTTCAGTTTCTTGCGGGATTAGTGACCTTGAATAAGGAAAAGGGTTTAGGGTTGATTTGGCGGAGTCTTGAAGCGGGTACGCCTAATCCAACCCTAAACCCTTTTCCGTCCCGTCTTATGCTGTACCCTACTCTTAAGGTTCAGTTCCCCATCTTTGAATCACATCCACGACAAGGTTCACCAATACTCTCTTAGGGTTCAGTTTCTTGCGCGATTAGTGACCTTGAATAAGGAAAAGGGTTTAGGCTTGGATTAGGTGGAGCCGCAAAGCGGGTACGCCTAATCCAACGCTAAACCCTTTTCAGTCCCGTCTTATGCAGTACCCTACTCTTAAGGTTCAGTTCCCCATCTTTAAATCACATCCACTACAGGGTTCACCAATACCCTCTTAGGGTTCAATTTCTTGCGGGATTAGTGACCTTGAATAAGGAAAAGGGTTTAGGGTTGGATTAGGCGGAGTCGCGAAGCGGATTCACCAAATCCAACCCTAAACCCATTTCCGTCCTTGAATAAGGAAAAGGGTTTAGGGTTGGATTAGGCGGAGCCGCGAAGCGGGTACGCCTAATCCAACGCTAAACCCTTTTCCGTACAGTCTTATGCAGTACCCTACTCTTAAGGTTCAGTTCCCCATCTTTGAATTAATCCACGACAGGGTTCACCAATACCCTCTTAGGGTTCAGTTTCTTGCGGGATTTGTGACCTTGAATAAGGAAAACGGTTTACGGTTGGATTAGGCGGAGCCGCGAAGCGGGTTCGCCAAATCCAACCCTAAACCCATTTTCGTCCTTGAATAAGGATAAGGGGTTAGGGTTGGATTAGGCGGAGCCGCAAAGCGGGTACGCCTAATCCAACGCTAAACCCTTTTCCGTCCCGTCTTATGCAGTACCCTACTCTTAAGTTTCAGTGAACCCATCTTTGAATCACATCCACGACAGGGTTCACCAATTCTCTTAGGGTTCAGTTTCTTGCGGGATTAGTGACCTTGAATAAGGAAAAGGGTTTTGGGTTGGATTTTGCGGAGTCGCGAAGCGGGTACGCCTAATCCAACCCTAAACCATTTTCTGTCCCGTCTTATGCTGTACCCTACTCTTAAGGTTCAGTTTCCCATCTTTGAATCACATCCACGAACTCTCTTAGGGTTCAGTTTCTTGCGCGATTAGTGACCTTGAATAAGGAAAAGGGTTTAGGGTTGGATTAGGCGGAGCCGCGAAGCAGGTTCGCCTAGTCCAACCGTAAACCCTTTTCCGTCCTTGAATAAGGAAAAGGGTTTAGGCTTGGATTAGGTGGAGCCACGAAGCGGGTACGGCTAATCCAACGCTAAACCCTTTTCAGTCCCGTCTTATGCAGTACCCTACTCTTAAGGTTCAGTTCCCCATCTTTAAATCACATCCACGACAGGGTTCACTAATACCCTCTTAGGGTTCAGTTTCTTGCGGGATTAGTGACCTTGAATAAGGAAAAGGGTTTAGGGTTGGATTAGGCGGAGTCGCGAAGCGGATTCACCAAATCCAACCCTAAACCCATTTCCGTCCTTGAATAAGGAAAAGGGTTAAGGGTTGGATTAGGCAGAGCCGCAAAGCGGGTACGCCTAATCCAACGCTAAACCCTTTTCCGTCCCGTCATATGCAGTACCCTACTCTTAAGGTTCAGTTCCCCATCTTTGAATTAATCCACGACAGGGTTCACCAATACCCTCTTAGGGTTCAGATTCTTGCATGATTAGTGGCATTGAATAAGGAAAAGGGTTTAGGGTTGGATTTGGCGGAGCCGCGAAGCGGGTTCGCCTAATCCAACCCTAAACCCTTTTCTGTCCCGTCTTATGCAGTACCCTACTCTTAAGGTTCAGTTCCCCATCTTTGAATCACATCCACGACAGGGTTCACCAATACCCTCTTAGGGTTCAGTTTCTTGCGGGATTAGTGACCTTGAATAAGGAAAAGGGTTTAGGGTTGGATTAGGCGGAGCCGCGAAGCGGGTTCGCCAAATCCAACCCTAAACCCATTTTCGTCCTTGAATAAGGAAAAGGGTTTAGGGTTGGATTAGGCGGAGCCGCGAAGCGGGTACGCCTAATCCAACGCTAAACCCTTTTCCGTCCCGTCTTATGCAGTACCCTACTCTTAAGTTTCAGTGAACCCATATTTGAATCACATCTACGACAGGGTTCACCAATACCCTCTTAGGGTTCAGTTTCTTGCGGGATTAGTGACCTTGAATAAGGAAAAGGGTTTAGGGTTGGATTTGGCGGAGTTGCGAAGCGGGTACGCCTAATCCAACCCTAAACCCTTTTCCGTCCCGTCTTATGCAGTACCCTACTCTTAAGGTTCAGTTCCCCATCTTTGAATCACATCCACGACAAGGTTCACCAATACTCTCTTATGGTTCAGTTTCTTGCGCGATTAGTGACCTTGAATAAGGAAAAGGGTTTAGGGTTGGATTAGGCGGAGCCGCGAAGCGGGTTCGCCTAGTCCAACCGTAAACCCTTTTCCGTCCTTGAATAAAGAAAAGGGTTTAGGCTTGGATTAGGTGGAGCCGCAAAGCGGGTACGCCTAATCCAACGCTAAACCCTTTTCAGTCCCGTCTTATGCAGTACCCTACTCTTAAGGTTCAGTTCCCCATCTTTAAATCACATCCACGACAGGGTTCACCAATACCCTCTTAGGGTTCAGTTTCTTGCGGGATTAGTGACCTTGAATAAGGAAAAGGGTTTAGGGTTGGATTAGGCGGAGCCGCGAAGCGGATTCACCAAATCCAACCCTAAACCCATTTCTGTCCTTGAATAAGGAAAAGGGTTTAGGGTTGGATTAGGCAGAGCCGCGAAGCGGGTACGCCTAATCCAACGCTAAACCCTTTTCCGTCCCGTCTTATGCAGTACCCTACTCTTAAGGTTCAGTTCCCCATCTTTAAATCACATCCACGACAGGGTTCACCAATACCCTCTTAGGGTTCAGTTTCTTGCGGGATTAGTGACCTTGAATAAGGAAAAGGGTTTAGGGTTGGATTAGGCGGAGCCGCGAAGCGGGTTCGCCAAATCCAACCCTAAACCCATTTTCGTCCTTGAATAAGGAAAAGGGTTTAGGGTTGGATTAGGCGGAGCCGCGAAGCGGGTACGCCTAATCCAACGCTAAACCCTTTTCCGTCCCGTCTTGAGCAGTACCCTACTCTTAAGTTTCAGTGAACCCATCTTTGAATCACATCCACGACAGGGTTCACCAATACCCTCTTAGGGTTCAGTTTCTTGCGGGATTAGTGACCTTGAATAAGGAAAAGGGTTTAGGGTTGATTTGGCGGAGTCTTGAAGCGGGTACGCCTAATCCAACCCTAAACCCTTTTCCGTCCCGTCTTATGCTGTACCCTACTCTTAAGGTTCAGTTCCCCATCTTTGAATCACATCCACGACAAGGTTCACCAATACTCTCTTAGGGTTCAGTTTCTTGCGCGATTAGTGACCTTGAATAAGGAAAAGGGTTTATGCTTGGATTAGGTGGAGCCGCGAAGCGGGTACGCCTAATCCAACGCTAAACCCTTTTCAGTCCCGTCTTATGCAGTACCCTACTCTTAAGGTTCAGTTCCCCATCTTTAAATCACATCCACTACAGGGTTCACCAATACCCTCTTAGGGTTCAATTTCTTGCGGGATTAGTGACCTTGAATAAGGAAAAGGGTTTAGGGTTGGATTAGGCGGAGTCGCGAAGCGGATTCACCAAATCCAACCCTAAACCCATTTCCGTCCTTGAATAAGGAAAAGGGTTTAGGGTTGGATTAGGCGGAGCCGCGAAGCGGGTACGCCTAATCCAACGCTAAACCCTTTTCCGTACAGTCTTATGCAGTACCCTACTCTTAAGGTTCAGTTCCCCATCTTTGAATTAATCCACGACAGGGTTCACCAATACCCTCTTAGGGTTCAGTTTCTTGCGGGATTTGTGACCTTGAATAAGGAAAACGGTTTACGGTTGGATTAGGCGGAGCCGCGAAGCGGGTTCGCCAAATCCAACCCTAAACCCATTTTCGTCCTTGAATAAGGATAAGGGGTTAGGGTTGGATTAGGCGGAGCCGCAAAGCGGGTACGCCTAATCCAACGCTAAACCCTTTTCCGTCCCGTCTTATGCAGTACCCTACTCTTAAGTTTCAGTGAACCCATCTTTGAATCACATCCACGACAGGGTTCACCAATTCTCTTAGGGTTCAGTTTCTTGCGGGATTAGTGACCTTGAATAAGGAAAAGGGTTTTGGGTTGGATTTTGCGGAGTCGCGAAGCGGGTACGCCTAATCCAACCCTAAACCATTTTCCGTCCCGTCTTATGCTGTACCCTACTCTTAAGGTTCAGTTTCCCATCTTTGAATCACATCCACGAACTCTCTTAGGGTTCAGTTTCTTGCGCGATTAGTGACCTTGAATAAGGAAAAGGGTTTAGGGTTGGATTAGGCGGAGCCGCGAAGCAGGTTCGCCTAGTCCAACCGTAAACCCTTTTCCGTCCTTGAATAAGGAAAAGGGTTTAGGCTTGGATTAGGTGGAGCCACGAAGCGGGTACGGCTAATCCAACGCTAAACCCTTTTCAGTCCCGTCTTATGCAGTACCCTACTCTTAAGGTTCAGTTCCCCATCTTTAAATCACATCCACGACAGGGTTCACTAATACCCTCTTAGGGTTCAGTTTCTTGCGGGATTAGTGACCTTGAATAAGGAAAAGGGTTTAGGGTTGGATTAGGCGGAGTCGCGAAGCGGATTCACCAAATCCAACCCTAAACCCATTTCCGTCCTTGAATAAGGAAAAGGGTTAAGGGTTGGATTAGGCAGAGCCGCAAAGCGGGTACGCCTAATCCAACGCTAAACCCTTTTCCGTCCCGTCATATGCAGTACCCTACTCTTAAGGTTCAGTTCCCCATCTTTGAATTAATCCACGACAGGGTTCACCAATACCCTCTTAGGGTTCAGATTCTTGCATGATTAGTGGCATTGAATAAGGAAAAGGGTTTAGGGTTGGATTTGGCGGAGCCGCGAAGCGGGTTCGCCTAATCCAACCCTAAACCCTTTTCTGTCCCGTCTTATGCAGTACCCTACTCTTAAGGTTCAGTTCCCCATCTTTGAATCACATCCACGACAGGGTTCACCAATACCCTCTTAGGGTTCAGTTTCTTGCGGGATTAGTGACCTTGAATAAGGAAAAGGGTTTAGGGTTGGATTAGGCGGAGCCGCGAAGCGGGTTCGCCAAATCCAACCCTAAACCCATTTTCGTCCTTGAATAAGGAAAAGGGTTTAGGGTTGGATTAGGCGGAGCCGCGAAGCGGGTACGCCTAATCCAACGCTAAACCCTTTTCCGTCCCGTCTTATGCAGTACCCTACTCTTAAGTTTCAGTGAACCCATATTTGAATCACATCTACGACAGGGTTCACCAATACCCTCTTAGGGTTCAGTTTCTTGCGGGATTAGTGATCTTGAATAAGGAAAAGGGTTTAGGGTTGGATTTGGCGGAGTTGCGAAGCGGGTACGCCTAATCCAACCCTAAACCCTTTTCCGTCCCGTCTTATGCAGTACCCTACTCTTAAGGTTCAGTTCCCCATCTTTGAATCACATCCACGACAAGGTTCACCAATACTCTCTTATGGTTCAGTTTCTTGCGCGATTAGTGACCTTGAATAAGGAAAAGGGTTTAGGGTTGGATTAGGCGGAGCCGCGAAGCGGGTTCGCCTAGTCCAACCGTAAACCCTTTTCCGAGCTTGAATAAAGAAAAGGGTTTAGGCTTGGATTAGGTGGAGCCGCAAAGCGGGTACGCCTAATCCAACGCTAAACCCTTTTCAGTCCCGTCTTATGCAGTACCCTACTCTTAAGGTTCAGTTCCCCATCTTTAAATCACATCCACGACAGGGTTCACCAATACCCTCTTAGGGTTCAGTTTCTTGCGGGATTAGTGACCTTGAATAAGAAAAAGGGTTTAGGGTTGGATTAGGCGGAGCCGCGAAGCGGATTCACCAAATCCAACCCTAAACCCATTTCTGTCCTTGAATAAGGAAAAGGGTTTAGGGTTGGATTAGGCAGAGCCGCGAAGCGGGTACGCCTAATCCAACGCTAAACCCTTTTCCGTCCCGTCTTATGCAGTACCCTACTCTTAAGGTTCAGTTCCCCATCTTTAAATCACATCCACGACAGGGTTCACCAATACCCTCTTAGGGTTCAGTTTCTTGCGGGATTAGTGACCTTGAATAAGGAAAAGGGTTTAGGGTTGGATTAGGCGGAGCCGCGAAGCGGGTTCGCCAAATCCAACCCTAAACCCATTTTCGTCCTTGAATAAGGAAAAGGGTTTAGGGTTGGATTAGGCGGAGCCGCGAAGCGGGTACGCCTAATCCAACGCTAAACCCTTTTCCGTCCCGTCTTGAGCAGTACCCTACTCTTAAGTTTCAGTGAACCCATCTTTAAATCACATCCACGACAGGGTTCACCAATACCCTCTTAGGGTTCAGTTTCTTGCGGGATTAGTGACCTTGAATAAGGAAAAGGGTTTAGGGTTGATTTGGCGGAGTCTTGAAGCGGGTACGCCTAATCCAACCCTAAACCCTTTTCCGTCCCGTCTTATGCTGTACCCTACTCTTAAGGTTCAGTTCCCCATCTTTGAATCACATCCACGACAAGGTTCACCAATACTCTCTTAGGGTTCAGTTTCTTGCGCGATTAGTGACCTTGAATAAGGAAAAGGGTTTAGGCTTGGATTAGGTGGAGCCGCGAAGCGGGTACGCCTAATCCAACGCTAAACCCTTTTCAGTCCCGTCTTATGCAGTACCCTACTCTTAAGGTTCAGTTCCCCATCTTTAAATCACATCCACTACAGGGTTCACCAATACCCTCTTAGGGTTCAATTTCTTGCGGGATTAGTGACCTTGAATAAGGAAAAGGGTTTAGGGTTGGATTAGGCGGAGTCGCGAAGCGGATTCACCAAATCCAACCCTAAACCCATTTCCGTCCTTGAATAAGGAAAAGGGTTTAGGGTTGGATTAGGCGGAGCCGCGAAGCGGGTACGCCTAATCCAACGCTAAACCCTTTTCCGTACAGTCTTATGCAGTACCCTACTCTTAAGGTTCAGTTCCCCATCTTTGAATTAATCCACGACAGGGTTCACCAATACCCTCTTAGGGTTCAGTTTCTTGCGGGATTTGTGACCTTGAATAAGGAAAACGGTTTACGGTTGGATTAGGCGGAGCCGCGAAGCGGGTTCGCCAAATCCAACCCTAAACCCATTTTCGTCCTTGAATAAGGATAAGGGGTTAGGGTTGGATTAGGCGGAGCCGCAAAGCGGGTACGCCTAATCCAACGCTAAACCCTTTTCCGTCCCGTCTTATGCAGTACCCTACTCTTAAGTTTCAGTGAACCCATCTTTGAATCACATCCACGACAGGGTTCACCAATTCTCTTAGGGTTCAGTTTCTTGCGGGATTAGTGACCTTGAATAAGGAAAAGGGTTTTGGGTTGGATTTTGCGGAGTCGCGAAGCGGGTACGCCTAATCCAACCCTAAACCATTTTCCGTCCCGTCTTATGCTGTACCCTACTCTTAAGGTTCAGTTTCCCATCTTTGAATCACATCCACGAACTCTCTTAGGGTTCAGTTTCTTGCGCGATTAGTGACCTTGAATAAGGAAAAGGGTTTAGGGTTGGATTAGGCGGAGCCGCGAAGCAGGTTCGCCTAGTCCAACCGTAAACCCTTTTCCGTCCTTGAATAAGGAAAAGGGTTTAGGCTTGGATTAGGTGGAGCCACGAAGCGGGTACGGCTAATCCAACGCTAAACCCTTTTCAGTCCCGTCTTATGCAGTACCCTACTCTTAAGGTTCAGTTCCCCATCTTTAAATCACATCCACGACAGGGTTCACTAATACCCTCTTAGGGTTCAGTTTCTTGCGGGATTAGTGACCTTGAATAAGGAAAAGGGTTTAGGGTTGGATTAGGCGGAGTCGCGAAGCGGATTCACCAAATCCAACCCTAAACCCATTTCCGTCCTTGAATAAGGAAAAGGGTTAAGGGTTGGATTAGGCAGAGCCGCAAAGCGGGTACGCCTAATCCAACGCTAAACCCTTTTCCGTCCCGTCATATGCAGTACCCTACTCTTAAGGTTCAATTCCCCATCTTTGAATTAATCCACGACAGGGTTCACCAATACCCTCTTAGGGTTCAGATTCTTGCATGATTAGTGGCATTGAAAAAGGAAAAGGGTTTAGGGTTGGATTTGGCGGAGCCGCGAAGCGGGTTCGCCTAATCCAACCCTAAACCCTTTTCTGTCCCGTCTTATGCAATACCCTACTCTTAAGGTTCAGTTCCCCATCTTTGAATCACATCCACGACAGGGTTCACCAATACCCTCTTAGGGTTCAGTTTCTTGCGGGATTAGTGACCTTGAATAAGGAAAAGGGTTTAGGGTTGGATTAGGCGGAGCCGCGAAGCGGGTTCGCCAAATCCAACCCTAAACCCATTTTCGTCCTTGAATAAGGAAAAGGGTTTAGGGTTGGATTAGGCGGAGCCGCGAAGCGGGTACGCCTAATCCAACGCTAAACCCTTTTTCGTCCCGTCTTATGCAGTACCCTACTCTTAAGTTTCAGTGAACCCATATTTGAATCACATCTACGACAGGGTTAACCAATACCCTCTTAGGGTTCAATTTCTTGCGGGATTAGTGACCTTGAATAAGGAAAAGGGTTTAGGGTTGGATTTGGCGGAGTCGCGAAGCGGGTACGCCTAATCCAACCCTAAACCCTTTTCCGTCCCGTCTTATGCAGTACCCTACTCTTAAGGTTCAGTTCCCCATCTTTGAATCACATCCACGACAGGGTTCACCAATACTCTCTTAGGGTTCAGTTTCTTGCGGGATTAGTGACCTTGAATAAGGAAAAGGGTTTAGGGATGGATTAGGCAGAGCCGCGAAGCGGATTCACCAAATCCAACCCTAAACCCATTTCTGTCCTTGAATAAGGAAAAGGGTTTAGGGTTGGATTAGGCAGAGCCGCGAAGCGGGTACATCTAATCCAACGCTAAACCCTTTTCCGTCCCGTCTTATGCAGTACCCTACTCTTAAGGTTCAGTTTCCCATCTTTGAATTAATCCACGACAGGGTTCACCAATACCCTCTTAGGGTTCAGTTTCTTGCATGATTAGTGACCTTGAATAAGGAAAAGGGTTTAGGGTTGGATTTGACGGAGCCGCGAAGCGGGTACGCCTAATCCAACCCTAAACCCTTTTCCGTCCCGTCTTATGCAGTACCCTACTCTTAAGGTTCAGTTCCCCATCTTTGAATCACATCCACGACAGGGTTCACCAATACCCTCTTAGGGTTCAGTTTCTTGCGGGATTAGTGACCTTGAATAAGGAAAAGGTTTAGGGTTGGATTAGGCGGAGCAGCGAAGCGGGTTCGCCTAATCCAACCCTAAACCCTTTTTTGTCCTGTCTTATGCAGTACATCTTTGAATCACATCCACGACAGGGTTCACCAATGCTCTCCTAGGGTTCAGTTTCTTGCGCGATTAGTGACCTTGAATAAGGAAAAGGGTTTAAGGTTGGATTAGGCGGAGCCGCGAAGCGGGTACGCCAAATCCAACCCTAAACCCTTTTCCGTCCCGTCTTATGCAGTACTCTACTCTTAAGTTTCAATTCCCCATCTTTGAATTAATCCACGACATGGTTCAACAATACCCTCTTAGGGTTCAGTTTCTTGCATGATTAGTGACCTTGAAAAAGGAAAAGGGTTTAGGGTTGGATTAGGCAGAGCCGCGAAGCGGGTACGCCCAATCCAACCCTAAACCCTTTTCAGTCCCGTCTTATGCAGTACCCTACTCTTAAGGTTCAGTTCCCCATCTTTGAATCACATCCACGACAGGGTTCACCAATACCCTCTTAGGGTTCAGTTTCTTGCGGAATTAGTGACCTTGAATAAGGAAAAGGTTTAGAGTTGGATTAGGCGGAGCCGCGAAGCGGGTTCGCCTAATCCAAACCTAAACCCTTTTTCGTCCCGTCTTATGTAGTACCCTACTCTTATGGTTCAGTTCCCCATCTTTGAATCACATTCACGACAGGGTTCACCAATACCCTCTTAGGGTTCAGTTTCTTGTGGGATTAGTGACCTTGAATAAGGAAAAGGGTTTAAGGTTGGATTAGGCGGAGCCGCAAAGCGGGTACGCCTAATCCAACCCTAAACCCTTTTCCGTCCCGTCTTATGCAGTACTCTACTCTTAAGTTTCAATTCCCCATCTTTGAATTAATCCACGACATGGTTCAACAATACCCTCTTAGGGTTCAGTTTCTTGCATGATTAGTGACCTTGAAAAAGGAAAAGGGTTTAGGGTTGGATTAGGCAGAGCCGCGAAGCGGGTACGCCCAATCCAACCCTAAACCCTTTTCCGTCCCGTCTTATGCAGTACCCTACTCTTAAGGTTCAGTTCCCCATCTTTGAATCACATCCACGACAGGGTTCACCAATACCCTCTTAGGGTTCAGTTTCTTGCGGAATTAGTGACCTTGAATAAGGAAAAGGTTTAGAGTTGGATTAGGCAGAGCCGCGAAGCGGGTACGCCCAATCCAACCCTAAACCCTTTTCCGTCCCGTCTTATGCAGTACCCTACTCTTAAGGTTCAGTTCCCCATCTTTGAATCACATCCACGACAGGGTTCACCAATACCCACTTAGGGTTCAGTTTCTTGCGGGATTAGTGACCTTGAATAAGGAAAAGGGTTTAGGGTTGGATTAGGCGGAGCTGTGAAGCGGGTTCGCCTACTCCAACCCTAAACCCTTTTCCGTCCCGTCTTATGTAGTACCCTACTCTTATGGTTCAGTTCCCCATCTTTGAATCACATTCACGACAGGGTTCACCAATACCCTCTTAGGGTTCAGTTTCTTGTGGGATTAGTGACCTTGAATAAGGAACAGGTTTAAGGTTGGATTAGGCGGAGCCGCGTAGCGGGTTCGCCTAATCCAACCCTAAACCCTTTTCCGTCCCGTCTTTTGCAGTACCCTACTCTTAAGGTTCAGTTCCCCATCTTTGAATCACATCCACGACAGGGTTCACCAATACCCTCTTAGGGTTCAGTTTCTTGCGGGATTAGTGACCTTGAATAAGGAACACAAGTTTAGGGTTGGATTAGGCGGAGCCACGAAGCGGGTTCGCCTAATCCAACCCTAAACCCTTTTCCGTCCCGTCTTTTGCAGTACCCTACTCTTAAGGTTCAGTTCCCCATCTTCGAATCACATCCACGACAGGGTTCACCAATACCCTCTTAGGGTTTAGTTTCTTGCGGGATTAGTGACTATGAATAAGGAAAAGGGTTTAGGGTTGGATTAGGCAGAGCCGCAAAGCGGGTACGCCTAATCCAACCCTAAACCCTTTTCCGTCCCGTCTTTTGCAGTACCCTACTCTTAAGGTTCAGTTCCCCATCTTCGAATCACATCCACGACAGGGTTCACCAATACCCTCTTAGGGTTTAGTTTCTTGCGGGATTAGTGACTATGAATAAGGAAAAGGGTTTAGGGTTGGATTAGGCAGAGCCGCAAAGCGGGTACGCCTAATCCAACTCTAAACCCTTTTCCGTCCCGTCTTATGCAGTACCCTACTCTTAAAGTTCAGTTCACCATCTTTGAATCACATCCACGACAGGGTTAACCAATACCCTCTTAGGGTTTAGTTTCTTGTGGGAATAGTGACCTTGAATAAGGAAAAGGGTTTAGGGTTGGATTAGGCGGAGCCGCGAATTGGGTGAGCCTAATCCAACCCTAAACCCTTTTCCGTCTCGTCTTATGCAGTACCCTACTTTTAAGTTTCAGTTCCCCATCTTTAAATCACATCCACGATAGGGTTCACCAATACCCTATTAGGGTTCTGTTTCTTGCGGGGTTAGTGACCTTGAATAAGGAAAAGGGTTTAGGGTTGGATTAGGCGGAGCTGCGAAGCGGGTTCGCCTAATCCAACCCTAAACCCTTTTCCTTCCCGTCTTATGCAGTACCCACTCTTAAGGTTCAGTTCCCCATCTTTGAATCACATCCACGACAGGGTTCACCAATACCCTCTTAGGGTTCAGTTTCTTGCGGAATTAGTGACCTTGAAAAAGGAAAAGGTTTAGAGTTGGATTAGGCGGAGCCGCGAAGCGGGTTCGCCTAATCCAACCCTAAACCCTTTTCCGTCCCGTCTTTTGGAGTACCCTACACTTAAGGTTCAGTTCCCCATCTTTGAATCACATCCACGACAGGGTTCAGCAATACCCTCTTAGGGTTCAGTTTCTTGCGGGAGTAGTGAGCATGAATAAGGAAAAGGGTTTAGGGTCGGATTAGGCAAGGCCGCAAAGCGGGTTCGCCTAATCCAACCCTAAACCCTTTTCCGTCCCGTCTTATGCAGTACCCTACTCATAAAGTTCAGTTCACCATCTTTGAATCACATCCACGACAGGTGTCACCAATACCCTCTTAGGGTTCAGTTTCTTGCGGAAATAGTGACCTTGAATAAGGAAAAGGGCTTAGGGTTGGGTTAGGCGGAGCCGCGAAGCGGGTTCGTCTAATCCAACCGTAAACCCTTTTCCGTCCTTGAATATAAGGAAAAGGGTTTAGGCTTGGATTAGGCGGAGCCGCGAAGCGGGTACGCCTAATCCAACGCTAAACCCTTTTCAGTACCGTCTTATGCAGTACATCTTTGAATCACATCCACGACAGGGTTCACCAATACTCTCTTAGGGTTCAGTTTCTAGCGCGATTAGTGACCTTGAATAAGGAAAAGGGTTTAAGGTTGGATTAGGCGGAGCCGCGAAACGGGTACGCCTAATCCAACCCTAAACTCTTTTCCGTCCCGTCTTATGCAGTACTCTACTCTTAAGATTCAGTTCCCCATCTTTGAATTAATCCACGACATGGTTCAACAATACCCTTTTAGGGTTCAGTTTCTTGCATGATTAGTGACCTTGAATAAGGAAAAGGGTTTAGGGTTGGATTAGGCAGAGCCGCGAAGCGGGTACGCCCAATCCAACCCTAAACCTTTTTCCGTCCCGTCTTATGCAGTACCCTACTCTTAAGGTTCAGTTCCCCATCTTTGAATCACATCCACGACAGGGTTCACCAATACCCACTTAGGGTTCAGTTTCTTGCGGGATTAGTGACCTTGAATAAGGAAAAGAGTTTAGGGTTGGATTAGGCAAGGCCGCAAAGCGGGTTCGCCTAATCCAACCCTAAACCCTTTTCCGTCCCGTCTTATGCAGTACCCTACTCATAAAGTTCAGTTCACCATCTTTGAATCACATCCACGACAGGGTTCACCAATACCCTCTTAGGGTTCAGTTTCTTGCGGAAATAGTGACCTTGAATAAGGAAAAGGGCTTAGGGTTGGGTTAGGCGGAGCCGCGAAGCGGGTTCGTCTAATCCAACCGTAAACCCTTTTCCGTCCTTGAATATAAGGAAAAGGGTTTAGGCTTGGATTAGGCGGAGCCGCGAAGCGGGTACGCCTAATCCAACGCTAAACCCTTTTCAGTCCCGTCTTATGTAGTACATCTTTGAATCACATCCACGACAGGGTTCACCAATACTCTCTTAGGGTTCAGTTTCTAGCGCGATTAGTGACCTTGAATAAGGAAAAGGGTTTAAGGTTGGATTAGGCGGAGCCGCGAAGCGGGTACGCCTAATCCAACCCTAAACTCTTTTCCGTCCCGTCTTATGCAGTACTCTACTCTTAACTTTCAGTTCCCCATCTTTGAATTAATCCACGACATGGTTCAACAATACCCTTTTAGGGTTCAGTTTCTTGCATGATTAGTGACCTTGAATAAGGAAAAGGGTTTAGGGTTGGATTAGGCAGAGCCGCGAAGCGGGTACGCCCAATCCAACCCTAAACCTTTTTCCGTCCCGTCTTATGCAGTACCCTACTCTTAAGGTTCAGTTCCCCATCTTTGAATCACATCCACGACAGGGTTCACCAATACCCACTTAGGGTTCAGTTTCTTGCGGGATTAGTGACCTTGAATAAGGAAAAGGGTTTAGGGTTGGATTAGGCGGAGCTGTGAAGCGGGTTCGCCTACTCCAACCCTAAACCCTTTTCCGTCCCGTCTTATGCAGTACCCTACTCTTATGGTTCAGTTCCCCATCTTTGAATCACAACCACGACAGGGTTCACCAATACCCTCTTAGGGTTCAGTTTCTTGTGGGATTAGTGACCTTGAATAAGGAACAGGTTTAGGGTTGGATTAGGCGGAGCCGCGAAGCGGGTTCGCCTAATCCAACCCTAAACCCTTATCCGTCCCGTCTTTTGTAGTACCCTACTCTTAAGGTTCAGTTCCCCATCTTTGAATCACATCCACGACAGGGTTCACCAATACCCTCTTAGGGTTCAGTTTCTTGCGGGATTAGTGACCTTGAATAAGGAACACAGGTTTAGGGTTGGATTAGGCGGAGCCACGAAGTGGGTTCGCCTAATCCAACCCTAAACCCTTTTCCGTCCCGTCTTTTGCAGTACCCTACTCTTAAGGTTCAGTTCCCCATCTTTGAATCACATCCACGACAGGGTTCACCAATACCCTCTTAGGGTTCAGTTTCTTGCGGGATTAGTGACCTTGAATAAGGAACACAAGTTTAGGGGTGGATTAGGCGGAGCCACGAAGCGGGTTCGCCTAATCCAACCCTAAACCCTTTTCCGTCCCGTCTTTTGCAGTACCCTACTCTTATGGTTCAGTTCCCCATCTTCGAATCACATCCACGACAGGGTTCACCAATACCCTCTTAGGGTTTAGTTTCTTGCGGGATTAGTGACTATGAATAAGGAAAAGGGTTTAGGGTTGGATTAGGCAGAGCCGCAAAGCGGGTACGCCTAATCCAACTCTAAACCCTTTTCCGTCCCGTCTTATGCAGTACCCTACTCTTAAAGTTCAGTTCACCATCTTTGAATCACATCCACGACAGGGTTCACCAATACCCTCTTAGGGTTTAGTTTCTTGCGGGAATAGTGACCTTGAATAAGGAAAAGGGTTTAGGGTTGGATTAGGCGGAGCCGCGAATTGGGTGTGCCTAATCCAACCCTAAACCCTTTTCCGTCCCGTCTTATGCAGTACCCTACTTTTAAGTTTCAGTTCCCCATCTTTAAATCACATCCACGACAGGGTTCACCAATACCCTATTAGGGTTCTGTTTCTTGCGGGGTTAGTGACCTTGAATAAGGAAAAGGGTTTAGGGTTAGATTAGGCAGAGCTGCGAAGCGGGTTCGCCTAATCCAACCCTAAACCCTTTTCCGTCCCGTCTTATGCAGTACCCTACTCTTAAGGTTCAGTTCCCCATCTTTGAATCACATCCACGACAGGGTTCACCAATACCCTCTTAGGGTTCAGTTTCTTGCGGAATTAGTGACCTTGAAAAAGGAAAAGGTTTAGAGTTGGATTAGGCGGAGCCGCGAAGCGGGTTCGCCTAATCCAACCCTAAACCCTTTTCCGTCCCGTCTTTTGGAGTACCCTACACTTAAGGTTCAGTTCCCCATCTTTGAATCACATCCACGACAGGGTTCACCAATACCCTCTTAGGGTTCAGTTTTGATGTGAGTTGATATGAACTTTGAAACAAGAATGAGAGATATGATTAGTATTCTGAAATGGACGTGAAACAAGTAACCAAAACAGAAGGTAAAGATAGTTTGAGGATGAATAAACCGTAACCAAAGGATAGTATGCTAGGTGAAGTAGACCTATACTTCAACAAAGCGCTTTGCTAGATCAAACACTCGATTGAAATAGCGAGTTTAGAGTTTGTAACGCGACTCACTCTAGACCTTGTCTTGTAAACTACAAAGACGAAACAAAAGGAAGCTTCAAAGCTTAACTTTTACTTGGGTTTTAATTTGCAAATTGGATGATCTTTCCTTCAAAATGGCCAGCTATTTATAGCCTACAAGGGCCCTTAAACCGGTTGGTTTAGGGTGACAAAAACAAAGCTAAGCCTAATGTGAACTAGGAGCTAATTACAAGGTTGGAGTTAAAAACAAAGCTAGTGTAAACATGGAGTTAAAACCAAAGCTAGGGAGTTAAAACCAAAGCTTGCACCAGCCGTGTAGTCTTGTGTGAACGTGGAGCCAACACCAAAGCTTGAGTGTACACACCATGTGAACATGGAGCTAAATACGAAGTAACCAATCAGCCCTTAATCAACCTTGACTTCTCTACTCCTTTATTCAGCTCCCTTGTGAGCTAACTTAGTACTTGGAGAAGACATACCACTAAGCTAGTAGGAGGAGCTAGTGTGGCTTGACTTGAGCTAATAGGAGCTAGTGTCACTTCATTGAACTCCTTAGTCTCCTCATTCGGATCATCTCCTCCCCCTTGAAAAGGAATTGCCCTCAATTCTGAAATGCCATCATCATCTAGATAGGGAGAAAGGTCCCCTATGTTGAACGTGGCATGGACTCCATAATCATCCGGTAATTCTACCTTGTACGCATTATCATTTACCTTGGATATGATCTTGTAAGGTCCTTCAGCTCGTGGCATCAGCTTATTCTTTCTTTTGCTTGGAAACCTTTCCTTCCTCAAGTGCACCCAAACTAAGTCACCCTCTTGGAAAAGTCTTGGCTTCCTATTCTTGTTGGACTTCCTTTTGTATGCTTCATTGACCTCTTTGATCCTTTCTTGGATTTGCTCGTGGAGTTTGATCATAGACTTTAGTTTGGACTCCGCATCCTTGTGGACCAACTCGTCTTTAGGTAGGGGAATCAGATCCAAAGGCATGTAAGGATTGATCCCATATACAGCCTCAAAAGGGGAATGAGAAGTAGCATAAGTGGGGGAGCGATTGTAGGCAAACTCAGCATGGGCAAGCTTGATATCCCAATCCTTTTGAGTCTTACTTACAAGGCCCCTTAACAACGTCCCCAAAGTGCGATTGGTGACCTCCGTTTGTCCATCTGTTTGTGGGTGATGAGAAGTACTAAATAAGAGCTTGGTTCCCACCTTCCTCCATAATGTGTTCCAAAAGTAGCTAAGGAACTTTGAGTCACGATCAGAGACTATGGACTTGGGTATCCCATGTAGACGCACCACCTCTTTGAAGTATAAGTCGGCAACATTGCTAGCATCATCTGTCTTGTGGCAAGCAATGAAGTGGGCCATTTTTGAAAAGCGATCTACCACCACCATGATAGCATCTTTTCCTCTAGCGGTTCTTGGTAAGGCTACAATGAAATCCATGGACACATCTTCCCATGGTCTACTAGGAGTGGGCAAGGGCGTGTAAACTCCAGGCTTGAAGGAACTCTTGGCAAATTGGCAAGTCACACACTTGCTCACCACATTCTGGACGCTCCCTTGCATCTTTGGCCAAAAGAAGTGCTCCTTTAAGACTTCCAACGTTCTTGTAATGCCAAAATGACCCGCTAAACCTCCTCCATGAGCTTCTCTAACCAGTAGCTCTCTAATGGGATGCTTGGGTACACATAGGCGGTTTCCCTTGAAAAGAAAACCTTCCTGCAAAACAAACTCATCAAAGGCTCCCTCCTTGCATTTGGTGAAGGTTTCACCAAAGTCAGCATCATTGTTGTAGTAGTCCTTTAGAGTCTCAAATCCAAGCAACCTCACATCTAAAGTAGATAGTAAAGTGTAGCGGCGGGATAGTGCATCAGCTACTACGTTACTCTTTCCATCTTTGTATTTTGAAGAGAAGTGAAAGGATTGTAAGAATTCTACCCACTTGGCATGCCTTGGACTTAACTTTTGTTGGCCATTGATATATTTTAAGGACTCATGATCTGAATGAAGAACAAAATGGTTAGTACGTAGGTAATGACTCCAATGATCAAGAGCTCTTACTATGGCATAGAATTCCTTGTCGTAAGTGCAGTAGTTCAGTCTTGCTCCATTGAGTTTCTCTGAGAAATAGGCAATGGGGCGCTTATTTTGCACAAGAACAGCTCCAATTCCAACTCCACTAGCGTCACATTCCACCTCAAATGGTTGAGAGAAATCAGGAAGGGCTAAGATAGGAGCGGAGCATAGCTTCTCTTTAATGGCTTCAAAGGCTTCTTGGGCAGCTTTGGTCCAAACAAATGCGCCTTTCTTCAAGCACTCGGTGATGGGGCTTGTGATAGTGCTGAAATCCTTGATAAATCTCCTGTAAAAAGAAGCCAAACCATGAAAAGATCTCACTTCTGTAATGGTGGAAGGGATTGGCCAAGTACGTATGGATTCCACTTTGGTTTGATCAACTGATACCCCTCCTTTGGATACTACGTAGCCAAGGAATACTACACTCTCCACAAAGAAGGCACACTTCTCCTTCTTCCCAAAAAGTTGTTGTTTGCGAAGTGTGGTGAAGAGTAGCCTCAAGTGCTCCATATGTTCTTCCAAGGACCTGCTATACACAAGTATATCATCCAAGTAAACCACAATAAAGCGACCTAGGTAGGCCTTAAGTACCTCGTTCATTAACCTCATGAACGTGCTTGGAGCATTGGTAAGACCAAATGGCATGACCGTCCACTCATATAGTCCATGTTTGGTTTTGAAAGCGGTCTTCCATTCATCCCCCTCCCTCATTCTGATTTGATGGTAACCACTCCTTAGATCAATTTTGGAGAAGACCACCGCCCCATGAAGCTCATCTAACATATCATCCAACCTTGGAATAGGAAACCTATACTTGATGGTGATGTTGTTAACGGCTCTACTATCTACACACATTCTCCATGTTCCATCCTTCTTAGGTACTAAAAGAACTGGAACAGCACAAGGACTAAGGCTCTCCCGCACATACCCTCTACTCATCAACTCATCTATTTGTCTTTGTAATTCCTTAGTTTCTTCCGGATTACACCTATATGCAGCCTTATTGGGTAAGGTTGATCCTGGAATGAGGTCGATTTGATGTTCTATACCTCTAATAGGTGGTAAACCAACGGGTAATTCCTCGGGGAAGACATCCTTAAACTCGTGTAACAACTCCTCTAATGGTTTTCCTCCAAGTCTATTCTCAACTTCTACGGGTTTTTCTTTAGCTACCATGACAAATACACGTTCCCCCTCTTGTATAGCTTGCTCTACTTCATTTTCACTAGCAAAGATGGTGAGGTTAGGTCTCTTGTTCTTGCTGGAGGTCATAGCTCTAACAGCTTGGGGAGTCATGGGTTTTAGAACGATTTTCTTTCCCTTATCCCTCAATTCATATTCATTCTTTCTCCCATGATGAACTACGTCCCTATCAAACTGCCAAGGATGGCCTAATAGTATATGACAAGCATCCATAGGTATAACATCACATAGAACCTCATCAACGTAGGAACCCATGGTTAAACCCACCCTTACTTGTTTAGTGACCCTTATTTTGTTCTCATTATCCAACCAATGTAAAGCATACGGTTTAGGGTGATTAGTGGTGGTGAGACCTAACTTAGCTACCATTTCCGTAGACGCAACATTAGTACAACTACCCCCATCAATAATCAAGCTACACCACTTGGTATTAACTAGACATTTTGTGTGAAAGAGTTGGTCTCTTTGTTCGGTGTTTTGTGGGATAGGATTAGCATGAAGTGTACGTAATACCAAGACCTTACCAAACGTTGGGAGTTCATCTTCTCTTTCTCCCAAGTAGACTTCAGGAACAGGTGCGCCATTGGACTTAGAGAGACTAACGATGCTTGAGTCTTCAAAGCTCACAACTCCTGCCATGCTTACGTCTAGATGGATGACCAAAGCTCTGATACCACTAATGATGTGAGTTGATATGAACTTTGAAACAAGAATGAGAGATATGATTAGTATTCTGAAATGGACGTGAAACAAGTAACCAAAACAGAAGGTAAAGATAGTTTGAGGATGAATAAATCGTAACCAAAGGATAGTATGCTAGGTGAAGTAGACCTATACTTCAACAAAGCGCTTTGCTAGATCAAACACTCGATTGAAATAGCGAGTTTAGAGTTTGTAACGCGACTCACTCTAGACCTTGTCTTGTAAACTACAAAGACGAAACAAAAGGAAGCTTCAAAGCTTAACTTTTACTTGGGTTTTAATTTGCAAATAGGATGATCTTTCCTTCAAAATGGCCAGCTATTTATAGCCTACAAGGGCCCTTAAACCGGTTGGTTTAGGGTGACAAAAACAAAGCTAAGCCTAATGTGAACTAGGAGCTAATTACAAGGTTGGAGTTAAAAACAAAGCTAGTGTAAACATGGAGTTAAAACCAAAGCTAGGGAGTTAAAACCAAAGCTTGCACCAGCCGTGTAGTCTTGTGTGAACGTGGAGCCAACACCAAAGCTTGAGTGTACACACCATGTGAACATGGAGCTAAATACGAAGTAACCAATCAGCCCTTAATCAACCTTGACTTCTCTACTCCTTTATTCAGCTCCCTTGTGAGCTAACTTAGTACTTGGAGAAGACATACCACTAAGCTAGTAGGAGGAGCTAGTGTGGCTTGACTTGAGCTAATAGGAGCTAGTGTCACTTCATTGAACTCCTTAGTCTCCTCATTCGGATCAAGTTTCTTGCGGGAGTAGTGACCATGAATAAGGAAAAGGGTTTAGGGTCGGATTAGGCAAGGCCGCAAAGCGGGTTCGCCTAATCCAACCCTAAACCCTTTTCCGTCCCGTCTTATGCAGTACCCTACTCATAAAGTTCAGTTCACCATCTTTGAATCACATCCACGACAGGGTTCACCAATACCCTCTTAGGGTTCAGTTTCTTGCGGAAATAGTGACCTTGAATAAGGAAAAGGGCTTAGGGTTGGGTTAGGCGGAGCCGCGAAGCGGGTTCGTCTAATCCAACCGTAAACCCTTTTCCGTCCTTGAATATAAGGAAAAGGGTTTAGGCTTGGATTAGGCGGAGCCGCGAAGCGGGTACGCCTAATCCAACGCTAAACCCTTTTCAGTCCCGTCTTATGCAGTACATCTTTGAATCACATCCACGACAGGGTTCACCAATACTCTCCTAGGGTTCAGTTTCTTGCGGAATTAGTGACCTTGAAAAAGGAAAAGGTTTAGAGTTGGATTAGGCGGAGCCGCGAAGCGGGTTCGCCTAATCCAACCCTAAACCCTTTTCCGTCCCGTCTTTTGGAGTACCCTACACTTAAGGTTCAGTTCCCCATCTTTGAATCACATCCACGACAGGGTTCACCAATACCCTCTTAGGGTTCAGTTTCTTGCGGGATTAGTGACCTTGAATAAGGAACACAGGTTTAGGGTTGGATTAGGCGGAGCCACGAAGTGGGTTCGCCTAATCCAACCCTAAACCCTTTTCCGTCCCGTCTTTTGCAGTACCCAACTCTTAAGGTTCAGTTCCCCATCTTTGAATCACATCCACGACAGGATTCACCAATACCCTTTTAGGGTTCAGTTTCTTGCATGATTAGTGACCTTGAATAAGGAAAAGGGTTTAGGGTTGGATTAGGCAGAGCCGCGAAGCGGGTACGCCCAATCCAACCCTAAACCCTTTTCCGTCCCATCATATGCAGTACCCTACTCTTAAGGTTCATTTCCCCATCTTTGAATCACATCCACGACAGGGTTCACCAATACCCACTTAGGGTTCAGTTTCTTGCGGGATTAGTGACCTTGAATAAGGAAAAGGGTTTAGGGTTGGATTAGGCGGAGCTGTGAAGCGGGTTCGCCTAATCCAACCCTAAACCCTTTTCTGTCCCGTCTTATGCAGTACTCTACTCTTAAGTTTCAATTCCCCATCTTTGAATTAATCCACGACATGGTTCAACAATACCCTCTTAGGGTTCAGTTTCTTGCATGATTAGTGACCTTGAAAAAGGAAAAGGGTTTAGGGTTGCATTAGGCAGAGCCACGAAGCGGGTACGCCCAATCCAACCCTAAACCCTTTTCCGTCCCGTCTTATGCAGTACCCTACTCTTAAGGTTCAGTTCCCCATCTATGAATCACATCCACGACAGGGTTCACCAATACCCTCTTAGGGTTCAGTTTCTTGCGGAATTAGTGACCTTGAATAAGGAAAAGGTTTAGAGTTGGATTAGGCGGAGCCGCGAAGCGGGTTCGCCTAATCCAACCCTAAACCCTTTTCCGTCCCGTCTTTTGGAGTACCCTACACTTAAGGTTCAGTTCCCCATCTTTGAATCACATCCATGACAGGGTTCACCTACCCTCTTAGGGTTCAGTTTCTTGCGGGAGTAGTGACCATGAATAAGGAAAAGGGTTTAGGGTCGGATTAGGCAAGGCCGCAAAGCGGGTTCGCCTAATCCAACCCTAAACCCTTTTCCGTCCCGTCTTATGCAGTACCCTACTCATAAAGTTTAGTTCACCATCTTTGAATCACATCCACGACAGGGTTCACCAATACCCTCTTAGGGTTCAGTTTTTTGCAGAAATAGTGACCTTGAATAAGTAAAAGGGCTAAGGGTTGGGTTAGGCGGAGCCGCGAAGCGGGTTCGTCTAATCCAACCGTAAACCCTTTTCCGTCCTTGAATATAAGGAAAAGGGTTTAGGCTTGGATTAGGCGGAGCCGCGAAGCGGGTACGCCTAATCCAACCCTAAACCCTTTTCCGTCCCGTCTTATGCAGTACTCTACTCTTAAGTTTCAATTCCCCATCTTTGAATTAATCCACGACATGGTTCAACAATACCCTCTTAGGGTTCAGTTTCTTGCATGATTAGTGACCTTGAAAAAGGAAAAGGGTTTAGGGTTGGATTAGGCAGAGCCGCGAAGCGGGTACGCCCAATCCAACCCTAAACCCTTTTTCGTCCCGTCTTATGCAGTACCCTACTCTTAAGGTTCAGTTCCCCATCTTTGAATCACATCCACGACAGGGTTCACCAATACCCACTTAGGGTTCAGTTTCTTGCGGGATTAGTGACCTTGAATAAGGAAAAGGGTTTAGGGTTGGATTAGGCGGAGTTGTGAAGTGGGTTCGCCTACTCCAACCCTAAACCCTTTTCCGTCCCGTCTTATGCAGTACCCTACTCTTATGGTTCAGTTCCCCATCTTTGAATCACATTCACGACAGGGTTCACCAATACCCTCTTAGGGTTCAGTTTCTTGTGGGATTAGTGACCTTGAATAAGGAACAGGTTTAAGGTTGGATTAGGCGGAGCCGCGTAGCGGGTTCGCCTAATCCAACCCTAAACCCTTTTCCGTCCCGTCTTTTGCAGTACCCTACTCTTAAGGTTCAGTTCCCCATCTTTGAATCACATCCACGACAGGGTTCACCAATACCCTCTTAGGGTTCAGTTTCTCGCGGGATTAGTGACCTTGAATAAGGAACACAAGTTTAGGGTTGGATTAGGCGGAGCCACGAAGCGGGTTCGCCTAATCCAACCCTAAACCCTTTTCCGTCCCGTCTTTTGCAGTACCCTACTCTTAAGGTTCAGTTCCCCATCTTCGAATCACATCCACGACAGGGTTCACCAATACCCTCTTAGGGTTTAGTTTCTTGCGGGATTAGTGACTATGAATAAGGAAAAGGGTTTAGGGTTGGATTAGGCAGAGCCGCAAAGCGGGTACGCCTAATCAATCTCTAAACCCTTTTCCGTCCCGTCTTATGCAGTACCCTACTCTTAAAGTTCAGTTCACCATCTTTGAATCACATCCACGACAGGGTTCACCAATACCCTCTTAGGGTTTAGTTTCTTGCGGGAATAGTGACCTTGAATAAGGAAAAGAGTTTAGGGTTGGATTAGGCGGAGCCGCGAATTGGGTGTGCCTAATCCAACCCTAAACCCTTTTCCGTCCCGTCTTATGCAGTACCCTACTTTTAAGTTTCAGTTCCCCATCTTTAAATCACATCCACGACAGAGTTCACCAATACCCTATTAGGGTTCTGTTTCTTGCGGGGTTAGTGACCTTGAATAAGGAAAAGGGTTTAGGGTTGGATTAGGCGGAGCTGCGAAGCGGGTTCGCCTAATCCAACCCTAAACCCTTTTCCGTCCCGTCTTATGCAGTACCCTACTCTTAAGGTTCAGTTCCCCATCTTTGAATCACATCCACGACAGGGTTCACCAATACCCTCTTAGGGTTCAGTTTCTTGCGGAATTAGTGACCTTGAAAAAGGAAAAGGTTTAGAGTTGGATTAGGCGGAGCCGCGAAGCGGGTTCGCCTAATCCAACCCTAAACCTTTTTCCGTCCCGTCTTTTGGAGTACCCTACACTTAAGGTTCAGTTCCCTATCTTTGAATCACATCCACGACAGGGTTCACCAATACCCTCTTAAGGTTCAGTTTCTTGCGGGAGTAGTGACCATGAATAAGGAAAAGGGTTTAGGGTCGGATTAGGCAAGGCCGCAAAGCGGGTTCGCCTAATCCAACCCTAAACCCTTTTCCGTCCCGTCTTATGCAGTACCCTACTCATAAAGTTCAGTTCACCATCTTTGAATCACATCCACGACAGGGTTCACCAATACCCTCTTAGGGTTCAGTTTCTTGCGGAAATGGTGACCTTGAATAAGGAAAAGGGCTTAGGGTTGGGTTAGGCGGAGCCGCGAAGCGGGTTCGTCTAATCCAACCGTAAACCCTTTTCCGTCCTTGAATATAAGGAAAAGGGTTTAGGCTTGGATTAGGCGGAGCCGCGAAGCGGGTACGCCTAATCCAACGCTAAACCCTTTTCAGTCCCGTCTTATGCAGTACATCTTTGAATCACATCCACGACAGGGTTCACCAATACTCTCTTAGGGTTCAGTTTCTTGCGCGATTAGTGACCTTGAATAAGGAAAGGGGTTTAAGGTTGGATTAGGCGGAGCCGCGAAGCGGGTACGCCTAATCCAACCCTAAACTCTTTTCCGTCCCGTCTTATGCAGTACCCTACTCTTAAGGTTCAATTCCCCATCTTTGAATTAATCCACGACATGGTTCAACAATACCCTCTTAGGGTTCAGTTTCTTGCATGATTAGTGACCTTGAAAAAGGAAAAGGGTTTAGGGTTGGATTAGGCAGAGCCGCGAAGCGGGTACGCCCAATCCAACCCTAAACCCTTTTCCGTCCCGTCTTATGCAGTACCCTACTCTTAAGGTTCAGTTCCCCATCTTTGAATCACATCCACGACAGGGTTCACCAATACCCACTTAGGGTTCAGTTTCTTGCGGGATTAGTGACCTTGAATAAGGAAAAGGGTTTAGGGTTGGATTAGGCGGAGCTGTGAAGTGGGTTCGCCTACTCCAACCCTAAACCCTTTTCCATCCCGTCTTATGCAGTACCCTACTCTTATGGTTCAGTTCCCCATCTTTGAATCACATTCACGACAGGGTTCACCAATACCCTCTTAGGGTTCAGTTTCTTGTGGGATTAGTGACCTTGAATAAGGAACAGGTTTAAGGTTGGATTAGGCCGAGCCGCGTAGCGGGTTCGCCTAATCCAACCCTAAACCCTTTTCCGTCCCGTCTTTTGCAGTACCCTACTCTTAAGGTTCAGTTCCCCATCTTTGAATCACATTCACGACAGGGTTCACCAATACCCTCTTAGGGTTCAGTTTCTTGTGGGATTAGTGACCTTGAATAAGGAACAGGTTTAAGGTTGGATTAGGCCGAGCCGCGTAGCGGGTTCGCCTAATCCAACCCTAAACCCTTTTCCGTCCCGTCTTTTGCAGTACCCTACTCTTAAGGTTCAGTTCCCCATCTTCGAATCACATCCACGACAGGGTTCACCAATACCCTCTTAGGGTTCAGTTTCTTGCGGAATTAGTGACCTTGAATAAGGAAAAGGTTTAGAGTTGGATTAGGCGGAGCCGCGAAGCGGGTTCGCCTAATCCAACCCTAAACCCTTTTCCGTCCCGTCTTTTGAGTACCCTACACTTAAGGTTCAGTTCCCCATCTTTGAATCACATCCATGACAGGGTTCACCAATACCCTCTTAGGGTTCAGTTTCTTGCGGGAGTAGTGACCATGAATAAGGAAAAGGGTTTAGGGTCGGATTAGGCAAGGCCGCAAAGCGGGTTCGCCTAATCCAACCCTAAACCCTTTTCCGTCCCGTCTTATGCAGTACCCTACTCATAAAGTTTAGTTCACCATCTTTGAATCACATCCACGACAGGGTTCACCAATACCCTCTTAGGGTTCAGTTTCTTGCGGAAATAGTGACCTTGAATAAGTAAAAGGGCTAAGGGTTGGGATAGGCGGAGCCGCGAAGCGGGTTCGTCTAATCCAACCGTAAACCCTTTTCCGTCCTTGAATATAAGGAAAAGGGTTTAGGCTTGGATTAGGCGGAGCCGCGAAGCGGGTACGCCTAATCCAACCCTAAACCCTTTTCCGTCCCGTCTTATGCAGTACTCTACTCTTAAGTTTCAATTCCCCATCTTTGAATTAATCCACGACATGGTTCAACAATACCCTCTTAGGGTTCAGTTTCTTGCATGATTAGTGACCTTGAAAAAGGAAAAGGGTTTAGGGTTGGATTAGGCAGAGCCGCGAAGCGGGTACGCCCAATCCAACCCTAAACCCTTTTTCGTCCCGTCTTATGCAGTACCCTACTCTTAAGGTTCAGTTCCCCATCTTTGAATCACATCCACGACAGGGTTCACCAATACCCACTTAGGGTTCAGTTTCTTGTGGGATTAGTGACCTTGAATAAGGAAAAGGGTTTAGGGTTGGATTAGGCGGAGTTGTGAAGTGGGTTCGCCTACTCCAACCCTAAACCCTTTTCCGTCCCGTCTTATGCAGTACCCTACTCTTATGGTTCAGTTCCCCATCTTTGAATCACATTCACGACAGGGTTCACCAATACCCTCTTAGGGTTCAGTTTCTTGTGGGATTAGTGACCTTGAATAAGGAACAGGTTTAAGGTTGGATTAGGCGGAGCCGCGTAGCGGGTTCGCCTAATCCAACCCTAAACCCTTTTCCGTCCCGTCTTTTGCAGTACCCTACTCTTAAGGTTCAGTTCCCCATCTTTGAATCACATCCACGACAGGGTTCACCAATACCCTCTTAGGGTTCAGTTTCTTGCGGGATTAGTGACCTTGAATAAGGAACACAAGTTTAGGGTTGGATTAGGCGGAGCCACGAAGCGGGTTCGCCTAATCCAACCCTAAACCCTTTTCCGTCCCGTCTTTTGCAGTACCCTACTCTTAAGGTTCAGTTCCCCATCTTCGAATCACATCCACGACAGGGTTCACCAATACCCTCTTAGGGTTTAGTTTCTTGCGGAATTAGTGACTATGAATAAGGAAAAGGGTTTAGGGTTGGATTAGGCAGAGCCGCAAAGCGGGTACGCCTAATCAATCTCTAAACCCTTTTCCGTCCCGTCTTATGCAGTACCCTACTCTTAAAGTTCAGTTCACCATCTTTGAATCACATCCACGACAGGGTTCACCAATACCCTCTTAGGGTTTAGTTTCTTGCGGGAATAGTGACCTTGAATAAGGAAAAGAGTTTAGGGTTGGATTAGGCGGAGCCGCGAATTGGGTGTGCCTAATCCAACCCTAAACCCTTTTCCGTCCCGTCTTATGCAGTACCCTACTTTTAAGTTTCAGTTCCCCATCTTTAAATCACATCCACGATAGGGTTCACCAATACCCTATTAGGGTTCTGTTTCTTGCGGGGTTAGTGACCTTGAATAAGGAAAAGGGTTTAGGGTTGGATTAGGCGGAGCTGCGAAGCGGGTTCGCCTAATCCAACCCTAAACCCTTTTCCGTCCCGTCTTATGCAGTACCCTACTCTTAAGGTTCAGTTCCCCATCTTTGAATCACATCCACGACAGGGTTCACCAATACCCTCTTAGGGTTCAGTTTCTTGCGGAATTAGTGACCTTGAAAAAGGAAAAGGTTTAGAGTTGGATTAGGCGGAGCCGCGAAGCGGGTTCGCCTAATCCAACCCTAAACCTTTTTCCGTCCCGTCTTTTGGAGTACCCTACACTTAAGGTTCAGTTCCCTATCTTTGAATCACATCCACGACAGGGTTCACCAATACCCTCTTAGGGTTCAGTTTCTTGCGGGAGTAGTGACCATGAATAAGGAAAAGGGTTTAGGGTCGGATTAGGCAAGGCCGCAAAGCGGGTTCGCCTAATCCAACCCTAAACCCTTTTCCGTCCCGTCTTATGCAGTACCCTACTCATAAAGTTCAGTTCACCATCTTTGAATCACATCCACGACAGGGTTCACCAATACCCTCTTAGGGTTCAGTTTCTTGCGGAAATAGTGACCTTGAATAAGGAAAAGGGCTTAGGGTTGGGTTAGGCGGAGCCGCGAAGCGGGTTCGTCTAATCAAACCGTAAACCCTTTTCCATCCTTGAATATAAGGAAAAGGGTTTAGGCTTGGATTAGGCGAAGCCGCGAAGCGGGTACGCCTAATCCAACGCTAAACCCTTTTCAGTCCCGTCTTATGCAGTACATCTTTGAATCACATCCACGACAGGGTTCACCAATACTCTCTTAGGGTTCAGTTTCTTGCGCGATTAGTGACCTTGAATAAGGAAAGGGGTTTAAGGTTGGATTAGGCGGAGCCGCGAAGCGGGTACGCCTAATCCAACCCTAAACTCTTTTCCGTCCCGTCTTATGCAGTACTCTACTCTTAAGTTTCAGTTCCCCATCTTTGAATTAATCCACGACATGGTTCAACAATACCCTTTTAGGGTTCAGTTTCTTGCATGATTAGTGACCTTGAATAAGGAAAAGGTTTTAGGGTTGGATTAGGCAGAGCCGCGAAGCGGGTACGCCCAATCCAACCCTAAACCTTTTTCCGTCCCGTCTTATGCAGTACCCTACTCTTAAGGTTCAGTTCCCCATCTTTGAATCACATCCACGACAGGGTTCACCAATACCCACTTAGGGTTCAGTTTCTTGCGGGATTAGTGACCTTGAATAAGGAAAGGGTTTAGGGTTGGATTAGGCGGAGCTGTGAAGCGGGTTCGCCTACTCCAACCCTAAACCCTTTTCCGTCCCGTCTTATGCAGTACCCTACTCTTAAGTTTCAGTTCCCCATCTTTAAATCACATCCACGACAGGGTTCACCAATACCCTATTAGGGTTCAGTTTCTTGCTGGGTTAGTGACCTTGAATAAGGAAAAGGGTGTAGGGTTGGATTAGGCGGAGCCGCGAAGCGGATTCGCCAAATCCAACCCTAAACCCATTTCCGTCCTTGAATAAGGAAAAGGGTTTAGGGTTGGATTAGGCGGAGCCACGAAGCGGCTACGCCTAATCCAACGCTAAACCCATTTCCGTCCCGTCTTATGCAGTACCCTACTCTTAAGGTTCAGTTCCCCATCTTTAAATTAATCCACGACAGGGTTCACAAATACCCTCTTAGGGTTCAGTTTCTTGCATGATTAGTGACCTTGAATAAGGAAAAGGGTTTAGGATTGGATTAGGCGGAGCCACGAAGCGGGTACGCCTAATCCAACGCTAAACCCTTTTCCGTCCCGTCTTATGCAGTACCCTTCTCTTAAGGTTCAATCCCCCATCTTTAAATTAATCCACGACAGGGTTCACAAATACCCTCTTAGGGTTCAGTTTCTTGCAGGATTAGTGAACTTGAATAAGGAAAAGGGTTTAGGGTTGGATTAGGCGGAGCCACGAAGCGGGTTCGCCTAATCCAACCCTAAACCCTTTTCCGTCCCGTCTTTTGCAGTACCGTACTCTTAAGGTTCAGTTCCCCATCTTTAAATCACATCCACGACATGGTTCACCAATACCCTCTTAGGGTTCAGTTTCTTGCGGGATTAGTGACCTTGAATAAGGAACACAAGTTTAGGGTTGGATTAGGCGGAGCCACGAAGCGGGTTCGCCTAATCCAACCCTAAACCCTTTTCCGTCCCGTCTTTTGCAGTACCCTACTCTTAAGGTTCAGTTCCCCATCTTCGAATCACATCCACGACAGGGTTCACCAATACCCTCTTAGGGTTTAGTTTCTTGCGGGATTAGTGACTATGAATAAGGAAAAGGGTTTAGGGTTGGATTAGGCAGAGCCGCGAAGCGGGTACGCCTAATCCAACCCTAAACCCTTTTCCGTCCCGTCTTATGCAGTACCCTACTCTTAAAGTTCAGTTCACCATCTTTGAATCACATCCACGACAGGGTTCACCAATACCCTCTTAGGGTTTAGTTTCTTGCGGGTATAGTGACCTTGATTAAGGAAAAGGGTTTAGGGTTGGATTAGGCGGAGCCGCGAAGCGGGTGCGCCTAATCCAACCCTAAACCCTTTTCCGTCCCGTCTTATTCAGTACCCTACTTTTAAGTTTCAGTTCCCCATCTTTAAATCACATCCACGACAGGGTTCACCAATACCCTATTAGGGTTCTGTTTCTTGCGGGGTTAGTGACCTTGAATAAGGAAAAGGGTTTAGGGTTGGATTAGGCGGAGCCGCGAAGCGGATTCGCCAAATCCAACCCTAAACCCATTTCGGTCCTTGAATAAGGAAAAGGGTTTAGGGTTGGATTTGGCGGAGCCACGAAGCGGGTACGCCTAATCCAACCCAAAACCCTTTTCCGTCCCGTCTTATGCAGTACCCTACTCTTAAGGTTCAGTTCCCCATCTTTGAATCATATCCACGACAGGGTTCACCAATACCCTCTTAGGGTTCAGTTTCTTGCGGGATTAGTGACCTTGAATAAGGAACAGGTTTAGGGTTGGATTAGGCGGAGCCGCGAAGCGGGTTCGCCTAATCCAACCCTAAACCCTTTTCCGTCCCGTCTTTTGCAGTACCCTACTCTTAAGGTTCAGTTCCCCATCTTTGAATCACATCCACGACAGGGTTCACCAATACCCTCTTAGGGTTCAGTTTATTGCGGGATTAGTGACCATGAATAAGGAAAAGGGTTTAGGGTTGGATTAGGCAGAGCCGCAAAGCGGGTACGCCTAATCCAACCCTAAACCTTTTTCCGTCCCGTCTTATGCAGTACCCTACTCTTAAAGTTCAGTTCACCATCTTTGAATCACATCCACGACAGGGTTCACCAATACCCTCATAGGGTTTAGTTTCTTGCGGGAATAGTGACCTTGAATAAGGAAAAGGGTTTAGGGTTGGATTAGGCGGAGCCGCGAAACGGGTGCGCCTAATCCAACCCTAAACTCTTTTCCGTCCCGTCTTATGCAGTACCCTACTCTTAAGTTTCAGTTCCCCATCTTTAAATCACATCCACGACAGGGTTCACCAATACCCTATTAGGGTTCAGTTTCTTGCGGGGTTAGTGACCTTGAATAAGGAAAAGGGTTTAGGGTTGGATTAGGCGGAGCCGCGAAGCGGATTCGCCAAATCCAACCCTAAACCCATTTCCGTCCTTGAATAAGGAAAAGGGTTTAGGGTTGGATTAGGCGGAGCCACGACGCGGCTACGCCTAATCCAACGCTAAACCCTTTTCCGTCCCGTCTTATGCAGTACCGTACTCTTAAGGTTCAGTTCCCCATCTTTAAATTAATCCACGACAGGGTTCACAAATACCCTCTTAGGGTTCAGTTTCTTGCATGATTAGTGACCTTGAATAAGGAAAAGGGCTTAGGATTGGATTAGGCGGAGCCACGAAGCGGGTACGCCTAATCCAACGCTAAACCCTTTTTCGTCCCGTCTTATGCAGTACCCTACTCTTAAGGTTCAATCCCCCATCTTTAAATTAATCCACGACAGGGTTCACAAATACCCTCTTAGGGTTCAGTTTCTTGCAGGATTAGTGAACTTGAATAAGGAAAAGGGTTTAGGGTTGGATTAGGCGGAGCCACGAAGCGGGTTCGCCTAATCCAACCCTAAACCCCTTTCCGTCCCGTCTTTTGCAGTACCGTACTCTTAAGGTTCAGTTCCCCATCTTTAAATCACATCCACGACATGGTTCACCAATACTCTCTTAGGGTTCAGTTTCTTGTGGGATTAGTTACCTTGAATAAGGAACACAAGTTTAGGGTTGGATTAGGCGGAGCCACGAAGCGGGTTCGCCTAATCCAACCCTAAACCCTTTTCCGTCCCGTCTTTTGCAGGACCCTACTCTTAAGGTTCAGTTCCCCATCTTCGAATCACATCCACGACAGGGTTCACCAATACCCTCTTAGGGTTTAGTTTCTTGCGGGATTAGTGACTATGAATAAGGAAAAGGGTTTAGGGTTGGATTAGGCAGAGCCGCGAAGCGGGTACGCCTAATCCAACCCTAAACCCTTTTCCGTCCCGTCTTATGCAGTACCCTACTCTTAAAGTTCAGTTCACCATCTTTGAATCACATCCACGACAGGGTTCACCAATACCCTCTTAGGGTTTAGTTTCTTGCGGGAATAGTGACCTTGAATAAGGAAAAGGGTTTAGGGTTGGATTAGGCGGAGCCGCGAAGCGGGTGCGCCTAATCCAACCCTAAACCCTTTTCCGTCCCGTCTTATTCAGTATCCTACTTTTAAGTTTCAGTTCCCCATCTTTAAATCACATCCACGACAGGGTTCACCAATACCCTATTAGGGTTCTGTTTCTTGCGGGGTTAGTGACCTTGAATAAGGAAAAGGGTTTAGGGTTGGATTAGGCGGAGCCGCGAAGCGGATTCGCCAAATCCAACCCTAAACCCATTTCGGTCCTTGAATAAGGAAAAGGGTTTAGGGTTGGATTTGGCGGAGCCACGAAGCGGGTACGCCTAATCCAACCCAAAACCCTTTTCCGTCCCGTCTTATGCAGTACCCTATTCTTAAGGTTCAGTTCCCCATCTTTGAATCATATCCACGACAGGGTTCACCAATACCCTCTTAGGGTTCAGTTTCTTGCGGGATTAGTGACCTTGAATAAGGAACAGGTTTAGGGTTGGATTAGGCGGAGCCGCGAAGCGGGTTCGCCTAATCCAACCCTAAACCCTTTTCCGTCCCGTCTTTTGCAGTACCCTACTCTTAAGGTTCAGTTCCCCATCTTTGAATCACATCCACGACAGGGTTCACCAATACCCTCTTAGGGTTCAGTTTATTGCGGGATTAGTGACCATGAATAAGGAAAAGGGTTTAGGGTTGGATTAGGCAGAGCCGCAAAGCGGGTATGCCTAATCCAACCCTAAACCCTTTTCCGTCCCGTCTTATGCAGTACCCTACTCTTAAAGTTCAGTTCACCATCTTTGAATCACATCCACGACAGGGTTCACCAATACCCTCATAGGGTTTAGTTTCTTGCGGGAATAGTGACCTTGAATAAGGAAAAGGGTTTAGGGTTGGATTAGGCGGAGCCGCGAAACGGGTGCGCCTAATCCAACCCTAAACCCATTTCGGTCCTTGAATAAGGAAAAGGGTTTAGGGTTGGATTTGGCGGAGCCACGAAGCGGGTACGCCTAATCCAACCCAAAACCCTTTTCCGTCCCGTCTTATGCAGTACCCTACTCTTAAGGTTCAGTTCCCCATCTTTGAATCATATCCACGACAGGGTTCACCAATACCCTCTTAGGGTTCAGTTTCTTGCGGGATTAGTGACCTTGAATAAGGAACAGGTTTAGGGTTGGATTAGGCGGAGCCGCGAAGCGGGTTCGCCTAATCCAACCCTAAACCCTTTTCCGTCCCGTCTTTTGCAGTACCCTACTCTTAAGGTTCAGTTCCCCATCTTTGAATCACATCCACGACAGGGTTCACCAATACCCTCTTAGGGTTCAGTTTATTGCGGGATTAGTGACCATGAATAAGGAAAAGGGTTTAGGGTTGGATTAGGCAGAGCCGCAAAGCGGGTACGCCTAATCCAACCCTAAACCCTTTTCCGTCCCGTCTTATGCAGTACCCTACTCTTAAAGTTCAGTTCACCATCTTTGAATCACATCCACGACAGGGTTCACCAATACCCTCATAGGGTTTAGTTTCTTGCGGGAATATTGACCTTGAATAAGGAAAAGGGTTTAGGGTTGGATTAGGCGGAGCCGCGAAATGGGTGCGCCTAATCCAACCCTAAACCCTTTTCCGTCCCGTCTTATGCAGTACCCTACTCTTAAGGTTCAGTTCCCCATCTTTAAATTAATCCACGACAGGGTTCACAAATACCCTCTTAGGGTTCAGTTTCTTGCATGATTAGTGACCTTGAATAAGGAAAAGGGTTTAGGATTGGATTAGGCGGAGCCACGAAGCGGGTACGCCTAATCCAACGCTAAACCCTTTTCCGTCCCGTCTTATGCAGTACCCTATTCTTAAGGTTCAGTTCCCCATCTTTGAATCATATCCACGACAGGGTTCACCAATACCCTCTTAGGGTTCAGTTTCTTGCGGGATTAGTGACCTTGAATAAGGAACAGGTTTAGGGTTGGATTAGGCGGAGCCGCGAAGCGGGTTCGCCTAATCCAACCCTAAACCCTTTTCCGTCCCGTCTTTTGCAGTACCCTACTCTTAAGGTTCAGTTCCCCATCTTTGAATCACATCCACGACAGGGTTCACCAATACCCTCTTAGGGTTCAGTTTATTGCGGGATTAGTGACCATGAATAAGGAAAAGGGTTTAGGGTTGGATTAGGCAGAGCCGCAAAGCGGGTACGCCTAATCCAACCCTAAACCCTTTTCCGTCCCGTCTTATGCAGTACCCTACTCTTAAAGTTCAGTTCACCATCTTTGAATCACATCCACGACAGGGTTCACCAATACCCTCATAGGTTTTAGTTTCTTGCGGGAATAGTGACCTTGAATAAGGAAAAGGGTTTAGGGTTGGATTAGGCGGAGCCGCGAAACGGGTGCGCCTAATCCAACCCTAAGCCCATTTCGGTCCTTGAATAAGGAAAAGGGTTTAGGGTTGGATTTGGCGGAGCCACGAAGCGGGTACGCCTAATCCAACCCAAAACCCTTTTCCGTCCCGTCTTATGCAGTACCCTACTCTTAAGGTTTAGTTCCCCATCTTTGAATCATATCCACGACAGGGTTCACCAATACCCTCTTAGGGTTCAGTTTCTTGCGGGATTAGTGACCTTGAATAAGGAACAGGTTTAGGGTTGGATTAGGCGGAGCCGCGAAGCGGGTTCGCCTAATCCAACCCTAAACCCTTTTCCGTCCCGTCTTTTGCAGTACCCTACTCTTAAGGTTCAGTTCCCCATCTTTGAATCACATCCACGACAGGGTTCACCAATACCCTCTTAGGGTTCAGTTTATTGCGGGATTAGTGACCATGAATAAGGAAAAGGGTTTAGGGTTGGATTAGGCAAAGCCGCAAAGCGGGTACGCCTAATCCAACCCTAAACCCTTTTCCGTCCCGTCTTATGCAGTACCCTACTCTTAAAGTTCAGTTCACCATCTTTGAATCACATCCACGACAGGGTTCACCAATACCCTCATAGGGTTTAGTTTCTTGCGGGAATAGTGACCTTGAATAAGGAAAAGGGTTTAGGGTTGGATTAGGCGGAGCCGCGAAACGGGTGCGCCTAATCCAACCCTAAACCCTTTTCCGTCCCGTCTTATGCAGTACCCTACTCTTAAGGTTCAGTTCCCCATCTTTAAATTAATCCACGACAGGGTTCACAAATACCCTCTTAGGGTTCAGTTTCTTGCATGATTAGTGACCTTGAATAAGGAAAAGGGTTTAGGATTGGATTAGGCGGAGCCACGAAGCGGGTACGCCTAATCCAACGCTAAACCCTTTTCCGTCCCGTCTTATGCAGTACCCTACTCTTAAGGTTCAATCCCCCATCTTTAAATTAATCCACGACAGGGTTCACAAATACCCTCTTAGGGTTCAGTTTCTTGCAGGATTAGTGAACTTGAATAAGGAAAAGGGTTTAGGGTTGGATTAGGCGGAGCCACGAAGCGGGTTCGCCTAATCCAACCCTAAACCCTTTTCCGTCCCGTCTTTTGCAGTACCCTACTCTTAAGGTTCAGTTCCCCATCTTTGAATCACATCCACGACAGGGTTCACCAATACCCTCTTAGGGTTCAGTTTATTGCGGGATTAGTGACCATGAATAAGGAAAAGGGTTTAGGGTTGGATTAGGCAGAGCCGCAAAGCGGGTACGCCTAATCCAACCCTAAACCCTTTTCCGTCCCGTCTTATGCAGTACCCTACTCTTAAAGTTCAGTTCACCATCTTTGAATCACATCCACGACAGGGTTCACCAATACCCTCATAGGGTTTAGTTTCTTGCGGGAATAGTGACCTTGAATAAGGAAAAGGGTTTAGGGTTGGATTAGGCGGAGCCGCGAAACGGGTGCGCCTAATCCAACCCTAAACCCTTTTCCGTCCCGTCTTATGCAGTACCCTACTCTTAAGGTTCAGTTCCCCATCTTTAAATTAATCCACGACAGGGTTCACAAATACCCTCTTAGGGTTCAGTTTCTTGCATGATTAGTGATCTTGAATAAGGAAAAGGGTTTAGGATTGGATTAGGCGGAGCCACGAAGCGGGTACGCCTAATCCAACGCTAAACCCTTTTCCGTCCCGTCTTATGCAGTACCCTACTCTTAAGGTTCAATCCCCCATCTTTAAATTAATCCACGACAGGGTTCACAAATACCCTCTTAGGGTTCAGTTTCTTGCAGGATTTGTGAACTTGAATAAGGAAAAGGGTTTAGGGTTGGATTAGGCGGAGCCACGAAGCGGGTTCGCCTAATCCAACCCTAAACCCTTTTCCGTCCCGTCTTTTGCAGTACCCTACTCTTAAGGTTCAGTTCCCCATCTTTAAATCACATCCACGACAGGGTTCACCAATACCCTCTTAGGGTTCAGTTTCTTGCGGGATTAGTGACCTTGAAAAAGGAACACAAGTTTAGGGTTGGATTAGGCGGAGCCACGAAGCGGGTTCGCCTAATCCAACCCTAAACCCTTTTCCGTCCCGTCTTTTGCAGTACCCTACTCTTAAGGTTCAGTTCCCCATCTTCGAATCATATCCACGACAGGGTTCACCAATACCCTCTTAGGGTTTAGTTTCTTGCGGGATTAGTGACTATGAATAAGGAAAAGGGTTTAGGGTTGGATTAGGCAGAGCCGCGAAGCGGGTACGCCAAATCCAACCCTAAACCCTTTTCCGTCCTGTCTTATGCAGTACCCTACTCTTAAGGTTCAGTTCCCCATCTTTGAATCATATCCACGACAGGGTTCACCAATACCCTCTTAGGGTTCAGTTTCTTGCGGGATTAGTGACCTTGAATAAGGAACAGGTTTAGGGTTGGATTAGGCGGAGCCGCGAAGCGGGTTCGCCTAATCCAACCCTAAACCCTTTTCCGTCCCGTCTTTTGCAGTACCCTACTCTTAAGGTTCAGTTCCCCATCTTTGAATCACATCCACGACAGGGTTCACCAATACCCTCTTAGGGTTCAGTTTATTGCGGGATTAGTGACCATGAATAAGGAAAAGGGTTTAGGGTTGGATTAGGCAGAGCCGCAAAGCGGGTACGCCTAATGCAACCCTAAACCCTTTTCCGTCCCGTCTTATGCAGTACCCTACTCTTAAAGTTCAGTTCACCATCTTTGAATCACATCCACGACAGGGTTCACCAATACCCTCTTAGGGTTTAGTTTCTTGCGGGAATAGTGACCTTGAATAAGGAAAAGGGTTTAGGGTTGGATTAGGCGGAGCCGCGAAGCGGGTGCGCCTAATCCAACCCTAAACCCTTTTCCGTCCCGTCTTATGCAGTACCCTACTCTTAAGTTTCAGTTCCCCATCTTTAAATCACATCCACGACAGGGTTCACCAATACCCTATTTGGGTTCAGTTTCTTGCGGGGTTAGCGACCTTGAATAAGGAAAAGGGTTTAGGGTTGGATTAGGCGGAGCCGCGATGCAGATTCGCCAAATCCAACCCTAAACCCATTTCCGTCCTTGAATAAGGAAAAGGGTTTAGGGTTGGATTAGACGGAGCCACGAAGCGGGTAGTCCTAATCCAACGCTAAACCCTTTTCCGTCCCGCCTTATGCAGTACCCCACTCTTAAGGTTCAGTTCCCCATCTTTAAATTAATCCACGACAGGGTTCACAAATACCCTCTTAGGGTTCAGTTTCTTGCGGGGTTAGTGACCTTGAATAAGGAAAAGGGTTTAGGGTTGGATTTGGCGGAGCCACGAAGCGGGTACGCCTAATCCAACCCAAAACCCTTTTCCATCCCGTCTTATGCAGTACCCTACTCTTAAGGTTCAGTTCGTCATCTTTGAATCATATCCACGACAGGGTTCACCAATACCCTCTTAGGGTTCAGTTTCTTGCGGGATTAGTGACCTTGAATAAGGAACAGGTTTAGGGTTGGATTAGGCGGAGCCGCGAAGCGGGTTCTCCTAATCCAACCCTAAACCCTTTTCCGTCCCGTCTTTTGCAGTACCCTACTCTTAAGGTTCAGTTCCCCATCTTTGAATCACATCCACGACAGGGTTCACCAATACCCTCTTAGGGTTCAGTTTATTGCGGGATTAGTGACCATTAATAAGGAAAAGGGTTTAGGGTTGGATTAGGCAGAGCCGCAAAGCGGGTACGCCTAATCCAACCCTAAACCCTTTTCCGTCCCGTCTTATGCAGTACCCTACTCTTAAAGTTCAGTTCACCATCTTTGAATCACATCCACGACAGGGTTCACCAATACCCTCTTAGGGTTTAGTTTCTTGCGGGAATAGTGACCTTGAATAAGGAAAAGGGTTTAGGGTTGGATTAGGCGGAGCCACGAAGCGGGTGCGCCTATTCCAACCCTAAACCCTTTTCCGTCCCGTCTTATGCAGTACCCTACTCTTAAGTTTCAGTTCCCCATCTTTAAATCAAATCCACGATAGGGTTCACCAATACCCTATTTGGGTTCAGTTTCTTGCGGGGTTAGTGACCTTGAATAAGGAAAAGGGTTTAGGGTTGGATTAGGCGGAGCCGCGAAGCGGATTCGCCAAATCCAACCCTAAACCCATTTCCGTCCTTGAATAAGGAAAAGGGTTTAGGGTTGGATTAGACGGAGCCACGAAGCGGGTACGCCTAATCCAACGCTAAACCCTTTTCCGTCCCGTCTTATGCAGTACCCTACTCTTAAGGTTCAGTTCCCTATCTTTAAATTAATCCACGACAGGGTTCACAAATACCCTCTTAGGGTTCAGTTTCTTGCGGGGTTAGTGACCTTGAATAAGGAAAAGGGTTTAGGGTTGGATTAGGCGGAGCCGAGAAGCGGATTCGCCAAATCCAACCCTAAACCCATTTCCGTCCTTGAATAAGAAAAGGGTTTAGGGTTGGATTAGGCGGAGCCGCGAAGCGGGTTCGCCTAATCCAACCCTAAACCCTTTTCCGTACCGTCTTATGCAGTACCCTACTCTTAAGTTTCAGTTCCCCATCTTTAAATCACATCCACGACAGGGTTCACCAATACCCTATTAGGGTTCAGTTTCTTGCGGGAATAGTGACCTTGAATAAGGAAAAGGGTTTAGGGTTGGATTAGACGGAGCCACGAAGCGGGTACGCCTAATCCAACGCTAAACCCTTTTCCGTCCCGCCTTATGCAGTACCCTACTCTTAAGGTTCAATCCCCCATCTTTAAATTAATCCACGACAGGGTTCACAAATACCCTCTTAGGGTTCAGTTTCTTGCATGATTAGTGAACTTGAATAAGGAAAAGGGTTTAGGGTTGGATTAGGCGGAGCCACGAAGCGGGTTCGCCTAATCCAACCCTAAACCCTTTTCCGTCCCGTCTTTTGCAGTACCCTACTCTTAAGGTTCAGTTCCCCATCTTTGAATCACATCCACGACAGGGTTTACCAATGCCCTCTTTGGGTTCAGTTTCTTGCGGGATTAGTGACCTTGAATAAGGAACACTGGTTTAGGGTTAGATTAGGCGAAGCCAAGAAGCGGGTTCGCCTAATCTAACCCTAAACCCTTTTCCGTCCCGTCTTTTGCAGTACCCTACTCTTAAGGTTCAGTTCCCCATCTTCGAATCACATCCACGACAGGGTTCACCAATACCCTTTTAGGGTTCAGTTTATTGCGGGATTAGTGACCATGAATAAGGAAAAGGGTTTAGGGTTGGATTAGGCAGAGCCGCAAAGCGGGTACGCCTAATCCAACCCTAAACCCTTTTCCGTCCCGTCTAATGCAGTACCCTACTCTTAAAGTTCAGTTCAACATCTTTGAATCACATCCACGACAGGGTTCACCAATACCCTCTTAGGGTTTAGTTTCTTGCGGGAATAGTGACCTTGAATAAGGAAAAGGGTTTAGGGTTGGATTAGGCGGAGCCGCGAAGCGGGTGCTCCTAATCCAACCCTAAACCCTTTTCCGTCCCGTCTTATGCAGTACCCTACTCTTAAGTTTCAGTTCCCCATCTTTAAATCACATCCACGACAGGGTTCACCAATACCCTATTAGGGTTCAGTTTCTTGCGGGGTTAGTGACCTTGAATAAGGAAAAGGGTTTAGGGTTGGATTAGGCGGAGCCGCGAAGCGGATTCGCCAAATCCAACCCTAAACCCATTTCCGTCATTGAATAAGGAAAAGGGTTTAGGGTTTGATTAGGCGGAGCCACGAAGCGGGTACGCCTAATCCAACGCTAAACCCTTTTCCGTCCCGTCTCATGCAGTACCTTACTCTTAAGGTTCAGTTCCCCATCTTTAAATTAATCCACGACAGGGTTCACAAATACCCTCTTAGGGTTCAGTTTCTTGCATGATTAGTGACCTTGAATAAGGAAAAGGATTTAGGGTTGGATTAGGCGGAGCCGCGAAGCGGGTACGCCTAATCCAACCCTAAACCCTTTTCCGTACCGTCTTATGCAGTACCCTACTCTTAAGTTTCAGTTCCCCATCTTTAAATCACATCCACGACAGGGTTCACCAATACCCTATTAGGGTTCAGTTTCTTGCGGGAATAGTGACCTTGAATAAGGAAAAGGGTTTAGGATTGGATTAGGCGGAGCCACGAAGCGGGTACGCCAAATCCCACGCTAAACCCTTTTCCGTCCCGTCTTATGCAGTACCCTACTCTTAAGGTTCAATCCCCCATCTTTAAATTAATCCACGACAGGGTTCACAAATACCCTCTTAGGGTTCAGTTTCTTGCATGATTAGTGAACTTGAATAAGGAAAAGGGTTTAGGGTTGGATTCGGCGGAGCCACGAAGCGGCTACGCCTAATCCAACGCTAAACCCCTTTCCGTACCGTCTTATGCAGTACCCTACTCTTAAGTTTCAGTTCCCCATCTTTAAATCACATCCACGACAGGGTTCACCAATACCCTATTAGGGTTCAGTTTCTTGCGGGAATAGTGACCTTGAATAAAGAAAAGGGTTTAGGATTGGATTAGGCGGAGCCACGAAGCGGGTACGCCTAATCCAACGCTAAACCCTTTTCCGTCCCGTCTTATGCAGTACCCTACTCTTTAGGTTCAATCCCCCATCTTTAAATTAATCCACGACAGGGTTCACAAATACCCTCTTAGGGTTCAGTTACTTGCATGATTAGTGAACTTGAATAAGGAAAAGGGTTTAGGGTTGGATTAGGCGGAGCCACGAAGCGGGTTCGCCTAATCCAACCCTAAACCCTTTTCCGTCCCGTCTTTTGCAGTACCCTACTCTTAAGGTTCAGTTCCCCATCTTTGAATCACATCCACGACAGGGTTCACCAATGCCCTCTTTGGGTTCAGTTTCTTGCGGGATTAGTGACCTTGAATAAGGAACACTGGTTTAGGGTTGGATTAGGCGAAGCCACGAAGCGGGTTCGCCTAATCCAACCCTAAACCCTTTTCCGTCCCGTCTTTTGCAGTACCCTACTCTTAAGGTTCAGTTCCCCATCTTCGAATCACATCCACGACAGGGTTCACCAATACCCTTTTAGGGTTCAGTTTATTGCGGGATTAGTGACCATGAATAAGGAAAAGGGTTTAGGGTTGGATTAGGCAGAGCCGCAAAGCGGGTACGCCTAATCCAACCCTAAACCCTTTTCCGTCCCGTCTTATGCAGTACCCTACTCTTAAAGTTCAGTTCACCATCTTTGAATCACATCCACGACAGGGTTCACCAATACCCTCTTAGGGTTTAGTTTCTTGCGGGAATAGTGACCTTGAATAAGGAAAAGGGTTTAGGGTTGGATTAGGCGGAGCCGCGAAGCGGGTGCTCCTAATCCAACCCTAAACCCTTTTCCGTCCCGTCTTATGCAGTACCCTACTCTTAAGTTTCAGTTCCCCATCTTTAAATCACATCCACGACAGGGTTCACCAATACCCTATTAGGGTTCAGTTTTTTGCGGGGTTAGTGACCTTGAATAAGGAAAAGGGTTTAGGGTTGGATTAGGCGGAGCCGCGAAGCGGATTCGCCAAATCCAACCCTAAACCCATTTCCGTCATTGAATAAGGAAAAGGGTTTAGGGTTTGATTAGGCGGAGCCACGAAGCGGGTACGCCTAATCCAACGCTAAACCCTTTTCCGTCCCGTCTTATGCAGTACCCTACTCTTAAGGTTCAGTTCCCCAACTTTAAATTAATCCACGACAGGGTTCACAAATACCCTCTTAGGGTTCAGTTTCTTGAATGATTAGTGACCTTGAATAAGGAAAAGGATTTAGGGTTGGATTAGGCGGAGCCGCGAAGCGGGTACGCCTAATCCAACCCTAAACCCTTTTCCGTACCGTCTTATGCAGTACCCTACTCTTAAGTTTCAGTTCCCCATCTTTAAATCACATCCACGACAGGGTTCACCAATACCCTATTAGGGTTCAGTTTCTTGCGGGAATAGTGACCTTGAATAAGGAAAAGGGTTTAGGATTGGATTAGGCGGAGCCACGAAGCGGGTACGCCTAATCCCACGCTAAACCGTTTTCCGTCCCGTCTTATGCAGTACCCTACTCTTAAGGTTCAATCCCCCATCTTTAAATTAATCCACGACAGGGTTCACAAATACCCTCTTAGGGTTCAGTTTCTTGCATGATTAGTGAACTTGAATAAGGAAAAGGGTTTAGGGTTGGATTAGGCGGAGCCACGAAGCGGGTTCGCCTAATCCAACCCTAAACCCTTTTCCGTCCCGTCTTTTGCAGTACCCTACTCTTAAGGTTCAGTTCCCCATCTTTGAATCACATCCACGACAGGGTTCACCAATGCCCTCGTAGGGTTCAGTTTATTGCGGGATTAGTGACCATGAATATGGAAAAGGGTTTAGGGTTGGATTAGGCAGAGCCGCAAAGCGGGTACTCCTAATCCAACCCTAAACCCTTTTCCGTCCCGTCTTATGCAGTACCCTACTCTTAAAGTTCAGTTCACCATCTTTGAATCACATCCACGACAGGGTTCACCAATACCCTCTTAGGGTTTAGTTTCTTGCGGGAATAGTGACCTTGAATAAGGAAAAGGGTTTAGGGTTGGATTAGGCGGAGCCGCGAAGCGGGTGCGCCTAATCCAACCCTAAACCCTTTTCCGTCCCGTCTTATGCAGTACCCTACTCTTAAGTTTCAGTTCCCCATCTTTAAATCACATCCACGACAGGGTTCACCAATACCCTATTAGGGTTCAATTTCTTGCGGGGTTAGTGACCTTGAATAAGGAAAAGGGTTTAGGGTTGGATTAGGCGGAGCCGCGAAGCGGATTCGCCAAATCCAACCCTAAACCCATTTCCGTCCTTGAATAAGGAAAAGGGTTTAGGATTGGATTAGGCGGAGCCACGAAGCGGGTACGCCTAATCCAACGCTAAACCCTTTTCCGTCCCGTCTTATGCAGTACCCTACTCTTAAGGTTCAGTTCCCCATCTTTAAATTAATCCACGATAGGGTTCACAAATACCCTCCTAGTGTTCAGTTTCTTGCATGATTAGTGAACTTGAATAAGGAAAAGGGTTTAGGGTTGGATTAGGCGGAGCCACGAAGCGGGTTCGCCTAATCCAATCCTAAACCCTTTTCCGTCCCGTCTTTTGCAGTACCCTACTTTTAAGGTTCAGTTCCCCATCTTTGAATCACATCCACGACAGGGTTCACCAATACCCTCTTAGGGTTCAGTTTCTTGCGGGAATAGTGACCTTGAATAAGGAAAAGGGTTTAGGGTTGGATTAGGCGGAGCCGCGAAGCAATTTCGCCTAATCCAACCCTAAACCCTTTTCCGTCCCGTCTTATGCAGTACTCTACTCTTAAGTTTAAGTTCCCCATCTTTGAATTAATCCACGACATGGTTCAACAATACCCTCTTAGGGTTCAGTTTCTTGCATGATTAGTGACCTTGAATAAGGAAAAGGGTTTAGGGTTGGATTAGGCAGAGCCGCGAAGCGGGTACGCCTAATCCAACCCTAAACTCTTTTCCGTCCCGTCTTATGCAGTACCCTATTCTTAAGGTTCAGTTCCCCATCTTTGAATCACATCCACGACAGGGTTCACCAATACCCACTTAGGGTTCAGTTTCCTGCGGGATTAGTGACCTTGAATAAGGAAAAGGGTTTAGGGTTGGATTAGGCGGAGCTGTGAAGCGAGTTCGCCTACTCCAACCCTAAACCCATTTCCGTCATTGAATAAGGAAAAGGGTTTAGGGTTTGATTAGGCGGAGCCACGAAGCGGGTACGCCTAATCCAACGCTAAACCCTTTTCCGTCCCGTCTTATGCAGTACCCTACTCTTAAGGTTCAGTTCCCCATCTTTAAATTAATCCACGACAGGGTTCACAAATACCCTCTTAGGGTTCAGTTTCTTGCATGATTAGTGACCTTGAATAAGGAAAAGGGTTTAGGATTGGATTAGGCGGAGCCACGAAGCGGGTTCGCCTAATCCAACCCTAAACCCTTTTCCGTCCCGTCTTATGCAGTACCCTACTCTTAAGTTTCAGTTCCCCATCTTTAAATCACATCCACGACAGGGTTCACCAATACCCTATTAGGGTTCAGTTTCTTGCGGGAATAGTGACCTTGAATAAGGAAAAGGGTTTAGGATTGGATTAGGCGGAGCCACGAAGCGGGTACGCCTAATCCAACGCTAAACCGTTTTCCGTCCCGTCTTATGCAGTACCCTACTCTTAAGGTTCAATCCCCCATCTTTAAATTAATCCACGACAGGGTTCACAAATATCCTCTTAGGGTTCAGTTTCTTGCATGATTAGTGAACTTGAATAAGGAAAAGGGTTTAGGGTTGGATTAGGCGGAGCCACGAAGCGGGTTCGCCTAATCCAACCCTAAACCCTTTTCCGTCCCGTCTTTTGCAGTACCCTACTCTTAAGGTTCAGTTCCCCATCTTTGAATCACATCCACGACAGGGTTCACCAATGCCCTCGTAGGGTTCAGTTTATTGCGGGATTAGTGACCTTGAATAAGGAAAAGGTTTAAGGTTGGATTAGGCGGAGCCGCGAAGCAATTTTGCCTAATCCAACCCTAAACCCTTTTCCGTCCCGTCTTATGCAGTACCCTACTCTTAAGGTTCAGTTCTCCATCTTTGAATCACATCCACGACAGGGTTCACCAATACTCTCTTAGGGTTCAGTTTCTTGCGCGATTAGTGACCTTGAAGAAGGAAAAGGGTTTAAGGTTGGATTAGGCAGAGCCGCAAAGCGGGTACGCCTAATCCAACCCAAAACTCTTTTTCGTCCCATCTTATGCAGTACTCTACTCTTAAGTTTCAGTTCCCCATCTTTGAATTAATCCACGACATGGTTCAACAATACCCTCTTAGGGTTCAGTTTCTTGTATGATTAATGACCTTGAATAAGGAAAAGGGTTTAGGGTTGGATTAGGCAGAGCCGCGAAGCGGGTACGCCTAATCCAACCCTAAACTCTTTTCCGTCCCGTCTTATGCAGTACCCTATTCTTAAGGTTCAGTTCCCCATCTTTGAATCACATCCACGACAGGGTTCACCAATACCCACTTAGGGTTCAGTTTCCTGCGGGATTAGTGACCTTGAATAAGGAAAAGGGTTTAGGGTTGGATTAGGCGGAGCTGTGAAGCGGGTTCGCCTACTCCAACCCTAAACCCTTTTCCGTCCCGTCTTATGCAGTACCCTACTCTTAAGGTTCAGTTCCCCATCTTTGAATCACATCCACGACAGGGTACCAATACCCTTTTAGGGTTCATTTTCTTGTGGGATTAGTGACCTTGAATAAGGAACAGGTTTAGGGTTGGATTAGGCGAAGCCGCGAAGCGGGTTCGCCTAATCCAACCCTAAACCCTTTTCCGTCCCGTCTTTTGCAGTACCCTACTCTTAAGGTTCAATCCCCCATCTTTAAATTAATCCACGACAGGGTTCACAAATACCCTCTTAGGGTTCAGTTTCTTGCATGATTAGTGAACTTGAATAAGGAAAAGGGTTTAGGGTTGGATTAGGCGGAGCCACGAAGCGGGTTCGCCTAATCCAACCCTAAACCCTTTTCCGTCCCGTCTTTTGCAGTACCCTACTCTTAAGGTTCAGTTCCCCATCTTTGAATCACATCCACGACAGGGTTCACCAATACCCTCTTAGGGTTCAGTTTCTTGCGGGATTAGTGACCTTGAATAAGGAACACAGGTTTAGGGTTGGATTAGGCGGAGCCGTGAAGCGGGTTCGCCTAATCCAACCCTAAACCCTTTTCCGTCCCGTCTTTTGCAGTATCCTACTCTTAAGGTTCAGTTCCCCATCTTTGAATCACATCCACGACAGGGTTCACCAATACCCTCTTAGGGTTCAGTTTCTTGCGGGATTAGTGACCATGAATAAGGAAAAGGGTTTAGGGTTGGATTAGGCAGAGCCGCAAAGCGGGTACGCGTAATCCAACCCTAAACCCTTTTCCGTCCCGTCTTATGCAGTACCCTACTCTTAAAGTTCAGTTCACCATCTTTGAATCACATCCACGATAGGGTTCACCAATACCCTCTTAGGGTTTAGTTTCTTGCGGGAATAGTGACCTTGAATAAGGAGAAGGGTTTAGGGTTGGATTAGGCGGAGCCGCGAAGCGGGTGCGCCTAATCCAACCCTAAACCCTTTTCCGTCCCGTCTTATGCAGTACCCTACTCTTAAGTTTCAGTTCCCCATCTTTAAATCACATCCACGACAGGGTTCACCAATACCCTATTAGGGTTCAGTTTCTTGCGGGGTTAGTGACTTTGAATAAGGAAAAGGGTTTAGGGTTGGATTAGGCGGAGCCGCGAAGCGGATTCGCCAAATCCAACCCTAAACCCATTTCCGTCCTTGAATAAGGAAAAGGGTTTAGGGTTGGATTAGGCGGAGCCGCGAAGCGGGTGCGCCTAATCCAACCCTAAACCCTTTTCCGTCCCGTCTTATGCAGTACCCTACTCTTAAGGTTCAGTTCCCCATCTTTAAATTAATCCACGACAGGGTTCACAAATACCCTCTTAGGGTTCAGTTTCTTGCATGATTAGTGACCTTGAATAAGGAAAAGGGTTTAGGGTTGGATTAGGCGGAGCCGCGAAGCGGGTCCGCCTAATCCAACCCTAAACCCTTTTCCGTACCGTCTTATGCAGTACCCTACTCTTAATTTTCAGTTCCCCATCTTTAAATCACATCCACGGCAGGGTTCACCAATACCCTATTAGGGTTCAGTTTCTTGCGGGAATAGTGACCTTGAATAAGGAAAAGGGTTTAGGGTTGGATTAGGCGGAGCCACGAAGCGGGTACGCCTAATCCAACGCTAAACCCTTTTCCGTCCCGTCTTATGCAGTACCCTACTCTTAAGGTTCAGTTCCCCATCTTTAAATTAATCCACGACAGGGTTCACAAATACCCTCTTAGGGTTCAGTTTCTTGCATGATTAGTGACCTTGAATAAGGAAAAGGGTTTAGGGTTGGATTAGGCGGAGCCGCGAAGCGGGTACGCCTAATCCAACCCTAAACCCTTTTCCGTCCCGTCGTATGCAGTACCCTACTCTTAAGGTTCAGTTCCCCATCTTTGAATCACATCCACAACAGGGTTCACCAATACCCTCTTAGGGTTCAGTTTCTTGCGGCATTAGTGACCTTGAATAAGGAAAAGGGTTTAGGGTTGGATTAGGCGGAGCCGCGAAGCGGATACGCCTAATCCAACCCTAAACCCTTTTCCGTTCAGTCTTATGCAATACCCTTCTTAGGGTTCAGTTTCTTGCGGGATAGTGACCTTGAATAAGGAAAAGGGTTTAGGGTTGGATTAGGCGGAGCCGCGAAGCGGGTACGCCTAATCCAACCCTAAACCCTTTTCCGTCCCGTCTTATGCAGTACCCTACTCTTAAGGTTCAGTTCCCCATCTTTAAATCACATCCCGACAGGGTTCACCAATACCCTCTTAGGGTTTAGTTTCTTGCGGGAATAGTAACCTTGAATAAGGAAAAGGGTTTAGGGTTGGATTAGGCGGAGCCGCGAAGCGGGTGCGCCTAATCCAACCCTAAACCCTTTTCCGTCCCGTCTTATGTAGTACCCTACTTTTAAGTTTCAGTTCCCCATCTTTAAATCACATCCACGACAGGGTTCACCAATACCCTATTAGGGTTCAGTTTCTTGCGGGGTTAGTGACCTTGAATAAGGAAAAGGGTTTAGGGTTGGATTAGGCAGAGCCGCGAAGCGTATTCGCCAAATCCAACCCTAAACCCATTTCCGTCCTTGAATAAGGAAAAGGGTTTAGGGTTGGATTAGGCGGAGCCGCGAAGCGGGTCCGCCTAATCCAACCCTAAACCCTTTTTCCGTCCCGTCTTATGCAGTACCCTACTCTTAAGGTTCAGTTCCCCATCTTTGAATCACATCCACGACAGGGTTCACCAATACCCTCTTAGGGTTCTGTTTCTTGCGGGATTAGTGACCTTGAATAAGGAACAGGTTTAGGGTTGGATTAGGCGGAGCCGTGAAGCGGGTTCGCCTAATCCAACCCTAAACCCTTTTCCGTCCCGTCTTTTGCAGTATCCTACTCTTAAGGTTCAGTTCCCCATCTTTGAATCACATCCACGACAGGGTTCACCAATACCCTCTTAGGGTTCAGTTTCTTGCGGGATTAGTGACCATGAATAAGGAAAAGGGTTTAGGGTTGGATTAGGCAGAGCCGCAAAGCGGGTACGCGTAATCCAACCCTAAACCCTTTTCCGTCCCGTCTTATGCAGTACCCTACTCTTAAAGTTCAGTTCACCATCTTTGAATCACATCCACGATAGGGTTCACCAATACCCTCTTAGGGTTTAGTTTCTTGCGGGAATAGTGACCTTGAATAAGGAGAAGGGTTTAGGGTTGGATTAGGCGGAGCCGCGAAGCGGGTGCGCCTAATCCAACCCTAAACCCTTTTCCGTCCCGTCTTATGCAGTACCCTACTCTTAAGTTTCAGTTCCCCATCTTTAAATCACATCCACGACAGGGTTCACCAATACCCTATTAGGGTTCAGTTTCTTGCGGGGTTAGTGACTTTGAATAAGGAAAAGGGTTTAGGGTTGGATTAGGCGGAGCCGCGAAGCGGATTCGCCAAATCCAACCCTAAACCCATTTCCGTCCCTGAATAAGGAAAAGGGTTTAGGGTTGGATTAGGCGGAGCCGCGAAGCGGGTGCGCCTAATCCAACCCTAAACCCTTTTCCGTCCCGTCTTATGCAGTACCCTACTCTTAAGGTTCAGTTCCCCATCTTTAAATTAATCCACGACAGGGTTCACAAATACCCTCTTAGGGTTCAGTTTCTTGCATGATTAGTGACCTTGAATAAGGAAAAGGGTTTAGGGTTGGATTAGGCGGAGCCGCGAAGCGGGTTCGCCTAATCCAACCCTAAATCCTTTTCCGTACCGTCTTATGCAGTACCCTACTCTTAATTTTTAGTTCCCCATCTTTAAATCACATCCACGACGGGGTTCACCAATACCCTATTAGGGTTCAGTTTCTTGCGGGAATGGTGACCTTGAATAAGGAAAAGGGTTTAGGGTTGGATTAGGCGGAGCCACGAAGCGGGTACGCCTAATCCAACGCTAAACCCTTTTCCGTCCCGTCTTATGCAGTACCCTACTCTTAAGGTTCGGTTCCCCATCTTTAAATTAATCCACGACAGGGTTCACAAATACCCTCTTAGGGTTCAGTTTCTTGCATGATTAGTGACCTTGAATAAGGAAAAGGGTTTAGGGTTGGATTAGGCGGAGCCGCGAAGCGGGTACGCCTAATCCAACCCTAAACCCTTTTCCGTCCCGTCTTATGCAGTACCCTACTCTTAAGGTTCAGTTCCCCATCTTTGAATCACATCCACGACAGGGTTCACCAATACTCTCTTAGGGTTCAATTTCTTGCGGGATTAGTGACCTTGAATAAGGAAAAGGTTTAGGTTGGATTAGGCGGAGCCGCGAAGCGGGTACGCCTAATCCAACCCCAAACCCTTTTCCGTCCCGTCATATGCAGTACCCTACTCTTAAGGTTCAGTTACCCATCTTTGAATCGCATCCACGACAGGGTTCATCAATACCCTATTAGGGTTCAGTTTCTTGCGGGATTAGTGACTTGAATAAGGAAAAGGGTTTAGGGTTGGATTAGGCGGAGCCGCGAAGCGGGGTTTGCCTAATCCAACCGTAAACCCTTTTCCGTCCTTGAATAAGGAAAAGGGTTTAGGGTTGGATTAGGCGGAGCCGTGAATCGGGTACCCCTAATCCAACGCTAAACCCTTTTCCGTCCCGTCTTATGCAATACCCTACTCTTAGGATTCTGTTTTCCATCTTTGAATCACACCCACGACAGGGTTCACCAATACCCTCTTAGGGTTCAGTTTCTTGCGGGATTAGTGACCTTGAATAAGGAAAGGGGTTTAGGGTTGGATTAGGCGGAGCCGCGAAGCGGGTACGCCTAATCCAACTTTAAACCCTTTTCCGTCCCGTCTTATGCAGTAGCCTACTCTTAAGGTTCAGTTCCCCATCTTTGAATCGCATCCACGACAGGGTTCACCAATACCCTCTTAGGGTTCAGTTTCTTGCGGGATTAGTGACCTTGAATAAGGAAAAGGGTTTAGGGTTGGATTAGGCGGAGCCGCGAAGCGGGTTCGTCTAATCCAACCCCAAACCCATTTCCGTTCTTGAATAAGGAAAAGGGTTTAGGGTTGGATTAGGCGGATCCGCGAAGCGGGTACGCCTAAATCCAACCTTAAACCCTTTTCCTTCCTGTCTTATGCAGTAGCCTACTTGATGTGAGTTGATATGAACTTTGAAACAAAAACGTGAAGGATATTAGTATTCTGAAATGGAACGTAAACAAGTAACCAAAACAGAATGAAAGGATAGTTTTAAGGATGAATAAACCGTAACCAAGGATAGTATGCTAGGTGAAGTAGACCTATACTTCAACAAAGCGGGTGCTAAATCAAACACTCGATTGAAGTAGCGAGTTTATAGCTTGTAACGCGACTCACTCTAGACTTTGTCTTGTAAACAACAAGGACGTAAAAGAAAGCTTAGCTTTACTCAGGTTTTTGATATGAGAATTGGATGCCTTATTCATTCAACTAGATGGCTATATATAGCCTACAAAAGGACCCTTAAACCGGCTGGTTAAGGTGACAAAAACAAAGTTACAACTATGTGAACATGGAGCTAATAACAAAGCTAGGAGCTAATAACAAAGCTAGGAGCTAATAACAAAGTAATGTAAACCAGGAGCTAATAACAAAGCTTGAACAAGGAGTAATGAGGCGCGGCAGCTATGTGAACATGGAGCCAAAAACAAAGCTAGCAAGGGAGCCTTTAGACGTGTACACCATGTGAACACAATCAGCCTCAAACACCTTCATAACTTCAATACACTTCCCATGCTTGAATGAGTGTGAACCCAAGTTAATGTCTTCATATTACCTTGATTATTTGCTCCTTTATCCAGCTCATACACGAGCTAGCTCACCAATTGTAGTAGGCACACTACTAAGCTGGTAAGGGGTGCTAGTATGGCTGAACTAAGACCATGAGGAGCTAAGGTGACTTTATTGAACTCTTTGGTAGCTCCTTGATTCGGATCATCTCCTCCCCCTTGAAAAGGAATTGTCCTCAATTCTGAAAAGCCATCTTCCTCAAGATAAAGAGCAAACTCTCCCACTTTGGACGTGATATGAACTTCATAACTATCCGGCAACTTTATCTTGCACCCTTGGTTATTTCCCTTGTATGGAACTTTTGCTTGGGACATCAATCTGGTCTTTCTCTTGATAGCTTCATCCGTTGTGTAACAAATACTTAGGTGAGTCACTATGGAGAATGGCAAGTACTCTCTTGGTTTGAGGGGACTCTTTGGGAAAGGACTCGTTAAGTATTTGCTCATGATGCTTAGATTATCCCTTGTGTCTTTAACAAAAGAAAGTGCTCTTTTAATGTCTCCAAGGTCCTGGTTATGTCACAACCTCCAGCTGGTCCTCCTCCCTGAATTCCTCTAGTTATACACTCTGAAATAGGAGGTTTTGGGACACAAAGATGGTTCTCTTTAGGAAGAATATCGTCCTGCAAAACAAACTCATCAAAAGTGTTAAGAGTAACAGCCTTGCACTTGGTGAGTATATCAGCCTCCATGGAGCAATAATCTTTCAAGGTCTTATGTCCAAGCGTGCTTGCATCCAAAGTGGCTGAGTGAGTGTAGTGACAAGATAAAACATTAGCCATGACTCTGTTCTTCCCATCTTCATCCTGTAAGAGTCCATGATCTCCCTTAGGTGCCAAACAAGCTGGTATCTTAATAGGAATGCCAACACCTAGTTTCTTTAGCCACTCTTCAAATTGCCTTCCTTCACTACCACTCTTAATCTTAATTGGTTCCTCTTTAGTGGTTTTGGCGGTATCAAACTCCCCCTCTTCTATAGCATGTACTTCCACATTTTTACTAACAAACATTGAGAGGTTGGGTTTTCCGACTCGATTTTCTAACATGTTATATACGTTTTGAGGTGTCATGGGTTTGAGTACAATTTTCTTTCCCTTATCACTCAATTCATACTCATTCCTCCTCCCATGGTGAACTACGTCCCTATCAAACTGCCAAGGACGGCCTAATAGTATGTGACAATGATGTGAGTTGATATGAACTTTGAAACAAGAATGAGAGATATGATTAGTATTCTGAAATGGAACGTGAATGAGTAACCAAAACAGAAAGAAAAGATAGTTTTAAGGAAGGATAAACCGTAACCAAGGATAGTATGCTAGGTGAAGTAGACCTATACTTCAACAAAGCGGTTTGCTAGATCAAACACTCGATTGAAATAGCGAGTTTAGAGCTTGTAACGCGACTCACTCTAGACTTTGTCTTGTAAACTACAAGGACGAAACAGAAAGCTCAGCTTTACTCAAGTTTTAATATGCAAATTGGATGTTGTTTATTCCTTCAAATGACCGGCTATATATAGCCTACAAGAGCCCTTAAACCGGTTGGTTTAGGGTGACAAAAACAAAGACTAAAGCTATGTGAACATGGAGCTAATTACAAAGTAGGGAGCTAATAACAAAGCTAATGTAAACATGGAGTTAAAACCAAAGCTAAGTGAAGAGTAATCAGCCGTGGTCCTCTTGTGTGAACATGGAGATGAAAACAAGGCTTGAGTAGGAGTAATGAGGCGCGGCAACAATGTGATCATGGAGCCAAAAACAAGGCTAATAGAAGAGCCCTTAGTCGTGTACACCATGTGAACACAATCAGCCTTAAACACCTTCATACTTCAGTATTCTTCCCATGCTTAAATGATTGTGAACCCATGTTAATGTCTCCATTTTACCTTGATTAGTTGCTCCTTTATTCAGCTCGAACTCGAGCTAGCTCCATAATTGAAGATGACTCCTTATTGTTGCTAATGTAGCTGGACTATGTTTAAGTAGGAGCTAGTATTCTTTAGTTGAGCTCTTTAGTACTTCCTTACTTGGATTGGTAGCTCCTTGATTCGGATCAGACAAGCATCCATAGGAATCACATCACACAAAACCTCATCAACGTAGGAACCCATGGTTAAGCCAACCCTCACTTTTTTAGTGACCCTTACTTTGTTCCCGTTGTTTAACCAATGTAATGCATAAGGGTTAGGGTGATTAGTAGTAGCTAGACCTAGTTTGTCTACCATTTCAGTTGAGGCAACGTTGGTACAACTACCTCCATCAATGATTAAACTACACCATTTGTCTTTAACTTGACACTTAGTATGGAATAGTTGGTCTCTTTGTTCAGTGTCATGTTGAATGGGGTTAGCATGTAGGGTACGTAGTACTAAGAGTGTGTCATAAGCCGGGGGTTCGTAAGCCTCAATATCTTCTTCTTCTTCTTCTTCCTCTCCCTCATTAACATTGAAAACAGCCCCTATACGTTGTTCCTCTTCCCATAACTCATCCCTAACAGTGATCACTTCCCTTAAGGTCACAACTCTTTTGTTAGGACAAGCGTTTTTGTAGTGACCAAACCCTTGACATTTGAAACAACGTACCTTAGATAGACTAGTTTCAGTGGTTGTTTTGGTGGTAGATTGAGGTGGGGGTGCGGGGTTATTCTTAATAACAAGGGGTTGATTAGTACTAGTAGGATTGACTCTATTACTATCATCCGTTCGTGACCAAGTATGACTCTTACTAGATTCACCCTCATGTTTTCCTTTCCCTTGTGCCTCAATTTTTAGACACAACCCACACAAAGTATCAAAATCAGAATAAGGACATAAATCAACCGTATTAGCAATACTACGATTTAACCCACGTAAGAACCTAGCCATTTTTATTTCTTCGTTTTCTTCTACTTCTCCCATTAGAACTAAGTTCTCAAATTCTTCTATGTACTCACTAACACTCATTCTTCTTTGTACCAGGTTAGCAATCTTTTTGTATAAGGATAACTTGTGCGTAGTTGGAACATACCTCTTACGTAGTTTACGTTTTAAGGACTCCCAAGAAGCAATCTTACCCTTTCCATTTCTGGTGCGTTGTACCTTAAGCCCTTCATACCAATGGGAAGCCCCTTTGCTTAGCTTTAGGATGGCGTATTTGCACCTCTCTTCGTCCTCCAAATCCTTGAAGTCAAAGAGCTTCTCCATGTTTCTTTCCCACTCCAAGTAAACTTCAGGGTCAGTACCACCATTAAACTCAGGGAGTTCATTTACCTTGATCCTGTCCACCGGTTCCCTCCTTGGTTGGAAACGAGAATTTTTGGGCTGGAAGTTCTCCAACGCCTTCTTTAGTTGTTCCAGGAAGGTAGGATCTTCAAAGTTCAACACTCCTGCCATTCTTTACGTCTAAATGGATGACCAAAGCTATGATACCACTAATGATGTGAGTTGATATGAACTTTGAAACAAAAACGTGAAGGATATTAGTATTCTGAAATGGAACGTAAACAAGTAACCAAAACAGAATGAAAGGATAGTTTTAAGGATGAATAAACCGTAACCAAGGATAGTATGCTAGGTGAAGTAGACCTATACTTCAACAAAGCGGGTGCTAAATCAAACACTCGATTGAAGTAGCGAGTTTAGAGCTTGTAACGCGACTCACTCTAGACTTTTTCTTGTAGACAACAAGGACCTAAAAGAAAGCTTAGCTTTACTCAGGTTTTTGATATGAGAATTGGATGCCTTATTCATTCAACTAGATGGCTATATATAGCCTACAAAAGGACCCTTAAACCGCCTGGTTAAGGTGACAAAAACAAAGTTACAACTATGTGAACATGGAGCTAATAACAAAGCTAGGAGCTAATAACAAAGTAATGTAAACCAGGAGCTAATAACAAAGCTTGAACAAGGAGTAATGAGGCGCGACAGCTATGTGAACATGGAGCCAAAAACAAAGCTAGCAAGGGAGCCTTTAGACGTGTACACCATGTGAACACAATCAGCCTCAAACACCTTCATAACTTCAGAACACTTCCCATGCTTGAATGAGTATGAACCCAAGTTAATGTCTTCATATTAGCTTGATTATTTGCTCCTATATCCAACTCATACACGAGCTAGCTCACCAATTGTAGTAGGCACACTACTAAGCTGGTAAGGGGTGCTAGTATGGCTGAACTAAGACCATGAGGAGCTAAGGTGACTTTATTGAACTCTTTGGTAGCTCCTTGATTCGGATCACTACTCTTAAGGTTCAGTTCCCCATCTTTGAATCGCATCCACGACAGGGTTCACCAATACCCTCTTAGGGTTCAGTTTCTTGCGGGATTAGTGACCTTGAATAAGGAAAACGGTTTAGGGTTGGATTAGGAGGAGCGCGAAGCGGGTTCGCCTAATCTAACCCTAAACTCTTTTCCGTCCCTGAATAAGGAAAAGGGTTTAGGATTGGATTAGGCGGAGCCGCGAAGCGGGTATGCCTAATCCAACACTAAGCCCTTTTCTGTCCCGTCTTATGCAGTACCCTACTCTTAGGATTCAGTTCCCCATCTTTGAATTAATCTACGACAGGGTTCACCAATACCATCTTAGGGTTCAGTTCACGCAGGATTAGTGACCTTGAATAAGGAAAAGGGTTTAGGGTTGGATTAGGCGGAGCCGCGAAGCGGGTTCGCCTAATCCAACCCTAAACCCTTTTCCGTCCCGTCTTATGCAGTACCCGACTCTCAAGGTTGAGTTCCCCATCTTTGAATCACATCCAAGACAGGGATCACCAATACCCTCTTAGGGTTCAGTTTCTTGCGGGATTAGTGACCTTGAATAAGGAAAAGGTTTAAGGTTGGATTAGGCTGAGCCGCGAAGCGGGTTCGCCTAATCCAACCCTAAACCCTTTCCCGTCCTTGAATAAGGAAAAGGGTTTAGGATTGGATTAGGCGGAGCCGCGAAGCGGGTACTCCTAATCCAACCATAAACCCTTTTCCGTCCCGTCTTAAGCAGTACCCTACTCTTAAGGTTCAGTTCCCCATTTAGAATCACATCCACGACAGGGTTCACCAATATCCTCTTAGGGTTCAGTTTCTTGCGGGATTAGTGACCTTGAATAAGGAAAAGGGTTTAGGGTTGGATTAGGCAGAGCCGCGAAGCGGGTACGCCTAATCCAACCCCAAACCCTTTTCCGTCCCGTTATATGCAGTACCCTACTCTTAAGGTTCAGTTCCCCATCTTTGAATCGCATCCACGACAGGGTTCACCAATACCCTATTAGGGTTCAGTTTCTTGCGGGATTAGTGACCTTGAATAAAGAAAAGGGTTTAGGGTTGGATTAGGCGGAGCCGCGAAGCGGGGTTCGCCTAATCCAACTGTAAACCCTTTTCCGTCCTTGAATAAGGAAAAGGGTTTAGGGTTGGATTAGGCAGAGCCGCGAATCGGGTACGCCTAATCCAACGCTAAACCCTTTTCCGTCCCGTCTTATGCAGTACCCTACTCTTAGGATTCAGTTCCCCATCTTTGAATCACACCCACGACAAGGTTCACCAATACCCTCTTAGGGTACAGTTTCTTGCGGGATTAGTGACCTTGAATAAGGAAAGGGGTTTAGGGTTGGATTAGGCGGAGCCGCGAAGCGGGTACGCCTAATCCAACTTTAAACCCTTTTCCGTCCCGTCTTATGCAGTAGCCTACTCTTAAGGTTCAGTTCCCCATCTTTGAATCGCATCCACGACAGGGTTCACCAATACCCTCTTAGGGTTCAGTTTCTTGCGGGATTAGTGACCTTGAATAAGGAGAAGGGTTTAGGGTTGGATTAGGCGGAGCCGCGAAGCGGGTCCGTTTAATCCAACCCTAAACCCAATTCCGTTCTTGAATAAGGAAAAGGGTTTAGGGTTGGATTAGGCGGAGCCGCGAAGCGGGTACGCCAAAACCAACCCTAAACCCTTTTTCGTCCCGTCTTATGCAGTACCCTACTCTTAAGGTTCAATTCCCCATCTTTGAATCACATCCACAAAAGGGTTCACCAATACCCTCTTAGGGTTCTGTTTCTTGCGGGAATAGTGACCTTGAATAAGGAAAAGAGTTTAGGGTTGGATTAGGCGGAGCCACGAAGCGGGTACGCCTAATCCAACCCTAAACCCTTTTCCGTCCCGTCTTATGCAGTACCCTACTCTTAAGGTTCAGTTCCCCATCTTTGAATCTCATCCACGATAGGGTTCACCAATACCCTCTTGGGTTCAGTTTCTTGCGGGATTAGCGACCTTGAATAAGGAAAAGGGTTTAGGGTTGGATTAGGCGGAGCCGCGAAGCGGGTCCGCCTAATCCAACCCTAAACCCTTTTCCGTCCCGTCTTATGCAGTACATTAGGTTCAGTTCCCCATCTTTGAATCACATCCACGACAGGGTTCACCAATACCCTCTTAGGGTTCAGTTTCTTGCGGGATTAGTGACCTTGAATAAGGAAAAGGGTTTGGGGTTGGATTAGGCGGAGCCGCGAAGCGGGTACGCCTAATCCAACTCTTATCCCTTTTTTGTCCCGTCTTATGCAGTACCCTACTCTTGAGGTTCAGTTCCCCATCTTTGAATTAATCCACGACAGGGTTCACCAATACCTTCTTAGGGTTCAGTTTCTTGCATGATTAGTGAGCTTGAATAAGGAAAAGGGTTTAGGGTTGGATTAGGCGGAGCCGCGAAGCGGGTACGCCTAATCCAACTTTAAACCCTTTTCCGTCCCCTCTTATGCAGTAGCCTACTCTTAAGGTTCAGTTCCCCATCTTTGAATCGCATCCACGACAGGGTTCACCAATACCCTCTTAGGGTTCAGTTTCTTGCGGGATTAGTGACCTTGAATAAGGAAAAGGGTTTAGGGTTGGATTAGGCGGAGCCGCGAAGCGGGTCCGCCTAATCCAACCCTAAACCCTTTTTCGTCCCGTCTTATGCAGTACCCTACTCTTGAGGTTCAGTTCCCCATCTTTGAATCACATCCACGACAGGGTTCACTAATACCCTCTTGGGGTTCAGTTTCTTGCGGGATTAGTGACCTTGAATAAAGAAAAGGGTTTAGGGTTGGATTAGGTAGAGCCGCGAAGCGGGTTCGCCTAATCCAACCCTAAACCCTTTTCCGTCACGTCTTAAGCAGTACCCTACTCTTAAGGTTCAGTTCCCCATCTTCGAATCACATCCACGACAGGGTTCACCAGTACCCTCTTGGGGTTCAGTTTCTTGCGGGATTAGTGACCTTGAATAAGGAAAAAAGTTTAGGGTTGGATTAGGCGGAGCCGTGAAGCGGGTTCGTTTAATCCAACCCTAACTCCATTTCCGTTCTTGAATAAGGAAAAGGGTTTAGGGTTGGATTAGGCGGAGCCGCGAAGCGGGTACGCCTAATCCAACCCTAAACCCTTTTCCGTCCTGTCTTATGAAGTAGCCTACTCATAAGGTTCAGTTCCCCATCTTTGAATCGCATCCACGACAGGGTTCACCAATACCCTCTTAGGGTTCAGTTTCTTGCGGGATTAGTGACCTTGAATAAGGAAAAGGGTTTAGGGTTGGATTAGGCGGAGCCGCGAAGCGGGTACGCCTAATCCAACCCTAAACCCTTTTTCGTCCCGTCTTATGCAGTACCCTACTCTTAAGGTTCAGTTCCCCATCTTTGAATCACATCCACGACAGGGTTCACCAATACCCTCTTGGGGTTCAGTTTCTTGCGGGATTAGTGACCTTGAATAAAGAAAAGGGTTTAGGGTTGGATTAGGTAGAGCCGCGAAGCGGGTTCGCCTAATCCAACCCTAAACCCTTTTCCGTCCCGTCTTAAGCAGTACCCTACTCTTAAGGTTCAGTTCCCCATCTTTGAATCACATCCACGACAGGGTTCACCAATACCCTCTTAGGGTTCAGTTTCTTGCGGGATTAGTGACCTTGAATAAGGAAAAGGGTTTAGGGTTGGATTAGGCGGAGCCGCGAAGCGGGTACGCCTAATCCAACTCTAAACCCTTTTTTGTCCCGTCTTATGCAGTACCCTACTCTTGAGGTTCAGTTCCCCATCTTTGAATTAATCCACGATAGGGTTCACCAATACCCTCATGGGGTTCAGTTTCTTGCGGGGTTAGCGACCTTGAATAAGGAAAAGTGTTTAGGGTTGGATTAGGCGGAGCCGCGAAGCGGGTCCGCCTAATCCAACCCTAAACCCTTTTCCGTCCCGTCTTATGCAGTACCCAACTCTTGAGGTTCAGTTCCCCATCTTTGAATCACATCCACGACAGGGTTCACCAATACCCTCTTAGGGTTCAGTTTCTTGCGGGATTAGTGACCTTGAAAAATGAAAAGTGTTTAGGGTTGGATTAGGCGGAGCCGCGAAGCGGGTCCACCTAATCCAACCCTAAACCCTTTTCCGTCCCGTCTTATGCAGTACCCTACTCTTGAGGTTCAGTTCCCCATCTTTGAATTACATCCACGACAGGGTTCACCAATACCCTCTTAGGGTTCAGTTTCTTGCGGGATTAGTGACCTTGAATAAGGAAAAGGGTTTAGGGTTGGATTAGGCAGAGCCACGAAGCGGGTTCGCCTAATCCAACCCTAAACCCTTTTCCGTCCCGTCTTAAGCAGTACCCTACTCTTAAGGTTCAGTTTCCCATCTTTGAATCACATCCACGACAGGGTTCACCAGTACCCTCTTGGGGTTCAGTTTTTTGCGGGATAAGTGACCTTGAATAAGAAAAAGGGTTTAGGTTTGGATTAGGCGGAGCCGCGAAGCGGGTTCGTTTAATCCAACCCTAAACCCATTTCCGTTCTTGAATAAGGAAAAGGGTTTAGGGTTGGATTAGGCGGAGCCGCGAAGTGGGTACGCCAAAACCAACCCTAAACCCTTTTCTGTCCCGTCTTATGCAGTACCCTACTCTTAAGGTTCAATTCCCCATCTTTGAATCACATCCACAAAAGGGTTAACCAATACCCTCTTAGGGTTCTGTTTCTTGCGGGAATAGTGACCTTGAATAAGGAAAAGGGTTAGGGTTGGATTAGGCGAAGCCGCGAAGCGGGTCCGCCTAATCCAACCCTAAACCCTTTTCCGTCCCGTCTTATGCAGTACCCTACTCTTGAGGTTCAGTTCCCCATCTTTGAATCACATCCACGACAGGGTTCACCAATACCCTCTTAGGGTTCAGTTTCTTGCGGGATTAGTGACCTTGAATAAGGAAAAGGGTTTAGGCTTGGATTAGGCGGAGCCGCGAAGCGGGTACGCCTAATCCAACTCTTATCCCTTTTTTGTCCCGTCTTATGCAGTACCCTACTCTTGAGGTTCAGTTCCCCATCTTTGAATTAATCCACGATAGGGTTCACCAATACCCTCATGGGGTTCAGTTTCTTGCGGGGTTAGCGACCTTGAATAAGGAAAAGTGTTTAGGGTTGGATTAGGCGGAGCCGCGAAGCGGGTCCGCCTAATCCAACCCTAAACCCTTTTCCGTCCCGTCTTATGCAGTACCCAACTCTTGAGGTTCAGTTCCCCATCTTTGAATCACATCCACGACAGGGTTCACCAATACCCTCTTAGGGTTCAGTTTCTTGCGGGATTAGTGACCTTGAATAAGGAAAAGGGTTTAGGGTTGGATTAGGCGGAGCCACGAAGTGGGTACGCCTAATCCAACTCTAATCCCTTTTATGTCCCGTCTTATGCATTACCCTACTCTTAAGGTTAAGTTCCCCATCTTTGAATTAATCCACGACAGGGTTCACCAATACCTTCTTAGGGTTCAGTTTCTTGCATGATTAGTGAGCTTGAATAAGGAAAAGGGTTTAGGGTTGGATTAGGCGGAGCCGCGAAGCGGGTACGCGTAATCCATCCCTAAACCCTTTTCCGTCCCATCTTATGCAGTACCCTACTCTTAAGGTACAGTTCCCCATCTTTGAATCACACCCACGACAGGGTTCACCAATATCCTCTTAGGGTTCAGTTTCTTGCGGGATTAGTGACCTTGAATAAGGAAAAGGGTTTAGGGTTGGATTAGGCGGAGCCGCGAAGCGGGTACGCCTAATCCAACTTTAAACCCTTTTCCGTCCCCTCTTATGCAGTAGCCTACTCTTAAGGTTCAGTTCCCCATCTTTGAATCGCATCCACGACAGGGTTCACCAATACCCTCTTAGGGTTCAGTTTCTTGCGGGATTAGTGACCTTGAATAAGGAAAAGGGTTTAGGGTTGGATTAGGCGGAGCCGCGAAGCGGGTCCGCCTAATCCAACCCTAAACCCTTTTTCGTCCCGTCTTATGCAGTACCCTACTCTTAAGGTTCAGTTCCCCATCTTTGAATCACATCCACGACAGGGTTCACTAATACCCTTTTGGGGTTCAGTTTCTTGCGGGATTAGTGACCTTGAATAAAGAAAAGGGTTTAGGGTTGGATTAGGTAGAGCCGCGAAGCGGGTTCGCCTAATCCAACCCTAAACCCTTTTCCGTCACGTCTTAAGCAGTACCCTACTCTTAAGGTTCAGTTCCCCATCTTCGAATCACATCCACGACAGGGTTCACCAGTACCCTCTTGGGGTTCAGTTTCTTGCGGGATTAGTGACCTTGAATAAGGAAAAAAGTTTAGGGTTGGATTAGGCGGAGCCGTGAAGCGGGTTCGTTTAATCCAACCCTAACTCCATTTCCGTTCTTGAATAAGGAAAAGGGTTTAGGGTTGGATTAGGCGGAGCCGCGAAGCGGGTACGCCTAATCCAACCCTAAACCCTTTTCCGTCCTGTCTTATGAAGTAGCCTACTCATAAGGTTCAGTTCCCCATCTTTGAATCGCATCCACGACAGGGTTCACCAATACCCTCTTAGGGTTCAGTTTCTTGCGGGATTAGTGACCTTGAATAAGGAAAAGGGTTTAGGGTTGGATTAGGCGGAGCCGCGAAGCGGGTACGCCTAATCCAACCCTAAACCCTTTTTCGTCCCGTCTTATGCAGTACCCTACTCTTAAGGTTCAGTTCCCCATCTTTGAATCACATCCACGACAGGGTTCACCAATACCCTCTTGGGGTTCAGTTTCTTGCGGGATTAGTGACCTTGAATAAAGAAAAGGGTTTAGGGTTGGATTAGGTAGAGCCGCGAAGCGGGTTCGCCTAATCCAACCCTAAACCCTTTTCCGTCCCGTCTTAAGCAGTACCCTACTCTTAAGGTTCAGTTCCCCATCTTTGAATCACATCCACGACAGGGTTCACCAATACCCTCTTAGGGTTCAGTTTCTTGCGGGATTAGTGACCTTGAATAAGGAAAAGGGTTTAGGGTTGGATTAGGCGGAGCCGCGAAGCGGGTACGCCTAATCCAACTCTAAACCCTTTTTTGTCCCGTCTTATGCAGTACCCTACTCTTGAGGTTCAGTTCCCCATCTTTGAATTAATCCACGATAGGGTTCACCAATACCCTCATGGGGTTCAGTTTCTTGCGGGGTTAGCGACCTTGAATAAGGAAAAGTGTTTAGGGTTGGATTAGGCGGAGCCGCGAAGCGGGTCCGCCTAATCCAACCCTAAACCCTTTTCCGTCCCGTCTTATGCAGTACCCAACTCTTGAGGTTCAGTTCCCCATCTTTGAATCACATCCACGACAGGGTTCACCAATACCCTCTTAGGGTTCAGTTTCTTGCGGGATTAGTGACCTTGAATAAGGAAAAGGGTTTAGGGTTGGATTAGGCGGAGCCACGAAGTGGGTACGCCAAATCCAACTCTAATCCCTTTTATGTCCCGTCTTATGCATTACCCTACTCTTAAGGTTAAGTTCCCCATCTTTGAATTAATCCACGACAGGGTTCACCAATACCTTCTTAGGGTTCAGTTTCTTGCATGATTAGTGAGCTTGAATAAGGAAAAGGGTTTAGGGTTGGATTAGGCGGAGCCGCGAAGCGGGTACGCGTAATCCATCCCTAAACCCTTTTCCGTCCCATCTTATGCAATACCCTACTCTTAAGGTTCAGTTCCCCATCTTTGAATCACACCCACGACAGGGTTCACCAATATCCTCTTAGGGTTCAGTTTCTTGCGGGATTAGTGACCTTGAATAAGGAAAAGGGTTTAGGGTTGGATTAGGCGGAGCCGCGAAGCGGGTACGCCTAATCCAACTTTAAACCCTTTTCCGTCCCCTCTTATGCAGTAGCCTACTCTTAAGGTTCAGTTCCCCATCTTTGAATCGCATCCACGACAGGGTTCACCAATACCCTCTTAGGGTTCAGTTTCTTGCGGGATTAGTGACCTTGAATAAGGAAAAGGGTTTAGGGTTGGATTAGGCGGAGCCGCGAAGCGGGTACGCCTAATCCAACCCTAAACCCTTTTCCGTCCTGTCTTATGAAGTAGCCTACTCTTAAGGTTCAGTTCCCCATCTTTGAATCGCATCCACGACAGGGTTCACCAATACCCTCTTAGGGTTCAGTTTCTTGCGGGATTAGTGACCTTGAATAAGGAAAAGGGTTTAGGGTTGGATTAGGCGGAGCCGCGAAGCGGGTCCGCCTAATCAAACCCTAAACCCTTTTTCGTCCCGTCTTATGCAGTACCCTACTCTTAAGGTTCAGTTCCCCATATTTGAATCACATCCACGACAGGGTTCACTAATACCCTCTTGGGGTTCAGTTTCTTGCGGGATTAGTGACCTTGAATAAAGAAAAGGGTTTAGGGTTGGATTAGGTAGAGCCACGAAGCGGGTTCGCCTAATCCAACCCTAAACCCTTTTCCGTCACGTCTTAAGCAGTACCCTCTTCTTAAGGTTCAGTTCCCCATCTTTGAATCACATCCACGACAGGGTTCACCAGTACCCTCTTGGGGTTCAGTTTCTTGCGGGATTAGTGACCTTGAATAAGGAAAAAATTTTAGGGTTGGATTAGGCGGAGCCGTGAAGCGGGTTCGTTTAATCCAACCCTAACTTCATTTCCGTTCTTGAATAAGGAAAAGGGTTTAGGGTTGGATTAGGCGGAGCCGCAAAGCGGGTACGCCTAATCCAACCCTAAACCCTTTTCCGTCCTGTCTTATGAAGTAGCCTACTCATAAGGTTCAGTTCCCCGTCTTTGAATCGCATCCACGACAGGGTTCACCAATACCCTCTTAGGGTTCAGTTTCTTGCGGGATTAGTGACCTTGAATAAGGAAAAGGGTTTAGGGTTGGATTAGGCGGAGCCGCGAAGCGGGTACGCCTAATCCAACCCTAAACCCTTTTTCGTCCCGTCTTATGCAGTACCCTACTCTTAAGGTTCAGTTCCCCATCTTTGAATCACATCCACGACAGGGTTCACCAATACCCTCTTGGGGTTCAGTTTCTTGCGGGATTAGTGACCTTGAATAAAGAAAAGGGTTTAGGGTTAAATTAGGTAGAGCCGCGAAGCGGGTTCGCCTAATTCAACCCTAAACCCTTTTCCGTCCCGTCTTAAGCAGTACCCTACTCTTAAGGTTCAGTTCCCCATCTTTGAATCACATCCACGACAGGGTTCACCAGTACCCTCTTGGGGTTCAGTTTCTTGCGAGATTAGTGACCTTGAATAAGGAAAAAAGTTTAGGGTTGGATTAGGCGGAGCCGTGAAGCGGGTTCGTTTAATCTAACCCTAACTCCATTTCCGTTCTTGAATAAGGAAAAGGGTTTAGGGTTGGATTAGGCGGAGTCGCGAAGCGGGTACGCCTAAACCAACCCTAAACCCTTTTCCATCCCGGGTTATGCAGTACCCTTCTCTTAAGGTTCAGTTCCCCATCTTTGAATCTAATCCACGATAGGGTTCACCAATACCCTCTTGGGTTCAGTTTCTTGCGGGAATAGCGACCTTGAATAAGGAAAGGGTTTAGGGTTGGATTAGGCGGAGCCGCGAAGCGGGTCCGCCTAATTCAACCCTAAACCCTTTTCCGTCCCGTCTTATGCAGTACATTAGGTTCAGTTCCCCATCTTTGAATCACATCCACGACAGGGTTTACCAATACCCTCTTAGGGTTCAGTTTTTGCGGGATTAGTGACCTTGAATAAGGAAAAGGGTTTAGGGTTGGATTAGGCGGAGCCGCGAAGCGGGGTGCGCCTAATCCAACCGTAAACCCTTTTCCGTCCTTGAATAAGGAAAAGGGTTTTGGGTTGGATTAGGCGGAGCCGCGAAGCGGGTACGCCTAATCCAACTCTAAACCCTTTTCTGTCCCGTCTTATGCAGTACCCTACTCTTAGGATTCAGTTCCCCATCTTTGAATTAATCCACGATAGGGTTCACCAATACCCTCTTAGGGTTCAGTTTCTTGCGGGATTAGTGACCTTGAATAAGGAAAAGGGTTAAGGGTTGGATTAGGCGGAGCCGCGAAGCGGGTACGCCTGATCCGAATCAAGAAGCTACTAAAGAGTTCAATAAAGTCACCTTGGCTCCTCATGGTCTTAGTTCAGTCACACTAGCACCTCCTACCAGCTTAGTAGTGTGCCTACTACAATTGGTGAGCTAGCTCGTGTGTGGGCTGATTAAAGGAGCAATTAGTCAAGGTAATATGAAGGCATTAACTTGGGTTCACACTCATTCAAGCATGGGGAGTGCACCAGAATTAAGAGGATGATTAGGGGCTGATTGTGTTTACATAGTTAGCTTTGTTTTTGGCTCCTAATTCACATGGGTGCCGCGTCCACATACTCTCTTGTTAAGCTTTGTTTTTAGCTCCTAGTTCATATAGGTTTAAGCTTTGTTTTTAGCTCCTAGTTCACATAGGTTTAAGCTTTGTTTTTGTCACCATGTAGCTTTGTTATTGTCACCCTAATCAGCCGAGTTTAGGGTCTTATTGTAGGCTATATATAGCCATCATTTGGAATGAATAAGACACAAGATTTATACACAAAACTGAGTAAAGCTAAGCTTTCTTTTACGTCCTTGTTGCTTACAAGACAAAGTCTAGAGTTAGTCGCGTTACAAGCTCTAAACTCGCTACTTCAATCGAGTGTTTGATTTAGCACCCGCTTTGTTGAAGTATAGGTCTACTTCACTAAGCATACTATCCCTTGGTTACGGTTATTTCATCTTCGAAACTATCCTTACAATCTGTTTTGTTGCTTTCATTTACGTTCATTTCAGAATACTATCAATCTTCACGTTTGGTTTCAAAGTTCATATTAACTCACATCAACGCCTAATCCAACTTTAAACCCTTTTGCGTCCCGTCTTATGCAGTAGCCTACTCTTAAGGTTCAGTTCCCCATCTTTGAATCGCATCCACGACAGGGTTCACCAATACCCTCTTAGGGTTCAGTTTCTTGCGGGATTAGTGACCTTGAATAAGGAAAAGGGTTTAGGGTTGGATTAGGCGGAGCCGCGAAGCGGGTAAGTCTAATCCAACCCTAAACCCTTTTCCGTCCCGTCTTATGCAGTACCCTACTCTTAAGGTTCAGTTCCCCATCTTTGAATCACATCCACGACAGGGTTCACCAATACCCTCTTAGGGTTCAGTTTCTTGCGGGATTAGTGACCTTGAATAAGGAAAAGGGTTTAGGGTTGGATTAGGCGGAGCCACGAAGCGGGTACGCCTAATCCAACGCTAAACCCTTTTCCGTCCCGTCTTATGCAGTACCCTACTCTTAAGGTTCAGTTCCCCATCTTTGAATCACATCCACGACAGGGTTCACCAATACCCTCTTAGGGTTCAGTTTTTTGCGGGATTAGTGACCTTGAATAAGGAAAAGGGTTTAGGGTTGGATTAGGTAGAGCCGCGAAGCGGGTTCGCCTAATCCAACCCTAACCCTTTTCCGTCCCGTCTTAAGCAGTACCCTACTCTTAAGGTTCAGTTCCCCATCTTTGAATCACATCCACGACAGGGTTCACCAGTACCCTCTTAGGGTTCAGTTTCTTACGGGATTAGTGACCTTGAATAAGGAAAAGGGTTTAGGGTTGGATTAGGCGGAGCCTCGAAGCGGGTTCACCTAATCCAACCCTAAACCCTTTTCCGTCCTTGAATAAGGTGATATGAATGAAGAGGCTAAAGAGTTCAATAATAGTTCTAGTCAAGCCACATTAGCACCTCCTACCAGCCTAGTAGTGTGCCTCCTCCAAATAATAAGTTAGTTCGTATGGGAGCTGAATAAAGGAGCAAAGAAGTCAAGGTAAATTGAAGACATTAACTTGGGTTCACACCATGGCTATGTTCACATAGTGTGCACATCCTCAAGCTTTGTTTTTGGCTCCATGTTCACACAAGGGAGCCGCGGCTGATTGCTCTTTGTTAGAGCTTTGTTATTAGCTCCTAGTTTACATTACTTTGTTATTAGCTCCTAGCTTTGTTATTAGCTCCATGTTCACATAGTTGTAACTTTGTTTTTGTCACCTTAACCAGCCGGTTTAAGGGTCCTTTTGTAGGCTATATATAGCCATCTAGTTGAATGAATAAGGCATCCAATATTGATATCAAAAACCTGAGTAAAGCTAAGCTTTCTTTTACGTCCTTGTTGTTTACAAGACAAAGTCTAGAGTTAGTCGCGTTACAAGCTCTAAACTCGCTACTTCAATCGCGTGTTTGATTTAGCACCCGCTTTGTTGAAGTATAGGTCTACTTCACCCAGCATACTATCCTTGGTTACGGTTTATTCATCCTTAAAACTATCCTTTCATTCTGTTTTGGTTACTTGTTTACGTTCCATTTCAGAATACTAATATCCTTCACGTTTGTTGTTTCAAAGTTCATATTAACTCACATCAAAAGTGGTATCAGAGCTTTGGTTATCAGTTAGACGTAAAGCATGGCAGGAGTTATGAGCTTTGAAGACTCTAGTTTCTCGGAAAGCCTAAAGAGAGAACCGGTGGGCAAAAAGGACGAACTTTCTAAGTCCAATGGCGCATCTGTTCCTGAAGTCTACTTGGGAGAAAAGGAGGAAGAAGGAAAAGACTATGAGCTCCCAACGTATGGTAATGTTTTAGTACTACGTACACTTCATGCTAAACCCATCCCACATAACACCGAACAAAGAGATCAACTCTTTCACACTAAGTGTCTAGTTAATACCAAATGGTGTAGTTTGATTATTGATGGAGGTAGTTGTACGAATGTTGCCTTTACTGAAATGGTAACTAAGTTAGGTCTAACCACTACTAATCACCCTAGACCGTATGCATTACATTGGTTAGATGATGGAAACAAAATAAAGGTCACAAAACAAGGAAGAGTAGGTTTAACCATGGGGTCTTATGTCGATGAAGTTCTTTGTGATGTTATTCCTATGGATGCTTGTCATATACTTTTGGGGCGTCCTTGGCAGTTTGATAGGGATGTAGTACACCATGGGAGGAAAAATGAATACGAGTTAAGGGATAAGGGAAAGAAAATCATTCTGAAACCTATGACTCCCCAAGCTGTTAGAGCTATGACCTCCAACAAAACTAAGAAGCCTAACCTCACCATCTTTGCGAGTAAGAGTGAAGTAAGATGGGACTTGGAGAATGTGTGTAGAAAGTAGAGCCGTTAACAACATCACCATCAAGTATAGATTTCCTATTCCAAGATTGGATGATATGTTGGACGAGCTTCATGGGGCAGTGGTCTTCTCCAAAATTGATCTAAGAAGTGGGTACCATCAAATCAGAATGAGGGAAGGAGATGAATGGAAGACCGCTTTCAAAACCAAGCATGGACTCTATGAGTGGACGGTCATGCCATTTGGCCTCACCAACGCTCCGAGCACGTTCATGAGGCTAATGAACGAAATACTTAAGGCCTACTTAGGTCGTTTTATTGTGGTTTACCTGGATGATATCCTTGTGTATAGCAGGTCTTTGGAAGAGCATATGGAGCACTTAAGACTACTTTTTAAAACACTTCGCAAGCAACAACTCTTTGGGAAGAAGGAGAAGTGTGCTTTCTTTGTGGAAAGCGTAGTGTTCCTTGGCTACGTAGTATCCAAAGGAGTGTCAGTTGATCAAACCAAAGTGGAATCCATACGTACTTGGCCAATCCCTTCCACAATTACAGAAGTAAGGTCATTTCATGGTTTGGCTTCTTTTTACAGGAGATTCATTAGGGACTTTAGCACTATCACAAGTCCTATCACCGAATGCTTGAAGAAAGGCGCGTTTGTTTGGTCCAAAGCTGCCCAAGAAGCCTTTGAAGTCATCAAAGAGAAGTTGTGTTCCGCTCCTATCTTAGCCCTTCCTGATTTCTCTCAACCATTTGAGGTGGAATGTGACGCTAGTGGAGTAGGAATTGGTGCTGTTCTTGTGCAAAATAGGCGCCCCATTGCCTACTTTTCAGAGAAACTCAATGGAGCAAGGCTGAACTATTGCACCTACGACAAGGAGTTCTATGCCATAGTAAGAGCTCTTGATCATTGGAGTCATTATCTTCGTACTAACCATTTTATTCTCCATTCAGATCATGAGTCCCTAAAGTACATCAATGGCCAGCAAAAGTTAAGTCCAAGGCATGCCAAGTGGGTGGAATTCTTGCAATCCTTTCATTTCTCTTCAAGGTACAAAGATGGTAAAAGTAACGTAGTAGCTGATGCACTATCCCGCCGCTACACTCTACTATCTACTTTGGATGTGAGGTTGCTCGGATTTGAAACTCTAAAAGACTACTACAACAATGATGCTGATTTTGGTGAAACTTTCACCAAATGCAAGGAAGGAGCTTTTGATGAGTTTGTGTTGCAGGAGGGATTTCTTTTCAAAGGAAACCGCCTTTGTGTACCCAAGCATCCCATTAGAGAGTTGCTGGTTAGAGAAGCTAATGGAGGAGCATTAGCGGGTCATTTTGGCATCACAAGAACCTTGGAGGTCTTAAAGGAGCACTTCTTTTGGCCAAAGATGCAAGGGAGTGTCCAGCATGTGGTGAGCAAGTGTGTGACTTGCCAATTTGCCAAAAGTTCTTTCAAACCCGGAGTCTACATGCCCTTACCCACTTCTAATAGACCATGGGAAGATGTATCCATGGATTTCATTGTAGCCTTACCAAGAACCGCTAGGGGAAAGGATGCTATCATGGTGGTGGTAGATCGGTTTTCAAAGATGGCTCACTTCATTGCTTGCCACAAAACAGATGATGCTAGCAATGTAGCTGACTTGTACTTCAAAGAGGTGGTGCGTCTCCATGGAGTACCCAAGTCCATTGTCTCTGATCGTGATTCAAAGTTCCTGATGTGAGTTGATATGAACTTTGAAACAAGAATGTAAAGATGGATTAGTATTCTGAAATGGAACGTGAATGAGTAACCAAAACAGAAAGAAAGGATAGTTTAAGGAAGGATAAACCGTAACCAAGGATAGTATGCTAGGTGAAGTAGACCTATACTTCAACAAAGCGGTTTGCTAGATCAAACACTCGATTGAAATAGCGAGTTTAGAGCTTGTAACGCGACTCACTCTAGACTTTGTCTTGTAAACTACAAGGACGAAACAGAAAGCTTAGCTTTACTCAAGTTTTAATATGCAAATTGGATGATCTTATTCCTTCAAAATGACCGGCTATATATAGCCTACAAGAGCCCTTAAACCGGCTGGTTTAGGGTGACAAAAACAAAGTGACCCTTATGTGAACAAGGAGCTAATTACAAAGTTGGGAGCTAATAACAAAGTAATGTGAACAAGGAGCTAATAACAAAGCTAAGAGAGCATTAAGGTGTGGCTGGTGAGAACATGGAGCTAATAACAAAGCTTCATTTGGACGTGCACACCAAGTGAACACAACCAGCTTCAAACGTCCTCTTTAACCCCGGTGCTTTCCCATGCTCAACTGACTTGTTCGGACCATAACTTTGTCAATACTTGTTCAATGAGCCTTCATGAATAGTCATTGGAAAGATAAGCTCGAAATCTATCTCCTCCATTTTGAATGACTACGAAAATCCAAGTATAACTCGAGATATGGACTGATCAAAACAATGCTGCAAAATGAACTCGCATCAGAAATTCCCATGCTTGAATGGGTGTGAACCTAAGTTAATGCCTTCATATATCCTTGACTATTTGCTCCTTTATTCAGCCCACACTCGAGCTAGCTCCAAAATTGAAGTAGGCCAACTACTAAGCTGGTACTAGGTGCTAGTGTAGCTGAATTAGGACCATTAGGAGCTAAAGTGACTTCATTGAACTCCTTAGTAGCTTCTTGATTCGGATCAGTTCCTTAGTTACTTTTGGAACACATTATGGAGGAAGGTGGGAACCAAGCTCTTATTTAGCACTTCTCATCATCCACAAACAGATGGACAAACCGAAGTTACCAATCGCACTTTGGGGACGTTGTTGAGAGGTCTTGTAAGTAAGACTCAAAAGGATTGGGATATCAAGCTTGCCCATGCTGAATTTGCCTACAATCGCTCTCCTACTTATGCTACCTCTCATTCTCCTTTTGAGGCCGTGTATGGGATCAATCATTACATGCCTTTGGACCGGATTCCTCTACCTAAGGATGAGTTAGTCCACAAAGATGCGGAGTCCAAACTGAAGGCTATGATAAAACTCCACGAACAAATTCGAGAAAGGATCAAGGAGGTAAATGAAGCTTACAAAAGAAGGTCCAACAAGAACAGGAAACCAAGACTTTTTCAAGAGGGTGACTTAGTTTGGGTTCACTTGAGAAAAGAGAGGTTTCCAAGCAAAAGGAAGAATAAGTTGATGCCACGAGCAGAAGGTCCTTATAAGATCATCTCAAAGGTTAACGACAATGCTTACAAAGTGGAACTACCGGATGATTATGGAGTTCATGCCACGTTCAATGTGGGAGATCTTTCTCCTTATCTTGATTATGATGGCATTTCAGAATTGAGAACAATTCCTTTTCAAGGGGGAGGAGATGATCCGAATGAAGAGGCTAAAGAGTTCAATGAAGTAACACTAGCTCCTAATAGTTCTAGTCAAGCCACATTAGCACCTCCTACCAGCCTAGTAGTGTGCCTCCTCCAAATAATAAGTTAGCTCGTATGGGAGCTGAATAAAGGAGCAAAGAAGTCAAGGTAAATTGAAGACATTAACTTGGGTTCACACCATGGCTATGTTCACATAGTGTGCACATCCTCAAGCTTTGTTTTTGGCTCCATGTTCACACAAGGGAGCTGCGGCTGATTGCTCTTTGTTAGAGCTTTGTTATTAGCTCCTAGTTTACATTACTTTGTTATTAGCTCCTAGCTTTGTTATTAGCTCCATGTTCACATAGTTGTAACTTTGTTTTTGTCACCTTAACCAGCCGGTTTAAGGGTCCTTTTGTAGGCTATATATAGCCATCTAGTTGAATGAATAAGGTATCCAATTCTCATATCAAAAACCTGAGTAAAGCTAAGCTTTCTTTTACGTCCTTGTTGTTTACAAGACAAAGTCTAGAGTGAGTCGCGTTACAAGCTCTAAACTCGCTACTTCAATCGAGTGTTTGATTTAGCACCCGCTTTGTTGAAGTATAGGTCTACTTCACCTAGCATACTATCCTTGGTTACGGTTTATTCATCCTTAAAACTATCCTTTCATTTTGTTTTGGTTACTTGTTTACGTTCCATTTCAGAATACTAATATCCTTCACGTTTTTGTTTCAAAGTTCATAGTAACTCACATCATAAGGAAAAGGGTTTAGGGTTGGATTAGGCGGAGTTGCGAAGCGGGTACGCCTAAACCAACCCTAAACCCTTTTCCATCCTTGAATAAGGAAACGGGTTTAGAGTTGGATTAGGTGGAGCCGCGAAGCGGGTTCGCTTAATCCAACCCTAAACCCTTTTCCGTCCCGTCTTATGCAGTACCTTACTTTTAAGCAGTACCCTAAACCTTAATTATAATAGAAGATTGGGAACAACTCATATTAAAGGAATGACTACTGTTCGTAGGGATGGAATTGAAGTTTCCAAGAGATGTAGATGTTATTTGACGAACAATATGCATGCTAGAAGGTTATTGCACGTCTTTCAACTTGGATCTGAAGAAAATGAACATTTGAAGATTATTGAATCTACGGAAGAGGAAGATTACATATCACATGTTTCATTAAAAGATTATTTAAAAGGATGTAGATTAAGTAAAATGCTCTATAGCCAAGAAGAAATTTTCATGATTGAATGATCTATTCTATGGAGTGATTAATTAGTCAACCATTTGTATGTTTTGGGATTTTGATTCATACTGTTTGTATTGCGACTTTAGTAATATCTACTTATGGTTGTGGTAAGAACTCCCGTTTATTCAGAAAGTAACTTATGTACACCCGTTTGTCAAATCATATGCATGCCTTGTGTTCAGTACAAAGAAACTTATGTATAACAAAACATACAAATTAATAATAAAAAAATTAAGGTAATTAATATCCATCAGAATTAAAATTTCATTTCCATTAAAATTCATTTTCACTGCGCAACATTTTACATAATTCATCTATCTCTATCTACTCTTCTAATGAAATTAATTTCAATCTATATAGATCACTTTCTTCTTTAGCACACTCAATTGTTTCCAAGTGTTTATTTTCCTTACAATCAATAGTTACGAAATGATAATTGTGCAATATTGTTTTTGCATGTACATTATTTGTCAGATAGCATCTGCATCTCTTTGAAACAATAATTCCACCCCTAAGTACAATATTCATTCCATCACGGATCAATGTTGTCAAGCTTCTATTGTAATACACAATCCATCGAGGTGCATCGGAGTGTAATAGGAACATCTGCGCCCATCTTTTACAGACAATCGCCATGTTAGCCTTATCAACGTAAGATGGAAGTTTTTCGAAAATTTTCCACATGAAATCTTCGTTGCACATAACTTCGTTTGTTGACGAAGATCGTTTATCATATGTGTCAAACTGATGATACTGATTGAAAATGAAGGAAAGATCATGCATCTTCTGCTGCCTTGAGTTGTTTATAGTTGTTAATCTATCTTAAACCTCATTATTTATCAACCACCCCTTGCATAAAAATTTCATAATGTGAAATTAACGAAATAAAAATAAATTGAATGAGATGGATGTGAAAATAAGTAGATGATGTGAATAAGATGGGAGTAAGTAGATGATAAATGTGAAATTAAACTACTTCATTTATTGTACTACTCATTTATTTATTTTTCAAATCGAGGAAATTTGGCAATGTCAAACATGCAGTGCTTTGATTACTGTACAACTTTTCAACATTCACAACAGATATTAACTTATGTACATCAATATAGACAGTGCTTTGATAATGTACAAATATTATGTTATGTACATCAAAACAGACACTATTTTAACTATGTAAAAATATCAATATGTACATCAGTTATCTACGTATGTACCTTGAAATAGACACTTTTTTAATTATGTAAAAATATCGATATGTACAACAGATATACTTATGTACATCAAAACAGACACTGTTTTAACTATGTAAAAATGTCGAAATGTACAACAGACATTAACTTATGTACATCAAAGTATACACTGTTTTAAATATGTAAACTTATCGACATGTACAACAGATATTAAGTTATGTACATCAAAATAGACAATGCTTTGAATATGTACAAATTTGAACATGTACAACAGATATTAACTTATGTACATCAAAATAGACAGTGCTTTGAATATGTACAAATTTGAACATGTGCAACAGATATTAACTTATATACATTAAAACAGAAACTGCTTTGACAATGAAGAAATTGTGAATATGTGCAACAGATATCAACTTATGTACATCAAAACAGACACTATTTTAACTATGTAAAAATATAAATATGTACAACAGATATTAACTTATGTACATCAAAACAGACACTATTTTAACTATGTAAAAATAACGACATGTACACCAGATATTACCTTATGTACATCAAAATAAACAGTGCTTGGAATATGTACAAATTTGAACATGTGCAATAGATATTATGTTATGTACATCTAAACATACACTGTTATAACTATGCATAAATTTTGAACATGTGCAACAGATATTAACTTATGTACATCAAAAAAGAAACTACTTGAAATATGTAAAAATATCGACATGTACTTCAAAGTACATCAGTATACATAATTCCATATTAGATGTACATATCCCAACTAGGTATTTTAGATGTACATAATCCATCTAAGGATATCCAATTCCATATTAGATGTACATATCTCAAGTAGATGTACATAATCCATCTAATGGATTTTTAATTAAAAAACAAAAGGTACAGTATATAGGTCACTAGGTGATGTACATATTTAAATAACAATTGTGCTTAATTCATCTGAGTATATCATTGTACATATTTCTATAAAAGTTGAACATAACCCATCTAAAGTAATACTCCGTACATTTTAAGTTTTTGACTAGAAAGGACATATTACAGTGGTTCATTGTACATATTTCTATATTACTTACACAACCCTTTTCAGCATCCAAAACAAAGACGAAATATTTACAAGTACAACTGAACTAATGTAATATGTCTGTAACGGTATCACATAACCCTTCCCAAATGTTCACATAACTCTTTTATCCTCTTTGTCATTGTCTTTTGCGTCCAATACGACATAGTTGGGAACGCACGAACGGGATCACTGTTTCTCCCATTTGTATTTTGTTGGAAAGGAGCTGTGCAGAAGCATCAATACGGGGATGCGTTCCTGCTGTTGTCTTAAGTGGTGTTTGTAATAGTAACAAGGATATCGCTCTAGTTGATGTCACGCCTTTATCACTTGGTATTCTGGTTAGAGATTGCACAGGATCTGTTGTCATTCCAAGAAACACAAGTATGAGGGCACTATGAAGAAGCAATTATGTGAAGAACACTGAGAAATTTGTTACTGCAGCCGACTATGAAACTGAACAAAATTTTCTGGTGTATGAGGGCGAGAGATTGATGGCAAAGGACAATAATTTGTTGGGCCAGTTTAAGATCTCTAGTTTTCCTGCAGCACTGAAGCGCGAAACAACATTTGATGTGACTTTTGAGATTTATCTCGATGGCATTTTAAGTTTTTCCTCTGTGGAATTGGGTACATGGCTCAGCAATCAAATCACTATTACAAATCACCTTGGGCAGCTTTCCAAGGAAGAGGTTGAGAAGATGAGGGACGATGCTGAAAAATACAAAGCTCAAGACGAGGAGCAGAGAAAGCTGGTGGAAGCTATGAACGCTCTAGAGACTCCTGAAATATACGAAGAGTACTGTTCAGCTTCGACATAATGTTAACGGGTTTGGATCACTTGCACCGATTGAAAACTTCTTCTTTCTAATGTCTTCGATGTGCAATCTTGCTTCCTTCTCCATGACCATTTTCTTTGAAGCTATGGTAATATGAGAGAAGCTATGGTACTATTCCAAACTTGCACCAATTCATCTGAGGTACTAAAGATGAATCAACTAAAGATTTTTTTTTTGAATAGTGCGTGATGAAATAACTCCATGAACATCTTTATTTCTCATTAATAATAAATACTTTGATTCGCTTATGATAATATTTTGATAGTTGTAGGGTTGTAGTAGTGGACGGAAGGATTATGGATGTGTTTGCGTGTGTGTGGATGTGTTTTTCTGGGGAAGGTATTTTCTGGGGAAGGTATTTTTTGGGGAAGGTATGTCATTAAATGCTCCACGCGTTAAAAGCATCATTTCCCATGTACATTGCATACTGTATCTTCACTGTACATTATTACAGTGTTTGAATCATTTTGAATCAATTCTATATACCAACTTATGTTCAGTACAAAGTAACTTATGTATACTAAAACAAACGGTTCTTTGACAATGTACAAATTGTGAACGTGTACAACATATATCAACTATGTAAAAAAAGGAACTGTTTTAACAATGTAAAAATATAGATATATACAACATATGTTAACTTATGTACATCAAAACAGACACTACTTTAAATATGTAAAAATATCAACATGTACAACAGATATCAAGTTATGTACATCAAAACAGACGGTGCTTTAACTATTTACAGATTTTGAACATGTGCAACATATATCAAGTTATATACATCAAAACAGACGGTGCTTTGACAATGTACAAATTGTGAACATGTGCAACAGATATCAACTTATGTACATCAATTCAGACACTGTTTTAACTATGTAAAATATCGATATATACAACATATGTGAACTTATGTACATCAAAACAGACACTACTTTAAATATGTAAACATATAAACATGTACAACAGATATCAAGTTATGTACATCAAAACAGACGGTGCTTTAACTATTTACAGATTTTGAACATGTGCAACAGATATCAAGTTATATACATCAAAACAGACGGAGCTTTGACAATGTACAAATTGTGAACATGTGCAACAGATATCAACTTATGTACATCAATTAAGACACTGTTTTAACTATGTAAAAATATCGATATGTACAACATATGTTAACTTATGTACATCAACTCAGACACTATTTTAACTATGTAAAAATATCAATATGTACAACATATGTTAACTTGTGTACATCAAATCAGACACTTATTTAAATATGTAAAAATATCAACATGTACAACAGATATTAAGTTATGTACATTAAAATAGACATTGTTTTAACTATTTACAAATTTTTTTTTTCGAGAAGTTTAAAATTTTGAACATGTACAACAGATATTAACTTATGTACATCAAAATAAACAGTACTTTGAATCACATCGACAACAGGGTTCACCAATACCCTCTTAGGGTTCAATTTCTTGCAGGATTTTAACTTATGTACATCAATTCAGACACTGTTTTAACTATGTAAAAATATCGATATGTACAACATATGTTAACTTATGTACATCAATTCAGACACTGTTTTAACTATGTAAAAATATCAATATGTACATCAAATGTTAACTTATGTACATCAAAACAGACATTGTTTTGACAATGTACAAATTGTGAACATGTGCAACAGATATCAACTTATGTACATCAAAACAGACACTGTTTTAACTATGTAAAATATCGACATGTACAACAGATGTTAACTTATGTACATCAAAACAATCACTACTTTAAATATGTAAAAAAAAATCGACAAAAACAACAGATATTATGTTACGTACATCAAAACAGACCCTGTTTAAAATATGTAAAAATATCAATATGTACATCGAATGTTAATTTATGTACATCAAAACAGACATTTGTTTGACAATGTACAAATTGTGAACACGTGCAACAGATATCAACTTATGTACATCAAAACAGACACTTGTTTAACTATGTAAAATATCGACATGTACAACAGATGTTAACTTATGTACATCAAAACAGTCACTATTTTAAATATGTAAATAATCGACAAATACAACAGATATTATGTTATGTACATCAAAGCAGACCCTGTTTAAACTATGCAAAAATATAAATATGTATTAACTTATGTACATCAAAACAGACATCCCACCTTAATTAGCTTACGGTACATCAAAACAATTAAATTCAGACATATACAATATATGGTAAAATATGTACGTCTGTAGACACCCACATTTCGCCATTAGGTGTCTATAGTAGTTTCTGACAAACACCCGATGATGATCGGACGCAAACATGCTTTAACGTACTCGAATATGGGCTCGAAATCATGGGCATTTGGCTTGGGCTATTTACGGAGTACAAATCTCACAAAATCAACCTCAAAATCAGACCCAGTGGGTCATTTCGAGTCAAATAAGACTAATTTGGGTCGAATCCGACACCAGGGGTAAAACCGTCTTTTAGCGACCGAGTCAAAACCCGGTCAAAGATATTGTCGAGACATGCAAACCGGCCGTGTCATCCCATGAGTCCGTTTTAAGCTCAAACACTACAAAAATCAGCTACAAAAAAGTATTAAACAATTCCGTTAAGGGTAGAATTCGATCCCCAATAGGAATCCTATCCGAACACCTGATCAAACACTCGACCGAGCATGAAATACTCGGCCGAGCAGCCTAATACCAGCCGACTTCCATCCCTTCTTCGCCAAGCAAACGGAATTCTCGTTCCTCTCGACTTCTTACATTTCCTATCCAAACCGGTATTTCTTGTCGTTCAAGCAAGAATACCTCTTCTAGCTTCTCTCCTATAAATAGGACCCTCACACACACAATCGAAAAACATCTATTTTTCAGCACACACATTCATCATACATTGAAATATCTATAGCAATACAAATTCCCGACACCTCATACACGTAACATCGAAAAACCGATAATACAAACCCGAGACCCGAAGAACCGGCCGCCTCTTACCCAACACCTTTACCCGACATCCTACACACCATAACTCACTTACATTACCTCGACGCTCCCGTGCCTAAGCCACATTTCGACGAGCCCCGTTCCGAGTAAACAAAGCATGTAGGTTGAGGGTGCAAAATCAAACCCGATTTCTCCTTTCTCTCTTCCCTTCTTCTCGTTTCTTTTTTTCGTCGGTCCGTTTTTTTATGGGTCTTCGTCACATCTATTTTTTTATAATATCGATACTACAAACTATTTTTATACAAAACAACGTTCTTAAAATACGATATCGATTCTCTAGTCGAATATCGTATCAAAAAGAACTAAATCAATCTCGTTGATGCTAAAAAATCGTCCTTTGATTTTAAATATAATACGACGATTTTGACGCGGAGAGAATCAACATCTTTTCATTCGATTTTTTTTTTCAAAACGATTTTCTAAAAAACGTTTTTTTTCTAAAAACCATTCCGAATATTTGATATCGATTTCATAATCGAATATCAAATATAACGAATGTCGCTAAATTAAATCGAGTATAAATCATGCAATATTTGTACGCGATTTAATAAAGCTATAAATTTTCTAAAAAACCGATTTCGAAAACAGCCCGGGACGCGAGCCGCGTGCATCTCGGGCGAGCCGCCTTCTCGCGCGAGTCGCGCTCTTCCCGAGCGATTCGCATGATCTCCTGAAAACGCGACATAAATCAATTTCGTTCTAATTTTGCGAATATCGTTTCTTTAACGAAACAATGTTTTTTTTCGACATATCTTTTTCTTGACCTCGGTCAACACGTGTTAATCCATCACGTGTCATAAACTTTTTCAAAATCATGCATATTATTGTATTTACATCTCTTATTCGATTTATAACCGTTACTAACTCGTTTGTTCATTTTTTTAGCGACTTCCTTTCATCTTTTTATTTGTTTTATTAGACTAAAATGAACCTCGCATGCTAAAATACAACTTTGACGTTAATTTTTAGATGCATTAAACCGACTTAGCAGCCCATTCAATTCTCGCATGTTTAGGGAAAATAATGTTTGCATATCATTTTTATCGTTCAACTAACACGCGTATTTCTAAATCAAATGATATCTTAGTAGAAGCCGCTAATGTGCGTGATGTGAGTTAATATGAACTTTGAAACAAGAACGTGAAGATTGATTAGTATTCTGAAATGAACGTAAACAAAGTAACCAAAACAGATTGTAAGGATGAATAAACCGTAACCAAAGGATAGTATGCTTAGTGAAGTAGACCTATACTCCAACAAAGCGGGTGCTAAATCAAACACGCGATTGAAGTAGCAAGTTTAGAGCTTGTAACGCGACTAACTCTAGACTTTGTCTTGTAAGCAACAAGGACGTAAAAGAAAGCTTAGCTTTACTCAGTTTTGTGATGTCAATATTCGATGTCTTATTCATTCAAGTAGATGGCTATATATAGCCTACAAAATGACCCTTAAACCGGCTGGTTAGGGTGACAAAAACAAAGCTACATGGTGACAAAAACAAAGCTTAAACCTATTGTGAACTAGGAGCTAAAAACAAAGCTTAAACCTATTGTGAACTAGGAGCTAAAAACAAGGCTTAACAAAGAGCATTCAGCCGCGGCACACTATGTGAACATGGAGCTAAAAACAAAGCTAACTATGAGAACACAATCAGCCCATAATCATCCTCATAACTTCAGTACACTCCCCATGCTTGAATGAGTGTGAACCCAAGTTAATGCCTTGACTATTTGCTCCTTTAATCAGCCCACACACGAGCTAGCTCACCAATTGTAGTAGGCTCACTACTAAGCTGGTAGGAGGTGCTAGTGTGGCTGAACTAAGACCATTAGGAGCTAAGGTGACTTCATTGAACTCCTTAGTAGCTTCTTGATTCGGATCAGTGCGGGCGGGGTTGGGTGTTCTTTGTGAACTTCCCAACACGTACCCTCACCCCTTACTCAGAACCATGGTTTCCGGATGTCCGAATCCATTGGCACACGAGAGTCATTCAATACACGGTATCCAATAATGTCGGTATCGGTATCAAATGTTAAGGGGCGAACCCAATAAACTCTGACATCGGAAATGGGCCATACTTTGTGCATGGCCCACTACGACATAGAGTGGGTTCGAACGGGCCCGAACTCCCACAAAGTTCGGTGGCGACTCCAACTTCAATTTAAATTTCAATTTGACCCATCTCATATGGAGATTCATTCGCCTCCCCAAACCCGCGCATGTAGCGTCGGGGTGGACCTATGTCATGTCCACAATTTGGCGACTCCGCTGGGGATTAACTGATGCGTGACTTAGCATCGGCATCCTCAGGGTGAGACTCGAATAGAAATCGTTTGACTAGTACAATACGCGTTTTAGTTTTACGGTTCATGCATAACCCCATATTTTCCCGGGCCGATACTGGTGACCGACGTCCCACTATACCATTGATGTAGTCCAAATTGGATATGTCAAAAGGTGTTCACAGCAGATTCGTATGGGTTTTACGGCATGTTCTAAGCTCAACTCTGATCCGAATGAAGAGGCTTAAGAGTTCAATGAAGTAACACTAGCTCCTAATAGTTCTAGTCAAGCCACATTAGCACCTCCTACCAGCCTAGTAGTGTGCCTCCTCCAAATAATAAGTTAGCTCGTATGGGAGCTGAATAAAGGAGCAAAGAAGTCAAGGTAAATTGAAGACATTAACTTGGGTTCACACCATGGCTATGTTCACATAGTGTGCACATCCTCAAGCTTTGTTTTTGGCTACATGTTCACACAAGGGAGCCGCGGCTGATTGCTCTTTGTTAGAGCTTTGTTATTAGCTCCTAGTTTACATTACTTTGTTATTAGCTCCTAGCTTTGTTATTAGCTCCATGTTCACATAGTTGTAACTTTGTTTTTGTCACCTTAACCAGCCGGTTTAAGGGTCCTTTTGTAGGCTATATATAGCCATCTAGTTGAATGAATAAGGCATCCAATATTGATATCAAAAACCTGAGTAAAGCTAAGCTTTCTTTTACGTCCTTGTTGTTTACAAGACAAAGTCTAGAGTTAGTCGCGTTACAAGCTCTAAACTCGCTACTTCAATCGCGTGTTTGATTTAGCACCCGCTTTGTTGAAGTATAGGTCTACTTCACCTAGCATACTATCCTTGGTTACGGTTTATTCATCCTTAAAACTATCCTTTCATTCTGTTTTGGTTACTTGTTTACGTTCCATTTCAGAATACTAATATCCTTCACGTTTGTTGTTTCAAAGTTCATATTAACTCACATCAAACTCGACTTAGGAAGTCCGCCCCGATTCTCGAATAGGCTATGCACACTGGTATAGATCCTTTTAGACTGACCGAGACTTAGTTTAAGAGCATACATGGTGTCGTTATACTGTTTCCATGACTACGTGCTGCTTGATCTACATCACTTTTCAAAAACTGTCATTTTCAAAAATTGCATCCTTTTCAAAATATCCAATTTCAAAAACCCGGGCATATACCGAATTTAGGATCTACGATTTTACTCAAAATAGCCCTTTTTCTAGCCGGTATTATGCCCAATTTAAAACTCAAAATTATTTTCGAACTTACGAAACCATCGCCCGGTTCGATTTCCGTTTTTCTTCAAAAAAAAAACCGGGCCATTTCCCGAATTTTCTTTCGGCTTTCAAAAAAATCCTTTTCAAAACCTTCTTTTTCTTAGGACTTCCCGTATTTAGCAGTGTCGGGTCGTGTCGTAAGTCATCGAGGTCTTTAGCGTCAAAACTCCGTCGATCTTACATCACGGGTTTCCTCCTTATCCCAGTCCGCCTTGTTAGACTAAGGCAAGGCCCACCTACGTAGGACACACTCCTACAAAGGAGGGCCCGTTTTACACAATCGAGTCCAAAGTATGGGGAACGTCCCACGTGAACCTCCTTTCAAACAGGACCCAGCCCACACAGATGGATCCTAAGGGAGACCCACTTTTCACAAGCCTGAAACACCCCACATTGATTGAAGATGTCCTATTTATGAGCTTTGCTTAAAGGGATTTGAAGTACTACTCATATCAACAAAGTGCACTTTCTTTTCTGGTTTGCCCATGATAAGAACTCTGCAGTTAAGCGTGCTTGACTGGGAGCAATCTTAGGATGGGTGACCTCCTGGGAAGGTTTCCAGGATGCACATGAGTGAGGACAAAATGCGCTGGAAAGGACTCGTGTTGGTCTGTGGGACCAGTACAAAGCCTGGCGAGCTACCGCGATTAACATTTCCGGTCCTAGGATTGGGCCGGGGTGTTACAAATGGTATCAGAGCAACCCTGCGACCGTGCATTTGGCACCTAGCGGGGGTGGATTCTGGGTCAGCGGTTATGCTGCCAGGCGCAACGAGGACGTTGCGTTCTTCAAATGGGAGTGACTGAAACACCCCACATTGATTGAAGATGTCCTATTTATGAGCTTTGCTTAAAGGGATTTGAAGTACTACTCATATCAACAAAGTGCACTTTCTTTTCTGGGCACTGGGAGCAATCTTAGGATGGGTGACCTCCTGGGAAGGTTTCCAGGATGCACATGAGTAAGGACAAAATGCGCTGGAAAGGACTCGTGTTGGTCTGTGGGACCAGTACAAAGCCTGGCGAGCTACCGCGGTTAACATTTTCGGTCCTATGATTGGGCCGGGGTGTTACAAGCCACCCGTCTAGGCATCTTTTCTGAGTCATTTCCTTCCTAGTCTACTTTTTCCCTTGCTCGGGATGTACTTTTGCTCTAGGATTTGGGTTAGTTGCTTACTGCGCGGTATTCTTACAGACAGGCCGCCCTTCACCCGAACCATGACGCAACAAGCCATAGATGAGTTGAGGGCCTCGTTGACCAAGTTGGAGACTATGATCACGACAATGAGGGGGGATCAGATCGCCATCCTTACCAGGGTAAGCGTCGTAGAACAAGGAACTCCTAGTGGCTCCGTCGAGACTACTGGGCCGTTAGCTGAATTGGCTAGCGTGGTCCACAAACTGCAGGAACAGGTCCATCTGTCGACCCAAAACTCAATCCACACGGAGAATGCTCGAGCCTATACACCTCTGACCGATGAGCCGCCTGCCAATCTCAACCTGACGGGCCTGCCAATGTTCGAGGGTACTGAAGACCTGGTCCACCATATCCGGGCTTTCAAGGAGTTCATGGCCCTTAAGGGAGTTAAGTCAAACATGTTCAAGCATCTGTTCGCGTCTTCCTTCGAGAAGCACCCAAGAGCCTGGTACTACAGGCTCGATTCCAAGAAGTATAAGACTTGGAACAACGTAGCCACGGAGTTCGCCCGAAACTATGCGGACAATACCGAGATCCAGACTACCATGCGTACTCTGGAAGTCATGGCCCAAGAGCCCAAGGAAGGTTTCACCAAATACCTTCAAAGGTGGAGGGCCGAAAGCGTTAAGCTGGTTGACAAGCACAGCGAAAAGGTGCTAGTGGAGGCCTTTGTCAAGAACCTCCTTCCTTCTTACCGGGTCCATCTCCGGTATGCCGTCATACCCAATTTCGCCACCTTAACCGAAATGGGTACAAGAATTGAAGATGACTTAAGGCTAGAGAACCTTACTAAGGCCTCTGCCAAAGGGTATCAAGGGGCCAGCTCGTCCACCAGCAAGCCCGCAACTCCAGCTGCAACTCGCAGCATTTTTGACGAGGTCAACTCACTAGACACCTCATCCAAAAAGAATACTCCAACTCGGGTATTCACAGACATAGGGACCACCTACGCTCATGCCTTACAAAGGCTATCCTCGAAGGGCCTGATCCAGCCGATAGGCCCAACTCCGGAAGTCCCAGTCGAGAAACAATCCAAAGCCTATAACATCCAGACCTATTGCCATTATCACCGAGGCAACGGGCACAATACCGAAAAGTACTGGAAGCTGAAACATCTTATCCAGGACTTGATCGAGAGCGGGAAAATTCCATTGCCCGGGGACAAGCCGAGTAATAAAGACAATCCGTTCAGTACTCATGCCATCTTTTCCGGGGATGTGATCGACTGTTCCCATCTAATCTCGCCTTTCGTCCCACAGATTAATGGGATCTGGAACGACGATGAAGACGATGTTTACTTACCAAAAGGGGAAGCTGTCCCTATCACCCTAGAGGAGGTCCGGAAGGCCAAATGCAAAGCCTTGGCCGGCAGCCACCACGTCACCACCGGCCGCTCCGCCATGGAAGCCGCCACTCAGCCAGCCCAAGTCGAGCCGTGATGTGAGTTAATATGAACTTTGAAACAACAAACGTGAAGGATATTAGTATTCTGAAATGGAACGTAAACAAGTAACCAAAACAGAATGAAAGGATAGTTTAAAGGATGAATAAACCGTAACCAAGGATAGTATGCTAGGTGAAGTAGACCTATACTTCAACAAAGCGGGTGCTAAATCAAACACGCGATTGAAGTAGCGAGTTTAGAGCTTGTAACGCGACTAACTCTAGACTTTGTCTTGTAAACAACAAGGACGTAAAAGAAAGCTTAGCTTTACTCAGGTTTTTGATATCAATATTGGATGCCTTATTCATTCAACTAGATGGCTATATATACCCTACAAAAGGACCCTTAAACCGGCTGGTTAAGGTGACAAAAACAAAGTTACAACTATGTGAACATGGAGCTAATAACAAAGCTAGGAGCTAATAACAAAGCTCTAACAAAGAGCAATCAGCCGCGGCTCCCTTGTGTGAACATGGAGCCAAAAACAAAGCTAGCAAGGGAGCCTTTAGACGTGTACACCATGTGAACACAATCAGCCTCAAACACCTTCATAACTTCAGTACACTTCCCATGCTTGAATGAGTGTGAACCCAAGTTAATGTCTTCATATTACCTTGATTATTTGCTCCTTTATTCAGCTCATACACGAGCTAGCTCACCAATTGTAGTAGGCACACTACTAAGCTGGTAAGGGGTGCTAGTATGGCTGAACTAAGACCATGAGGAGCTAAGGTGACTTTATTGAACTCTTTGGTAGCTCCTTGATTCGGATCATCTCCTCCCCCTTGAAAAGGAATTGTCCTCAATTCTGAAAAGCCATCTTCCTCAAGATAAAGAGCAAACTCTCCCACTTTGGACGTGATATGAACTTCATAACTATCCGGCAACTTTATCTTGCAACCTTGGTTGTTTCCCTTGTATGGAGCTTTTGCTTGGGACATCAATCTGGTCTTTCTCTTGATAGCTTCATCCGTTGTGTAACAAATACTTAGGTGAGTCACTATGGAGAATGGCAAGTACTCTCTTGGTTTGAGGGGACTCTTTGGGAAAGGACTCGTTAAGTATTTGCTCATGATGCTTAGATTACTCCCTTGTGTCTTTAACAAAAGGAAGTGCTCTTTTAATGTCTCCAAGGTCCTGGTTATGTCACAACCTCCAGCTGGTCCTCCTCCCTGAACTCCTCTAGTTATACACTCTGAAATAGGAGGTTTTGGGACACAAAGATGGTTCTCTTTAGGAAGATTATCGTCCTGCAAAACAAACTCATCAAAAGTGTTAAGAGTAACAGCCTTGCACTTGGTGAGTATATCAGCCTCCGTGGAGCAATAATCCTTCAAGGTCTTAAGTCCAAGCGTGCTTGCATCTAAAGTGGCTGAGTGAGTGTAGTGACAAGATAAAACATTAGCCATGACTCTGTTCTTCCCATCTTCATCCTGTAAGAGTCCATGATCTCCCTTAGGTGCCAAACAAGCTGGTATCTTAATAGGAATGCCAACACCTAGTTTCTTTAGCCACTCTTCAAATTGCTTTCCTTCACTACCACTCTTAATCTTAATTGGTTCCTCTTTAGTGGTTTTGGCGGTATCAAACTCCCCCTCTTCTATAGCATGCACTTCCACATTTTTACTAACAAACATTGAGAGGTTGGGTTTTCCGACTCGATTTGCTAACATGTTACATACGTTTTGAGGTGTCATGGGTTTGAGTACAATTTTCTTTCCCTTATCACTCAATTCATACTCATTCCTCCTCCCATGGTGAACTACGTCCCTATCAAACTGCCAAGGACGGCCTAATAGTATGTGACAAGCATCCATAGGAATCACATCACACAAAACCTCATCAACGTAGGAACCCATGGTTAAGCCAACCCTCACTTGTTTAGTGACCCTTACTTTGTTCCCGTTGTTTAACCAATGTAATGCATAAGGGTTAGGGTGATTAGTAGTAGCTAGACCTAGTTTGTCTACCATTTCAGTTGAGGCAACGTTGGTACAACTACCTCCATCAATGATTAAACTACACCATTTGTCTTTAACTTGGCACTTAGTATGGAATAGTTGGTCTCTTTGTTCAGTGTCATGTTGAATGGGGTTAGCATGTAGGGTACGTAGTACTAAGAGTGTGTCATAAGCCGGGGGTTCGTAAGCCTCAATATCTTCTTCTTCTTCTTCCTCTCCCTCATTGACATTGAAAACAGCCCCTATACGTTGTTCCTCTTCCCATAACTCATCCCTAACAGTGATCACTTCCCTTAAGGTCACAACTCTTTTGTTAGGACAAGCGTTTTTGTAGTGACCAAACCCTTGACATTTGAAACAACGTACCTTAGAGAGACTAGTTTCAGTGGTTGTTTTGGTGGTAGATTGAGGTGGGGGTGCGGGGTTATTCTTAATAACAAGGGGTTGATTAGTACTAGTAGGATTGACTCTATTACTATCATCCGTTCGTGACCAAGTATGACTCTTACTAGATTCACCCTCATGTTTTCCTTTCCCTTGTGCCTCAATTTTTAGACACAACCCACACAAAGTATCAAAATCAGAATAAGGACATAAATCAACCGTATTAGCAATACTACGATTTAACCCACGTAAGAACCTAGCCATTTTTATTTCTTCGTTTTCTTCTACTTCTCCCATTAGAACTAAGTTCTCAAATTCTTCTATGTACTCACTAACACTCATTCTTCCTTGTACCAGGTTAGCAATCTTTTTGTATAAGGATAACTTGTGCGTAGTTGGAACATACCTCTTACGTAGTTTACGTTTTAAGGACTCCCAAGAAGCAATCTTACCCTTTCCATTTCTGGTGCGTTGTACCTTAAGCCCTTCATACCAAAGGGAAGCCCCTTTGCTTAGCTTTAGGATGGCGTATTTGCACCTCTCTTCGTCCTCCAAATCCTTGAAGTCAAAGAGCTTCTCCATGTTTCTTTCCCACTCCAAGTAAACTTCAGGGTCAGTACCACCATTAAACTCAGGAAGTTCATTTACCTTGATCTTGTCCACCGGTTCCCTCCTTGGTTGGAAACGAGAATTTTTGGGCTGGAAGTTCTCCAACGCCTTCTTTAGTTGTTCCAGGAAGGTAGGATCTTCAAAGTTCAACACTCCTGCCATTCTTTACGTCTAAATGGATGACCAAAGCTCTGATACCACTAATGATGTGAGTTGATATGAACTTTGAAACAACAAACGTGAAGGATATTAGTATTCTGAAATGGAACGTAAACAAGTAACCAAAACAGAATGAAAGGATAGTTTTAAGGATGAATAAACCGTAACCAAGGATAGTATGCTAGGTGAAGTAGACCTATACTTCAACAAAGTGGGTGTTAAATCAAACACGCGATTGAAGTAGCGAGTTTAGAGCTTGTAACGCGACTAACTCTAGACTTTGTCTTGTAAACAACAAGGACGTAAAAGAAAGCTTAGCTTTACTCAGGTTTTTGATATGAAAATTGGATGCCTTATTCATTCAACTAGATGGCTATATATAGCCTACAAAAGGACCCTTAAACCGGCTGGTTAAGGTGACAAAAACAAAGTTACAACTATTTGAACATGGAGTTAATAACAAAGCTAGGAGCTAATAACAAAGTAATGTAAACCAGGAGCTAATAACAAAGCTTGAACAAGGAGTAATGAGGCGCGGCAGCTATGTGAACATGGAGCCAAAAACAAAGCTAGCAAGGGAGCCTTTAGACGTGTACACCATGTGAACACAATCAGCCTCAAACACCTTCATAACTTCAGTACACTTCCCATGCTTGAATGAGTGTGAACCCAAGTTAATGTCTTCATATTACCTTGATTATTTGCTCCTTTATTCAGCTCATACACGAGCTAGCTCACCAATTGTAGTAGGCACACTACTAAGCTGGTAAGGGGTGCTAGTATGGCTGAACTAAGACCATGAGGAGCTAAGGTGACTTTATTGAACTCTTTGGTAGCTCCTTGATTCAGATCAAGCCGACTCCTGAAGAGCCAAATACTGATACGGCTCTGGTCAAACAGCTAAAAAAGGCTCGATTGGATCTCACCATATGGCAACTTTTGGTTAGTTCCCTAGCACATCGAGAGGCGCTTACCAAGGCCCTCGATCAGATCAAAGTTGACTCATTGGTTACCCCAACTGAAATGGTAGCCACCGTCACGCCCCATCTCAAGGGCAAATCTAAGGAAGAAGGTCCGCTCATCACCTTCTCAGAGTCCGACCTGCCGCCATTCGGGATGACCCACAACTTAGCTCTCTATGTTACAGTGATCTGCCGGGGCAAATACCTCCCGATGACCCTGATTGATGACGGGTCTGCCATAAACGTCCTTCCCTTAAAGACTGCCAAGGCCTTTGGCATCACCGAGACTGATTATCTTACGACGGCGCAAACTACCCAGGCTTTCGACGGAAGCCCAAAATCAGTTGCTGGGGCCGTCAAGCTAACAATCATAACCGGCCCGATAGAGAAAGAGCTAGAATTTCAAGTGATTGATGTCACTTCATCTTTCAATCTGCTGCTCGGGAGGCCGTGGATTCACGCGGTCAAAGTCGTATCCTCTACTCTTCGCAGGAAGGTCAAGATACCTCTACAAGATGGGATCATCACCCTTGAGGCTACCCCCATAGCCGTGTCAAGCTGCAACATGGCGAGCCAGACCAACCCACGAGGTTTCGACTTCGTGGGAATGATCGAGGAAGAATCTCTTTTCCACCCCTACTTCACTACTAGCATCGACACGATGCTGCAGAATCTGGGCTATTTACCGGGGGTTACTTCAAGGCCCGACCTCCCAGCTGGCAAGATCATCGAGGTCCTAAGCAATGAAGAGTCGAGATTCGGTTTGGGGTATGCTATAACCCCGGAAAATGTGGTGCATGCCGGTATTCATAAGGCCACCAACATCCTCAAGGGTACCTACTTGGGCCCTTATAGTCCAAGACTGGCTGATTACTTTGTCACTCCAGTGTTTGGGGCTGTTCAAGTGGGCCTCTATCAACCCACTATCACATATCGCGAATGCTACTATATCCCCGACGACATATTCGCCCTTGTTCAAGCTAAAGAGGGCACCGACGGTACTGAGCCTATGCTAGGGCTCCTATTCGGGGAAGATAAAGTCATCCCGACTCCCAAGGAAGAACTAGTGAACCTGATCCTCCGCAGTAGCAGGTTCGATCCAACCAAGCTGATCTCCGAAGTTGGTACTGACACTGGGAAGAGAGCTTGGAGGAAGACAACCAAGTGGACCGACAGCCAGGGTCGAGTCTTCAAACTGACTAACGGTGTAGGGAATATGCCGGATACTGAATCCGAGTCCGAGTCTGAGTCAGAGTCAGAGTCGGAGTCTGAGTCCAATTAAGTCTAGAGGGTCCAGTACTAGGATCGAGTCTGTAACACCTTTTCCTTCATTAGCACCCACCGGAGCTCCGGGGTCTGTCCCGAGGGCTCTCCCTATCCCGCCACTGACCAACGATCAGATGGCCGCTCTCTTCGAGCTCTTTTCAAAATTTACTATCAATAATAACGAAATCCGTTCCGCTTACGACTTGTCTTATTTCCAAAATTCTTTCAAATCCAAAAATTTTATATGCAGTGACATTGAGAAACCCGATGAACAGGTACCTCTACCTCCACATCTGATCGAGCAGCTCGAGCAAAGGAAATCCCGAGATCCGGTAATCGGGGAAACCAATTCCATCAATGTAGGAACCCCTTTAGAGCCTCATATGCTTAAGTTGGGCTTATCTTTGGATCCCGAGGAGAAGAGACAATTCACGGATCTCCTACAGAAATTTTAGGACGTCTTTGCATGGTCCTACAAGGACATGTCGGGAATAGATCGAGAGATAGCTGAGCACCGTATACCCATCAAAGACGGGTGTAAGTCGGTAAAGCAAAAGCTCCGAAGAATGAGGCCCGAATGGTCTCTCAAAGTCAAAGAAGAAGTCGATAAGCAATTCAAAACGGGCTTTTGATCCGAATCAAGAAGCTACTGATCCGAATAAGGAGGCTACTAAAGAGCTCAATGAAAGAATACTAGCTCCTAAATAAACCTAGTCCAGCTACATTAGCACTAATAAGGAGTCGTCTTCAATTATGGAGCTAGCTCGAGTTTGGACCAAATAAAGGAGCAATTAGTCAAGGTAATATGAAGGCATTAACTCGGTTTCACACCCATTCAAGCATGGGAAGCACCGGGGTTAAAGAGGACGTTTGAAGCTGGTTGTGTTCACATGGTGTGCACGTCCAAATGGCTCCTTGTTAAGCTTTGTTTTTAGCTCCATATTCACATAGGCCGCGCCTTAATGCTCTCTTAGCTTTGTTATTAGCTCCTAGTTTATATAGCTTTGTTATTAGCTCCTAGTTTACATAGCTTTGTTATTAACTCCTAGTTCACATAGATGTAGCTTTGTTTTTGTCACCCTAACCAGCCGGTTTAAGGGTCTTTGTGTAGGCTATATATAGCCATCTACTTGAATGAATAAGACATCCAATATTGATATCAAAAACCTGAGTAAAGCTAAGCTTTCTTTTACGTCCTTGTTGTTTACAAGACAAAGTCTAGAGCTAGTCGCGTTACAAGCTCTAAACTCGCTACTTCAATCGCGTGTTTGATTTAGCACCCGCTTTGTTGGAGTATAGGTCTACTTCACTAAGCATACTATCCTTTGGTTACGGTTTATTCATCCTTACAATCTGTTTTGGTTACTTTGTTTACGTTCATTTCAGAATACTAATCCATCTTCACGTTCTTGTTTCAAAGTTCATCTTAACTCACATCATTAGTGGTATCAGAGCTTTGGTCATCCATTAGACGTAAAGCATGGCAGGAGTATTGAACTTTGAAGATCCTACCTTCTTGGAACAACTAAAGAAGGCATTGGAGAACTTCCAGCCCAAAAATTCTCGCTTCCAACCAAGAAGGGAACCGGTGGACAAGATCAAGGTAAATGAACTTCCTGAGTTTAATGGTGGTACGGACCCTGAAGTTTACTTGGAGTGGGAAAGAAACATGGAGAAGCTCTTTGACTTCAAGGATTTAGAGGACGAAGAGAGGTGCAAATACGCCATCCTAAAGCTAAGCAAAGGGGCTTCCCTTTGGTATGAAGGACTTAAGGTACAACGCACCAGGAATGGAAAGGGTAAGATTTCTTCTTGGGAGTCCTTAAAACGTAAACTACGTAAGAGGTATGTTCCAACTACACACAAGTTATCCTTATACAAAAAGATTGCTAACCTTGTACAAGGAAGAATGAGTGTTAGTGAGTACATTGAAGAATTTGAGAACTTGGTTCTAATGGGGGAGGTAGAAGAAAACGAAGAGATAAAAATGGCTAGGTTCTTACGTGGGCTAAATCGTAGTATTGCTAATACGGTTGATTTATGTCCATACTCTGATTTTGATACTTTGTGTGGGTTGTGTCTGAAAATTGAGGCACAAGGGAAGGAAAAACATGAAGGTGAGTCTAGTAAGAGTCATACTTGGTCACGAACGGATGAAGTGAATAAGGCCAATACTACTAATACTAATCAACCCTTCACTAATAAGAACAACCCCGCAGCCCCACCCCAATCTACTCCCAAAACACCCACTGAAACTAGTCTATCCAAGGTACGTTGTTTCAAGTGTCAAGGGTTTGGTCACTACAAAAACGCTTGTCCCAATAAAAGAGTTGTGACCTTAAGAGAAGTAATCACTATTAGGGATGAAATATGGGAAGAGGAACAACGTATAGGAGCTGTTTTTAATGTTAATGAGGGAGAGGAAGAGGAAGAAGAAGAAGATATTGAGGCTTATGAACCCCCGGCTTATGACACACTCTTAGTACTATGTACTCTACATGCTAACCCCATTCAACATGACACCGAACAAAGAGACCAACTATTCCATACTAAGTGTCAAGTTAAAGACAAATGGTGTAGTTTAATCATTGATGGAGGTAGTTGTACCAACGTTGCCTCAACTGAAATGGTAGACAAACTAGGTCTAGCTACTACTAATCACCCTAACCCTTATGCATTACATTGGTTAAACAACGGGAACAAAGGGTCACTAAACAAGTGAGGGTTGGCTTAACCATGGGTTCCTACGTTGATGAGGTTTTATGTGATGTTATTCCTATGGATGCTTGTCACGTACTGTTAGGCCGTTCTTGGCAGTTTGATAGGGACGTAGTTCACCATGGGAGAAGAAATGAGTATGAATTGAGTGATAAAGGAAGGAAAATTGTACTCAAGCCCATGACACCTCAAAACATTTGTAACATGTTAACCAATCGAGTCGGAAAACCCAACCTCTCAATATTTGCTAGTAAAATTGTGGAAGAACATGCCATAGAAGAGGGGGAGTGTGGTGCCGTCATGGTTCCTAAAGAGGAATCAGTAAAAGCTAATAGTGGTTATGAAGGGAAACGATTTGAGGAATGGCAAAAAGAACTAGGTGTCGTTATCTCTAATGGAATACCATCCTGTTTAACGCCTAGTAAAGATCATGAAGTCTTAAGGTATGGAGATGTTAAGAACAATGTCATGGCCAATGCTCTATCCTGTCACTACTCACACTCTTTAGATGCAAGCACGCTTGGACTTAAGACTTTGAAGGGCTATGACTCCACGGAGGTTGATGTACTCACCAAGTGCAAGGCTATTACTCTTAATACTTTTGATGAAGTTGTTTTGCAGGACGATCTTCCTCTTAAAGGGAACCATCTTTGTGTCCCAAAACATCCCATTTCAGAGTGTATAACTAGAGAAGCTCAAGGAGGAGGACCAGCTGGATGTTGTGGCATAACCCAGACCTTAGAGACGTTGAGGGAGCACTTCCTTTTGCTAAAGACACAAGGGAGTAATCTAAGCCTCATGAGCAAATACTTAACAAGTCCTTTCCCAAAGAGTCCCCTCAAACCAAGAGAGTACTTTTCATTCTCCATAATAACGCACCTCAGTGTTTGTTGCACAACGGATGAAGCTAGCAAAAGAAAGAACAGATTGATGTTCCAAGCAGAAGCTCCATACAAGGGAAACAACAATGTTTGTAAGAGGGAGTTGCCGGAGGGTTATGAAGCTCGTGCCACACTCAAAATGAGAGATCCTGCCCCTTACCTTGATAAAGATGGCATTTCAGAATTGAGGACAATTCCTTTTCAAGGGGGAGGAGATGATCCGAATCAAGAAGCTACTGATCCGAATAAGGAAGCTACTAAAGAGCTCAATGAAAGAATACTAGCTCCTAAATAAACCTAGTCCAGCTACATTAGCACTAATAAGGAGTCGTCTTCAATTATGGAGCTAGCTCGAGTTTGGACCAAATAAAGGAGCAATTATTCAAGGTAATATGAAGGCATTAACTTGGTTTCACACCCATTCAAGCATGGGAAGCACCGGGGTTAAAGAGGACGTTTGAAGCTGGTTGTGTTCACATGGTGTGCACGTCCAAATGGCTCCTTGTTAAGCTTTGTTTTTAGCTCCATATTCACACAGGCCGCACCTTAATGCTCTCTTAGCTTTGTTATTAGCTCCTAGTTTACATAGCTTTGTTATTAACTCCTAGTTCACATAGATGTAGCTTTGTTTTTGTCACCCTAACCAGCCGGTTTAAGGGTCTTTGTGTAGGCTATATATAGCCATCTACTTGAATGAATAAGACATCCAATATTGATATCAAAAACCTGAGTAAAGCTAAGCTTTCTTTTACGTCCTTGTTGTTTACAAGACAAAGTCTAGAGTTAGTCGCGTTACAAGCTCTAAACTCGCTACTTCAATCGCGTGTTTGATTTAGCACCCGCTTTGTTGGAGTATAGGTCTACTTCACTAAGCATACTATCCTTTGGTTACGGTTTATTCATCCTTACAATCTGTTTTGGTTACTTTGTTTACGTTCATTTCAGAATACTAATCCATCTTCACGTTCTTGTTTCAAAGTTCATCTTAACTCACATCAGCTTTATACAAGTGTCTGAATATCCAGACTGTGTTGCAAACATCGTGCCGGTACCCAAGAAAGACGGTAAAGTACGGGTATGTGTAGACTTCCGGGACCTTAACAAGGCCAGCCCAAAAGACGATTTTCCGTTACCACATATCGATATACTGGTGGATAACACAGCCGACCATGCCCTTCTATCATTCATGGACGGGTATGCCGGCTACAATCAAATCAAAATGGCAGAGGAAGACATGAGTAAGACCACCTGCATCACACCTTGGGGTACTTACTGTTACACCGTTATGCCATTTGGGCTCATCAATGCCGGGGCTGTAATCCCCTAAAAATTCTAGCGCGATACAGTGGCGGAAACACTGTAGAGTCGGGATTAAAACACACTGTAACTATGTCTTAGTAAAATTAAAATGGTAAAGTCAAACAATGGGCCTTAAATAAAATGGCCAAAATTTAAAACAATCCACAGAAGGGGTTTGAACAATCCATAGGACATAATTATAAAAATAAATAAGCAGGATCCACACTGCTCGCTAGCCCACACCCGGAACACGTATACCTGCCATGTTAAAACATAACAGCCACAATCAGTGGGGAGCAACGCCAACGTTCTCCCAGCCGTATAACAGGATTTTAAAATTGTAATTACTATTATAGAAAAATAGTAAAAAGGAAAACATTAAAACATCATATTAAAATAAGCTTTAGCGTAAAACAAAATAATCAAAAGGGTTTCCGAAGAAACATAAAAATATTTGCCAACCTGCAAACCAATTTATATCGATAATAATAAAATAATCAAAATGGCGTTATGGATAGGATTAATGTAGAATCTAGACTTTCACTAGGATAATACTAAAAACTAGTTTCGAGAACTTAGTCAAAACAAATTAGACTTTGGTCTCTAACTAGGCAACTCAACTATAACAGGACTGCGTGCAGCGAGGTCCTGGCTTAAGTAATGTACACCCCTCCTGGACACCAACCGTAATCCAGTTCAACCCGACGGCGACTTACACGATGCGATATCTAAGTTTAAGGTCAAAATATACACACTCCTGAGCACAAACCATGCTCAGTTCAACGACCAATGTGTCTCAACATAGACACACCAGCTTTTATAGTTGATGGCAAAACGTACACCCCAGACTATATTACTCTAAACCCACACTTGTCCTTATTCCATAACTCCAAAACAAACCATTATCGATATTTAAAAGATGTATTCATCATAAACAATATGAGGATAAAAGAAGTAAACATTTATATTCTAAAAGAGGAAACTTTCTATTTTAGGAAACTTCTATTTTAGGAAACTTCTATTTTAGGAAACTTTACTAAAAATAGCATCATATCAAAGTAGTGAAAATATTAGTTCATACTAATACCACATTTTAGTAAACGATATAGATTTATAAAACTAATACTTTCGGCCTTAACGATACTAAGTATTAAAGTAAGAACATTTGATTTTATGAAATTATTAAAATATCGTACAAGTGTTATAAAATGATTAGAAACATCTTAAATATTTTAATATTACTAATTAGGGTGTTTTCTAAAGTTATAAAGCTAAAATTTCCTAATTATTATTAGTTTCGACGATAAAATTATAAATAGGATTTTACGGCAAACATCAAATTAAATATTTGAACGTCTTTATTTAAGTAAACCAACAAATATATTTAGAGTATGTTAAGGGATGATTTAACTCTTAAAGTTTCAGATTTAAATACTTTCAAAATTGCTGGAAAAATAATTCTTTTAGGTAAGACGAAGCAATTTAGCGATAAATCACAATTTGTCCGAAATCAATATTTATTAATTAAAGACTATAATAAATAGTACAAAAATTACGTAAAATAGTTAAATTATATTTATGGACATTCTGTCCAGAAAAGAAAATTTCCAGAATTCTAAAAACTCGGTTTTTAAAGCGTTTTCTCGTTAATCGTCCAATCTCGACAATAACGATTAATAAAAAATAGTAATTACAAAACGATTTAAGTAATCCAAAAATTATTATTACACTTTAAAATCCTAATTTTACAGAATATAAATTTTTTCCAGATTTTTCCAAAACCCAGATTCAACAAATTTCAACAAAACCGTCATTTAAACCCGTTTTCGCAATTAACGATTTTATTAACAAACCTATCGTTCCAAACATTTTATTAAGGCACTAAAAATCATAATAATACATTTTAATATGAAATCATCAGAATCATAAATTTTTCCAGATTTAAACCAAAAACCAGAAATCGAGAATTTAAACAACAAACACGGTTTTAACGATAAACGATGATTTAAAGTGATTAATTAATTCATCCACTTAACAATTCCGAAAAATTATGAGAAAATTCATAAAATTCTAATTCACCAGAAAGTTTTACCACGTCAAAAATCAGATTAAAATAAAATGTTTAAGTACTAGAATTAAAAATCGGTTTTTAATCGTTTTTGTCCGACAACGATAATAATTCAATAATCGATATAAAAATATCAGAAAAAATACTAAATTACTAAAAATCATCAAAAACAACATTTTTCCAGAATATAAATATATATTACATGTTTAGGCCGATTATTACGATTTTACAAATTAATATAACAATTTAATCGTTAATCTCGTAAAAGCGATAAAAATATCGAAACATGAAAAATTTCAACTTTAAAAATTTTCCAGAATTCGTGACATACATATATTGTCAAAATAAAATATATAAAAATATATACATGCAAATACTCAATTAAAACCTTGAAATACCGAGTAACATCGACGTTACCTCTACTCCAAGTCTGAATCAACGATGTATTCGTCGGCTTCGGGATCGTCCAAGAATCCTACCAACACGAAAAATCATGGCAGAAAGTACCATGAGAAAACTAAAAAAAACAAGGTAAAAATTGATCGAAAATGATGACGATTAATACCTTAACGAAGGAATCGGAAAGAGGATGATTGTGACGATAAGAATGATGTGATTGAGACTAGAAATGGAGCAAAAATTTGCCTAGAGAGGCTAAGGATCACACGGCCAAAGAGGGAAGAAAAGAGTGATGAATGTTTTGATGAAGGTAAAAGAATGAATGTAGAGAATGAATGTAGAGAATGAATGTGGAGAATGAATGTAGAGAATGAATGTAGAGAATGAATGTGGAGAATGAATGTAGAGAATGAATGTGGAGAATGAATGTAGAGAATGAATGTGGAGATGGGTGATACACTACTTAAAAGAGTAAGCATGCATTAAGGCTTAAAAAAAATGCAAGAATGAACCTAGCCTTGGTTTGGCCGGCCAAAAAGGATAGAGAGGGAGTAAGATAAGCTTAGACATAAATGCTACAATGAATGAAAATGATTTATCTTATGATTACGTTTTAATGTGATAAAATGAATCGTTTAAATAAAATGTAATAAAACTTGTGACCAAGAGCTTAGTCGGTCCAAAAATGTGAGAAAACAGTCTCAAATAATTTATAAGTTGATAAAAAGTATAGTCGTAAAATAGTTAAAGGCATTTCAAAGTAATTCGAGTAAACCTCGCGTAAGAAAATAATTATTCGCAAAGCTTCGTAATAAAATCATAAATGGCTTGTTTTTAGTAACTAAAATATATTTTAGTAAAAAAAATATTCCATAAACGTATTCAAACATTTTTAGGAAAAAGGAATAACTTAAATCCAAGCTTAAAAATGTTAATTCGGAGAAAAATAGAATTCCTCGCGGAAAATTACTTAGTTTACGAAGAAAATCAAATAAATAGATGTAAAAGAATTAAAATCTTTTAAAATAAAAATAAATATCATTAAACTCAAAATTGAAGATAAGTTTGGAAAAATGATGACACCTAAGCCAAAATGTGATAGAGTTATAACGATGTCATAACGGTAAGGAATAAGGATGCTAGAAATATAGCGGGTGTTACAATCCTCCCCACTAAAAGAAAGTTTCGTCCTCGAAACTAAGAATAAGCAGATAGGAAATCGAGGTTTACCTTACTCGAAGAGTTGAGGATGCTTAGCTCGCATCGAAGACAAATATCTATTCCAAGAAGAATTGGGCTAACCAACCCGAAGTTTAGAATCTTTTGATTAATGAAATCGTAAAGTAAAGTTATTTGATAAAATAATAACGTTAAATAACATTTGTAAACAAACTCGAAGGAAATAGGATAACCAAAATATTTTGGAAACAAAAGTAAAATATTTTGATTAAGAAATTCGATATTATTCCTTTTTTTTAATGAAACAAAATTTAGTTTGGAGAAATCAAATTTTGTAGTTAGAAAAAAAATTGCACCAGCCGTCAAACATTTTCAATAACATATTCAAAAGTCCGCCAACAATAAAATGAAAATCAATTTTCAAAACGTTAAAATTTCGAAAATGTTATTAAAGTAATTATGAAAGTTTTCAAAAATGTTATCAAACTTGAACATACAAAATAATTTCGACAATGTTAAAACGTTTTACATAACAATTCTATACAAATTGAAGTACTTGGAAATATTAAAAGTCTTCATAAAATTTTGATCGCTTGAAAATCAAAAATTTAAAATAATTTTGAAATAGTTTAAAATAAATTATTAAGGCATTTTGAAATAGATCTAAATATAAATATCAACCAAAGATAAAACAAAGTGAAGTATATAGTTCTTAAATTATAAAATAAAAATGTTAAATTTCACGATAACCCAAAATGTTAAATTGCTCAAAGTTTTTACAAAATGGGGAGTTTAAAAATTTGAAATCATGCTTCAAAATGTTAAAATTTCATGAAAATCAAAAAATTTTAAATTAGTCCAGCTTTTTACAAAACGGGCAAATTCACAATTAGAAATTATAACTCAAAATGTTAAAATTTTACGGTAGTCCAATTTTTTTTTTAAAGTAGTCAAACTATTTATAAAATAGGGAGTTCGAAAAATAGTTAACGGGCAAATAGAACAAGGATAAATAAATTAAAAATAAGAGCTTTCAAAATCGACAAAGGTTGAAGGGATTGGCAGGAGTTACCGTAACAGAATTCAAGAGGAGCAGAAAGAAAGACGGAGTTGAGAATAAAAAGAGCTCTCAAGGATTATGGAAGAAATTAATCATCTCGAGATTCCTAGCACGACTTCCACAAACACGGGTTCTTAATTCCCATCAAATAACGCTAAGTCCAATATCAGTACAGGGTGGTCCTACTCAATCTAAAACCTCCAAAAACATCAACTGCTATAGCCTCCAAAATTAAGCCTTACATACTTATATATTCTTTCAATTAGTATGGTAAGAATCCACAAACGATTTAGACTAATCCATTAATTAAGATTCCAACAGTCATCAAAACATACCCAAACTTGTAATCACTAAGGCTCGTAATTCAAAGTTCATAAGGTCTGAACTCGAGGTATACTTCAAATTTCTCGAGTAAGGAACACTAACTAAAATCCACCAATTCACAATGTTCTGACACAAAATCCTCAAAGATGATCACCAACATATTTATAATACCACCAGTACAGAAGTTGGGGAAGTACAATAAATCCTCAAACACGCTCAAACCTATAGGTAATGGCGCAACACTCACATTTTCAAACACATCATTCGATTAATGTTTCCAAGAAGTCCATCAAATTTCTAATCGTAATGGTGCAACCACAAAATATTTAATAACTCAACGAAGCCACAATCTCGTTGGTCTAAGGTTCTGAACTATAAATCCATTAAGATGATTGACATCAAAATGTTCCTCAAAACAACGCTATAAATCCAACCTCTAATGGCAATATGTTTCTCCTTTTCAAGGTTAACAACAATTTATTCAATTTAGATCACTCAACTCCAAAGTTCCTAGGTTACAACTTTAACCAACGATTAACGATCTAATCCTTAAGAAACACGGGTAATCTATGTTAACCAAAATTTCTAACGGTATTAATGAAAACCTTCTATGGTACCACAACACTCAGGTTAACAATTTAAACAGTACTCTATGATCCCAAACATTCCCGATGCATCCATCAAATAACATTTAGGTAGGAATCTCAAAATTCTATTATTAGCTACACTTGGTTCGGTTCTAGGTTAAATTAGGTACTAGGTATCCATCAAATACGATATACTCTTACTACCCCAAAATATATTCAACTCTAAGTCCTCCAAATAATCAAGTAATCTATAACCCAAGGTTCAGAGTCTAAAGTACCAACCTAATTCCATTAATTGACAATTTATTATTCAAATCGATCCTCAAAAGCTTACTAAGATAGATAACAAGGTATAACTCACAACCCTTAAGCCCTAGGTAACAAGGGTTTACTAAACCTCAAACATCTATATTCTTTCACGGGGTTCACTGAGACAGAAACCAGTCTAACCAAAGAACCTCAAGAGAAAGATGGTAGAATAGAAGAATAGAACAAGGATTCACCAAGAGAATGAAGATGAGAATATATAAGAGAAGAATTGGAAGAAATAGAGGAAGGAAGAAAAGAATCGATGATCCTATATTACTAAGTTCTTGAACCAAAAGAGAATCTTCGGGCCTCCAGAGTTCACGAGGGAATCCAAAATGGATTACTTCATCTTCTTGTAGAGGAACGAGCACGCAAGTCATGGGTCGCTCCATCTAGATTTACTGCGACATCATGGAACCTGAATCTACTCTTGATCATCTTGCCTGTAGCTTACGTAAACTGAACTGGAGCTAAAAATCACCATCGGCATCTTTCTTGGAGCACCAAGTTGTCCACTCGAGTCAGCAGACGTTGAGAGTGCTAAGTAGGTCTTGTCCTGATCTGGAGCAGCATATCAGCAACTTGTTCTTTCATCTTCTTCGACATATAAAACAAATATTCAATGCTAATCATTGAGTTCAGGAACAGACAATCTTAACAGTTAAGTCCTTATTTAGGTTTCTACCCATCTCTCACTAATATTTCTTTAATGTTCAAATCATTTACTAGTATTTTTCCTAAAATCAGGTGTAAGCGTCGGGAGCAACAATGCTCTGATACCAACTGTAATCCCCTAAAAATTCTAGCGCGATACAGTGGCGGAAACACTGTAGAGTCGGGATTAAAACACACTGTAACTATGTCTTAGTAAAATTAAAATGGTAAAGTCAAACAATGGGCCTTAAATAAAATGGCCAAAATTTAAAACAATCCACAGAAGGGGTTTGAACAATCCATAGGACATAATTATAAAAATAAATAAGCAGGATCCACACTGCTCGCTAGCCCACACCCGGAACACGTATACCTGCCATGTTAAAACATAACAGCCACAATCAGTGGGGAGCAACGCCAACGTTCTCCCAGCCGTATAACAGGATTTTAAAATTGTAATTACTATTATAGAAAAATAGTAAAAAGGAAAACATTAAAACATCATATTAAAATAAGCTTTAGCGTAAAACAAAATAATCAAAAGGGTTTCCGAAGAAACATAAAAATATTTGCCAACCTGCAAACCAATTTATATCGATAATAATAAAATAATCAAAATGGCGTTATGGATAGGATTAATGTAGAATCTAGACTTTCACTAGGATAATACTAAAAACTAGTTTCGAGAACTTAGTCAAAACAAATTAGACTTTGGTCTCTAACTAGGCAACTCAACTATAACAGGACTGCGTGCAGCGAGGTCCTGGCTTAAGTAATGTACACCCCTCCTGGACACCAACCGTAATCCAGTTCAACCCGACGGCGACTTACACGATGCGATATCTAAGTTTAAGGTCAAAATATACACACTCCTGAGCACAAACCATGCTCAGTTCAACGACCAATGTGTCTCAACATAGACACACCAGCTTTATAGTTGATGGCAAAACGTACACCCCAGACTATATTACTCTAAACCCACACTTGTCCTTATTCCATAACTCCAAAACAAACCATTATCGATATTTAAAAGATGTATTCATCATAAACAATATGAGGATAAAAGAAGTAAACATTTATATTCTAAAAGAGGAAACTTTCTATTTTAGGAAACTTCTATTTTAGGAAACTTCTATTTTAGGAAACTTTACTAAAAATAGCATCATATCAAAGTAGTGAAAATATTAGTTCATACTAATACCACATTTTAGTAAACGATATAGATTTATAAAACTAATACTTTCGGCCTTAACGATACTAAGTATTAAAGTAAGAACATTTGATTTTATGAAATTATTAAAATATCGTACAAGTGTTATAAAATGATTAGAAACATCTTAAATATTTTAATATTACTAATTAGGGTGTTTTCTAAAGTTATAAAGCTAAAATTTCCTAATTATTATTAGTTTCGACGATAAAATTATAAATAGGATTTTACGGCAAACATCAAATTAAATATTTGAACGTCTTTATTTAAGTAAACCAACAAATATATTTAGAGTATGTTAAGGGATGATTTAACTCTTAAAGTTTCAGATTTAAATACTTTCAAAATTGCTGGAAAAATAATTCTTTTAGGTAAGACGAAGCAATTTAGCGATAAATCACAATTTGTCCGAAATCAATATTTATTAATTAAAGACTATAATAAATAGTACAAAAATTACGTAAAATAGTTAAATTATATTTATGGACATTCTGTCCAGAAAAGAAAATTTCCAGAATTCTAAAAACTCGGTTTTTAAAGCGTTTTCTCGTTAATCGTCCAATCTCGACAATAACGATTAATAAAAATAGTAATTACAAAACGATTTAAGTAATCCAAAAATTATTATTACACTTTAAAATCCTAATTTTACAGAATATAAATTTTTTCCAGATTTTTCCAAAACCCAGATTCAACAAATTTCAACAAAACCGTCATTTAAACCCGTTTTCGCAATTAACGATTTTATTAACAAACCTATCGTTCCAAACATTTTATTAAGGCACTAAAAATCATAATAATACATTTTAATATGAAATCATCAGAATCATAAATTTTTCCAGATTTAAACCAAAAACCAGAAATCGAGAATTTAAACAACAAACACGGTTTTAACGATAAACGATGATTTAAAGTGATTAATTAATTCATCCACTTAACAATTCCAAAAAATTATGAGAAAATTCATAAAATTCTAATTCACCAGAAAGTTTTACCACGTCAAAAATCAGATTAAAATAAAATGTTTAAGTACTAGAATTAAAAATCGGTTTTTAATCGTTTTTGTCCGACAACGATAATAATTCAATAATCGATATAAAAATATCAGAAAAAATACTAAATTACTAAAAATCATCAAAAACAACATTTTTCCAGAATATAAATATATATTACATGTTTAGGCCGATTATTACGATTTTACAAATTAATATAACAATTTAATCGTTAATCTCGTAAAAGCGATAAAAATATCGAAACATGAAAAATTTCAACTTTAAAAATTTTCCAGAATTCGTGACATACATATATTGTCAAAATAAAATATATAAAAATATATACATGCAAATACTCAATTAAAACCTTGAAATACCGAGTAACATCGACGTTACCTCTACTCCAAGTCTGAATCAACGATGTATTCGTCGGCTTCGGGATCGTCCAAGAATCCTACCAACACGAAAAATCATGGCAGAAAGTACCATGAGAAAACTAAAAAAAACAAGGTAAAAATTGATCGAAAATGATGACGATTAATACCTTAACGAAGGAATCGGAAAGAGGATGATTGTGACGATAAGAATGATGTGATTGAGACTAGAAATGGAGCAAAAATTTGCCTAGAGAGGCTAAGGATCACACGGCCAAAGAGGGAAGAAAAGAGTGATGAATGTTTTGATGAAGGTAAAAGAATGAATGTAGAGAATGAATGTAGAGAATGAATGTGGAGAATGAATGTAGAGAATGAATGTAGAGAATGAATGTGGAGAATGAATGTAGAGAATGAATGTGGAGAATGAATGTAGAGAATGAATGTGGAGATGGGTGATACACTACTTAAAAGAGTAAGCATGCATTAAGGCTTAAAAAAAATGCAAGAATGAACCTAGCCTTGGTTTGGCCGGCCAAAAAGGATAGAGAGGGAGTAAGATAAGTGAAACACCCCACATTGATTGAAGATGTCCTATTTATGAGCTTTGCTTAAAAGGATTGAATGTACTACTCATATCAACAAAGTGCACTTTCTTTTCTGGTTTGCCCATGATAAGAACTCTGCAGTTAAGCGTGCTTGACTGGGAGCAATCTTAGGATGGGTGACCTCCTGGGAAGGTTTCCGGGATGCGCATGAGTGAGGACAAAATGTGTTGGAAAGGACTCGTGTTGGTCTGTGGGACCAGTACAAAGCCTGGCGGGCTACCGCAGTTAACATTTCCGATCCTAGGATTGGGCCGGGGTGTTACAAATGGTATCAGAGCAACCCTGCGACCGTGCATTTGGCACCTAGCGGGGGTGGATTCTGGGTCAGCGGTTATGCTGCCAGGCGCAACGAGGACGTTGCGTTCTTCAAGTGGGAGTGATTGAAACACCCCACATTGATTGAAGATGTCCTATTTATGAGCTTTGCTTAAAAGGATTGAATGTACTACTCATATCAACAAAGTGCACTTTCTTTTCTGGTTTGCCCATGATAAGAACTCTGCAGTTAAGCGTGCTTGACTGGGAGCAATCTTAGGATGGGTGACCTCCTGGGAAGGTTTCCGGGATGCGCATGAGTGAGGACAAAATGTGTTGGAAAGGACTCGTGTTGGTCTGTGGGACCAGTACAAAGCCTGGCGGGCTACCGCAGTTAACATTTCCGATCCTAGGATTGGGCCGGGGTGTTACAATAAGCTTAGACATAAATGCTACAATGAATGAAAATGATTTATCTTATGATTACGTTTTAATGTGATAAAATGAATCGTTTAAATAAAATGTAATAAAACTTGTGACCAAGAGCTTAGTCGGTCCAAAAATGTGAGAAAACAGTCTCAAATAATTTATAAGTTGATAAAAAGTATAGTCGTAAAATAGTTAAAGGCATTTCAAACTAATTCGAGTAAACCTCGCGTAAGAAAATAATTATTCGCAAAGCTTCGTAATAAAATCATAAATGACTTGTTTTTAGTAACTAAAATATATTTTAGTAAAAAAAATATTCCATAAACGTATTCAAACATTTTTAGGAAAAAGGAATAACTTAAATCCAAGCTTAAAAATGTTAATTCGGAGAAAAATAGAATTCCTCGCGGAAAATTACTTAGTTTACGAAGAAAATCAAATAAATAGATGTAAAAGAATTAAAATCTTTTAAAATAAAAATAAATATCATTAAACTCAAAATTGAAGATAAGTTTGGAAAAATGATGACACCTAAGCCAAAATGTGATAGAGTTATAACGATGTCATAACGGTAAGGAATAAGGATGCTAGAAATATAGCGGGTGTTACAGGGGCCACTTATCAACGAACCGCCACCACCCTATTACATGACATGATGCATAAGGAAGTGGAGGTTTATGTGGACGATATGATTGTGAAGTCCAAAGACCGAAACGGGCACATTGCAGCCCTTAGAAAATTCTTTACCCGATTACGCAAATACAATATGAGGCTAAACCCTCAAAAATGCAGTTTTGGGGTAACATCGGGCAAGCTACTGGGCCATATCGTCAGCCAGCGCGGCATTGAGGTTGACCCAGCCAAAATCAAGGCCATTACCGAGATGCAACCACCCAAAACTGAAAAAGAAATAAGGGGGTTTCTTGGGAAAGTTCAATATATCAGCCGGTTTATTTCAAAGCTAACCATGATCTGTGAGCCCATTTTCAAGAAGTTGAAGATAGGAGAACGAACACTGTGGGACGATAAATGTCAAAAGGCTTTTGATAAGATCAAGGAGATTCTGTCCTCTCCACCGGTGTTAATGCCGCCTCAACCAGGTTTGCCTTTGTCGTTATACCTAACAACGACCGAGACAGCCATGGGGGCTATGCTGGCCCAAACAGTCGATTCTGAAGAACGGGCTATCTATTACATCAGCAAAAAATTCTTAGAGTACGAGTGCAAGTATACGATGCTCGAAAAGACGTGCTTAGCTTTAGTTTGGGCCACTAAAAAGCTCCGACACTACATGCTCAGTCACGAAGTACATGTGCTATCCAAAATGGATCCTATCAAGTACTTATTCGAGAAGCCCATCCTTAACGGCTGGATATCCAGATGGACTTTGATGCTATCAGATTTTGACCTCAAGTTCGTACCATTAAAGGCCATTAAAGGTCGGGTAGTAGCGGAGTTCCTTGTCCATAGCCCGATATCCGAGGAGGGACACACCGATACTTGGGCCTTCCCAGATGAAGATATATTCCATACTGACACCGAAACATGGGATTTATATTTTGACGGGGCATCCAACTTCCGAGGATTTGGGGTCGGGATTTTGTTGATCTCACCACAGGGGGAACACACTCTGTTATCCATCAAGATGGATTTCGATGTGACTAGCGACGCAACCGAATATGAAGCATGCATTCACGAGTTGCAAGCCACCGCTGATTTAGGAGTAACAAACCTCTGGGTCCACGGTGACTCATCTTTAGTCATAAACCAAGCTTTATAGAAGTGGAAAACTCGGAACGCCAATCTCGTAGCTAGTCACTAACACGCGTATTTCAAAATCAAACGATATCTTAGTAGAAGCCGCTAATGTGCGGGCGGGGTTGGGTGTTCTTTGTGAACTTCCCAACACGTACCCTCACCCCTTACTCAGAACCATGGTTTCCGGATGTCTGAATCCATTGGCACACGAGAGTCATTCAATACACGGTATCCGATAATGTCGGTATCGGTATCAAATGCTAAGGGACGAACCCAATAAACTCTGACATCGGAAATGGGCCATACTTTGTGCATGGCCCACTACGACATAGAGTGGGTTCGAACGGGCCCGAACTCCCACAAAGTTCGGTGGTGACTCCAACTTTGATTTAAATTTCAATTCGACCCATCTCATATGGAGATTCATTTGCCTCCCCAAACCCGCGCGTGGCCGCGTCGGGGTGGACCTATGTCATGTCCACAATGTCAAAAGAAGAAATAAGTAGAATTGCTGCATATAAAATCAAATATCCCTGAACAATTGAAAATCAAGTGTACTTGATAAAAGTATAATGTACTTAATGTTTCCCTGGACAATTTATTGTATTTAAAATATATATTAAAATTAAATAAAAATAAGAGAACGTAAGATGATTAAACTTTGCCAGGACAATTCCTTGAATCATGGTATCCCATCTCTCCACAAGCATTGCACTTCCGAGGAGGCTTCTTGTGTTGTTTCGTGGCTTTTTCTTTAGACGAAATAAGTCGCCTTCTAGAGCCTTTAGTTTTAGACTGGTTTGGAGGCAAGATCTTAATATCAGTTGGAATAGTGGCACCCATCAAAAACTCTATCTTAGACCTCTTGTCATTTCGCAAGTTTGTTCCTTCTTCCACGACCTTCTCCTTGAATGCTCTCACTAATTCTAAGAGCTCATCCACCTTCTCTTCCTTCTCCTCAACCACAGTCACACAATCAAAAATTTCAGTCCATAATTCTGCAACCTTTGTTTTTATTCCATCAGATGACCGACAATCAGAAAGAAGTGTGCCATTTGCATCAAACATTTCCCTGGATGTTGCAAACTTGTTCCAACGAGGAAGTAGATATGAATTAGGTATCCTTTTGGCACCTCTTTCTTTCATGACCCAAAGAGCATGACGACACAACAGTTCACGTTGCTCGAACATCTTGCAGGCACAGACAATTTTCTCTTCTACAGGTGTATAATCAACTACATACACCCTATTTTTGATGTTGTCCTTTATAGATATATGTTCATTACCATCCTCCTTTATAATCTCATTAACACCACAATTGTACATGGATGCCTTTAACTCTTCCTGCAACTCATAGAAGACAGTTCGTGTGTAGATTTCGGAAGCATGTTTTTCAAGAGAAAATAGACTGATCAAAGCAGCAGAAGTGCTCTTACAGTCAGCAATCACCTTGGACTGCTCCCACCTTTGTGCATCAATGGCATTGTCAAACCTCATGTAAAACTCAACAAGTGTCAGATGAGGATTCGTGAAGTTGTTGAAGAAGTTACTTTCAGACTCAGACCTTGAAGTTGTCCTCATTAACCCTGAAAGAAACAGGTCACGGTGGTAAGCTGGTATCCACTTCTCTCGCATCTCAAATATCTCCTGAAGCCACTCATTATCCTCAAAATTGTACTTAGTAATAAGATCCTGCCACATCTGTTCAAACTGAGTCGGGTTTACATCCTCACCCCAAACAGCAGCATTTAGATCCTTAAGAAAATCTGTTTCAGTGCATATTTTCGAACCCACTTTATCTGCTACTTTCTTCATTATGTGCCACATGCACAATCTGTGAAATGTGTGGCTTCCAAAAACCTCCTTCACCCCAGCTTTGATTCCCAAATCCTGATCAGTGATAATGAAGGAAGGAAAAGTACCTCCCATTGCCTTCATAAAGTTTTTAAACAGCCAAGTAAAGCGTTACCTGCATATGCATTGAGAAGACAGTATAATAAAATTCCTTATGTGCATCACATATTATCTTCAAAACACAAATAATGACAAAATTATAAGTCAGAATAGCTCTTACCATTCTCTCTCCCAACAAGGCCAGCAGCAAATGTGACACATTTCTTGTGATGATCTATACCCGTGAAGGGAGCAAAGACCATCTTGTACTTATTCATGTTATATGTAGTGTCGAAAGACACCATATCACCAAATAACATGTAGTTCTTTATCATTATAGGGTCAGCCCAAAATAAATGAGTAATTCTTTGTTCATCATCAACATCAGAGTCGAAGTAAAAAGAGTCACAGAGGGCTTTCTTTTTCATAAGGATCTCAATGAACATCTGTGCATCAGAGTCCTTGATGAACTTCTTTATATCTCTACCAAAATTTTTAAAATCAACCTTTGATGGACCTACATACTTATAACTCTTTACGAACTGCTTGAACATTCTGAAAGTTTTAACGGCACCTTGGTTCACCATCGAGTTGTCAATGATCATCTTTTTGTGCAAAATGGTGAGCTTCCTTGCCTTTTTAAGGTGCATCATCGTGGAAGGTGTGTTCAAATAATGGTTATGTCCTTCATTGAATTCTGTGATTTCATATCGCCCATCAGATTTTCTGTCTAAGATGATTCTGGCCGTACAAAGAATTCTTGTTATCTCCCTTCTTTGTTGTTGTCCCTTATGTTGATATTGACCTTGTTTATTGCAGACAATGTACTTTTTTTTAACGATACCACGACTAGTGCGTCCAGTGCTCTTCCTAGCAATGAAGCCACCAACATTTGCGTACTTGGAATAAAATTGAAATGCTTCTTCCAATCCCGGAAAAATTTGACCCACGTAAGGTTTCAATTCTTTGGAACAACTTGGTATCTTCAAATCTTTGTCAGAATTAGGTTAGGGAGTATCTATGTAAATTTAACACATAATATTAAATTCAACATCAAAATTATGAACAATTCTAAACATGTACAACAGATATTAAATTATCTACATCAAAGCAGCAACTGCTTTAACTATGAACAATTCTCAACATGTACAACATATATTAAGTTATGTACATCAAAGCAGCAACTTCTTAAACTATGAACAATTCTAAACATGTACAACAGATATTAAGTTATCTACACCAAAGCAGCAACTGCTTTAACTATGAACAATTCTCAACATGTACAACATATATTAAGTTGTGTACATCAAAGCAGCAACTGCTTTAACTATGAACAATTCTCGACATGTACAACAGATATTAAATTATCTACACCAAAACAGCAACTGCTTTAATTATGAACAATTCTCAACATGTACAACAAATACTCAGTTATCTACACCAAAGCAGCAACTGCTTTAACTATGAACATTTTTCGACATGTACAATAGATATTAAGTTGTGTACATCAAAGCAGCAACTGCTTTAAATATGAACCAAACAATATAAGATACGTTTCTATGAAAACTTGAAGCAATTGAATTGATGAAGTAATATAAACTAAAATTGAAAAATAGATGAATTAATGAAATTTACCTAATGTATTAGAATCGCCCATCATCGAACATGTTGCAGTTGTTTCTTGAGTATTGACTGCATTCAAAAAAATGAATCACGGCATAAATAAATTAAGAATCAGACTTAAAATCTGAAATTGAATTTTATAATAAATAGAATTTTTCTGACCTAAATCTGAAGTAGTTGAAGGTGAAATTGAAGGATTTTCATTTGTATCTAATTTTCGACGCTTTGATGAAGAATCAGTCGCCATTGAAGATGCAGAATTACTAGCCATTGAAGGTGAAGAATTACACGGCAATGAATTTCAGAGGTTTTCAGAGTAGAGAGAGAGAAAGTAGTAGTGTTCAAATGATAGGGTTTTAGAAGGTGGAGAGGAGCAGCGCGTGTTTTTTAGTCTTTTAATCTGGATCGTTAGATCAGATCTTAATCTAATGGTGCAGATGCTTCCTCTATGGGTGTAAGGAGTTGCCCTGCCTCACCGGAGCCCTCCTCTATATATATATATAGAGAGAGAGAGAGGGGGGGGGGGATCAAGGAAGTTAGCAACTCTCCAAAAGTTGCTTAGTGTTGATCCCCTCCATCCATTCATCTTAATATGGATGGTGGATGGATGGGGTTCTATTATTAAAAAAAAAAAAAGGGAGCTGCGGGACTGACAAGCTGCGGACAGCCATCAGCCATCAACCCCATCACTAATCAATAGCCTCCTCACCCTACCCCCATTAATTTCCCTCCTCTCTATACTCCCGCCCAAACCCCTTTACACTTCCCCATTCACCCCTTTTGAATTCATTTCACCGGCCAATCACTCACCACTCTCTTCCTCTCTCTAAAAAAAACCCCATCCCCATCTCCATCTCCGCAGCTTCTCCATCTCCGATAATGCCTAAAATTCCGGTGGTGCTACAAAGGTATGTTGAATGATCCATTTTCGACCTCTGATTTTCCTTTTGTTCAACCCTTTTGTATCCCTTTTTCATGAACCCTAAAAAGTGGTCATGAACTCCGGTCATGCATGAACCATAAAATGTGGTAAAAGAGCATTTTTCCACCCCGATAACCCTAATTTTGAGTTGAAGTTGTTGTAGTTGTACAGTGGTTGTAGTTATAGAGTCAAAAATGAAGTTTTTTTTCTTTATTGAAGTTCATGTTGAAGTTCAAGAAGTTTTTATTTCTTTGTTGAAGTTCATGTTGAAGTTCCCATAATCGTCATTGTAAGTATGCATGTGCCATCGATTAGACAGTTTTTTGTTCTATAACAGTGGTTGTAGTAAGTATGTCATACGTACTATATTCTATAACCACACTGTTGTAGTTGTATAGTCATACATTTTATATGCTTTCTTGTTGAAGTTTATGTGGGTTTTGTTGTAAAGTCACAGAGTTGGTGTTTGGGAAGATAAAAATTTAACATTTGAATAGTCATACAGAGTTGTTTATACAGTCATACAGAGTTGGTTATACAGTCACCCGTTTGAAGATACATAGTCGCACTCGTTATACTCTATTGTGAAGTCACAGAATGATGTACAATCACACCTTTGAAGCCACACAGTCGCAGTAGTTATGATGCAAAGTCACACACTTTATATTGCATAGTCACATTATATAACTGATGCGGGTTTTGTTGTAAAGTCACAGAATTGGTGTTTGGGAAGATAAAAATTTAACATTTGAATAGTCATACAGAGTTGGTTATACAGTCACCCGTTTGAAGATACATAGTCGCACTCATTATATTTTGTTGTGAAGTCACATAATGATGTACAATCACACCTTTAAAGCTACACAGTCGCACTAGTTATGATGCAAAGTCACACGCTTTATATTGTATAGTCATGCAGTGTTGGTTGTATAGTCACCCGTTTGAGGCTATATAGTCACATTCGTTATGTTGCAGAGTCACTGTCATTTTACTGTAGAGTCACACTGTTGAAGCCGTATACTCAGTTGTACAATCACACTCATTATGCATGTTGTTATTGCAGCAGAAAGTCTGGTGCGAAGAAGAAGGCCATTGCAGAGACATCGGTCCGCGAACATGTAATTGATTATAGAGTGGTTGTGGACCAAAAATTGGGTAAGAAGAAGAAGAAAAAGAAGACTATTGAAGATACATCGGGGGACCACATCGTTGCCGAGACGAATGTGGGGGGGGGGGGTCAGAAATCGATGACGAAGGCAGACGAAAGAAAAAAAAGAGGGTGACTTTTGATACACCAGTCGCCGATCTGGATGTTGGTGAGACAGAAAATGTTGAGGAAAGCAGGCCAACAAAAAAGAGGGTCACATCTGATATACCGGCCGACCCCACTGTCGTGCCCGTGTCTCGGAGGAAGAGGGGAGGGGACCGCCGATAGGGTCGGCTAGCAGGAAAAAGAGAGCCTAGAAGGTCAGCCGGATATTCACTGTAGGCCCAGGCGGTTGCACCAGCTGATTGCGCAATTATCGAATGATCAGAGAGAGAGAGGGTGCGTGCTGTTGGCTTCGGCGGGCTATTGGAGCTGAGGATCGAATCGGTCCCCATTGACCATGCGCTTATGTTCCTCCATGCATTTTCCGACGGGTCCTATATTTTCCGTGCCTCACGCCGGGAGTCATTCATGATGTACGACGTCCACGATTGCCTCCAGCTACCTTTAGGCCCTCATCCGGTGAAAGTAATCCCAACACAAAACAAGAAAGGGGCAGACTCACCTGACGTGATCAGGTTAAAGAGTACCTGGAGGAAGGGGTTCGATGTGGTGGACAGCAGCGGACCAATAACATTAGGGAGGGTGCACGAAAAGTTAATGGCAATCAAAGCCGCTGACGACGACTTTGTCCGCAGGTTCGTGTTGTTTGCGTTGTCATCATTCCTCGCGCCTACTACGAACAACTCATTGGACCTGAGCCTGCTGGCCGCAGTGGATGACGTGGACTTGATTCAGGAACAGGAATGGTGTAGCTTTGTCCTGCAGGATCTGGTGCGGGCGGGTAAGGGGACGCGTGACCCCAACAAAGGCCTCAACTACCTCCGGGGGTGCATCCCCATTCTGATGATTGCGTACTTCCAGCGCTACGATTTCCGTATTGAGACTTGCAGATGCAACATACCATTTATCGCACATTGGGATGCATGGAGAATATGCGATCGTCTTGCTGGGGAACTGGAGACAGGGTCACTGGGAAATCAGCTGCGTTTGAAGGTGTCGTACCCACGTACATGTGGGAAAACAGGCAGCGAGGGCACCCCCGCTATAACGATGCCCTCTGACAACCGGCACTCTAGTCCCAAAAGAATAACGACAGGGGTGGAGAGAGACGATCAATCAGAAGACAGCACGGTTAACGTAAGTGATCTCCCAGCCACTCTATAGATCATCAATTAATTGTTCGTGAAACGATTTAATCTAAAAGCCTTACCTATGTTTATAAAAGCATATACTATTCATAAAACTGTGTTTATAATACAGTTGAGATTCAGTAGTCACGGTCGTTACGATCACACTCATCCTGATGTATAGTAACATACTATTAGTTGTATAGTCACATACTATTACTTGTATAGACACACGCATTATGTTGTCCAGTCAGTACTATAACCTGCATAGTCACACGCTATAAATTGTATAGTCACACACTTTATTCCTTACAGTCACACACTTATTCCTTACAGTCACACACTTAGATGCTTAGTCATACTCACACTGCCAGCCTCAACACCACTGAGCTTCACACTAATGATTTGACTTCAACTGAGTTATAGGAGGACCGGCGGTTTTTCATGGATTTCCGAAGATGTGCGCTAGCCTTTTGCGGTTTCTGTGAGCAGGCTGCCTCCAAAGTAAGAGAAATATCGACGAGGAACAATGCAGTTCCAAGTCAGGACCCGTCCTCCCAACAATTCTGGGAAGATTCATCTGTCCTCCGGTATATCGATGAAGTCGTTTCGTTGGCCGGCCAGTTGAAGCAGACTACCCAGAACGCCCCCGTCGTTGAGGGCAAGGAGCAGCGCGATGCTGAAGCCTGCGATCTGGCATGCCAAATTGTGCAAGACTTGCGTGAATCTGGATACGTGGATGAAGATAATGAGAAATCAAGTTTCTACGTGGGAGATGGTGATAGAACAGAGGGTTGCGATGATGAGGGCACTTTTGATGGTGCCATCGTGACACCAGGTTTCTGTGAGAGGGAAGTTGAAGAGAATGATGCCGCTGAAGAAATCAACCAAGACTCTGATGTGCAGGGTTCGGTCGACATGAGCCCGACCGTAGTGGTGGCTCTACGGCAAGCAGGGTGGGGGACAACTGACGCACGGTCGGCTTTAGATGTAACACCGGCTTCGCCCGATGCGACAGTCAGTTCTAGTCTTGAGAGGGAACTGCACAAAGCAGGCTGGGCTGTAGCGGACGCTGTTGCCACCACGCCCGCGCCGGCAGAAATCGTCACGACCGATACTCAGCAGACAGGCGAGGGTTCAGTGACCAGGACGAACCCGGAGGCTAAACATCATCGGTACATCTTCCACTCCGACGTGGCATTTGAGTGCATGGATACGATTCTAGAAAATTTGGGCTGCACGTTGGACTGTGGGAGAATATTGAGGGGGCAGCTTGTAATCTCTGGATTCATGTGCTTCAATATCGTCATCTTCTGGGATATCCTCAGCGTACGGAAAGATGTAATCGACTACGTCTTCGACCGGGCAACTGATCCGAATGAAGAAACAACTAAAGAATTCAATGAAGTCACACTAGCTCCAAATGGTCCTAGTCCAGCCACCTTAGCACCTCCTTCAAGCCTAGTAGTGTGCCTTCTTCAAATGTTGAGCTAGCTCGTGCTTGGACCGAATAAAAGAGCAAATAGTCAAGGCCATATGGATGCATTAACTTGGGTTCACACTCATTCAAGCATGGGATGTGCTGATGGGAGTTAATATGAACTTTGAAACAAGAACGTGAAAATGGATTAGTATTCTGAAATGAACGTAAACAAGTAACCAAAACAGATTGTAAGGATCAATAAACCGTAACCAAAGGATAGTATGCTTAGTGAAGTAGACCTATACTCCAACAAAGCGGGTGCTAAATCAAACACGCGATTGAAGTAGCGAGTTTAGAGCTTGTAACGCGACTAACTCTAGACTTTGTCTTGTAAACAACAAGGACGTAAAAGAAAGCTTAGCTTTACTCAGTTTTGTGATATCAATAATGGATGTTTTATTCATTCAAATAGATGGCTATATATAGCCTACAACATGACCCTTAAACCGGCCGGTTAGGGTGACAATGACAAAGCTTACACCCATGTGAACTAGGAGCTAATAACAAAGCTATGTAAACTAGGAGCTAATAACAAAGCTATGTAAACTAGGAGCTAATAACAAAGCTATGTAAACTAGGAGCTAATAACAAAGCTCTAACAAAGAGCATTCAGCCGCGGTTAGGGTGTGAACATGGAGCTAAAAACAAAGCTAACTATGAGAACACAATCAGCCCATAATCATCCTCATAACTTCAGTACACTCCCCATGCTTGAATGAGTGTGAACCCAAGTTAATGCCTTCAAATTATCTTGACTAATTGCTCCTTTAATCAGCCCATACACGAGCTAGCTCACCAATTGTAGTAGGCTCACTACTAAGCTGGTAGGAGGTGTTAGTGTGGCTGAACTAAGATCAATAGGAGCTAAGGTGACTTCATTGAACTCCTTAGTAGCTTCTTGATTCGGATCATGTGCACCGGAGTTAGGAGGCTGATTGTGTTCACATGCTTACCTCGTCTAAATGCTTTTCTTTAGCTTTGTTTTTAGCTCCTTAAGCTTTGTTTGTATCACCATTAAGCTTTGTTTGTATCACCCTTGACCAGCCTGGTTTAGGGACGTTTTGTAGGCTATATATAGCCATCAACTTAAGGAATAAAGCATCCAATCTTCATAACACAAAACTGAGTAAAGCTAAGCTTTTCTTTTTCGTCCTTGTAGCTTACAAGACAAAGTACTAGAGTTAGTCGCGTTACAAGCTCTATACTCGCTATTTCAATCGAGTGTTTGAATTAGCACCCGCTTTGTTGAGGTATAGGTCTATCTCACTAAGCATACTATCCCTTGGTTACGATTCTATCATCCTCACAAACAACCATTACGTTCTGTTTCGTTACTTATCTTTCGTTCATTTCATAATACTATCAACATCCATATTACTTGTTCAAAGTTCACCTTAACTCACATCATTAGTGGTATCAGAGCTTTGGTCTTCCTAAAGACGTAAAGCATGGCAGGAGGAATGAACTTTGACGACCCTAACTTCTTGGAACACCTAAAGAAAGCATTGGAGAACTACCAGCCCAAGAATTCTCGTTTCCAAGCTAGAAGAGAACCGGTGGACAAGATCAAAGTGAACGAACTCCCTGAGTTCAATGGAGGTACTGATCCTGAAGTCTATTTGGAATGGGAAAGAAACATGGAGAAGCTTTTTGACTTCAAAGACTTGGAGGACGAGGAGAGGTGCAAGTATGCAATTCTGAAGCTAAGCAAAGGGGCTTCTCTTTGGTATGAAGATCTGAAGATACAACACACCAGGGATGGAAAGGGTAAGATCTCTTCTTGGGAGTCCTTAAAACGTAAGCTACGTAAGAGGTATGTTCCAACTACACATAAGTTATCCTTATACAAAAAGATTGCTAATCTCGTACAAGGGAAAATGAGTGTTAGTGAGTACATTGAAGAATTTGAGAACTTGGTTCTAATGGGGGAAGTAGAAGAAAACGAAGAGATAAAAATGGCTAGGTTCGTACGTGGGTTAAATCGTAGTATTGCTAATACGGTTGATTTATGTCCATATTCTGATTTTGATACTTTATGTGGGTTATGTTTAAAAATTGAGGCTCAAGGGAAAACTAAGTATGAAAATGAGTCTAGTAGGAGTCACACTTGGTCACAAGGTGAGGGGAGTAACAAGACCAATCCAGTTAACACTAATCAACCCCTTGTCATTAAGAGTAACCCGACTCAACCCACAAATAAGACACCCACTGAAACTAGTTTGTCCAAGGTACGTTGCTTCAAGTGTCAAGGCTTTGGTCACTACAAAAATGCGTGTCCTAATAAGAGAGTCGTTACCTTAAGAGAAATCATGCCTTTTAGAGAGGAGATGTGGGAGGAGGAGCAACGCATAGGGGCTGTGTTTAATGAGGAAGAGGAAGAAGAGGATGAAGAAAGAGAGGACTATGAACCCCCAACGTATGATACTGTTTTGGTACTACGTACACTCCATGCCAACCCCATCCCACACAACACTGAACAAAGGGATCAACTCTTTCACACTAAGTGTCAAGTTAACAACAAATGGTGTAGCTTGATCATTGATGGGGGTAGTTGCACAAATGTTGCCTCCACTGAAATGGTAACTAAATTAGGCCTAACCACCACTAGTCACCCTAGACCGTATGCACTACATTGGTTGGACGATGGAAACAAAGTAAGGGTCACTAAGCAAGTGAGGGTAGGTTTAACCATGGGGTCTTATGTAGATGAGGTGTTATGTGATGTCATACCTATGGATGCGTGTCATATACTTTTGGGACGTCCTTGGCAGTTTGATAGGGATGTAGTACACCATGGGAGGAAAAATGAATACGAGTTAAGGGATGAGGGAAAGAAAATCGTTCTAAAACCCATGACTCCTCAAGCTGTTAGAGCTATGGCAGCCAACAAAACTAAGAGGCCTAACCTTACCATATTTGCTAGTGAAAGTGAAGTAGAACGGGCTTTACAAGGGGGGGAACGTGTCTTTGTCATGGTGGCTAGAGAGGAACCCTTAGTAGTTGAGAATGGGCTTGGGGGGAAGCCATTTGAGGAATTGTTACATGAATTTGAGGACGTTTTTCCTGAGGAATTACCAGTTGGTTTACCACCTATTCGAGGCATAGAACACCAAATCGACCTCGTTCCAGGAGCAGCCCTACCAAATAAGGCAGCCTATAGGTGTAATCCAGAGGAGACTAAGGAATTGCAAAGACAAATTGATGAGTTAATGAGTCGAGGTTATGTACGTGAAAGCCTTAGTCCTTGTGCTGTTCCAGTCCTCTTAGTACCTAAGAAAGATGGAACTTGGAGAATGTGTGTGGATAGTAGAGCCGTTAACAACATTACCATCAAATATAGATTTCCTATTCCAAGGTTGGATGATATGTTGGACGAGCTTCATGGGGCTGTGATCTTCTCCAAAATCGACTTAAGAAGTGGGTATCATCAAATTAGAATGAGAGAAGGGGATGAGTGGAAGACAGGTTTGAAAACCAAGCATGGGCTCTATGAATGGACGGTCATGCCATTTGGTCTCACCAACGCTCCAAGCACATTCATGAGGCTAATGAATGAAATACTCAAGGCCTATCTAGGTCGATTCATTGTGGTTTATTTGGATGATATTCTTGTTTATAGCAGGTCTTTGGAGGAGCATATGGAGCACTTAAGGCTACTATTTACAACACTTCGCAAACAACAACTCTTTGGCAAGAAGGAGAAGTGTGCTTTCTTTGTAGAAAGTGTGGTGTTCCTTGGCTATGTAGTGTCCAAAGATGGAGTATCCGTTGATCAAACCAAGGTGGAATCCATCCGTACTTGGCCAATCCCTTCCACCATTACAGAAGTGAGATCAGTCCATGGGTTGGCTTCCTTCTACAGAAGGTTCATTAAGGACTTTAGTACCATCACAAGTCCTATCACCGAATGCTTGAAGAAAGGTGCGTTTGTTTGGTCCAAAGCTGCCCAAGATGCTTTTGAAGCCATCAAAGAGAAGTTGTGTTCCGCTCCTATTCTAGCTCTTCCTGATTTCTCTCAATCATTCGAGGTTGAATGTGACGCTAGTGGAGTAGGAATTGGTGCTGTTCTCGTGCAAAATAGGCGTCCCATTGCCTATTTTTCAGAAAAACTCAATGGAGCAAGGCTGAACTGCACCTACGACAAGGAATTCTATGCCATAGTAAGAGCTCTTGATCATTGGAGTCATTATCTTCGTACTAACCACTTTATTCTCCATTCAGATCATGAGTCCCTAAAGTACATCAATGGCCAACAAAAGCTAAGTCCAAGGCATGCCAAGTGGGTGGAATTCTTGCAATCCTTTCATTTCTCTTCAAAGTACAAGGATGGTAAAAGTAACGTGGTGGCTGATGCTTTATCCCGCCGCTACACTCTATTGTCTACTTTGGATGTTAGATTGCTTGGATTTGAAACTCTAAAGGATTACTACAACAATGATGCTGATTTTGGTGAAGCTTTCACCAAATGCAAAGAGGGAGCTTTTGACGAGTTTGTCTTGCAGGAAGGATTTCTTTTCAAGGGAAATCGACTTTGTGTACCCAAGCATCCCATCCGAGAATTGCTAGTTAGGGAAGCTCATGGGGGAGGATTAGCGGGTCATTTTGGCATCACAAGAACCTTGGAGGTCTTAAAAGAGCACTTCTTTTGGCCAAAGATGCAAGGGAGTGTCCAACATGTAGTAAGCAAGTGTGTGACTTGCCAATTTGCCAAAAGTTCTTTCAAACCAGGAGTCTACATGCCCTTGCCCACTCCTAATAGACCATGGGAAGATGTGTCCATGGACTTCATTGTGGCCTTGCCAAGAACAGCTAGGGGGAAAGATGCTATCATGGTGGTGGTGGACCGGTTTTCAAAAATGGCTCACTTCATTGCTTGTCACAAAACCGATGATGCTAGCAATGTAGCTGACTTGTACTTCAAAGAGGTGGTACGTCTCCATGGAGTACCTTAAGTCCATTGTTTCGGATCGTGATTCAAAGTTCCTTAGCTATTTTTGGAACACGTTATGGAGGAAGGTGGGAACCAAGCTCTTATTTAGCACTTCTCATCATCCACAAACAGATGGACAAACCGAAGTTACCAATCGCACTTTAGGCACGCTGCTAAGGGGCCTTGTGAGCAAGACTCAAAAGGATTGGGATGTCAAGCTTGCCCACGCTGAATTTGCTTACAATCGTTCTCCTACTTATGCTATCTCTCATTGTCCTTTTGAGGCCGTGTATGGAATCAATCCTTATATGCCCTTGGACCTGATTCCTCTACCTAAGGATGAGTTAGTCCACAAAGACGCGGAGTCAAAACTTAAAGCTATGATAAAACTCCACGAGCAAATTCGAGAAAGGATCAAGGAGGTAAATGAAGCATACAAAAGAAGATCCAACAAAAATAGGAAACCAAGACTTTTCCAAGAGGGTGACTTAGTTTGGGTTCACTTGAGAAAAGAGAGGTTTCCAAGCAAAAGGAAGAACAAGTTGATGCCACGAGCAGAAGGTCCATACAAGATCATATCAAAGGTAAACGACAATGCTTACAAGGTGGAGTTGCCGGATGATTATGGAGTTCATGCCACGTTCAATGTGGGAGATCTTTCTCCTTATCTTGATGATGACGACATTTCAGAATTGAGGACAATTCCTTTTCAAGGGGGAGGAGATGATCCGAATGAAGAAACAACTAAAGAATTCAATGAAGTCACACTAGCTCCAAATGGTCCTAGTCCAGCCACCTTAGCACCTCCTTCAAGCCTAGTAGTGTGCCTTCTTCAAATGTTGAGCTAGCTCGTGCTTGGACCGAATAAAAGAGCAAATAGTCAAGGCCATATGGATGCATTAACTTGGGTTCACACTCATTCAAGCATGGGATGTGCACCAGAGTTAGGAGGCTGATTGTGTTCACATGCTTACCTCGTCTAAATGCTTTTCTTTAGCTTTGTTTTTAGCTCCTTAAGCTTTGTTTGTATCACCATTAAGCTTTGTTTGTATCACCCTTGACCAGCCTGGTTTAGGGACGTTTTGTAGGCTATATATAGCCATCAACTTAAGGAATAAAGCATCCAATCTTCATAACACAAAACTGAGTAAAGCTAAGCTTTTCTTTTTCGTCCTTGTAGCTTACAAGACAAAGTACTGGAGTTATTCGCGTTACAAGCTCTATACTCGCTATTTCAATCGAGTGTTTGAATTAGCACCCGCTTTGTTGAGGTATAGGTCTATCTCACTAAGCATACTATCCCTTGGTTACGGTTCTATCATCCTCACAAACAACCATTACGTTCTGTTTCGTTACTTATCTTTCGTTCATTTCATAATACTATCAACATCCATATTACTTGTTCAAAGTTCACCTTAACTCACATCAGCAACGCCACGTCCGTCAGGGTACGTACTTATTGTCCTGCTCATGTCGTTTTTAAAAATGCATGTGCAAATCGGGACTTCGTTTGGTCTACAGCAAAATGCTGGTCGAGTTCACAGATTACGACTGTATCGCGAGAGGCGACATGCAGACGCTCGAGCCTGGCCTGCAGGTGATGAATAACGTCATTGACTGCTGGTGTAGGCTGCTGAACCAGCTGGTGCACAACAAAAAAGCATCAAGAGTAACCAGTAGATGTTACTTCTCTCTTGGACATACGGTACGTTCAACCCCCAAATTAGGTGTATAATCGCAGACAATTGGCTGTATAGTCACACACTGTTACCTGTATAGTCACACACATTGTGTTGTCCAGTCACCACTATAAACTGCACAGTCACATGCTACAAGCTGTATAGTCACACATTTTACGCTGTACAGTCACACTCATGTCAAACACACACTGACTACATGTATTACCATCAATGCATGTGAGCAGGGCCCAGTGTTGGCATTGTGGAAGGAAGGAGACAAGGGCAATAATTATGACGAAAAAATATTTTACGTGTGGGGCGAGTGGATAAAAAATAGTTTCTCCGACTTTGCTTTGGACTCGGACATCGTATTATCCTGGACATACTGTCTATTCGTAGTTGTTATCAGCCCATAATCCTGACGCATTGTTTGCAGGTGTTCGTCCCGACCTTGACGGGTGACGAGGGTCACTACAGTTGCGCCTGCATCAACTTCAATTCTGAGCAAATAGAGTACCTCGACAACTGGTTGTACGATAAAAATTTTACAAAGTTGCCTTACTATGGCATTGCTCGGACAGCGGTCAGGCCCTATTAATTTAATATTAAATCAATTATGTGACCGCGAATGTGTTCAGCAACTGATCATGTTTGAACTTGTTTTGCAGGCTGATAAGATGGGGGAGTTCATGGTACAACGAGGGGTGGAGAAAGGTGAGAAGGTCCGTGCATTTAAATTGGTAAACGTTTCCTTATCATGGCAGGGAGTGGGGTACTCCGCCAATGACTGTGGAGTGTACCTGATGATGCACATGATGCTGTACATCGGGTCCCCGTTCAACTGCTCCTTGGGGACAATGGCGGCCATGCATATGTGCAGGGCGGAGATCACGGCGACCCTTATACTGAGCAACGCGAACAAGATAAGGAACGTTGTTTTGCAGAAAGTGATTGAATTCGGAACATACAAGGAATCGTTGGAATCTGCCCGTACGTTTGAAACCACTCCTGTGAAGGCAACCACCAAGAAGCATCAGAGCAAATCACCGAAAACACCTGAACCCACCCCCAGATCAGTCCCAGAAGAAAAACAGTCGGCGATTAAGTCTCGGATACGGGGCTGTGGAGATGGGTTGGGTTGCTCTTTGAACCAAGGTGAACCTGACCCGGACGCCATTGTCATGTCGGTCTTGTTTCGCCTGCACCGACCCCTGACGAGTGGGATGCTCAGCCTGCGAAAACACACCGCCGACTACTGCTTCCTCGAAGATAATGGGTACGACGAAAAGTAATTAACCGTCTTTTATTACTGATGCGTGTTGCATATTACACCTACTAACCGGTGTCAACAAATCCGCAGTGAACAATTGGGGTCCTACGGCCCTCGTGCGCAGCTGGATAGGCGTGACATTCAAACGCTCTTGTCCCGCGGTGGCATGAGCATCGCTGTGCTGGAGTGTTGGTCGCACCTCAAGAACTGGTGCGAATCAGACGACAACCGACGTGGGTTATCCTCCCCCACTGACCCAACGATGGCGTGGTTCGGAATTCAACACATGGTATGCCCCCATAACCTCCTACCTATCACATTAAATAGTACAAATGATCCCCATTCACATTAACTGAAAAGATGTAAAGTCCGTGTAATAGTTAGAAATAATCACAAAGTTCACTTAGCACAGTCACACATGTTGACGTGTACAATCACATGCTATGAGTTGCATAGTCACACATATTGAGGTGTTTAATCACGTGATATAAGTTGCACAGTTGATCCGAATCAAGGAGCTACCAATCCAAGTAAGGAAGTTCTAAAGAGCTCAACTAAGGAATACTAGCTCCTACTTAAGTTTAGGCCAGCTAGTTTAGCAATAAAAAGAAGTCATCTTCAATAATGGAGCTAGCTCGAATTTGAGCTGAATAAAGGAGCAACTAATCAAGGTAAAATGAAGACATTAACTTAGGCTCACAATCATTCAAGCATGAGTAATGGACTGAAGTCAAGAAGGTCTTGGAGCTGGTTGTGTTCTCATGGTGTACACGGTCTAAAAGCTCTCTTGTTAGCCTTGTTTTTGGCTCCATGTTCACACCATTGCCGCGCCTCATTACTCCTACTCAAGCTTTGTTTTCATCCCCATGTTCACACAAGAAGACCAAGGCTGATTACTCTTCACTTAGCATAGTTATTAGCTCCAAATTCACACCTCTTTGTTATTAGCTCCAACTTTGTAATTAGCTCCTAGTTCACAATAGTCTTAGCTTTGTTTTTGTCTCCCTTAACCAACCGGTTTTAAGGGTCTTGTAGGCTATAAATAGCCGGCCATTTGAAGGAATAAACATCATCCAATTTGCAAATTAAAAACTGAGTAAAAGTTAAGCTTTGTGCTTCCTTTTGTTTCGTCTTTGTAGTTTACAAGACAAGGTCTAGAGTGAGTCGCGTTACAAACTCTAAACTCGCTATTTCAATCGAGTGTTTGATCTAGCAACCGCTTTGTTGAAGTATAGGTCTACTTCACCTAGCATACTATCCTTTGGTTACGTTTATTTTCATCTCAAAACTATCTTTACCTTCTGTTTTGGTTACTTGTTTCACGTCCATTTCAGTATACTAATCATATCTCGCATTCTTGTTTCAAAGTTCATATCAACTCACATCATTAGTGGTATCAGAGCTTTGGTCATTAAGCAAACTTAAGAATGGCAGGAGTGTTGAACTTTGAAGACCCTACCTTCCTGGAACAACTAAAGAGGGCGTTGGAGAACTTCCAACCCAAGAATTCCCGCTTCCAACCAAGGAGAGAACCGGTGGACAGAATCAAGGTAAATGAACTCCCTGAGTTTAATGGTGGTACTGATCCTGAAGCTTACTTGGAGTGGGAAAGAAACATAGAGAAGCTCTTTGACTTCAAGGATTTGGAGGACGAAGAGAGGTGCAAGTACGCCATCCTCAAGCTAAGCAAGGGAGCTTCCCTTTGGTATGAAGGACTTAAGGTACAACGCACCAGAAGTGGGAAGGGTAAGATCACTTCTTGGGAGTCCTTGAAACGTAAACTACGTAAGAGGTATGTTCCAACCACGCACAAGTTGTCCTTATACAAAAAAATTGCTAATCTTGTTCAAGGAAAAATGAGTGTTAGTGAATATATAGAGGAATTTGAGAACCTGGTTTTAATGGGAGAAGTAGAGGAGAATGAAGAAATAAAAATGGCTAGGTTCTTACGTGGGTTGAATCGTAGTATAGCTAATACGGTTGATTTATGTCCCTATTCTGATTTTGATACATTGTGTGGGTTGTGTCTAAAAATTGAGGCACAAGGGAAGGGAAGACATGAGGGTGAGTCTAGTAAGAGTCATACTTGGTCTAGAACAGATGATAGTAATAGAGTCAATCCTACTAGTGCTAATCAACCCCTTATTGTCAAGACTAACCCAGCACCCCCACCTCAGTCTACCCCTAAAACAACCACTGAGACTAGTCTATCTAAGGTACGTTGTTTCAAATGTCAAGGGTTTGGTCACTTCAAAAACGCTTGTCCTAACAAAAGAGTTGTGACCTTAAGGGAGGTAATCACTGTTAGGGATGAGTTATGGGAGGAGGAACAACGTATAGGGGCTGTTTTTAATGTCAATGAGGGCGAGGAAGAAGAGGAAGAAGATATTGAGTCTTATGAACCCCCAGCTTATGACACACTTCTAGTCCTTCGTACTCTACATACTAACCCAATTCAACAAGACACTGAACAAAGAGACCAACTGTTTCATACTAAGTGTCAAGTGAAAGATAAATGGTGTAGTCTAATCATCGATGGAGGTAGTTGTACCAACGTTGCCTCAACTGAAATGGTGGACAAACTAGGCCTAGCTACTACCAATCACCCTAACCCTTATGCCTTACATTGGTTAAACAACGGGAACAAGGTAAGGGTCACTAAACAAGTGAGGGTTGGATTAACCATGGGTTCCTACGTTGATGAGGTTTTGTGTGATGTAATTCCTATGGATGCTTGTCACATACTATTAGGCCGTCCTTGGCAGTTTGATAGGGACGTAGTTCACCATGGAAGAAGGAATGAGTATGAGTTGAATGATAAAGGAAAGAAAATTATACTCAAACCCATGGCACCTCAAAGTGTTTGTAACATGTTAGCAAATAGAGTCGGAAAACCCAGCCTCTCAATGTTTGCTAGTAAAATTGTAGAAGTGCATACTTTAGACAAAGGAGAGTTGGATGCCACCAAAGAAGAACCCATCAAGATTAAAGGTGGTAGTAAAGGAACGCCATTTGAAGAGTGGCAAAAGGAACAAGGCGTTATTATCTCTAATGGAATGCCCTCCTATATGATGCCTAGGAAAGATCCTGAGATCTTAAGGTATGTAGAAGGAAAGGGCGAAGACATGGTCTACGCGTTGTCTTGTAACAACACGCCTACAACCAGAGTTGGAATTGAGGACTGGAAGGACTACTACTCCATGGAGACTGACGTACCGGCAAAATACAAGACTAACTCTTGTAGTACTTTTGATGACCTTATTTTGCAGGTGAGACTTCCTTCTAAAGGCAACCGCCTTTGCACTCCAAGGCATTCTAATTCAGGATACAAAATGAGAGCAGCCTACAAAGGAGAGTACAACAAAAACAGAAGTACAAGGCCCTTCATAAGGGATGACTTGTCTTTGGCTAACGTAAGTATGAAGGAGTTCCCAAACCAAGGAAAGAGCAAATGGAAGTCCCAACCAGAAGTTCCTCACAAGGGTAACCACAGAACTTGCAAGCTGAAGTTACCAGATGAGTATGGAGTCCAAGCCACCTTCCTAATAGAAGATCTTCTTCTATGCCTTGATAGAGTTCACATTTCAGAATTGAGGACAATTCCTTGTCAAGGGGGAGGAGATGATCCGAATCAAGGAGCTACCAATACAAGTAAGGAAGTTCTAAAGAGCTCAACTAAGGAATACTAGCTCCTACTTAAGTTTAGGCCAGCTAGTTTAGCAATAAAAAGAAGTCATCTTCAATAATGGAGCTAGCTCGAATTTGAGCTGAATAAAGGAGCAACTAATCAAGGTAAAATGAAGACATTAACTTAGGCTCACAATCATTCAAGCATGAGTAATGGACTGAAGTCAAGAAGGTCTTGGAGCTGGTTGTGTTCTCATGGTGTACACGGTCTAAAAGCTCTCTTGTTAGCCTTGTTTTTGGCTCCATGTTCACACCATTGCCGCGCCTCATTACTCCTACTCAAGCTTTGTTTTCATCCCCATGTTCACACAAGAAGACCAAGGCTGATTACTCTTCACTTAGCATAGTTATTAGCTCCAAATTCACACCTCTTTGTTATTAGCTCCAACTTTGTAATTAGCTCCTAGTTCACAATAGTCTTAGCTTTGTTTTTGTCTCCCTTAACCAACCGGTTTTAAGGGTCTTGTAGGCTATAAATAGCCGGCCATTTGAAGGAATAAACATCATCCAATTTGCAAATTAAAAACTGAGTAAAAGTTAAGCTTTGTGCTTCCTTTTGTTTCGTCTTTGTAGTTTACAAGACAAGGTCTAGAGTGAGTCGCGTTACAAACTCTAAACTCGCTATTTCAATCGAGTGTTTGATCTAGCAACCGCTTTGTTGAAGTATAGGTCTACTTCACCTAGCATACTATCCTTTGGTTACGTTTATTTTCATCTCAAAACTATCTTTACCTTCTGTTTTGGTTACTTGTTTCACGTCCATTTCAGTATACTAATCATATCTCGCATTCTTGTTTCAAAGTTCATATCAACTCACATCAACAGTCACACATGTTGATGTGTACAATCACTCTTGTTGAGCTGCACAATCACACTGTCATGTATAGTCACAGTCTGTACGCTACAAAGTCACGCAGCTTAGTCTGCACAATCACATGCTATAAGTTGCGTAATCAGGCATCCTAGAATTTACAATCACACTGTCATGTATAGTCACACTCTGCACGCTGCAAAGTCACGCCGCTTAGTTTGTACAATCACATGCTATAAGTTGCATAGTCAGGCATTAAATAGTACAAATGACCACCATTCACATTAACTGAAAGGGTGTAAAGTCTGTGTAATAGTCAGACATCACTTTGCAGAGTCACTCTTGTTGAGGTGCACAATCACGTGATATAAGTTGTACAGCCACGCACATGATATAGTCAGACATCCTAGAATTTGCAATCACACTGTCATGTATATAGTCACACTTTGCACGCTGCAAAGTCACGCAGCTTAGTCTGTACAATCACACACTTTAGTCTGTACAATCACACACTTTGCGATGTGCAGCCACGCACATGATATATTCCATTATCGAATCCTGTCACTGATGACAACTAATATTCGCCATCCGTTAGGACTCACTGACCCGTATACTAGAACGACCCGACTCAAGTACCCCTACGGACGAAGACACTAACGGTCTGTACGAAGCGTGGGACAGATTCATACAAGACTGCGCCGGTGATGCGAGTTCATTTTGCACCGTTGTTTTGATCAGTCCATATCTCGAGTTATACTTGGTGTTTCGTAGTCATTCAAAATGGAGGAGATAGATTTCGAGCTTATCTTTCCAATGACTATTCATGAAGGCTCATTGAACAAGTATTGATAAAGTTATGGTCCGAACAAGACAGTTGTGCATGGGAATTTCTGATGCGAGTTCATTTTGCAGCATTGTTTTGATCAGTCCATATCTCGAGTTATACTTGGAATTTCGTAGTCATTCAAAATGGAGGAGATAGATTTCGAGCTTATCTTTCCAATGACTATTCATGAAGGCTCATTGAACAAGTATTGACAAAGTTATGGTCCGAACAAGTCAGTTGTGCATGGGAAAGCACCGGGGTTAAAGAGGACGTTTGAAGCTGGTTGTGTTCACTTGGTGTGCACGTCCAAATGAAGCTTTGTTATTAGCTCCATGTTCGCACCAGCCACACCTTAATGCTCTCTTAGCTTTGTTATTAGCTCCTTGTTCACATTACTTTGTTATTAGCTCCTAGTTTACATTACTTTGTTATTAGCTCCTAGCTTTGTTATTAGCTCCTTGTTCACATGGTTGTAACTTTGTTTTTGTCACCCTAATCAGCCAAGTTTAAGGTCTGATTGTAGGCTATATATAGCCATTTAGTTGAATGAATAAGAGATCCAATTTGCAAATTAAAACTTGAGTAAAGCTAAGCTTTCTATTTCGTCCTTGTAGTTTACAAGACAAAGTCTAGAGTAAGTCGCGTTACAAGCTCTAAACTCGCTATTTCAATCGAGTGTTTGATCTAGCAACCGCTTTGTTGAAGTATAGGTCTACTTCACCTAGCATACTATCCTTGGTTACAGTTTATTCATCCATAAAACTATCCTTTCTTTCTGTTTTGGTTACTCATTCACGTTCCATTTCAGAATACTAATCCATCTTTACATTCTTGTTTCAAAGTTCATATCAACTCACATCATTAGTGGTATCAGAGCTACAACCCTTGATTTTTCTTAAAATCAAGACGGTCCAAGGAGTGTCAAAGCCAAGTTGTTAGTTGAATTTCTGATTGCGATTGGAATTCAAAGGTTAAACTCGTGCGGGTAGTTCGAGGGTTAATCGGTTTTGATTGTTTCGTGGTTCTTGTTGAAGTTCGATTTATTTTCAAAAAAAAAAAAAAACTGTTCACGAATTAGTACTGTTCACGTAGTACTATTCAAAAAAAAAAGAAAGAAGATGGCTGGTGAAACACCCCACATTGATTGAAGATGTCCTATTTATGAGCTTTGCTTAAAGGGATTTGAAGTACTACTCATATCAACAAAGTGCACTTTCTTTTCTGGTTTGCCCATGATAAGAACTCTGCAGTTAAGCGTGCTTGACTGAGAGCAATCTTAGGATGGGTGACCTCCTGGGAAGGTTTCCGGGATGCGCATGAGTGAGGACAAAATGTGCTGGAAAGGATTCGTGTTGGTCTGTGGGACCAGTACAAAGCCTGGCGGGCTACCGCAGTCAACATTTCCGGTCCTAGGATTGGGCCGGGGTGTTACAGCTGGAATTTTCTCGTTTGAAAACACTTACGAGGAAAGTTTGGTGTTTGATCCAACGTTTCCACCTGTTTTTGACGAGTATCATCTTCAACCAAACGGGTTGTGCAAGAAGAAACAAATTCTAATCTTAATCAAAACAAGCATGGAGAGTAAGGGGGTTGAGCTTGTGGAATACTTTGAGAAGCAACAAAAGATACCTGATCCATCCTTGTTCACGACAAGCAAAGTAGAGTTCACAAGCATTCAAAACAACACCTACTTGAAAAGGAGTCGAGCTTGGGGTCGAGCCGTGATACCAACGTTACCCACACTTATGTCTATTTGGAGTAAGGATGTGTTGATCCTAACAAATTTTGTATTTGATCCAGGTGGGATACTTGTTACAAGAATTGAGGACAATTCTTTTTCAAAGAAGGAGAGTATGATGCGAGTTCATTTTGCACCGTTGTTTTGATCAGTCCATATCTCGATTTATACTTGGAGTTTCGTAGTCATTCAAAATGGAGGAGATAGATTTCGAGCTTATCTTTCCAATGACTATTCATGAAGGCTCATTGAACAAGTATTGACAAAGTTATGGTCCGAACAAGACAGTTGTGCATGGGAATTTCTGATGCGAGTTCATTTTGCAGCATTGTTTTGATCAGTCCATATCTCGAGTTATACTTGGAATTTCGTAGTCATTCAAAATGGAGGAGATAGATTTCGAGCTTATCTTTCCAATGACTATTCATGAAGGCTCATTGAACAAGTATTGACAAAGTTATGGTCCGAACAAGTCAGTTGTGCATGGGAAAGCACCGGGGTTAAAGAGGACGTTTGAAGCTGGTTGTGTTCACTTGGTGTGCACGTCCAAATGAAGCTTTGTTATTAGCTCCATGTTCGCACCAGCCACACCTTAATGCTCTCTTAGCTTTGTTATTAGCTCCTTGTTCACATTACTTTGTTATTAGCTCCTAGTTTACATTACTTTGTTATTAGCTCCTAGCTTTGTTATTAGCTCCTTGTTCACATGGTTGTAACTTTGTTTTTGTCACCCTAATCAGCCAAGTTTAAGGTCTGATTGTAGGCTATATATAGCCATTTAGTTGAATGAATAAGAGATCCAATTTGCAAATTAAAACTTGAGTAAAGCTAAGCTTTCTGTTTCGTCCTTGTAGTTTACAAGACAAAGTCTAGAGTAAGTCGCGTTACAAGCTCTAAACTCGCTATTTCAATCGAGTGTTTGATCTAGCAACCGCTTTGTTGAAGTATAGGTCTACTTCACCTAGCATACTATCCTTGGTTACAGTTTATTCATCCATAAAACTATCCTTTCTTTCTGTTTTGGTTACTCATTCACGTTCCATTTCAGAATACTAATCCATCTTTACATTCTTGTTTCAAAGTTCATATCAACTCACATCATTAGTGGTATCAGAGCTACAACCCTTGATTTTTCTTAAAATCAAGACGGTCCAAGGAGTGTCAAAGCCAAGTTGTTAGTTGAATTTCTGATTGCGATTGGAATTCAAAGGTTAAACTCGTGCGGGTAGTTCGAGGGTTAATCGGTTTTGATTGTTTCGTGGTTCTTGTTGAAGTTCGATTTATTTTCAAAAAAAAAAAAAAAACTGTTCACGAATTAGTACTGTTCACGTAGTACTATTCAAAAAAAAAAGAAAGAAGATGGCTGGTGAAACACCCCACATTGATTGAAGATGTCCTATTTATGAGCTTTGCTTAAAGGGATTTGAAGTACTACTCATATCAACAAAGTGCACTTTCTTTTCTGGTTTGCCCATGATAAGAACTCTGCAGTTAAGCGTGCTTGACTGAGAGCAATCTTAGGATGGGTGACCTCCTGGGAAGGTTTCCGGGATGCGCATGAGTGAGGACAAAATGTGCTGGAAAGGATTCGTGTTGGTCTGTGGGACCAGTACAAAGCCTGGCGGGCTACCGCAGTCAACATTTCCGGTCCTAGGATTGGGCCGGGGTGTTACAGCTGGAATTTTCTCGTTTGAAAACACTTACGAGGAAAGTTTGGTGTTTGATCCAACGTTTCCACCTGTTTTTGACGAGTATCATCTTCAACCAAACGGGTTGTGCAAGAAGAAACAAATTCTAATCTTAATCAAAACAAGCATGGAGAGTAAGGGGGTTGAGCTTGTGGAATACTTTGAGAAGCAACAAAAGATACCTGATCCATCCTTGTTCACGACAAGCAAAGTAGAGTTCACAAGCATTCAAAACAACACCTACTTGAAAAGGAGTCGAGCTTGGGGTCGAGCCGTGATACCAACGTTACCCACACTTATGTCTATTTGGAGTAAGGATGTGTTGATCCTAACAAATTTTGTATTTGATCCAGGTGGGATACTTGTTACAAGAATTGAGGACAATTCTTTTTCAAAGAAGGAGAGTATGATGCGAGTTCATTTTGCACCGTTGTTTTGATCAGTCCATATCTCGATTTATACTTGGAGTTTCGTAGTCATTCAAAATGGAGGAGATAGATTTCGAGCTTATCTTTCCAATGACTATTCATGAAGGCTCATTGAACAAGTATTGACAAAGTTATGGTCCGAACAAGACAGTTGTGCATGGGAATTTCTGATGCGAGTTCATTTTGCAGCATTGTTTTGATCAGTCCATATCTCGAGTTATACTTGGAATTTCGTAGTCATTCAAAATGGAGGAGATAGATTTCGAGCTTATCTTTCCAATGACTATTCATGAAGGCTCATTGAACAAGTATTGACAAAGTTATGGTCCGAACAAGTCAGTTGTGCATGGGAAAGCACCGGGGTTAAAGAGGACGTTTGAAGCTGGTTGTGTTCACTTGGTGTGCACGTCCAAATGAAGCTTTGTTATTAGCTCCATGTTCGCACCAGCCACACCTTAATGCTCTCTTAGCTTTGTTATTAGCTCCTTGTTCACATTACTTTGTTATTAGCTCCTAGTTTACATTACTTTGTTATTAGCTCCTAGCTTTGTTATTAGCTCCTTGTTCACATGGTTGTAACTTTGTTTTTGTCACCCTAATCAGCCAAGTTTAAGGTCTGATTGTAGGCTATATATAGCCATTTAGTTGAATGAATAAGAGATCCAATTTGCAAATTAAAACTTGAGTAAAGCTAAGCTTTCTGTTTCGTCCTTGTAGTTTACAAGACAAAGTCTAGAGTAAGTCGCGTTACAAGCTCTAAACTCGCTATTTCAATCGAGTGTTTGATCTAGCAACCGCTTTGTTGAAGTATAGGTCTACTTCACCTAGCATACTATCCTTGGTTACAGTTTATTCATCCATAAAACTATCCTTTCTTTCTGTTTTGGTTACTCATTCACGTTCCATTTCAGAATACTAATCCATCTTTACATTCTTGTTTCAAAGTTCATATCAACTCACATCATTATACCACTAATGATGTGAGTTGATATGAACTTTGAAACAAGAATGTAAAGATGGATTAGTATTCTGAAATGGAACGTGAATGAGTAACCAAAACAGAAAGAAAGGATAGTTTTATGGATGAATAAACTGTAACCAAGGATAGTATGCTAGGTGAAGTAGACCTATACTTCAACAAAGCGGTTGCTAGATCAAACACTCGATTGAAATAGCGAGTTTAGAGCTTGTAACGCGACTTACTCTAGACTTTGTCTTGTAAACTACAAGGACGAAACAGAAAGCTTAGCTTTACTCAAGTTTTAATTTGCAAATTGGATCTCTTATTCATTCAACTAAATGGCTATATATAGCCTACAATCAGACCTTAAACTTGGCTGATTAGGGTGACAAAAACAAAGTTACAACCATGTGAACAAGGAGCTAATAACAAAGCTAGGAGCTAATAACAAAGTAATGTAAACTAGGAGCTAATAACAAAGTAATGTGAACAAGGAGCTAATAACAAAGCTAAGAGAGCATTAAGGTGTGGCTGGTGCGAACATGGAGCTAATAACAAAGCTTCATTTGGACGTGCACACCAAGTGAGCACAACCAGCTTCAAACGTCCTCTTTAACCCCGGTGCTTTCCCATGCACAACTGACTTGTTCGGACCATAACTTTGTCAATACTTGTTCAATGAGCCTTCATGAATAGTCATTGGAAAGATAAGCTCGAAATCTATCTCCTCCATTTTGAATGACTACGAAATTCCAAGTATAACTCGAGATATAGACTGATCAAAACAATGCTGCAAAATGAACTCGCATCAGAAATTCCCATGCACAACTGTCTTGTTCGGACCATAACTTTGTCAATACTTGTTCAATGAGCCTTCATGAATAGTTATTGGAAAGATAAGCTCGAAATCTATCTCCTCCATTTTGAATGACTACGAAACTCCAAGTATAACTCGAGATATGGACTGATCAAAACAACGGTGCAAAATGAACTCGCATCAGCCGGGACATTCCACTTGAACGCCGAACTGTTATTTTTCCCGGTGCATACTATAGGGCACTACGCGTGCGTGTGCGTCAACTTTAGAGAAAGAACAGTTGATATCCTCGATCACCAGACACACGCCCCAGGGTCACATATGTTCCGGGTGTCCAGTAAGATAGTAAGTTGCACGAATATGCTTTATTTCACCACATCAAAAATATTCTACTGCTTAAGTGCTGATGTTTACTATTACCTAATACTGCAACAGATGCAAGCATTGAGGGTCTACATGGACGAGAAGGGGCTGATTAAGAGCAGTCACCTGGCGAATTTTGAGCATCGCCAAGTAAAATTGGAATGGCAGAGCGCCCGGAAGAACGATCCGGAGTCCGGCATTTTCTGCTTGATGCACATGTGCCTGTACGCCGGTGCGCCGTTCACCCACACTGATATTGGGTCAAAGGTCGGGAGGCGTTACTTGTCGTTCGAGGTGGCAGCAACTCTCGTACTTGCTGACATGAATGAAGCTCGTGGGGACGTGTTGCCGAAAATTCGCGCTTCATAGCAGACGGCCCAAGCATATGGAGAGCACTCGATGAGAGACGTAAGATAGGGAGACTCGTGGAACGAAAGACCTCAGCGAACCGTAAGTCATGAATGTGTAGTGAAGTAAAAACACTTTTTTGTGAATATAGAAAAAATCTCATGTTGGAGTATCTTCTGAGTATCAAATGAATGACAACTCAGTATCAGGGTCGCATGTGCGATGTGATACAGTCACGCAACTTCTGACTCACAGTCACAGTCAAACTCCTGCAGAGTCATGACAGACGACCACAAATTCACTAATTAATTATACTAACTACCCCTGCATATATGTCCATCCATTTACTTTCAGTTTATTTCACCTTAAAAAAAACCGATGGTTCCCGTATTTACAGAAGACACCAAAAAAACAATACACACACCGTAAAATCAGATTTCCCCAATAAGAAAACGATGATTCGAAAACGATGTCGACAAAATATAAACTGTACAGAACAAATGAACTGGGACTGCGAAGTGATGTTTGTGAGTCTCAATTAGAGATGGCAATGGACCGGATCTAGACCGGGTCCACTAGGATCCGGACCCGGACCCGTCAAAATTACCCTAGACCCGGACGCGACCCGGACCCGGCCGGGTCCAAAATTTTAAGACCCGGATCCAGACCCGCCGGGTCCGGTTCGGGTCCAGGTCTACCCGCGGGTCTCAATATTTTATTTTATTTTGTCCTACATTCCTCATTTCTTCCAAATTTCAAATTTTGCCGGTATTTTTTATCACGTACAAAATTATCTACGACATATATTGTACTAAGAAATTAAACACTCTTACAAACTCATTCATAACGGTCTTAGGAAACCTTGAATGAACATTGAAATGGTGAGGAAAGAAGTGAGAGAGTGAGTTATTTTAGTAATTTAGTTGTTTGCTAGCAGTTTTGCGTATGTATGTTGGTAGATTTTTTTTTAATTAAAGTGCCGGGTCCACGGGTCGGGTCCGGGTCCAGTATTTCAGACCCGTACCCGGTTTTCAAAAATAAGATGCAGACCCGACCCGGATCCGCCGGGTCTGAAAAAATGAGACCCAGACCCGACCCATATGGGTCCGACCCGTTGCCATCCCTAGTCTCAATGCACATTGAGAACACAAACAATCGCCTCACTCTGCTAACCCTAATTACTTTAGAAGGATAGGACCCCACCTAACTCAATTAATATTTACTACCCTCTTTACTGCCTCCCCCCTTCAAATACCAACGTCATTTTTACCCCAACTACTTCCAACTTCACCTCTTTAACCCTAACAAAAAATGGCAAGAAAAATAGAAGAAATCAGAAAATTGATCGAGGAGTACGATGGTTTATTGAATACCACTAGATCCAATGAATTATCAGCCATGCAGCTAGTCGCTCCTGCCATAGACGCGAGGACCTATATGGCATCCATTGGCAATACAAAAAAGGAGACCGAACTGGACGACTACATCAAATTCTTGATGAAAAAGTGTATTGGATGTTTCCACACCAAGAAAGCGTTGCAGTGTGATTTGGCCAACTTGAAGAAGATGCTTCAAAAAAACGGGGGTTAATTATGCATGTAGCGTAAATGTAGCGTGTAATGGATGTAGCATGTTTCAAGTAATGGATGTTTTAACGTGTTTTAAGATATAAAATGTAGCATGTTTCCTGCATTATGTTGTGGAATGTTTTTATGTTTCAAGTACTGTGTTCGTAGAATGTTTTTACGTTTCAAGAATATTTTTATGTTTCAGAATGTGACTTTTTCTATTTTTTCGCTATTTCTCTACCGTTGTTTCGCTATTTCTCTATTTTTATGGACACATGGTGTACAGTCACACTCAACAAGTTTTATAGTCACACTCAACATGGTGCATAATCACAGTCATCATGTCATAAAACCAGTTTAGGTTTCTACACTTCATTTTGTAGAATCACAGTCAGTGTATTGTAGAATCACAGTCATTATCTTGTACAATCACACTCCTACAATTAGTGTAACCACACTCCACCTCTTGTTGAACAGTCACACCCTGCCTACTGTAAAGTCACATTCATTGAATTGCACAATCACACTCGTTTTGTGTCAACCAAATATTAAGTTAATAATGTTTGTAGCGTTTAAAGATGATGCATTTCAGATTAAAAACTACTGCTATTTCAATGTATTTTTACAGCCAAACAACAAAAAACAATTTTAGGGACCCCCATGTTTTACGACTATGCCATATTAGAAATAATTAAGATCCGCAATAGACGTAAGCAATATCACGGACCTTGACCATTTCAAACGTCAACAATCTTTATGTTTAAAAGAAACCCGATGTGACTGTGATGGGATGTTTGTGAGTCTCAATGAAACATTGAGAAACACAAACACCCACCTCAATCTCCTAACCCTAATTAATTTATGAGGATAAGCCCCCACCTAACCCATTAAATTCTCACCCCCCCCTCCTTTACTGCCTAACCCATGAATTTTCAGCCCCTTATTTACTGCCTCCCCCTCTTTAAATACCAACGCCATTTTTTACACCTTAACCACTTCACCACTTTTACCAGCCCCTATATACAACTCCACCACTTCAACCTTAGAAAAAAATGGCCAGCAAAATAGAAGAGATCAGAAGTTTGATCGAGGAGTACGATGGTTTATTAGATACCACCATGTCCAATGAATTAAGAGCCACGCAGCTAGTTGCAACTGCAATTGACGCGAGGAACTTCGTGGCGTCCATTGGCAATACACATGCAGAGGCCAAACTGGACAACTACATCCAGTTCTTGATGAAGAGGTCTATGGACTGTTTCCGCACAAGGAAAGGGTTTCAGCGTGACTTGGCCAACTTGAAGAAGATGCTTAAAAAGTACGGAGGTTAAGTATGTATGGGTTAAGATGTAGCGTTGTTGACACCCGCATTTTGCCTGCTAGTGTCTATAGCAGTTCCCGACAAATACCCGATGATGATCGGACGCAAACGTGACTTGGTATACTCGGACTTGGACCCGAAATCAATAATATCTGACATGGACTTTTAGCGGAGTAATAATCTCACAAAACAGACCTCAAATCCAGGCCCAGTGGGTCGTTCCGAGCAAAATAAGACTAATCTGGGCCAAAACCGACACCAAAACTAAATCCCGTCTTTTGGCGACCGGGTCAAAACCCGGTCAAAGACGAAACCGTCTCATAAATCAGCCAGGTTCAGCTGGCGCACAAATCTAAATTCAAAAAATCAATCAAAACAACAAAATCAATTCTTTCCTATTTTGGCTCGATTTGCTTGACCCACTCGATCGAGTGGATTGACCCACTCGGTCGAGTGGAGCGTCATTTTCCGGATCAGACCCATTTTCTAGGGCACTCGACCGAGTGCACTAGGGCCACTCGATCGAGTGACCCTAGGTCGTGGGGTAAACTCTATAAATACCCCACGACCCCCACTCATTTTGACAAGAATTTTCACCTACATTCACCCTACATTTTCAGCCATACTCTCTACACTACAAGTCTTAGAAACCCTAAGCACTACACACAAAAAACCGAGTCCCTTGTCCCTCGAAAAACCGACAAACACACACACATATACACAGACACACACCATAACTTGCATACATCCTCGATACTCCGACGTCCCGTCACTATTTACGAGTCCGTTTCCGAGGTCCTTACTAAGCATGTATGTTGAGGGTGTCCTAAACCTCATCTCGATCCTTACAACTTTGCTTTTATTTACGTTTTGTATTATTATCCTAACACTAACTTCTAACATAATACTAACATTTTAATTTTCGTATACTAACTTTTTACATTCGCGTTACTAACATTACTATACCGCGTATATATCAAAAATCCATTTCTAGTATCAAAAATCCATTTACGATGATTGCCTAAAGTCCGTCTAATCCCTTTACGAGCAACGACGGAGGTGGAGCCCTTTCGAGGAGCCCCGCCCCAATGTACTCAAGGGCGTGGCGTGATCGCAATCGGTCGTAGTTGAACGTATTTAATTCCATTTCTATAATTAGTACGGAACCCGTTGACACGAAAACCGACATCACATAACCCGAAAGGGTTAGTTTCGATGTCGTGACGTAGAGGGATGCATTCCGTTGCTAATTCAAATTTTCTAATATAAACGTTTTCACAAAGTCCCGACAACGGTATTACAATCGTACATATACACGATTATAGTATCGAAGGTCAAGCTAAATTCAAATCGTGCGATATTTGTATTTAATTTGACCGACCGTCGATTTTTGAACCCAAAAACGAAACGAGTTGACACTCGTACAGGGGCTACTCGACCGAGTATGTAGGCTACTCGATCGAGTAGCGTCCATAAAACTGGGCAGACCACTTTTCGAGGACACACTCGACCGAGTCAGACCATGACTTGATCGAGTGGGTCCTGTAACCCAGAAAACAGAGAGCTTAAATGCAACATTTAAGCCTCGTCTTTTTTTACGACTCTTAGTCAACGCGTGTAAAGTCAATCACGTGAACCCATTTTTCAAAACTCATACGTATCACGACACTATAACAACTTTGATCGATTTTTCGATGTGATAAGTTGGGACAAGGCATTGAGATATGGGATCGGGCTAGCGTCACGCTTAGGCCTTATGTCTCCATCCTTCGTTTAATACACAACGCAATGTGTATTTAATCGGGGTTTGTCCGTTTATGCAATTCACGGTCTAGCTCACGCACATACGGGTCCGTTCCTAACTTTTTATTATTTATCCCGTTTCTATATCGCTTATAATTTTTGTATTGGCCGGGTTGTATTTCCGCCCGTGTAACTTGTACGTTATTTATTTTTTTGAGTTTCGTTTATTTACTTGCTTACCGTTTTATAAATGAACCTCGTATGCTAAATCACTTCGACCATAATTAAGATGCATTAAATGACGTAGTTCACATACTATTCATATGCTTAGCCCGAAAACGCTGTTTGCATATCATTTAATCGTTTTACTAGCGCGCGCACACGAACACGAACGATGTCTTAGTAGAGGCCGCCATGTGCGGGCGGGGTTGGGTGTCCTTAGTGGGCTTCCCAACACGTACCCTCACCCCTTACTCAGAACCTTTGGTTTCCGGATGTCCGAAACCCTTGGCGCACGAGAGTCATTCTATATACGAAAGCCGGTTTAGACGGTATCGATATTGCAATGCAAAGGGACGAGCCCAATGAACTCTGAAATCGAAGTGGGCTTACTTTGTGTATAGCCCATGACGACATAGAGTGGGCTCGTATGGTTCCGAGCCCATTTTGACTTAAATTTCGAACCCGAGAACAATCTCACCACGAGATTCCTTCGCCTACCCAAACCCGCGCGTGGCCGCGTCGGGGTGGACCTACGTGATGTGATTTGGAATGAACTTTGAACAAGTTATATGGAGGTTGATAGTGCTTTGAGATAAACGAACAACAAGCAACAAAAATCAGATTGTAATAGTTGTTGTAAGGATGAAAGAATGTAACCAAGGATAGTATGCTTAGTGAGATAGACCTATACCTCAACAAAGCGGGTGCTAATTCAAACACTCGATTGAAATAGCGAGTATAGAGCTTGTAACGCGACTAACTCTAGTACTTTGTCTTGTAAACTACAAAGACGAAAAGGAAACACAAAGCTTCACTCAGGTTTGTTTTATGCAAGTTGAATGATTTTATTCATCAAAAGGATGGCTATATATAGCCATCAAACGTCCCAAACCAGAATGGTCAAGGGTGATACAAACAAAACTTAAGGAGATACAAACAAAGCTAAGGAAAAGAACTTAGACAAAGCAAGAATGTGAACACAATCTGATGTGAGTTGATATGAACTTTGAAACAAGAATATGAAGTAGGATTAGTATTCTGAAATGGAACGTGAACAAGTGACCAAAACAGAAAGAAAGGATAGTTTTAAGGATGAATAAACCGTAACCAAGGATAGTATGCTAGGTGAAGTAGACCTATACTCCAACAAAGCGGGTGCTAAATCAAACAACGCGATTGAAGTAGCGAGTTTAGAGCTTGTAACGCGACTTACTCTAGACTTTGTCTTGTAAACTACAAGGACGTAAAAGAAAGCTTAGCTTTACTCAGGTTTTTGATATGCCAATTGGATGCCTTAAGCCTTCAAATGGCTGGCTATATATAGCCTACAAGAGCCCTTAAACCGGCTGGTTTAGGGTGACAAAAACAAAGTTACAACCATGTGAACATGGAGCTAATAACTAGGCTAGGAGCTAATAACAAAGTAATGTAAACTAGGAGCTAATAACAAGGCTAAGTGAACTAGGAGCCAATAACAAAGCTCTAACAAAGAGCAACCAGCCGTGGCACCTTGTGTGAACATGGGGCCAAAAACAAAGCTTGAGTGTGCACACCATGTGAACATGGAGCTAAACACGAAGTTAGCAATCAGCCCATAATCATCCTCATAACTTCAGTACACTTCCAATGCTTGAATGAGTGTGAACCCAAGTTAATGTCTTCATATTATCTTGATTATTTGCTCCTTTATTCAGCTCAAACTCGAGCTAGCTCACCAATTGTAGTAGGCTCACTACTAAGCTGGTAGGAGGTGCTAGTGTGGCTGAACTAAGATCAATAGGAGCTAAGGTGACTTCATTGAACTCCTTAGTAGCTTCTTGATTCGGATCACAATCAGCCTACAATTAGCCTACTAAATCCGATGCACACCCTTTGTTTGAATGAGTGTGAACCCAAGTTAATGCATCCATATGGTCTTGATTATTTGACTTGTAAATCAGATTAGAGCAATGTATGTTTTTGCTCTTTTATTTAAAGTCGATACAAAAGAAACAGTCCCGTCAAATAAATAACTTCTGCGAAATTCCCATGCACAACTGACTTGTTCGGACCATAACTTTGTCATTGGAAAGATAAGCTCGAAATCTATCTCCTGATCCGAATCAAGGAGCTACCAAAGAGTTCATTAAAGTCACCTTAGCTCCTCATAGTCTTAGTTCAGCCACACTAACACCTCTTGCCAGATTAGTAGTATGCCTACTACAATTGACCCGAATCAAGAAGCTACTAATCCTAGTAAGGAAGTACTAAAGAGCTCAACGAAGTAATACCAGCTCCTACTTAACTATAGTCCAGCTACATTAGCACTAATAAAGAGTCGTCTTCAATTATGGAGCTAGCTCGAGTTTGAGCAGGAATAAAGGAGCAAATAGTCAAGGATATATGAAGGCATTAACTTAAGTTCACACCCATTCAAGCATGGGAATTTCGGATGCGAGTTCATTTTGCAGCATTGTTTTGATCAGTCCATATCTCGAGTTATACTTGGATTTTCGTAGTCATTCAAAATGGAGGAGATAGATTTCGAGCTTATCTTTCCAATGACTATTCATGAAGGCTCATTGAACAAGTATTGACAAAGTTATGGTCCGAACAAGTCAGCTGTGCATGGGAAAGCACCGGGGTTAAAGAGGACGTTTGAAGCTGGTTGTGTTCACTTGGTGTGCACGTCCAAATGAAGCTTTGTTATTAGCTCCATGGTCACACCAGCCACACCTTAATGCTCCCTAGCTTTGGTTTTAACTCCATGTTTACATTAGCTTTGTTATTGGCTCCAACTTTGTTTTTAGCTCCTAGTTCACATTAGGCTTAAGCTTTGTTTTTGTCACCATTGTACTTTGTTATTGTCACCCTTGACCAGCCGGTTTTAAGGGTCTTGTAGGCTATAAATAGCCGGCCATTTGAAGGAATAAAGGGGATCCAATTTGCAAATTAAAAACCTGAGTAAAGTTAAGCTGTGTGCTTTCTTTGTTTCGTCTTTGTAGTTTACAAGACAAAGTCTAGAGTGAGTCGCGTTACAAGCTCTAAACTCGCTACTTCAATCGCGTTGTTTGATTTAGCACCCGCTTTGTTGAAGTATAGGTCTACTTCACCTAGCATACTATCCTTGGTTACGGTTCATTCACGCTCAAAACTATCCTTTACTTTCTGTTTTGGTTACTCATTCACGTTCCATTTCAGAATACTAATCCATCTTTACATTCTTGTTTCAAAGTTCATATCAACTCACATCATCTCCTCCATTTTGTATGACTACAAAATTCCAAGTATAACTTGAGATATGGACCGATCAAAACAACGCTGCAAAATGAACTCGCGTCACTACGTCATGTCCACAATTTGGCGACTCCGCTGGGGATACCTGATGTACCACATGTCATCGGGGTTCCTAGGTTGAGACTCGAAGAGAAATCGTTCGTATATTAGTGTGCGCGCATTAGTTTAATGATTCATGCATAACCCAATTTTGCCCGGGCCGGTTACTTGTGACCGACGTCCCACTATACCACGGTGCATTCCTACATGGGTGCACTAAAGACTTCGATGGCGGAACTCACCGGGGTTTTACGGCAGGTCCTAGTTCCAAATCGACTAGAGAGTTCGTCCCGTTTCGGGAGAATGCTATCGTTGTTGGTATAGACCCTATTTTGACCGACCGAGACTTAGTGTAAAGCATACATAAGCGTCGTTATAATGCTTGTTTGACTACGTGCTACTTGGTTTCCGTGTCATTTCTCAAAAAACCGTCATCTCAAAAAATGCATCTTTCCAAAAATATCAAATTTTGAAAAAATCCCGAAATACTGTCCGTTTCGGGACCCGTCTTTTCAAAAATATCCAACTTTCAAAAATTCGGAATGCCGCCGAAATTTAGGATCAACGATTTGACTCAAAATATCCTTTTTCTCTAGTCGGCATGCTGCCCATTTTAATCCTTGGATTTCCAACACCATTCCGATTTTCTGAATTTTCCAAATTCTAATCTTAGTTTTCGAAATCCCATTTTCAATTTTCGAAATTCCTCGGAAATTCATCCACCTTATATTTTCAAGCATTCAACCTTCCTAGAAAACCTTCCTTATTATAGGACCTACCGTCTAGCCGTGTGTCGGGTCTTTGCATAGTATGTCGAGGGTCTGTAGCGTCGAAACTCCGCTGATCTTACATCACGAGTTTCCCCCCTTTCCCGAGTCAGCCTTATCTGTCAAGGCACGACTAACCCGCGTAGGGCATACCCCTACAAAGGAAAGTCCGTCCATACACTCGAGTCAAAAGTCTAGGGAAAAGTCTCACGTGGACCTTCCTTCGAACAGGATTGCCCACAAAGCCAAAATCCTAAGGAAGTTATGCCACCCATGGGTCATCTGTTTAGGTGTCTTTCTCGAGTCTTTAGTCTTCCTTTCTTAGTGTCGCTCGGGATGTACTTTTCCTTTCTTTTTCCAAGATCTGGGTTCGGTTTCTGATTACGCGGTGTTCTTACAGACAGGCCGCCGGCAACTAGACACGCTCGAAGGATGGCTACTTTGAACAGCCTACAAACCTCTCTGGACGCCATGGTCGCAAAGCAAACCGACATCGAAGCCCAACTGACTGAAATGAGGGCTGGCCAAGTGGCCATTGTTGCTCGCCTAGCTACGGTGGAGCAAAGGGCTCCTAATGTCGAGGCTAATGAGCCTCTAGCTGAACTAGTCAGCGCGGTGCGCCGATTAGAGGAACAAGTCCATTTGGCTGGGAGTAACAACATTGATGTGAGTTAATATGAACTTTGAAACAAAAACGTGAAGGTTGATAGTATTCTGAAATGCACGTAAACAAAAGCAACAAAATAGATTGTAAGGATAGTTTGTGATGATGAATAAACCGTAACCAAGGGATAGTATGCTTAGTGAAGTAGACCTATACTTCAACAAAGCGGGTGCTAAATCAAACACGCGATTGAAGTAGCGAGTTTAGAGCTTGTAACGCGACTAACTCTAGACTTTGTCTTGTAAGCAACAAGGACGTAAAAGAAAGCAATGCTTTACTCAGTTTTGTGTATAAATCTTGTGTGTCTTTATTCATCAAATGGTTGGCTATATATAGCCTACAAAACGTCCCCAAACCAGAATGGTCAAGGGTGATACAAACAAAGCTAGGGTGATACAAACACAGCTACAATCAGCCTACTAACTCCGGTGCATATCCCTTGCTTGAATGAGTGTGAACCCAAGTTAATGCATCCATATGGTCTTGATTATTTGACTTGTAAATCAGATTAGAGCAAAGTATCCACTAGCTCTTTTATTGAAAGTCGATACAAAAGAAACAGTCCCGTCAAATAACTTCTGCGAAATTCCCATGCACAACTGACTTGTTCGGACCATAACTTTGTCAATACTTGTTCAATGAGCCTTCATGAATAGTCATTGGAAAGATAAGCTCGAAATCTATCTCCTCCATTTTGAATGACTACGAAATTCCAAGTATAACTCGAGATATGAACTGATCAAAACAACGCTGCAAAATGAACTTCTGCGAAATTCCCATGCACAACTGACTTGTTCGGACCATAACTTTGTCAATACTTGTTCAATGAGCCTTCATGAATAGTCATTGGAAAGATAAGCTCGAAATCTATCTCCTCCATTTTGAATGACTACGAAATTCCAAGTATAACTCGAGATATGGACTGATCAAAACAACGCTGCAAAATGAACTCGCATCACAACATACATCGGGAGAATAGTCGAGAGTACAACCCGCTGAGTGACAAACTACCCGCAAACCTGAATCTCACAGGTTTGCCCATGTTTGAGGGAACTGAGGACCCGTTACTACATGTGCGGGCCTTCAAGGAATTCATGGCCATCAAGGGAGTGGATTCGACCATGTTCAAAAATCTCTTTGCTGCATCCCTTGAGAAGCACCCACGGGCATGGTACTACAGGCTAGACCCGAAAAAATACCCTACATGGGATGATGTGGCCACCGAGTTCGGTCGGAACTATGCTGATAACACCGAGATCCAAATCACAATGCGATCTCTAGAGGTTATGGCCCAAGAGCCGAAGGAAGGTTTTACTAAATACCTTCAACGCTGGAGGGCCGAGAGCGTGAAACTGGTCGATAAGCCCAATGAGAAGACTTTGGTGGAGGCTTTTGTCAAGAACCTCATCCCCTCCTACCGGGTTCACCTCCGGTACGCTGTCATACCCAATTTCACCACCCTTACTGAAATGGGTATGAGAATCGAAGACGATCTGAGACTAGAAGGCCTCACTAAGGCCGCAAGCAAAGGATACCAAGGGGCCTCTTCCTCCACCACTAAGCCCCAGGCTGCAACTCGCAGCATTTTTGACGCGGTTAATCTACTAGATGCCCCGTCCAAAAAGAACACCCCACCTCGGGTTTTCACTGATATAGGTACCACCTATACCTATGCCTTACAAAGGTTGTCCTCCAAAGGCCTAGTCCAACCGATAGGCCCAACTCCTGAAGTCCCGGTCGAGCGACGCTCCAAGAACTATAATGCTCAGGCCTATTGCCAATATCACCGGGGCAATGGGCATGATACCGAAAAGTGCTGGAAACTAAAGCACCTAATCCAGGACTTGATTGAAAGCGGTAAAATCCCGCTACCCGGAGATAAGCCAAGCAACAAGGAGAACCCTTTCAGCTCCCATGCCATCTTTGCCGGGGAGGTGATCGATTGCTCTCACCTTATCTCTCCATTTATCCCGCAAGTGAACGGGATCTGGTTTGACGACGAGGATGATGTCTACCTCGCTAAAGGGGAAACCGTTCCCATCACCCCTGAACAGATTCGCGAGGCCAAAACTCGAGTCCTAGCCAGCAACAACCTTGGTCGTCCCTATTTAGCCACAAGCACTAGGGACACCCCTATCCCGGCAACCATCACCGATCCACTCGGGATGGAAGTTGCCCCTGAAGAGCCTACCGCTGAAACGGCTATTGTGAAGCAACTGAAGAAGACCCGAGTTGACCTCACTATATGGCAACTCTTAGTCAGCTCACAAGAACATCGAGAAGCACTTACAAAGGCTCTCGATCAAGTCAAGATCGACTCTTTGGCTACCCCTGCTGAAATGGTAGCCACGGTCCTACCCCACCTAAAGGGTAAGGCCAAGGAAGGAGGCCCAATGATCACCTTTTCCGAAGCCGATCTGCCGCCATTCGGGGCCTCTCACAACCTGGCCCTCTACATCACGGTGATTTGCCGGGGAAAATGATCCGAATCAAGAAGCTACTAATCCGAGTAAGGAAGTACTAAAGAGCTCAATGAAAGAATACTAGCTCCTACATAAGCATAGTCCAGCTACATTAGCACTAATAAGGAGTCATCTTCAATTATGGAGCTAGCTCGAGTTTGAGCTGAATAAAGGAGCAAATAATCAAGGTAAAATGAAGACATTAACATGGGTTCACACTCATTCAAGCATGGGAAGTGTACTCAAGTTATGAAGGTATTTGAAGCTGATTGTGTTCACATAGGTGCACATCCTCAAGCTTTGTTTTTGGCTCCATGTTCACACAAGGGTGCGCGGCTGATGCTCTTTGTTAGAGCTTTGTTATTAGCTCCTTGTTTACATTACTTTGTTATTAGCTCCTAGCTTTGTTATTAGCTCCATGTTTACATTACTTTGTTATTAGCTCCTAGCTTTGTTAATAGCTCCATATTCACATAGTTGTAGCTTTGTTTTTGTCACCCTAAACCAACCGGTTTAAGGGTCTTGTGTAGGCTATATATAGCCGGCCATTTTGAAGGAATAAGTCATCCAATTTGCATATCAAAACCTGAGTAAAGCTAAGCTTTCTTTTACGTCCTTGTTGTTTACAAGACAAAGTCTAGAGTAAGTCGCGTTACAAGCTCTAAACTCGCTATTTCAATCGAGTGTTTGATCTAGCAACCGCTTTGTTGAAGTATAGGTCTACTTCACCTAGCATACTATCCCTGGTTACGGTTTATTCATCCTTAAACTATCCTTTCATTCTGTTTTGGTTACTTATTTACGTTCCATTTCAGAATACTAATCATACTTCACATTCTTGTTTCAAAGTTCATATCAACTCACATCATTAGTGGTATCAGAGCTTTGGTCATCAAGGAAACGTAAGAATGGCAGGAGTATTGAACTTTGAAGATCCTACCTTCCTGGAACAACTAAAGAAGGCATTGGAGAACTTCCAGCCAAAGAATTCTCGCTTCCAACCAAGGAGGGAACCAGTGGACAAGATCAAGGTAAATGAACTTCCTGAGTTTAATGGTGGTACTGATCCTGAAGTTTACTTGGAGTGGGAAAGAAACATGGAGAAGCTCTTTGACTTCAAGGATTTGGAGGACGAAGAGAAGTGCAAATACGCCATCCTAAAGCTAAGCAAAGGGGCTTCCCTTTGGTATGAAGGGCTGAAGGTACAACGCACCAGAAGTGGAAAGGGTAAGATTACTTCTTGGGAGTCCTTAAAACGTAAACTACGTAAGAGGTATGTCCCAACTACGCACAAGTTATCCTTATACAAAAAGATTGCTAACCTTGTACAAGGAAAAATGAGTGTTAGTGAATACATAGAAGAATTTGAGAACTTAGTTCTAATGGGAGAAGTAGAAGAAAACGAAGAAATAAAAATGGCTAGGTTCTTACGTGGGCTAAATCGTAGTATTGCTAATACGGTTGATTTATGTCCTTATTCTGATTTTGACACTCTATGTGGGTTGTGTCTAAAAATTGAGGCACAAGGGAAGGGAAGACATGAGGGTGAGTCTAGTAAGAGTCATACTTGGTCACGAACGGATGATAGTAATAGAATCAATCCTACCAATACTAATCAACCCCTGGTGATTAAGAATAACCCCGCACCCCCACCTCAGTCTACCCCCAAAACAAACAACCACTGAAACTAGTCTATCTAAGGTACGTTGTTTCAAATGTCAAGGGTTTGGTCACTACAAAAACGCTTGTCCTAACAAAAGAGTTGTGACCTTAAGGGAAGTGATCACTGTTAGGGATGAGTTATGGGAAGAGGAACAACGTATAGGGGCTGTTTTAATGTTAATGAGGGAGAGGAAGAGGAAGAAGAAGATATTGAGGCTTATGAACCCCCGACTTATGACACACTCTTAGTACTGCGTACTCTACATGCTAACCCCATTCAACAAGACACCGAACAAAGAGACCAACTATTCCATACTAAGTGTCAAGTTAAGGACAAATGGTGTAGCTTAATCATTGATGGAGGTAGTTGTACCAACGTTGCCTCAACTGAAATGGTAGACAAACTGGGTCTAGCTACTACTAATCACCCTAACCCTTATGCATTACATTGGTTAAACAACGGGAACAAAGTAAGGGTCACTAAACAAGTGAGAGTTGGCTTAACCATGGGTTCCTACGTTGATGAGGTTTTGTGTGATGTGATTCCTATGGATGCTTGTCACATACTATTGGGCCGTCCTTGGCAATTTGATAGGGACGTAATTCACCATGGGAGGAGGAATGAGTATGAATTGAGTGATAAAGGAAAAAAGATTATACTCAAACCCATGACACCTCAAAGCGTGTGTAACATGTTAGCAAATAGAGTCGGAAAACCCAGCCTCTCAATGTTTGCTAGTAAAAATGTGGGAGTACTTGCTGTAGAAAAGGGGGAGTTTGATACCGCCAAAACCACCAAAGAGGACCCAGTTAAGATTAATGGTGGTGGTGAAGGGAAACAACTTGAGGAGTGGCCAAGGAAACTAGGCGTTGCCTTTCCAATTGGAGTACCATCTAGTTTAATACCTAGTGGAGATCAGGAGATCTTAAGGTATGAAGATGGTAAGATCAAAGGCATGGTTGACACTTTGTCTTGTCACAACACGCATTCAACCACCCTAGATGCAAGCACACTTGGGATTGAGAATTTGAAGGACTACCACTCCATGGAGACGGAAGTACCTCCCAAGCACAAGACTAATTCTCTTGGTACTTTTGATGAGCTTGTTTTGCAGGTAAAACTTCCTTTTAAAGGAAACCTCCTTTGCACCCCAGGGCATTCTATTTCAGAGTACATAACAAGAGAAGTCTACAAAGGAGAGCACAACAAAAACAGAAGTACGAGACTCTTCCTAAGGGGTGACTTGGCTTTGGTTAACTTGAGGAAGGAGAGGTTCCAAACAAAGGAAAGAACAAGTTGAAGCCACAACTAGAAGTTCCATACAAGGGTAACAACAACGCTTGCAAGATGAAGTTGCCGGATGATTATGGAGTTCTAGCCACGTTCCTAATGGAAGATCTTTCTCTTTACCTTGATAAAGTTGACATTTCAGAATTGAGGACAATTCCTTTTCAAGGGGGAGGAGATGATCCGAATCAAGAAGCTACTAATCCGAGTAAGGAAGTACTAAAGAGCTCAATGAAAGAATACTAGCTCCTACATAAGCATAGTCCAGCTACATTAGCACTAATAAGGAGTCATCTTCAATTATGGAGCTAGCTCGAGTTTGAGCTGAATAAAGGAGCAAATAATCAAGGTAAAATGAAGACATTAACATGGGTTCACACTCATTCAAGCATGGGAAGTGTACTCAAGTTATGAAGGTATTTGAAGCTGATTGTGTTCACATAGGTGCACATCCTCAAGCTTTGTTTTTGGCTCCATGTTCACACAAGGGTGCGCAGCTGATGCTCTTTGTTAGAGCTTTGTTATTAGCTCCTTGTTTACATTACTTTGTTATTAGCTCCTAGCTTTGTTATTAGCTCCATGTTTACATTACTTTGTTATTAGCTCCTAGCTTTGTTAATAGCTCCATATTCACATAGTTGTAGCTTTGTTTTTGTCACCCTAAACCAACCGGTTTAAGGGTCTTGTGTAGGCTATATATAGCCGGCCATTTTGAAGGAATAAGACATCCAATTTGCATATCAAAAACCTGAGTAAAGCTAAGCTTTCTTTTACGTCCTTGTTGTTTACAAGACAAAGTCTAGAGTAAGTCGCGTTACAAGCTCTAAACTCGCTATTTCAATCGAGTGTTTGATCTAGCAACCGCTTTGTTGAAGTATAGGTCTACTTCACCTAGCATACTATCCCTGGTTACGGTTTATTCATCCTTAAACTATCCTTTCATTCTATTTTGGTTACTTATTTACGTTCCATTTCAGAATACTAATCATACTTCACATTCTTGTTTCAAAGTTCATATCAACTCACATCAGAAAATACCTCCCGATGACCCTAGTCGATGACGGGTCAGCCGTGAATGTCCTTCCTCTGAGGACCGCCAAAGCCCTCGGCATTACCGAGGCTGACTATATCCCGATGGCTCAAACCATCCAAGCCTTTGATAGGAGCCCGAAGACGGTATCTGGGGCCGTGAAGCTGACCATCATAACGGGCCCGATAGAAAAGGAGCTTGAATTCCGGGTGATCGATGTCACCTCATCCTTCAACTTGCTCCTAGGAAGGCCATGGATCCACGCGGTCAAGGCGGTATCCTCCACTCTCCACCGAAAGATCAAAATGCCTCTGCTCAACGATGTTATTACCTTAGAGGCAACCCCACTGACCGTAGCTAGTTTTAATGCCACGGGCCGCACGGACTTCTGGGGGTTCGACTTTGTGGGGATGATCGAGGAAGAGTACCTCTTTAGGCCTTACTTCACCACGAGCATTGATACAATGCTCCAAAACCTAGGGTACCTTCCGGGGGCTACCTCTCGACCCGACCTTCCAGCTGGGAAGATCATCGAGGTCCTTAAGGACGAAGACTCTCACTTTGGCCTTGGTTATGCCACCACTCCGGGCAACGTTGTCCGAGCAGGAATCGAAAAGGCCTGCAACATCATGAAGGGTATCCACTTGAGCCCTTACAGCCCACGGTTGTCTGACTACTTTGTCACACCCGTGTTTGGGGCTATCCAGGTTGGACTATACCAACCCAATGCCACGCACCTCGGGACCCACTTGGCCCGGGACTGCAACTACATTCCGGATGAGGTGTTCGCTCTCATCCAGCCTGATGAAGCTGATGATGCTGAGCCCGCGCTGGGGCTGCTCTTCGGGGAGGACACCATAGCCCCGACTCCAAAAGAAGACCTGGTCAACCTGATTCTCCGCAGCAACAGGTTTGACCCGACCAAGCTGATCTCGGATGTTGGCTCCGAGACAGGGAACAGGGCCTGGAGGAAGACTGTCAAGTGGACTGACAGTCAAGGAAAGATCTACAAGCTGGTCACCGGAGAGGGAGACATGCCTGAGTCTGAGTCCGAGTCTGAGTCGGAGTCTGAGTCAGAGTCTGAGGTCGAGTCTAAGAAAGTCGGTGCTAGAGTCACTCCTGTAACCCCTCTCCCTTCTATCATTCCTGCTACTGGTACTTCGGGGTCTGTCCCGAGTGCCTTACCAATTCCGCCACTGACCAATGATCAGATGGCTGCTCTCTTTGAGTTGTTTTCCAAGTTTTCAATCAATAATAACAACCGTTCTGCTTACGACTTGTCTCCTTTAAATTCTGCTTTCAAAAATGTTTTATGCTATGACATTGAGAAATCCGACGAACAGGTACCCTTACCTCCACATCTGATTGAGCAACTAGAGCAAAGGGAATCCCGGAATCCGGTAATTGAAGAGACCGAGTCCATAAACGTGGGAACAACCTTAGAGCCTCAGATACCTAAGATAGGGTTATCTTTAGATCCCGAGGAGAAACAACAGTTCATAAGCCTCCTCCGAGAATTCAAAGATGTCTTCGCATGGTCCTACAAGGACATGCCGGGGATAGACCGGGAAATAGCCGAGCACCGCATACCTATCAAAGACGGGTGCAAACCGGTCAAGCAGAAGCTTCGTCGAATGAGGCCCGAGTGGTCTCTCAAAGTAAAAGAAGAAGTCGACAAACAGTTCAAAGCCGGCTTCATACAAGTGTCCGAGTATCCGGACTGGGTTGCAAACATCGTACCGGTTCCTAAAAAGGACGGTAAGGTGCGGGTATGCGTAGATTTTCGGGATCTTAACAAAGCAAGCCCGAAGGATGATTTTCCGTTACCACACATCGATATACTGGTGGATAACACGGCCGATCATGCCCTTCTGTCATTCATGGACGGGTATGCCGGATATAATCAAATCAAGATGGCGGAAGAAGATATGAGTAAGACTACCTTCACTACACCTTGGGGTACTTACTGCTACTGATCCGAATCAAGGAGCTACCAATCCAAGTAAGGAAGTTTTAAAGAGCTCAACTAAAGAATACTAGCTCCTACTTAAGTTTAGGCCAGCTAGTTTAGCAATAAAAAGAAGTCATCTTCAATAATGGAGTTAGCTCGAATTTGAGCTGAATAAAGGAGCAACTAATCAAGGTAAAGTGAAGGCATTAACTTAGGCTCACAATCATTCAAGCATGAGTAATGGACTGAAGTCAAGAAGGTCTTGGAGCTGGTTGTGTTCTCATGGTGTACACGGTCTAAAGGCTCTCTTGTTAGCCTTGTTTTTGGCTCCATGTTCACACCATTGCCGCGCCTCATTACTCCTACTCAAGCTTTGTTTTCATCCCCATGTTCACACAAGAAGACCAAGGCTGATTACTCTTCACTTAGCATAGTTATTAGCTCCAAGTTCACACCTCTTTGTTATTAGCTCCAACTTTGTAATTAGCTCCTAGTTCACAATAGTCTTAGCTTTGTTTTTGTCACCCTTAACCAACCGGTTTAAGGGCTCTTGTAGGCTATAAATAGCCGGTCATTTTGAAGGAATAGGACATCCAATTTGCAAATTAAAACCCAAGTAAAAGTTAAGCTTTGAGCTTCCTTTGTTTCGTCTTTGTAGTTTACAAGACAAAGTCTAGAGTGAGTCGCGTTACAAGCTCTAAACTCGCTATTTCAATCGAGTGTTTGATCTAGCAAACCGCTTTGTTGAAGTATAGGTCTACTTCACCTAGCATACTATCCTTTGGTTACGGTTTATTCATCCTCAAACTATCTTTACCTTCTGTTTTGGTCACTTGTTTCACGTCCATTTCGGTATACTAATCATATATCTCTTTCTTGTTTCAAAGTTCATTTCAACTCACATCATTAGTGGTATCAGAGCTTTGGTCATCAAGCAAACGTAAGAATGGCTGGAGTATTGAACTTTGAAGACCCTACCTTCCTGGAACAACTAAAGAAGGCGTTGGAGAACTTCCAACCCAAGAATTCCCGCTTCCAACCAAGGAGAGAACCGGTGGACAGAATCAAGGTAAATGAACTCCCTGAGTTTAATGGTGGTACTGATCCTGAAGCTTACTTGGAGTGGGAAAGAAACATAGAGAAGCTCTTTGACTTCAAGGATTTGGAGGACGAAGAGAGGTGCAAATACGCCATCCTAAAGCTAAGCAAAGGGGCTTCCCTTTGGTATGAAGGGCTTAAGGTACAACGCACCAGAAGTGGGAAGGGTAAGATTACTTCTTGGGAGTCCTTAAAACGTAAACTACGTAAGAGGTATGTCCAACTACACACAAATTATCCTTATACAAAAAGATTGCTAACCTTGTTCAAGGAAAAATGAGTGTTAGTGAATATATAGAGGAATTTGAGAACCTGGTTTTAATGGGAGAAGTAGAGGAGAATGAAGAAATAAAAATGGCTAGGTTCTTACGTGGGTTGAATCGTAGTATAGCTAATACGGTTGATTTATGTCCCTATTCTGATTTTGATACATTGTGTGGGTTGTGTCTAAAAATTGAGGCACAAGGGAAGGGAAGACATGAGGGTGAGTCTAGCAAGAGTCATACTTGGTCTAGAACAGATGATAGTAATAGAGTCAATCCTACTAGTTCTAATCAACCCCTTATTGTCAAGACTAACCCAACACCCCCACCTCAGTCTACCCCTAAAACAACCACTGAGACTAGTCTATCTAAGGTACGTTGTTTCAAATGTCAAGGGTTTGGTCACTTCAAAAACGCTTGTCCTAACAAAAGAGTTGTGACCTTAAGGGAAGTAATCACAGTTAGGGATGAGTTATGGGAGGAGGAACAACGTATAGGGGCTGTTTTTAATGTCAATGAGGGAGAGGACGAAGAGGAAGAAGATATTGAGTCTTATGAACCCCCGGCTTATGACACACTTCTAGTCCTTCGTACTCTACATACTAACCCAATTCAACAAGACACTGAACAAAGAGACCAACTGTTTCATACTAAGTGTCAAGTGAAAGATAAATGGTGTAGTCTAATCATCGATGGAGGTAGTTGTACCAACGTTGCCTCAACTGAAATGGTGGACAAACTAGGCCTAGCTACTACCAATCACCCTAACCCTTATGCCTTACATTGGTTAAACAACGGGAACAAGGTAAGGGTCACTAAACAAGTGAGGGTTGGATTAACCATGGGTTCTTACATTGATGAGGTCTTGTGTGATGTAATTCCCATGGATGCTTGTCACATACTTTTAGGCCGTCCTTGGCAGTTTGATAGGGACGTAGTTCACCATGGGAGGAGGAATGAGTATGAATTGAACGATAAGGGGAAGAAAATTATACTCAAACCCATGGCACCTCAAAGCGTGTGTAACATGTTAGCAAATAGAGTCGGAAAACCCAGCCTCTCAATGTTTGCTAGTAAAATTGTAGAAGTGCATACTTTAGACAAAGGAGAGTTGGATGCCACCAAAGAAGAGCCAATCAAGATTGAAAGTGGCAGTGAGGGAACGCCATTTGAAGAGTGGCAAAAGGAACAAGGTGTTGTTATCTCTAAAGGAATGCCCTCCTATATGATGCCTAGGAAAGATCCTGAGATCTTAAGGTATGTAGAAGGTGAGGGCAAAGACATGGTCTGCACGTTGTCTTGTAACAACACGCCTACAACCAGGATTGGGAATTGGAAGGACTACTACTCCACGGAGGCTGAAGTGCTTATCAAGCACAAGACTAACTCCTTTGGTACTCTTGATAAGCTTATTTTGCAGGTAAGACTTCCTTTTAAAGGAAACCTCCTTTGCACTTCAGGACAATCTAAGTACATCATGAGAAAAGAGCACAACAAGAGTACGGGGTACTTCATGAGGGATGACTTGTCTTTGGCTAACGTGAGTATAGAGGAGTTCCCAAACCAAGGAAGGAGCAAGTGGAAGTCACAAACAGAAGTTCCACACAAGGGCATCCAAAGAACTTACAAGCTGAAGTTGGCGGATGAGTATGGAGTTCAAGCCACCTTCCTATTAGAAGATCTTCTTCTATACCTTGATAAAAGCATTTCAGAATTGAGGACAATTCCTTGTCAAGGGGGAGGAGATGATCCGAATCAAGGAGCTACCAATCCAAGTAAGGAAGTTTTAAAGAGCTCAACTAAAGAATACTAGCTCCTACTTAAGTTTAGGCCAGCTAGTTTAGCAATAAAAAGAAGTCATCTTCAATAATGGAGTTAGCTCGAATTTGAGCTGAATAAAGGAGCAACTAATCAAGGTAAAGTGAAGGCATTAACTTAGGCTCACAATCATTCAAGCATGAGTAATGGACTGAAGTCAAGAAGGTCTTGGAGCTGGTTGTGTTCTCATGGTGTACACGGTCTAAAGGCTCTCTTGTTAGCCTTGTTTTTGGCTCCATGTTCACACCATTGCCGCGCCTCATTACTCCTACTCAAGCTTTGTTTTCATCCCCATGTTCACACAAGAAGACCAAGGCTGATTACTCTTCACTTAGCATAGTTATTAGCTCCAAGTTCACACCTCTTTGTTATTAGCTCCAACTTTGTAATTAGCTCCTAGTTCACAATAGTCTTAGCTTTGTTTTTGTCACCCTTAACCAACCGGTTTAAGGGCTCTTGTAGGCTATAAATAGCCGGTCATTTTGAAGGAATAGGACATCCAATTTGCAAATTAAAACCCAAGTAAAAGTTAAGCTTTGAGCTTCCTTTGTTTCGTCTTTGTAGTTTACAAGACAAAGTCTAGAGTGAGTCGCGTTACAAGCTCTAAACTCGCTATTTCAATCGAGTGTTTGATCTAGCAAAGCGCTTTGTTGAAGTATAGGTCTACTTCACCTAGCATACTATCCTTTGGTTACGGTTTATTCATCCTCAAACCATCTTTACTTTCTGTTTTGGTTACTTGTTTCGCGTCCATTTCAGTATACTAATCATATCTCTCATTCTTGTTTCAAAGTTCATATCAACTCACATCAGCTACACCGTCATGCCATTTGGTCTCATTAATGCCGGGGCCACGTACCAAAGGACCGCTACCACTTTACTACACGACATGATGCATAAAGAGGTAGAGGTTTATGTGGACGACATGATCGTCAAATCCAAAGAACGGGACGGTCACATCACCGCCCTAAGGAAATTTTTCACCCGATTGCGCAAATACGACATGAGGCTAAACCCTCAAAAGTGCAGTTTCGGGGTAACGTCAGGCAAATTACTGGGTCATATCGTTAGCCAACGAGGTATCGAGGTCGACCCAGCCAAAATCAAAGCCATTACCGAGATGCAAGCTCCTAAAACCCAAAAAGAAATAAGGGGATTTCTCGGGAAAGTCCAGTATATTAGTCGATTCATTTCCAAACTAACCATGGTGTGTGAACCGATTTTCAAGAAATTGAAAATAGGGGAACGGATAGTATGGGATGACAAGTGCCAAGCTGCTTTCGACAAGATCAAGGAAATTCTGTTTGCTCCGCCAGTCTTGATGCCACCTCAACCCGGTTTGCCTCTGTCGTTATACCTAACAACGACCGAGACAGCCATGGGGGCTATGCTGGCTCAGTGATGCGAATGCGGAAGCGGTTTAGATTAGGAAATGAAAGTTGGGTCGAAGGTTAATGTAACCTTGAGTGATGACGTGGATTTTGGAGTGAAATTGAACTAAGGTTAATGTAACCCTGGTTCGTGGTTAAGGTCTGTGAATATTTTGTGTTTTGTGGCTTGGCTATTTTTGGGAAGCAAACGCTTCGATTTTCTGTATTTTGTGATCCGATGTTAATCGGTGAGTAACCAAAGGATATTTAACCCGTAGTTCGACCTTGAACCCGGAATTAATAGCTCAGAGTTTGGAGCACCAACCCTCTAAACACTTCGAAGCACCTTCTCGAAGTTTAAACACGAGATTAACAAATTAATCCAGAGTTTGACAAGTTGTTTGTAAATTCATAAATATTCGATGCTTTATTCGATGAAAGACATTGGCTTATATAGCCTACAATGCGTAATATCCTCGTTATATTTCGAGTGATATTCTAGAATATAATAATACTAATATAAAAAGAAACAAATACTACGAAATATAACTACTAGTATCACATGCCACCTATGGGTGTGATCTTTATTCTACTTGCTTTAAATAAAAGATAGTGTGTATCATGGGAGATCACGACATCCCCACTTATTTGATGAAGATCCACTAGCTTGATTCCTTGCCATATATGAGAGATTTCCACAGCTCCAATTATTTGATGGAGATCCTTTTGTTTATTTCTTGCCACATATTCAAGATAGTTTGATATCCCAAATATTTGGAGATCCTCTTGTTGCCTTTTATGTGAAATTGGTGTATCATAAAAGATACTAGCCATATCTCTTTTTATCCTCCTACCATTATGGTGGATATCTTGCCAATCCCACAAGATCCTCCATATCCTTTTAGAATAAGAAATATTCTCTTGATAGATCCCTTGTTTAGTTGCACGAATCTGGCCATGTTTGGGCCAATACACGCCTATCCATAACGACTTGCGATAGGATGGTCCACATGCGTAGTCAATTGCTTTATCAGGACCGTTGACTAATTTTTTGGGCTCCACAATCGGGTCAAGCATACCCCCGTCTCCATCAAACTGGACTTTGACGTTACCAATAATGCAGCAGAGTACGAAGCATGCATTTATGGGCTACAAGCCGCCGCCAACCTAGGGATCACAAATCTCCGGGTACATGGCGACTCATCCTTGGTCATTAACCAAGCACTCCAAAAATTGAAGACTCGGAATGCTAATCTCGTGGCCTACCAGGCACGAGTAAGGGATCTCGAGAAACAATTCCAAAAGGTGGAGTATATATACCTGCCGCGGGAAGAAAATCAGTTTGCAGATGCACTCTCAAAATTGGCATCTTTGCTGAATATTCCCGACCACGTGACCAGTATGCCAATTTGCGTCGAAAGACGGTCCGAGCCGGCATACGTTCATGACATTGAAGACATCGAGATCACTGACCCCGAACCTTGGTACCAGGCTGTATTAAAGTACCTGACGAATGGAGAACATCCTCCGAGACTGAGGGTCGAGCCAAGAAAGCCTTACGGAGGCTAGCCAACCAGTTCATCCGTACTGATGACGGACAACTATACAAAAAGACGGCACAGGGGGCTCTTCTCCTTTGTGTTGACAAATATAAGGCCGAGAAAGTAATGGCCGAAGTACATGATGGTGAAAACGGCCCACATATGAATGCTCACATGTTGGTCCGAAAAATCATGAGGCTCGGGTATTACTGGAATACCATGGAAGCCGACTGCCAATTTTATGTCAAACATTGCCATAACTGTCAAATCTTTGGCAATGTGCAACATATGCCGTCGTCTCTGCTTTATACCATGACGTCGCCTTGGCCGTTCTCGACATGGGGTATCGACATAATCGGTAAGGTAAATCCCTCCGGTACCGGCGGACACTGCTTCATTTTAGTAGCTATCGACTATTTCACCAAATGGGTCGAAGCTGAATCATATCGCATCCTCAATGCTAAACATGTCGCCAAATTTATCCAAAACAAGATAATATGTCGGTATGGAATCCCACATGAATTTATCAGTGATCATGGGACTCATTTCCAAGCTGAGACCGCAGCCCTACTGGCTAAATATAAAATTCAAAGGCACACGTCCTCGCCCTACCGTCCCCAAACGAATGGAGCAGTAGAGGCGGCTAATAAAACGATTGTCACCATACTCAAAAAGATGGCTGATAATTATCGGGACTGGCCCGACAAAATATCTTTTGCCTTATGGGGGTACCGGACATCAATTCGCACCGCAACCGGAGCAACGCCGTACTACCTAACTTATGGGATGGAGGCAGTCCAACCAGTTGAATTAGAGGTACCGTCCCTCAGAATTCTATCAGAAAGTCAAGTACCCGAAGCTGACTGGGTTCGAGCACGGTACGATTCGTTGGTTCTACTAGACGAACGACGGTCCCGTGCTCTCAACAACATCCAAATTTACCAGAAACGGATCCAACGGGCCTTCAACAAGCGGGTAAGGCCCAGAAACATTAAAGAAGGGGATCTAGTCCTTAAGTCCGTTCGAGCTTTACTACCAGTGGACCCAAGGGGAAAATTCAAACCCAACTGGGCTGGGCCATATCTGGTGAAGAAAATCCTATCAAGGGGAGCAGTAATGCTGACGGACCTGGACGGGAATGAGTTCGTCAACCCAACCAACCTGGACCAGTTGAAGCGTTACTACCCTTAGCCATTTACCAATGTCATTAGCAAAATTTATCAAAATCTTCTTTATAAAAAGCAAGTCAATAAGCTAGAATTACTTATTCTACTGTCACAAAACATCTTGAACCAATAGTCTTGGTGTAATTCAAGATTGCAAATTTCCTAAGCTTGAACTACGTTTGGTTTGATTCTGCTAATTGCGGATACGTAGGCAGCCCCTCAAAAGGGCACAACCAATGCAATCGAGAAAAGACAGGAATGGTTTAATAATAAACTTTCTTTTATTAATCATCACAAAAAGAACCCCAATAAACTTGGGAAAATTACAAAGTGCAGGAATTCAAAAAAAATTATAAAAAAAAGCACACGACAAAAATAGTAATAATATTTAAATAATAAAAAACTAAGGACTCGGTATTTAGGGCATCTTGCCCTTCCCCTTGTCCTTGGACTCCTTGGCCGTCCACTGACGACGACGCGGAGGAGAGCGTTCCCGATCACCACAGGAACCTCTTTAGCCCGGACTCGTTTCTTGGAACTCGAGTCCTCATCCACCTCGATAGGCCCAAGTCGGGCCCTCACTGCCTCTGGGAGCCGGTCACGCGGACCTAATCGGTCCCGAGCCGCCAGCCTTGGCCTAAGTCGCCGTTCCAAATCAGTCTGGGGGCTTAGCCGCCCCCGCGTGCCACTAGCACCGGCATCTTTAGCTCGAGTCTTAGTATGTGACTTAAGACCCGATTCTAATCGAACTAAGGTAGCAGGGGTCTCTCCCTCATCAAAGAATCCCCTATTATCCTTTGCCGTCTCCTGACGGACCAATTCGAAGGCCTCATCGACATTCAGAGCTTTGCGAACTTCCTCAGATTCCTCAGAAGTCCATTTCTCGTAAGCCCGAGAAACCCAAGCGGATTGGCAAGGGTTGGGAATAGTCCATGTAGGACGAGTAAACCATCTCTGCAACCAAGTGTCGCACATAGCGTCTGTCAGTTGGAGCGAGACGCTAATAATGGCTTCAGTCTCAGGAATGCGCTGAGACGAACCGAACTGCCTCAGGATGCGGTCCGGGTAAATGTGAACTGTCCAGTCAAGGGACAGAATCACCAGGTAGCGAGCCTGGTCTCTCTTGGCCAGCCCCGTCAATTTAGAAAGGAACCACCAAGCAACCGTCCACCTAATTAAAGGGCCACCATGGAACACCAACTCCTCATCCCAGTAAGCTCGATTTATATGGTGATTTGAGCTTATCCGGCGCCCTCTTGAACTGATTTGGCTGCTACGGTAGTTGGGAACGCTCGGAGGAGGCTCTATGATTGACAGGCGTTCCGACAACCAAACCTGCAAAAAGTATATGCAAAATTCGTAAGCAACGGAATGGTCCGCTACAGCCCACTCGATCGAGTATACCATCTGACTCGATCGAGTAAGGCTCTCTGAAGACAAACAGAATCTCGTTAAGTGTGCCACTCGATCGAGTACACCATCTGACTCGATCGAGTAAGGCTCTCCACAGATGGGCAGAAGCACTTTGCAGACATCACTCGATCGAATGACAGGTCCACTCGATCGAGTGACTTACGGACCTCAGGAAATCGCGCGAAACACAAAAAGAAAAAAATTGAAAATCGCGAGACATGTACCTGCAGAATAAGGGTGCTCCCCGTCAATTGCCGAGTTGGGTCAAGTCGCCTAGCATCCAGACCCATGATGATTTCCCCAGTGGCCAGCCAAGCAGGGCTATGACCAGTCTCCATCTGGTCAACCACTCCGATCAGCCTAATTTGACCCACGCATGAGTCAGCATCCATCATCCCCTCAAAAACGTTGCGGTGCAGCATGCAGAATGCGAAAACCCTACGCCTATGAGAAGGCGTAGCCCTTACATCTTGACTGTTCATAAACTTGTCAGCCAAATTGAAGAGAGAAACAGTATCTCCCCGCACCATTCGATCTGCCTCAGCATGAGACAGACCCAGGAAATCCCTCAGCCTTCTCCACGGGTCCGGGTAGAACGGAGAGACGGCAGGACGAGCAACATGGCTCCAACCCCCGATGGCTGCGATCTCCTCAGGAAGAGGGCATATCTCTCCCCGCGGGAACGCAAAGACGTGATGGGTGGTATCCCAAAACGACAGACAAGCGTCCAAAAAATGCAAATCAGGTATTAGGCGTCGAAGAGGAAACAGGCTGATAATCCCCATCTGGGTCAGCTGAATTTTGTCCTCGTCCCGAAAGTGCTGGGACCAGATAAAAAGCATTGAAGTAAGATGCTCGATACCCATGGCAGGAATTTGAATTCTCTTGAGAGACTAAGAGATTTTTTGAAGAGAAGAAGGGTTTTTGATTTGGGATGCAGTAAACTGAAGCAGGGAGACCTATATTTATAATAGGGAAGCCTGACTGTAACCCTAACTAACCCTGCCTCCTCAGCAAACCTGGGCCCCAGCATGTGCAGGCCTGACTTCAACCCAGAATAGGAATCTAGTTGTCCCGAGCTTTCCTAAAAATTTTCTAAAAAACCTGTGATAAAAAAAATCTCTTTCAAAATTTTCGGCTTTTCAAAATTCAGTACATTTTCCCCAGCACGAGTCGGTGTTTTGCCTATGTGTTACATGCAATTTGTTATGTGTCAGCATACAAGTACACCCCGGACTTCAGAAGCAAGTCTCCGCGCAACTACTTCACTCCCCAACGTGAGCCAATATTTATCCCAGAATGCTACAATCGGAGCCATGATGTATCAGCATACGGGTACTCCTACACCCCCAGAAACAAGTTTCACTCCCCACGGAGCTATCATCAGCAGGACAGGTATGACCCTCTGCCTATGGCTGGCGAGCCCTTCACGCTAGTCTACTGGACTATAAACGACCCGACCGGAAGGCTGCCAGGTCGTAATCTGCGATTGGCCTGGTAGCTACTCTGACTTTCGCCTTGTCCAAGCCTCAGTCAGAGTGGGGGCTCTGTAGACACCCGCATTTTGCCTGCTAGTGTCTATAGCAGTTCCCGACAAACACCCGATGATGATCGGACGCAAACGTGACTTGGTATACTCGGATTTGGACCCAAAATCAATAATATCTGACATGGACTTTTAGCGGAGTAATAATCTCACAAAACAGACCTCAAATCCAGGCCCAGTGGGTCGTTCCGAGCAAAATAAGACTAATCTGGGCCAAAACCGACACCAAAACTAAATCCTGTCTTTTGGCGACCGGGTCAAAACCCGGTCAAAGACGAAACCGTCTCATAAATCAGCCAGGTTCAGCTGGCGCACAAATCCAAGTTCAAAAAATCAATCAAAACAACAAAATCAATTCTTTCCTATTTTGGCTCGATTTGCTTGACCCACTCGATCGAGTGGATTGACCCACTCGGTCGAGTGGAGCGTCATTTTCCGGATCAGACCCATTTTCTAGGACACTCGACCGAGTGCACTAGGGCCACTCGACCGAGTGCACTAGGGCCACTCGATCGAGTGACCCTAGGTCGTGGGGTAAACTCTATAAATACCCCACGACCCCCACTCATTTTGACAAGAATTTTCACCTACATTCACCCTACATTTTCAGCCATATTCTCTACTGATCCGAATGAGGAGACCAAGGAGTTCAATGAAGTGACACTAGCTCCTCTTAGCTCAAGTCAAGCCACACTAGCTCCTCCTACTAGCTTAGTGGTATGTCTTCTCCAAGTACTAAGTTAGCTCACAAGGGAGCTGAATAAAGGAGTAAAGAAGTCAAGGTTGATTATGGGCTGATTGGTTACTTCGTTTTTAGCTCCATGTTCACATGGTGTGTACACTCAAGCTTTGGGGTTGGCTCCATGTTCACACAAGACTACACGGCTGGTGCAAGCTTTGGTTTTAACTCCTTAGCTTTGGTTTTAACTCCTTGTTTACACTAGCTTTGTTTTTAACTCCAACCTTGTATTTAGCTCCTAGTTCACATTAGTCTAGCTTTGTTATTGTCACCCTTGACCAGCCGGTTTTAAGGGTCTTGTAGGCTATATATAGCCACCCATTTGAATGAATAAAACATCCAATTTGCAAATTAAAAACCAAGTAAAAGTTAAGCTTTGAGCTTCCTTTTGTTTCGTCTTTGTAGTTTACAAGACAAGGTCTAGAGTGAGTCGCGTTACAAACTCTAAACTCGCTATTTCAATCGAGTGTTTGATCTAGCAACCGCTTTGTTGAAGTATAGGTCTACTTCACCTAGCATACTATCCTTTGGTTACGTTTATTTTCATCTCAAAACTATCTTTACCTTCTGTTTTGGTTACTTGTTTCACGTCCATTTCAGTTTACTAATCATATCTCTCATTCTTGTTTCAAAGTTCATATCAACTCACATCATTAGTGGTATCAGAGCTTTGGTCATCCATTTATACGTAAGCATGGCAGGAGTTGTGAGCTTTGAAGACTCAAGCATCGTTAGTCTCTCTAAGTCCAATGGCGCACCTGTTCCTGAAGTCTACTTGGGAGAAAGAGAAGATGAACTCCCAACGTTTGGTAAGGTCTTGGTATTACGTACACTTCATGCTAATCCTATTCCACAAAACACCGAACAAAGAGACCAACTCTTTCACACAAAATGTCTAGTTAATACCAAGTGGTGTAGTTTGATTATTGATGGGGGTAGTTGTACTAATGTTGCATCTACGGAAATGGTTACTAAGTTAGGTCTCACCACCACTAATCACCCTAAACCGTATGCTTTACATTGGTTGGATAATGAGAACAAAATAAGGGTCACTAAACAAGTAAGGGTGGGTTTAACCATGGGTTCCTACGTTGATGAGGTTCTATGTGATGTTATACCTATGGATGCTTGTCATATACTATTAGGCCGTCCTTGGCAGTTTGATAGGGACGTAGTTCATCATGGGAGAAAGAATGAATATGAATTAAGGGATAAGGGAAAGAAAATCGTTCTAAAACCCATGACTCCCCAAGCTGTTAGAGCTATGACCTCTAGCAAGAACAAAAGACCCAACCTCACCGTCTTTGCTAGTGAAAATGAAGTAGAGCAAGCTATACAAGAGGGGGAACGTGTATTTGTCATGGTAGCTAAAGAGAAACCCGTAGAAGTTGAGAATAGACTTGGAGGAAAACCATTAGAGGAGTTGTTACACGAGTTTAAGGATGTCTTCCCCGAGGAATTACCCGTTGGTTTACCACCTATTAGAGGTATAGAACATCAAATCGACCTCATTCCAGGATCAACCTTACCCAATAAGGCTGCCTATAGGTGTAATCCGGAAGAAACTAAGGAGTTACAAAGACAAATAGATGAGTTGATGAGTAGAGGGTATGTGCGGGAGAGCCTTAGTCCTTGTGCTGTTCCAGTTCTTTTAGTACCTAAGAAGGATGGAACATGGAGAATGTGTGTAGATAGTAGAGCCGTTAACAACATCACCATCAAGTATAGGTTTCCTATTCCAAGGTTAGATGATATGTTAGATGAGCTTCATGGGGCGGTGGTCTTCTCCAAAATTGATCTAAGGAGTGGTTACCATCAAATCAGAATGAGGGAGGGAGATGAATGGAAGACCGCTTTCAAAACCAAACATGGACTATATGAGTGGACGGTCATGCCATTTGGTCTTACCAACGCTCCAAGCACGTTCATGAGGTTAATGAACGAGGTACTTAAGGCCTACCTAGGTCGCTTTATTGTGGTTTACTTGGATGATATACTTGTGTATAGCAGGTCCTTGGAAGAACATATGGAGCACTTGAGGCTACTCTTCACCACACTTCGCAAACAACAACTTTTTGGGAAGAAGGAGAAGTGTGCCTTCTTTGTGGAGAGCGTAGTATTCCTTGGCTACGTAGTATCCAAAGGAGGGGTATCAGTTGATCAAACCAAAGTGGAATCCATACGTACTTGGCCAATCCCTTCCACCATTACAGAAGTAAGGTCTTTTCATGGTTTGGCTTCTTTTTACAGGAGATTTATCAAGGATTTCAGCACTATCACAAGCCCCATCACCGAGTGCTTGAAGAAAGGCGCATTTGTTTGGACCAAAGCTGCCCAAGAAGCCTTTGAAGCCATTAAAGAGAAGCTATGCTCCGCTCCTATCTTAGCCCTTCCTGATTTCTCTCAACCATTTGAGGTGGAATGTGACGCTAGTGGAGTTGGAATTGGAGCTGTTCTTGTGCAAAACAAGCGCCCCATTGCCTATTTCTCAGAGAAACTCAATGGAGCAAGACTGAACTACTGCACTTACGACAAGGAGTTCTATGCCATAGTAAGAGCTCTTGATCATTGGAGTCATTACCTACGTACTAACCATTTTGTTCTTCATTCAGATCATGAGTCCTTAAAATATATCAATGGCCAACAAAAGTTAAGTCCAAGGCATGCCAAGTGGGTAGAATTCTTACAATCCTTTCACTTCTCTTCAAAATACAAAGATGGAAAGAGTAACGTAGTAGCTGATGCACTATCACGCCGCTACACTTTACTATCTACTTTGGATGTGAGGTTGCTTGGATTTGAAACTCTAAAGAACTACTACAACAATGATGCTGATTTTGGTGAAACCTTCACCAAATGCAAGGAGGGAGCCTTTGATGAGTTTGTTTTGCAGGAAGGGTTTCTTTTCAAAGGAAACCGCCTGTGTGTACCCAAGCATCCCATTAGAGAGCTACTGGTTAGAGAAGCTCATGGAGGAGGATTAGCGGGACATTTTGGCATTACAAGAACGTTGGAGGTCTTAAAGGAGCACTTCTTTTGGCCAAAGATGCAAGGGAGCGTCCAGAATGTGGTGAGCAAGTGTGTGACTTGCCAATTTGCCAAGAGTTCCTTCAAGCCTGGGGTTTACACGCCCTTGCCCACTCCTAGTAGACCATGGGAAGATGTATCCATGGATTTCATTGTAGCCTTACCAAGAACCGCTAGAGGAAAAGATGCTATCATGGTGGTAGTAGATCGGTTTTCAAAGATGGCTCACTTCATTGCTTGCCACAAAACAGATGATGCTAGCAATGTTGCTGACTTATACTTCAAGGAGGTAGTGCGTCTACATGGGATACCCAAGTCCATAGTCTCTGATCGTGACTCAAAGTTCCTTAGTTACTTTTGGAACACATTATGGAGGAAGGTGGGAACCAAGCTCTTATTTAGCACTTCTCATCATCCACAAACAGATGGACAAACTGAGGTTACAAATCGCACCTTGGGAACGTTATTAAGGGGCCTTGTAAGTAAGACTCAAAAGGATTGGGATATCAAGCTTGCCCATGCTGAGTTTGCCTACAATCGCTCCCCCACTTATGCTACTTCTCATTCCCCTTTTGAGGCTGTATATGGGATCAATCCTTACATGCCCTTGGACCTGATTCCGTTACCAAAAGATGAGTTAGTTCACAAGGATGCGGAGTCCAAACTAAAGGCTATGATCAGACTCCACGAGCAAATCCAAGAAAGGATCAAGGAGGTCAATGAAGCATACAAAAGGAAGCACAACAAGAACAGGAAGCCAAGACTTTTCCAAGAGGGTGACTTAGTTTGGGTGCACTTGAGGAAGGAAAGGTTTCCAAGTAAAAGAAAGAATAAACTGATGCCACGAGCTGAAGGACCTTACAAGATCATATCCAAGGTAAATGATAATGCTTACAAGGTAGAATTACCGGATGATTATGAAGTCCATGCCACGTTCAACATAGGGGACCTTTCTCCCTATCTAGATGATGATGGCATTTCAGAATTGAGGGCAATTCCTTTTCAAGGGGGAGGAGATGATCCGAATGAGGAGACCAAGGAGTTCAATGAAGTGACACTAGCTCCTCTTAGCTCAAGTCAAGCCACACTAGCTCCTCCTACTAGCTTAGTGGTATGTCTTCTCCAAGTACTAAGTTAGCTCACAAGGGAGCTGAATAAAGGAGTAAAGAAGTCAAGGTTGATTATGGGCTGATTGGTTACTTCGTTTTTAGCTCCATGTTCACATGGTGTGTACACTCAAGCTTTGGGGTTGGCTCCATGTTCACACAAGACTACACGGCTGGTGCAAGCTTTGGTTTTAACTCCTTAGCTTTGGTTTTAACTCCTTGTTTACACTAGCTTTGTTTTTAACTCCAACCTTGTATTTAGCTCCTAGTTCACATTAGTCTAGCTTTGTTATTGTCACCCTTGACCAGCCGGTTTTAAGGGTCTTGTAGGCTATATATAGCCACCCATTTGAATGAATAAAACATCCAATTTGCAAATTAAAAACCAAGTAAAAGTTAAGCTTTGAGCTTCCTTTTGTTTCGTCTTTGTAGTTTACAAGACAAGGTCTAGAGTGAGTCGCGTTACAAACTCTAAACTCGCTATTTCAATCGAGTGTTTGATCTAGCAACCGCTTTGTTGAAGTATAGGTCTACTTCACCTAGCATACTATCCTTTGGTTACGTTTATTTTCATCTCAAAACTATCTTTACCTTCTGTTTTGGTTACTTGTTTCACGTCCATTTCAGTTTACTAATCATATCTCTCATTCTTGTTTCAAAGTTCATATCAACTCACATCATCTACACTACAAGTCTTAGAAACCCTAAGCACTACACACAAAAAACCGAGTCCCTTGTCCCTCGAAAAACCGACAAACACACACACACATACACACACACACCATAACTTGCATACATCCTCGATACTCCGACGTCCCGTCACTATTTACGAGTCCGTTTCCGAGGTCCTTACTAAGCATGTATGTTGAGGGTGTCCTAAACCCCATCTCGATCCTTACAACTTTGCTTTTATTTACGTTTTGTATTATTATCCTAACACTAACTTCTAACATAATACTAACATTTTAATTTTCGTATACTAACTTTTTACATTCGCGTTACTAACATTACTATACCGCGTATATATATAAACTAGTATCAAAAATCCGATTCTAAATCCGTTTGACTACGATGATTGCCTAAAGTTCGTCTAATCCCTTTACGAGCAACGACGGAGGTGGAGCCCTTTCGAGGATCCCCGCCCCAATGTACTCAAGGGCGTGGCGTGATCGCAATCGGTCGTAGTTGAACGTATTTAATTCCATTTCTATAATTAGTACGGAACCCGTTGACACGAAAACCGACATCACATAACCCGAAAGGGTTAGTTTCGATGTCGTGACGTAGAGGGATGCATTCCGTTGCTAATTCAAATTTTCTAATATAAACGTTTTCACAAAGTCCCGACAACGGTATTACAATCGTACATATACACGATTATAGTATCGGAGGTCAAGCTAAATTCAAATCGTGCGATATTTGTATTTAATTTGACCGACCGTCGATTTTTGAACCCAAAAACGAAACGAGTTGACACTCGTACAGGGGCTACTCGACCGAGTACGTAGGCTACTCGATCGAGTAGCGTCCATAAAACTGGGCAGACCACTTTTCGAGGACACACTCGACCGAGTCAGACCATGACTCGACCGAGTGGGTCCTGTAACCCAGAAAACCGAGAGCTTAAATGCAACATTTAAGCCTCGTCTTTTTTTACGACTCTTAGTCAACGCGTGTAAAGTCAATCACGTGAACCCATTTTTCAAAACTCATACGTATCACGACACTATAACAACTTTGATCGATTTTTCGATGTGATAAGTTGGGACAAGGCATTGAGACATGGGATCGGGCTAGCGTCACGCTTAGGCCCTATGTCTCCGTCCTTCGTTTAATACACAACGCAATGTGTATTTAATCGGGGTTTGTCCGTTTATGCAATTCACGGTCTAGCTCACGCACATACGGGTCCGTTCCTAACTTTTTATTATTTATCCCGTTTCTATATCGCTTATAATTTTTGTATTGGCCGGGTTGTATTTCCGCCCGTGTAACTTGTACGTTATTTATTTTTTTGAGTTTCGTTTATTTACTTGCTTACCGTTTTATAAATGAACCTCGTATGCTAAATCACTTCGACCATAATTAAGATGCATTAAATGACGTAGTTCACATACTATTCATATGCTTAGCCCGAAAACGCTGTTTGCATATCATTTAATCGTTTTACTAGCGCGCGCACACGAACACGAACGATGTCTTAGTAGAGGCCGCCATGTGCGGGCGGGGTTGGGTGTCCTTAGTGGGCTTCCCAACACGTACCCTCACCCCTTACTCAGAACCTTTGGTTTCCGGATGTCCGAAACCCTTGGCGCACGAGAGTCATTCTATATACGAAAGCCGGTTTAGACGGTATCGATATTGCAATGCAAAGGGACGAGCCCAATGAACTCTGAAATCGAAGTGGGCTTACTTTGTGTATAGCCCATGACGACATAGGTGGGCTCGTATGGTTCCGAATAACCACAAAATTCGGTGGCGACTCCATTTTGACTTAAATTTCGAACCCGAGAACAATCTCACCACGAGATTCATTCGCCTACCCAAACCCGCGCGTGGCCGCGTCGGGATGGACCTACGTCATGTCCACAAGCGTTTAGTAGTGGACGTTTTTATGTGTTTAAAGTTTTAATGAATGTTAAAGTGTAGCGTTTAATGGTATGCAATGGATGTTTTCCGCATTATGCCGTAGAATATTTTCCGCGTTTAATGGTATGCAAGTATTATATGTTGTGTAAGAGATGGACTTTTTCTAATGTACAAATATTTCCATCCCTATTGCGCTATTTCTCTATTTCCATCACTATTTTTCTAATGTACAGACACATGGTGTATAGTCACACTTAACAAGTTTTATAGTCGCACTAAACATGGTGTAGAATCACAGTCATCATGTCATAAAACCAGTTTAGGTTTCTACACTTCATTTTGTAGAATCATAGTCAGTGTATTGTAGAATCACAGTCATTATCTTGTACAATCACACTCCCACAATTAGTGTAACCACACTCCACCTCTTGTTCTACAATCACACACTGCCTACTGTAAAGTTGCACTCATTACGTTGCACAATCACACTACTTGCTTCGTGTCACCCAAATATTAAGGGCATAATGTTCCTGTACAACTGTATTTGTAGCCAAAGATGATGCATTCCAGAATAAAAATGACTGCTATTTCAATGTATTCTCTTACAGTAAAAAAAACAATTTTACGTACCCCACGCTTTACGACTACGCCATATTAGAAATAATTAAGGTCCGCAATAGACGTATACAATATCACGGACTTTGACCATTTCAAATGTCGACAAGTCTTTATATTTAACAAAAAAGAAAATCGCCCCCATGATCTACGACTTACACCATATTAGAAATTATTGAGGTCCGCAATATACGAAAACAATGTCACAGACCTTGACCATTTCAAACGTCGACAACCTTTGTGTTTCCAAACAGAATGTTCCTGATGTGAGTTAATATGAACTTTGAAACAAAAACGTGAAGATTGATAGTATTCTGAATTGAACGTAACAAAAGCAACAAAACAGAATGTAAGGATAGTTTGTGATGATAAATAAACCGTAACCAAGGGATAGTATGCTTAGTGAAGTAGACCTATACTTCAACAAAGCGGGTGCTAAATCAAACACGCGATTGAAGTAGCGAGTTTAGAGCTTGTAACGCGACTAACTCTAGACTTTGTCTTGTAAGCAACAAGGACGTAAAAGAAAGCAATGCTTTACTCAGTTTTGTGTATAAATCTTGTGTCTTTTATTCATTCCAAATGATGGCTATATATAGCCTACAATAAGACCCTAAACTCGGCTGATTAGGGTGAAAATAACAAAGTTACATGGTGACAAAAACAAAGCTTAAACCTATGTGAACTAGGAGCTAAAAACAAAGCTTAAACCTATGTGAACTAGGAGCTAAAAACAAAGCTTAACAAGGAGCATGTGGACGCGGCACCATGTGAACTAGGAGCCAAAAACAAAGCTTGAGGACGTGCACACTATGTGAACATAGCCATAGTGTGAACCCAAGTTAATGATGTGAGTTAATATGAACTTTGAAACAAAAACGTGAAGGTTGATAGCATTCTGAAATGCACGTAAACAAAAGCAACAAAATAGATTGTAAGGATAGTTTGTGATGATGAATAAACCGTAACCAAAGGATAGTATGCTTAGTGAAGTAGACCTATACTTCAACAAAGCGGGTGCTAAATCAAACACGCGATTGAAGTAGCGAGTTTAGAGCTTGTAACGCGACTAACTCTAGACTTTGTCTTGTAAGCAACAAGGACGTAAAAGAAAGCAATGCTTTACTCAGTTTTGTGTATGAATCTTGTGTGTATCTTGTGTGTTTTATTCATTCCAAATGATGGCTATATATAGCCTACAATAAGACCCTAAACTCGGCTGATTAGGGTGACAATAACAAAGCTACATGGTGATAAAAACAAAGCTTAAACCTATGTGAACTAGGAGATAAAACCAAAGCTTAACAAGGAGCATGTGGACGCGGCAACATGTGAACTAGGAGCCAAAAAAAAACCTTGAGGACGTGCACACTATGTGAACATAGCCATAGTGTGAACCCAAGTTAATGCCTTCATAAGACCTTGACTTATTTGCTCCTTTATTCGTCCATATACGAGCTAGCTCACCATTTGAAGTAGGCACACTACTAAGCTAGTAGGAGGTGCTAATGTGGCTTGACTTGGTCCATTAGGAGCTAGTGTTACTTCATTGAATTCTTTGGTATCTCCTTCATTCGGATCAGTTAATGCCTTCATAAGACCTTGACTTATTTGCTCCTTTATTCGTCCATATACGAGCTAGCTCACCATTTGAAGTAGGCACACTACTAAGCTAGTAGGAGGTGCTAATGTGGCTTGACTTGGTCCATTAGGAGCTAGTGTTACTTCATTGAATTCTTTGGTATCTCCTTCATTCGGATCATCTCCTCCCCCTTGAAAAGGAATTGTCCTCAATTCTGAAATGCCATCATCATCAAGATAAGGAGAAAGATCTCCCACATTGAACGTGGCATGAACTCCATAATCATCCGGTAATTCCACTTTGTAAGCATTGTCGTTCACCTTTGATATGATCTTGTAAGGACCTTCTGCTCGTGGCATCAACTTATTCTTCCTCTTGCTTGGAAACCTCTCTTTTCTCAAGTGAACCCAAACTAAGTCACCTTCTTGAAAAAGTCTTGGTTTCCTGTTTTTGTTGGACCTTCTTTTGTAAGCTTCATTTACCTCCTTGATCCTTTCTCGAATTTGCTCGTGGAGTTTTATCATAGCCTTCAGTTTTGACTCCGCATCTTTATGGACTAACTCATCCTTAGGTAGAGGAATCAGGTCCAAGGGCATGTAAGGATTGATCCCATACACGACCTCAAAAGGAGAATGAGAGGTAGCATAAGTAGGAGAGCGATTGTAGGCAAATTCAGCATGGGCAAGCTTGATATCCCAATCCTTTTGAATCTTGCTCACAAGGCCTCTTAACAACGTCCCCAAAGTGCGATTGGTAACTTCGGTTTGTCCATCTGTTTGTGGATGATGAGAAGTGCTGAATAAGAGCTTGGTTCCCACTTTCCTCCATAATGTGTTCCAAAAATAACTAAGGAACTTTGAATCACGATCAGAGACAATGGACTTGGGTACTCCATGGAGACGTACCACCTCTTTGAAGTACAAGTCAGCTACATTGCTAGCATCATCTGTTTTGTGACAAGCAATGAAGTGAGCCATTTTTGAAAACCGATCTACCACCACCATGATAGCATCCTTCCCCCTAGCTGTTCTTGGTAAGGCCACAATGAAATCCATGGACACATCTTCCCACGGTCTATTAGGAGTGGGTAAGGGCATGTAGACTCCGGGTTTGAAAGAACTTTTGGCAAATTGGCAGGTAACACACTTGCTTACTACATGTTGGACACTCCCTTGCATCTTTGGCCAAAAGAAGTGCTCTTTTAAGACCTCCAAAGTTCTTGTTATGCCAAAATGACCCGCTAATCCTCCCCCATGAGCTTCCCTGACCAGCAATTCTCTAATGGGATGCTTGGGTACACAAAGGCGATTTCCTTTGAAAAGAAACCCTTCCTGCAAAACAAACTCATCAAAAGCTCCCTCCTTGCATTTAGTGAAAGTTTCACCAAAATCAGCATCATTGTTGTAGTAATCTTTTAGAGTTTCAAATCCGAGCAATCTAACATCCAAAGTAGATAGGAGAGTATAGCGGCGGGATAGTGCATCAGCTACCACGTTACTTTTACCATCTTTGTACTTTGAAGAGAAATGAAAGGATTGCAAGAATTCCACCCACTTGGCATGCCTTGGACTTAGCTTTTGTTGGCCATTGATGTACTTTAGGGACTCATGATCTGAATGGAGAATAAAGTGGTTAGTACGAAGGTAATGACTCCAATGATCAAGAGCTCTTACTATGGAATAGAATTCCTTGTCGTAGGTGCAATAGTTTAGCCTTGCTCCATTGAGTTTTTCTGAGAAGTAGGCAATGGGGCGCCTATTTTGCACAAGAACAGCACCAATTCCTACTCCACTAGCGTCACATTCCACCTCAAATGGTTGAGAGAAATCAGGAAGGGCTAGGATAGGAGCGGAACACAACTTCTCTTTGATGGCTTCAAAAGCTTCTTGGGCAGCTTTGGACCAAACAAACGCGCCTTTCTTCAAGCATTCGGTGATAGGACTTGTGATAGTGCTAAAGTCTTTAATGAACCTCCTGTAAAAGGAAGCCAAACCATGGAATGATCTTACTTCTGTAATGGTGGAAGGAATTGGCCAAGTACGTATGGATTCCACCTTGGTTTGATCCACGGATACTCCATCTTTGGACACCACGTAGCCAAGGAACACTACACTTTCCACAAAGAAAGCACACTTCTCCTTCTTCCCAAAGAGTTGTTGCTTGCGAAGTGTTGTAAATAGTAGTCTTAAGTGCTCCATATGCTCCTCCAAAGACCTGCTATACACAAGAATATCATCCAAGTAAACCACAATAAAACGACCTAAGTAGGCCTTAAGTATTTCGTTCATTAGCCTCATGAATGTGCTTGGAGCGTTGGTGAGACCAAATGGCATGACCGTCCACTCAAAGAGCCCATGCTTGGTTTTGAAAGCTATCTTCCATTCATCTCCCTCCCTCATTCTTATTTGATGGTACCCACTTCTTAGGTCAATTTTGGAGAAGATCACAGCCCCATGAAGCTCGTCCAACATATCATCCAACCTTGGAATAGGAAACCTATACTTGATGGTAATGTTGTTAACGGCCCTACTATCCACACACATTCTCCAAGTCCCATCTTTCTTAGGTACTAAGAGGACCGGAACAGCACAAGGACTAAGGCTTTCTCGTACATAACCTCGGCTCATTAACTCATCAATTTGTCTTTGTAACTCCTTAGTCTCTTCGGGATTACACCTATAGGCTGCCTTGTTGGGTAAGGCTGCTCCTGGAATGAGGTCTATTTGGTGTTCTATACCTCTAATAGGTGGTAAACCAACCGGTAATTCCTCGGGGAAGACATCCTTAAACTCGTGTAACAACTCCTCAAATGGCTTTCCTCCAAGCCCATTCTCAACTACTACGGGTTCCTCTCTAGCCACCATGACAAAGACACGCTCCCCCCCTTGTAAAGCCTGTTCTACTTCACTCTCACTCGCAAAGATGGTAAGGTTAGGCTTCTTAGTTTTGTTGGCGGTCATAGCTCTAACAGCTTGGGGAGTCATAGGTTTTAGAATGATTTTCTTTCCCTTATCCCTTAACTCGTATTCATTTTTCCTCCCATGGTGTACTACATCCCTATCAAACTGCCAAGGACGTCCCAAAAGTATATGACAAACATCCATAGGAATAACATCTCAAAGAACTTCATCGACATAAGACCCCATGGTTAAACCTACTCTTACTTGTTTTGTGACCCTTATTTTGTTTCCATCATCTAACCAATGTAATGCATACGGTCTAGGGTGATTAGTAGTGGTTAGGCCTAACTTAGTGATGTGAGTTGATATGAACTTTGAAACAAAAACGTGAAGGATATTAGTATTCTGAAATGGAACGTAAACAAGTAACCAAAACAGAATGAAAGGATAGTTTTAAGGATGAATAAAATGTAACCAAGGATAGTATGCTAGGTGAAGTAGACCTATACTTCAACAAAGCGGGTGCTAAATCAAACACTCGATTGAAGTAGCGAGTTTAGAGCTTGTAACGCGACTCACTCTAGACTTTGTCTTGTAAACAACAAGGACGTAAAAGAAAGCTTAGCTTTACTCAGGTTTTTGATATGAGAATTGGATGCCTTATTCATTCAACTAGATGGCTATATATAGCCTACAAAAGGACCCTTAAACCGGCTGGTTAAGGTGACAAAAACAAAGTTACAACTATGTGAACATGGAGCTAATAACAAAGCTAGGAGCTAATAACAAAGTAATGTAAACCAGGAGCTAATAACAAAGCTTGAACAAGGAGTAATGAGGCGTGGCAGCTATGTGAACATGGAGCCAAAAACAAAGCTAGCAAGGGAGCCTTTAGACGTGTACACCATGTGAACACAATCAGCCTCAAACACCTTCATAACTTCAGTACACTTCCCATGCTTGAATGAGTGTGAACCCAAGTTAATGTCTTCATATTACCTTGATTATTTGCTCCTTTATCCAGCTCATACACGAGCTAGCTCACCAATTGTAGTAGGCACACTACTAAGCTGGTAAGGGGTGCTAGTATGGCTGAACTAAGACCATGAGGAGCTAAGGTGACTTTATTGAACTCTTTGGTAGCTCCTTGATTCGGATCACTTAGTTACCATTTTAGTAGAGGCAACATTCGTACAACTACCTCCATCAATGATCAAACTACACCATTTGTTATTAACTAGACACTTAGTGTGAAAGAGTTGATCTCTTTGCTCGGTGTTGTGTGGGATGGGGTTAGCATGAAGTGTACGTAGTACTAAAACATTACCATACGTTGGGAGCTCATAGTCCTTTCCTTCTTCCTCCTCTTCTCCCAAGTAGACTTCAGGATCAGTTTCGCCATTGGATTTAGAAAGTTCGTTCACTTTGTCCACCGGCTCTCTCCTTAGGTTTTCCAAGAAACTAGAGTCTTCAAAGTTCACAACTCCTGCCATGCTTTACGTCTAATGGATGACCAAAGCTCTGATACCACTAATGATGTGAGTTAAACAAACTTTGAAACTAAAACGTGAAGAATGATAGTGATCTGAAATGAACGTAAACAAAGTAACCAAATAGATTGTAAGGATAGTTTTGAAGATGAAAGAACCGTAACCAAGGGATAGTATGCTTAGTGAAGTAGACCTATACTTCAACAAAGCGGGTGTTAAATCAAACACGCGATTGAAGTAGCGAGTTTAGAGCTTGTAACGCGACTAACTCTAGACTTTGTCTTGTAAGCAACAAGGACGTAAAAGAAAGCAATGCTTTACTCAGTTTTGTGTATAAATCTTGTGTCTTTTATTCATTCCAAATGATGGCTATATATAGCCTACAAGACCCTAAACTCGGCTGATTAGGGTGAAAATAACAAAGCTACATGGTGACAAAAACAAAGCTTAAACCTATGTGAACTAGGAGCTAAAAACAAAGCTTAAACCTATGTGAACTAGGAGCTAAAAACAAAGCTTAACAAGGAGCATGTGGACGCGGCACCATGTGAACTAGGAGCCAAAAACAAAGCTTGAGGACGTGCACACTATGTGAACATAGCCATAGTGTGAACCCAAGTTAATGCCTTCATAAGACCTTGACTTATTTGCTTCTTTATTCGTCCATATACGAGCTAGCTCACCATTTGAAGTAGGCACACTACTAAGCTAGTAGGAGGTGCTAATGTGGCTTGACTTGGTCCATTAGGAGCTAGTGTTACTTCATTGAATTCTTTGGTATCTCCTTCATTCGGATCAGTTCCTAAGTAACAGATGATATTCATGAACAATCCTCCTCGGCAATCCCTACCGGGTCCTCCTCCTCCTCCTCAACATCAACAGGTGGGTACTCAGCAAATGGGTTGGGGCAGTTCTGATGTGAGTTAATATGAACTTTGAAACAAGAACGTGAAGATGGATTAGTATTCTGAAATGAACGTAAACAAAGTAACCAAAACAGATTGTAAGGATGAATAAACCGTAACCAAAGGATAGTATGCTTAGTGAAGTAGACCTATACTCCAACAAAGCGGGTGCTAAATCAAACACGCGATTGAAGTAGCGAGTTTAGAGCTTGTAACGCGACTAACTCTAGACTTTGTCTTGTAAGCAACAAGGACGTAAAAGAAAGCTTAGCTTTACTCAGTTTTGTGATGTCAATATTGGATCTCTTATTCATTCAAGTAGATGGCTATATATAGCCTTCAAAATGACCCTTAAACCGGCTGGTCAAGGGTGACAAAAACAAAGCTACATGGTGACAAAAACAAAGCTTAAACCTATGTGAACTAGGAGATAAAAACATAGCTTAAACCTATTGTGAACTAGGAGCTAAAAACAAGGCTTAACAAAGAGCATTCAGCCGCGGCACACTATGTGAACATGGAGCTAAAAACAAAGCTAACTATGAGAACACAATCAGCCCATAATCATCCTCATAACTTCAGTACACTCCCCATGCTTGAATGAGTGTGAACCCAAGTTAATGCCTTGACTATTTGCTCCTTTAATCAGCCCACACACGAGCTAGCTCACCAATTGTAGTAGGCTTACTACTAAGCTGGTAGGAGGTGCTAGTGTGGCTGAACTAATACCATTAGGAGCTAAGGTGACTTCATTGAACTCCTTAGTAGCTTCTTGATTCGGATCATCTCCTCCCCCTTGAAAAGGAATTGTCCTCAATTCTGAAATGCCATCTTCATCGAGGTAAGGAGCAAGATCTCTCACTTTGAATGTGGCATGAGCTTCATAACCATCCGACAACTTCTTCTTGCAAACATTGTTGTTTCCCTTGTATGGAGCTTCTGCTGGGGGCATCAACCTGTTCTTTCTTTTGCTAGCTTCATCCGTTGTGTACCAAACACTGAGGTGAGTCATTATGGGGAGTGGCAAGTACTCTCTCGGTTTGAGAGGACTCTTTGAGAAGGGACTTGTTAAGTATTTGCCCACGATGCTTAGAATATCCTCTTGTGTCTTTAGTAAAAAGAAGTGTTCCTTTAACGTTTCTAGGGCATTGGTTATGCCATAACATCCAGCTGGTCCTCCCCCTTGAGCTTCCCTAGTTATACACTCTGAAATAGGATGTTTTGGGACACAAAGATGGTTCCTTTTAAGAAGAAGATCGTCCTGCAAAACAACTTCATCAAAGGTGTTAAGAGTAATAGCCTTGCATTTGGTGAGTACATCAGCCTCCGTGGAGTAATAGCCCTTCAAGGACTTTAATCCAAGCTCATTGTCCACCTTAACTGGTTCCCCTTTAGTAACCATGACGGCATCACACTCGTCCTCTTCCATGGCATGTTCTCCCACATTTTTACTAGCAAACATTGAGAGGTTGGGTTTTCCGACTCGATTAGCTAGCATGTTACAAACGTTTTGAGGTGTCATGGGTTTGAGCACAATCTTCTTTCCCTTATCACTCAATTCGTACTCATTCCTTCTCCCATGGTGAACTACATCTCTATCAAACTGCCAAGGACGGCCTAATAGTATGTGACAAGCGTCCATAGGAATAACATCACATAAGACCTCATCAACATAGGAACCCATGGTTAAACCAACCCTCACTTGTTTAGTGACCCTCACCTTGTTCCCGTTGTTTAACCAATGTAGTGCATAAGGGTTAGGGTGATTAGTAGTAGCTAGACCTAGTTTGTCTACCATTTCAGTTGAGGCAACGTTGGTACAACTACCTCCATCAATGATTAAACTACACCATTTGTCTTTAACTTGACACTTAGTATGGAATAGTTGGTCTCTTTGTTCGGTGTCATGTTGAATGGGGTTAGCATGTAGAGTACGTAGTACTAAGAGTGTGTCATAAGCCTCAAAATCTTCTTCTTCCTCTTCATCTCCCTCATTAACATTGAAAACAGCCCCTATACGTTGTTCCTCTTCCCATATTTCATCCCTAATGGTGATCACTTCTCTTAAGGTCACAACTCTTTTATTGGGACAAGCGTTTTTGTAGTGACCAAACCCTTGACACTTGAAACAACGTACTTTGGATAAACTAGTTTCAGTGGGTGCTTTGGGAGTAGATTGGGGTGGGGCTGCGGGGTTATTCTTATTAGTGAGGGGTTGATTAGTATTAGTAGAATTGACCTTATTAACTTCATCCGTTCGTGGCCAAGTATGACTCTTGCTAGACTCACCCTCATGTCTTCCCTTCCCTTGAGCCTCAATTTTTAGACACAACCCACACAAAGTATCAAAATCAGAGTATGGACATAAATCAACCGTATTAGCAATACTACGATTTAACCCACGTAAGAACCTAGCCATTTTTATCTCTTTGTTTTCTTCTACTTCTCCCATTAGAACTAAGTTCTCAAATTCTTCTATGTACTCACTAACACTCATTCTTCCTTGTACAAGCAATCTTTTTGTATAAGGATAACTTGTGCGTAGTTGGAACATACCTCTTACGTAGTTTACATTTTAAGGACTCCCAAGAAGCAATCTTACCCTTTCCATTTCTGGTGCGTTGTACCTTAAGCCCTTCATACCAAAGGGAAGCCCCTTTGCTTAGCTTTATGATGGCGTATTTGCACCTCTCTTCGTCCTCCAAATCCTTGAAGTCAAAGAGCTTTTCCATGTTTCTTTCCCATTCCATGTAAACTTCAGGGTCAGTACCACCATTAAACTCAGGAAGTTCATTTACCTTGATCTTGTCCACCGGTTCCCTTCTTGGTTGGAAACGAGAATTTTTGGGCTGGAAGTTCTCCAACGCCTTCTTTAGTTGTTCCAAGAAGGTAGGATCTTCAAAGTTCAACACTCCTGCCATTCTTTACGTCTAAAGGAAGACCAAAGCTCTGATACCACTAATGATGTGAGTTAATATGAACTTTGAAACAAGAAAGTGAAGATGGATTAGTATTCTGAAATGAACGTAAACAAAGTAACCAAAACAGATTGTAAGGATGAATAAACCGTAACCAAAGGATAGTATGCTTAGTGAAGTAGACCTATACTCCAACAAAGCGGGTGCTAAATCAAACACGCGATTGAAGTAGCGAGTTTAGAGCTTGTAACGCGACTAACTCTAGACTTTGTCTTGTAAGCAACAAGGACGTAAAAGAAAGCAATGCTTTACTCAGTTTTGTGATGTCAATATTGTGTGTCTTATTCATTCAAGTAGATGGCTATATATAGCCTACAAAATGACCCTTAAACCGGCTGGTTAGGGTGACAAAAACAAAGCTACATGGTGACAAAAACAAAGCTTAAACCTATTGTGAACTAGGAGCTAAAAACAAAGCTTAAACCTATTCTGAACTAGGAGCTAAAAACAAGGCTTAACAAAGAGCATTCAGCCGCGGCACACTATGTGAACATGGAGCTAAAAACAAAGCTAACTATGAGAACACAATCAGCCCATAATCATCCTCATAACTTCAGTTCACTCCCCATGCTTGAATGAGTGTGAACCCAAGTTAATGCCTTGACTATTTGCTCCTTTAATCAGCCCACACACGAGCTAGCTCACCAATTGTAGTAGGCTCACTACTAAGCTGGTAGGAGGTGCTAGTGTGGCTGAACTAAGACCATTAGGAGCTAAGGTGACTTCATTGAACTCCTTAGTAGCTTCTTGATTCGGATCAAGTTCCTCTTGTCATGGTGCCCCCATCCTCTTGCAGTTCTTACACAGCCGTTTAGGCTTGGCGGCAATTGCAGCAGCCTTCGCCTTAGAAGAAAGCATCCGCTTCCCACTTCCCTTGTTCTTGGCTTTCTTCGGGTGCAATATGGTTATTTCAATTGCGCTCGTACAGCCGAGGATCTCCTCTAATTCTTGCGTCTTGCTACAAGTGCCAGCAGAGGCAATATCGGACCTGAAGTTGCGAATGACGTCAGTTAGATTACTAACGTCTTCCTTACCCATTTTGCTGACATGACTGACGATCTCATAGAACTCCGAAAACAGTCTCGTGACTGTAACAGCTTTCTCATCGTGTAGGCGACTCTCTAACAGGGGACACGCATTAACATTACGTAGAGCATCCTTTGTCCATCTACATGCCACGTACCGTTCCGGGATCGTCTCCCGTCCTTTCGAAGAGTATATCCAAATGGCGTGCCTGCAAAGAATTCCATACCGACCGAACTTCCTGCAAGTACAGCTAACCTCACAGGTACCTGCGAGTGCATTAAAAAACACATAAAGAGTGCGACTCTTGACCGTACGGACAGTGGTTACGCAACGTACAAGATGTGACTTTCTAAAGGTATAATCACAACCTTTACAGGGTATAGTCACACCCATTATGCTGCATAGTCATAGTCCTTACGTCGTAGAATCAAACGAATTGCGTTCTACAATCACACGCACCGCATTCCAGAGTCGCACCCTTTATTGTGTATAGTCACATTCAATGAATTATGGAATAAAACTCTTTACGTTGTGCATTCACACTCACCGCGTTGTGACTGTTGCTACACAACATGGATAGTGACTTTCTATGCCAATACCTGGATTGTATTCAACAATGTAGTTGCAGTCCCGGATGGAGTCCAGAACTGTTGTCGCTTTGATCCCATCCTTCTCCTGATACCCATGAACGCTGCACGTGTACAGCGAAAACTTGACCTCTTCCTGAAAGTGTGCAAAAGCCACGTGCGTGTACACCCTTGCCGCGTGGGTCTCCATCGGATTCATCGTTCCAGTTTTGGGGAATGTCTGTCGGTTATCGTTATCTAGCCTCTTCTGCATATGCCTCTGTTGGTCAATCGCACTTTCGAAACGCATCCAGAACTGGACCAACGTACCTCTGTTGTCTTCAAACTTTTTGAAGAAACTGTTCTCACTCTCTGATCTCTGCGTTGTCCTCATAATTCCGGACACCCTTACCTCCCTGCAATGCGCGGCAACCCATTTGCTCCTGTCTTCGAACATATTTTCGAACCATTCGATCCCAACAGCATCATGGTCGATCATAATCCGCCTCCATCTGTCGTCGAACTCCGACGCCTCGATGTCATCATCCCATATAATTGCATTGAGTGCTTTTACGAATTCCGAGGCCTCCTCTCTTGATCTGCCGTACTTTGTTGGAACCTTGTTCATGATGTGCCACGTGCAGCACCGTTGGTGCGCTGCTTTGAATATTTCTGGGACGGCTTTTAAAATACCGGGATCCTGGTCTGTAATGATATAACACGGTTCCTTCCCGCCCATGGCTTCCCGAAATAAACCGGGAGAGGACCCATATAAATGACTCATAGTCCTCCTTTAATAGCAACGTCCCACAGAACGTGACAGACCGTTTGTGGTTGTCCATGCCAGTGAACGATGTGAACACCATAGAATACACGTTGGTTCCGTACGTTGGGTCGAACGAAACTGCATCCCCGAATGCCGCGTAATTCCTTCGAGCTGCACCATCCGCCCAAATGACCCTGCGTAAACTTCCGTCTGCATCCACATCGTAGTCAAAGTAAAAATCCTCCTGACTGTTCCTCAAACTCTTGAACCGGTCTATGAACAATTGACCATCCTGCTCGTGGACGAAACATTTGACGTCCCTCCCCAAGTTCTTGAAATCAACCAACGATGCTCCGATGTTCTGATATCCGCCCGACAACTCCTTGCACATCCTGTATGTCCGAGTCGCTCCGATCTTCAGCTGCACACACAAAATTGCAACTGCATTAGTCGCGCACAGTTAGCAGTCACCCATACACTAACAACATTGTTAACAGACATTACGCACCCTCGAGTTGCAAACGATCATCTCCTTGTGATATCTTGATAGATTTCGAGATGACTTTTGAAACTCTCTGTCCTTAACCATCACAAGATCGTGGTTGTGTTCCTCAATGAAATCTTCCATATAAAACCCCCCGATCATTGCACAGAGCCTAATTCTTGCTCCACATTGCGTCCTCTTTGCCTTCGTATTCCTTTTGGGTTCATACAATCCCACATACTCTTGCCCCTCCTTCTCTCCCGTGCTCGACAACTTCACCATGCTCTGGCTAGCTGTTTTGCCCTCCTTGTTACAAGCCAACAATTTCTTCTTGATCGAACCATCAAAAGATCTAGTTGTCGTGTACCTCTTCGCCTCGAAACCAAAGGAAGATGCGTAAGATTGATAAAACAAGAATGCTCCGTCGATGTCCGCGAACTTCTGCCCTACGTAAGGCACAGTCACTGTGTCTTCAACTGGCATATAGGTTGGAACAATAAAAACAAAAAATACTATCAGTGGTTGGAACAATATATTACACACTAAAAACTAGTTAGAAATAGTTAGAAATAATCACAAAGTTCACTTGGCACAGTCACACATGTTGATGTGTACAATCACATGCATGAGTTGCATAGTCATTCATATTGAGGTGTACAATCACGTGATATAAGTTGCATGGGTTAAACTACTGTCGATAAAAAGAAACCCTATATTACACACTATCAATCTTGCAACGCACGCATTCATCTCTAGCCTTAATGAAATGTGACCTTTCTCAACAGCGACTGTGGCTTTGCTCATATAACAGCATAATTATATGGAACTTCAACGTAATAGAACTACACCTGCAGCAGAAAACTACAACTACATAGAACCAACGCAATAATAATTTGGCTTGATTAATACCCACAACGCATAAGAACTATAAGTACAACTACAAACCAATATACAATACTCGACAACCAAAAAAAATAACAATAATAAACATAACAATGATGGAATGTGTGGATAATGAATATAACGTAATAAATATATCAGTCTTACCAGCACAAATATTTGGAATAATAAAACTGCAACTTCACATAATACAACTACATCTACAGCAGAAAAGTTGTAGACTACCACGTTATAACATATTAAGTGTGACTGTCACAACCACGTTATAACATAATACAACGTGTGACTGTCTATCATATTATGTGTGACTATCACGTTATAACTGTGTGACTGTCCATCATATAGAGTGTGGTTGTGACATTACAATTGTATAACTTTTCAAATTAACAAACCAAACAAAAAAATGGAATTCCAAATGTAAGATACCAAATATATATGTATGTACTCATCTTACCTCCTGCATGTTGAACAGAAATTTTCGACTGGACATTTTTGAGCACATACGAATCTTCAAGGAATATCACCATTGGAGCATGGAGATGTAGAGGGTTTAGTTATTTTGCATGATAGTATAAATAAGGAGATGAATATTGATTTGGATGAATTTTGAATTTTAGTGAAATGAAATGGTGAGCAATGGGATGAATTTTTGAATTTTAGTGAGAGAGTGGATTTTGGTGATGGAAGTTATGAAAGATTGGGAGAGATTGCGCTGCGAAATGGTGAGCAATTGAGAGAAGGAAAGTAAATTTTGGTGATGGAAATGATGAAAGATTGAGAGAAAGTGCACTGCTGTTGCTCTGCTCCTGTCTGCTGCTGCCTGCTACTAGTCATTCCAAGTACCTCCTCTCCCTTTTTCTTTTTTCTTTTTTGATTAATTTAGGCCATCCATCCAACCCAAATCAAGGGTCATAAACACAACTTCTCAACTTCCCATTTTTTTACCAAACTCTCTTGATCCCTTTTCTATATATATATATATAATTAGGATCTGGTGTAAACACACCAATTTGGTGTAAACATCCTAACAATCTGGACCGTTGATCTAATACTTGATCAACGGCTCAGATTTAATCTTCAAAAGAGAACAAAACCTTCCCAAAGTCCCTCCCTTACCTCTCTTTTCTCTCTCATCTCTTTCTTTAATACTCATGTAACCCAATTTCCTCTACAAATTTTGCTATCAAAATTGAAATGCTGAATTTTTCCGGATAAATGCTCAATTATAAGTTCCTATTGCTAATCGTAATCTTAGATTGTAGATTACTTCATTTAATTCGTTTTAATTTTCCAAAAATTTATTCAATTTATTCATTTTTTTGATTAAAATTGCAATTTTTGTAGAAAATTCGTTCCTACTGCTCAATTTCCGAAAAATTGCTCAATTGTAAGTTATTGTTGCTTAATCCTAAGATTAGATTGTAGATTACTTCATTGAAATCGTTTTAATTTTCCAGAAATTCGTTCAATTTTGTGCAAAATATATGCGTACATTAGAATACTTGAATATAAGCCTTGGAATACTTGAATATATGCGCTGGAATAATTGAATATATACTCAGTTATTCCAACACATATATTCAAGGATTCCAACATATATGTTCAAGTATTCCAATTACTCTAACATATATACTCAATTACTCCAACACATATATTCAAGTATTCCAACATACATATTCAAGTATTCCAACATACATATTCAATTTTTTTCACCGACTAATACTGTTTTACAACAATCGATGATGAAGAAACAATGTGATCCGAATGAAGAGGCTAAAGAGTTCAATGAAGTAACACTAGCTCCTAATAGTTCTAGTCAAGCCACATTAGCACCTCCTACCAGCCTAGTAGTGTGCCTCCTCCAAATAATAAGTTAGCTCGTATGGGAGCTGAATAAAGGAGCAAAGAAGTCAAGGTAAATTGAAGACATTAACTTGGGTTCACACCATGGCTATGTTCACATAGTGTGCACATCCTCAAGCTTTGTTTTTGGCTCCATGTTCATACAAGGGAGCCGCGGCTGATTGCTCTTTGTTAGAGCTTTGTTATTAGCTCCTAGTTTACATTACTTTGTTATTAGCTCCTAGCTTTGTTATTAGCTCCATGTTCACATAGTCGTAACTTTGTTTTTGTCGCCTTAACCAGCCGGTTTAAGGGTCCTTTTGTAGGCTATATATAGCCATCTAGTTGAATGAATAAGGCATCCAATTTTCATATCAAAAACCTGAGTAAAGCTAAGCTTTCTTTTACGTCCTTGTTGTTTACAAGACAAAGTCTAGAGTTAGTCGCGTTACAAGCTCTAAACTCGCTACTTCAATCGCGTGTTTGATTTAGCACCCGCTTTGTTGAAGTATAGGTGATCCGAATCAAGGAGCTACCAATCCAAGTAAGGAAGTTCTAAAGAGCTCAACTAAAGAATACTAGCTCCTACTTAAGCTTAGGCCAGCTACATTAGCAATAATAAGAAGTCTTGGAGCTAGCTCGAGTTTTGAGCTGAATAAGGGAGCAACTAATCAAGGTAAAATGAAGACATTAACTTAGGGTCACAATCATTCAAGCATGGGTAATGGACTGAAGTTAAGAAGGGTTTAAAGCTGGTTGTGTTATCTTGGTGTACACGGTCAAAAGGCTCTCTTGTTAGCCTTGTTTTTGGCTCCATGTTCACACCATTGCCGCGCCTCATTACTCCTACTCAAGCTTTGTTTTCATCTCCATGTTCACACAAGAAGACCACGGCTGATTACTCTTCATCAAGCTTTGGTTTTAACTCCTTGTTTACACTAGCTTTGTTTTTAACTCCAACCTTGTATTTAGCTCCTAGTTCACATTAGTCTTAGCTTTGTTATTGTCACCCTTGACCAGCCGGTTTTAAGGGTCTTGTAGGCTATATATAGCCACCCATTTGAATGAATACAACATCCAATTTGCAAATTAAAACCCAAGTGAAAGTTAAGCTTTGAAGCTTCCTTTTGTTTCGTCTTTGTAGTTTACAAGACAAGGTCTAGAGTGAGTCGCGTTACAAGCTCTAAACTCGCTATTTCAATCGAGTGTTTGATCTAGCAAAGCGCTTTGTTGAAGTATAGGTCTACTTCACCTAGCATACTATCCTTTGGTTACGGTTTATTCATCCTTAAAACTATCCTTTCTTTCTGTTTTGGTTACTCATTCACGTTCCATTTCAGAATACTAATCCATCTTTACATTCTTGTTTCAAAGTTCATATCAACTCACATCATTAGTGGTATCAGAGCTTTGGTCATCCATCTAGACGTAAGCATGGCAGGAGTATTGAACTTTGAAGATCCTACCTTCCTGGAACAACTAAAGAAGGCATTGGAGAACTTCCAGCCCAAGAATTCTCGCTTCCAACCAAGGAGGGAACTAGTGGATAGGATCAAGGTAAATGAACTCCCTGAGTTTATTGGTGGTACTGATCCTGAAGCTTACTTGGAGTGGGAAAGAAACATAGAGAAGCTCTTTGATTTCAAGGATTTGGAGGACGAAGAGAGGTGCAAATACGCCATCCTAAAGCTAAGCAAAGGGGCTTCCCTTTGGTATGAAGGACTTAAGGTACAACGCACCAGAAGTGGGAAAGGTAAGATTACTTCTTGGGAGTCCTTAAAACGTAAACTACGTAAGAGGTATGTTCCAACTACGCACAAGTTGTCCTTATATAAAAAGATTGCTAACCTTGTGCAAGGTAAAATGAGTGTTAGTGAATATATAGAGGAATTTGAGAACCTGGTTTTAATGGGAGAAGTAGAGGAAAATGAAGAAATAAAAATGGCTAGGTTCTTACGTGGGTTAAACCGTAGTATAGCTAATACGGTTGATTTGTGTCCTTATTCTGATTTTGATACCTTATGTGGGTTGTGTCTAAAAATTGAGGCACAAGGGAAGGGAAGACATGAGGGTGAGTCTAGTAAGAGTCATGCTTGGTCACGAACAGATGACAGCAATAGAGTCAATCCTACTAGTTCTAATCAACCCCTTATTGTTAAGACTAACCCAGCACCCCCACCTCAATCCAACCCCAAAACAACCACTGAAACTAGTCTATCTAAGGTACGTTGTTTCAAATGTCAAGGGTTTGGTCACTTCAAAAACGCTTGTCCTAACAAAAGAGTTGTGACCTTAAGGGAAGTAATCACAGTTAGGGATGAGTTATGGGAGGAGGAACAACGTATAGGGGCTGTTTTTAATGTTAATGAAGGGGAGGAAGAAGAGGAAGAAGATATTGAGGCTTATGAACCCCCGGCTTATGACACACTCCTAGTACTACGTACTCTACATACTAACCCAATTCAACAAGACACTGAACAAAGAGACCAACTGTTTCATACTAAGTGTCAAGTGAAAGATAAATGGTGTAGTCTAATCATCGATGGAGGTAGTTGTACCAACGTTGCCTCAACTGAAATGGTGGACAAACTAGGTCTAGCTACTACCAATCACCCCAACCCTTATGCTTTACATTGGTTAAACAACGGGAACAAGGTAAAGGTCACTAAACAAGTGAGGGTTGGATTAACCATGGGTTCCTACGTTGATGAGGTTTTGTGTGATGTAATTCCTATGGATGCTTGTCACATACTATTAGGCCGTCCTTGGCAGTTTGATAGGGACGTAGTTCACCATGGAAGAAGGAATGAGTATGAGTTGAATGATAAGGGAAAGAAAATTATACTCAAACCCATGGCACCTCAAAGTGTGTGTAACATGTTAGCAAATAGAGTCGGAAAACCCAGCCTCTCAATGTTTGCTAGTAAACTTGTAGAAGTGCATACTTTAGACAAAGGAGAGTTGGATGCCACCAAAGAAGAGTCCATCAAGATTAAAGGTGGCAGTAAAGGAACGCCATTTGAAGAGTGGCAAAGGGAACAAGGTGTTATTATCTCTAATGGAATGCCCTCCTATATGATGCCTAGGAAAGATCCTGAGATCTTAAGGTATGTAGAAGGCAAGGGCAAAGACATGGTCTACGCGTTGTCTTGTAACAACACGCCTACAACCAGAGTTGGAATTGAGGATTGGAAGGACTACTACTCCATGGAGACTGAAGTACTGGCAAAACACAAGACTAACTCTTGTAGTACTTTTGATGACCTTATTTTGCAGGTGAGACTTCCTTCTAAAGGCAACCTCCTTTGCACTCCAAGGCATTCTAATTCAGGATACAAAATGAGAGCAGCCTACAAAGGAGAGCACAACAAAAACAGAAGTACAAGGCCCTTCATAAGGGATGACTTGTCTTTGGCTAACGTAAGTATGAAGGAGTTCCCAAACCAAGGAAAGAGCAAATGGAAGTCCCAACCAGAAGTTCCTCACAAGGGTAACCACAGAACTTGCAAGTTGAAGCTACTGGATGAGTATGGAGTTCAGGCCACCTTCCTAATAGAAGGCCTTCTTCTATACCTTGATAAAGTTAACATTTCAGAATTGAGGACAATTCCTTGTCAAGGGGGAGGAGATGATCCGAATCAAGGAGCTACCAATCCAAGTAAGGAAGTTCTAAAGAGCTCAACTAAAGAATACTAGCTCCTACTTAAGCTTAGGCCAGCTACATTAGCAATAATAAGAAGTCTTGGAGCTAGCTCGAGTTTTGAGCTGAATAAGGGAGCAACTAATCAAGGTAAAATGAAGACATTAACTTAGGGTCACAATCATTCAAGCATGGGTAATGGACTGAAGTTAAGAAGGGTTTAAAGCTGGTTGTGTTATCTTGGTGTACACGGTCAAAAGGCTCTCTTGTTAGCCTTGTTTTTGGCTCCATGTTCACACCATTGCCGCGCCTCATTACTCCTACTCAAGCTTTGTTTTCATCTCCATGTTCACACAAGAAGACCACGGCTGATTACTCTTCATCAAGCTTTGGTTTTAACTCCTTGTTTACACTAGCTTTGTTTTTAACTCCAACCTTGTATTTAGCTCCTAGTTCACATTAGTCTTAGCTTTGTTATTGTCACCCTTGACCAGCCGGTTTTAAGGGTCTTGTAGGCTATATATAGCCACCCATTTGAATGAATACAACATCCAATTTGCAAATTAAAACCCAAGTGAAAGTTAAGCTTTGAAGCTTCCTTTTGTTTCGTCTTTGTAGTTTACAAGACAAGGTCTAGAGTGAGTCGCGTTACAAGCTCTAAACTCGCTATTTCAATCGAGTGTTTGATCTAGCAAAGCGCTTTGTTGAAGTATAGGTCTACTTCACCTAGCATACTATCCTTTGGTTACGGTTTATTCATCCTTAAAACTATCCTTTCTTTCTGTTTTGGTTACTCATTCACGTTCCATTTCAGAATACTAATCCATCTTTACATTCTTGTTTCAAAGTTCATATCAACTCACATCAATAGGTCTACTTCACCTAGCATACTATCCTTGGTTACGGTTTATTCATCCTTAAAACTATCCTTTCATTCTGTTTTGGTTACTTGTTTACGTTCCATTTCAGAATACTAATATCCTTCACGTTTGTTGTTTCAAAGTTCATATCAACTCACATCATTAATGGTATCAGAGCTTTGGTTATCAATTAGACGTAAAGCATGACAGGAGTTATGAGCTTTGAAGACTCTAGTTTCTTGGAAAGCCTAAAGAGAGAACCGGTGGGCAAAAAGGACGAACTTTCTAAGTCCAATGGCGCATCTGTTCCTGAAGTCTACTTGGGAGAAAAGGAGGAAGAAGGAAAAGACTATGAGCTCCCAACGTATGGTAATGTTTTAGTACTACGTACACTTCATGCTAAACCCATCCCACATAACACCGAACAAAGAGATCAACTCTTTCACACTAAGTGTCTAGTTAATACCAAATGGTGTAGTTTGATTATTGATGGAGGTAGTTGTACGAATGTTGCCTCTACTGAAATGGTGTAGTTTTTGTTGGACCTTCTTTTGTAGGCTTCTTTGATCCTTTCCCGAATTATTTCTCTAAAGTACAAGTCAGTGATGTGAGTTGATATGAACTTTGAAACAAGAATGAGAGATATGATTAGTATTCTGAAATGGACGTGAAACAAGTAACCAAAACAGAAGGTAAAGATAGTTTGAAGATGAATAAACCGTAACCAAGGATAGTATGCTAGGTGAAGTAGACCTATACTTCAACAAAGCGCTTTGCTAGATCAAACACTCGATTGAAATAGCGAGTTTAGAGCTTGTAACGCGACTCACTCTAGACCTTGTCTTGTAAACTACAAAGACGAAACAAAAGGAAGCTTCAAAGCTTAACTTTTACTTGGGTTTTAATTTGCAAATTGGATGTTCTTTATTCCTTCAAATGGCCGGCTATTTATAGCCTACAAGACCCTTAAAACCGGTTGGTTAAGGGTGACAATAACAAAGCTAGACTAATGTGAACTAGGAGCTAAATACAAGGTTGGAGTTAAAAACAAAGCTAGTGTAAACAAGGAGTTAAAACCAAAGCTAGGGAGTTAAAACCAAAGCTTGCACCAGCCGTGTAGTCTTGTGTGAACATGGAGCCAACACCAAAGCTTGAGTGTACACACCATGTGAACATGGAGCTAAAACGAAGTAACCAATCAGCCCATAATCAACCTTGACTTCTTTACTCCTTTATTCAGCTCCCTTGTGAGCTAACTTAGTACTTGGAGAAGACATACCACTAAGCTAGTAGGAGGAGCTAGTGTGGCTTGACTTGAGCTAAGAGGAGCTAGTGTCACTTCATTGAACTCCTTGGTCTCCTCATTCGGATCAAAACAAAATAAAGGTCACAAAACAAGTAAGAGTAGGTTTAACCATGGGGTCTTATATTGATGAAGTTCTTTGTGATGTTATTCCTATGGATGCTTGTCATATACTTTTGGGGCGTCCTTAGCAGTTTGATAGGGATGTAGTACACCATGGGAGGAAAAATGAATACGAGTTAAGGGATAAGGGAAAGAAAATCATTCTGAAACCTATGACTCCCCAAGCTGTTAGAGCTATGACCTCCAACAAAACTAAGAAGCCTAACCTTACCATCTTTGCGAGTGAGAGTGAAGTAGAACAGGCTTTGCAAGGGGGGGAGCGTGTCTTTGTCATGGTGGCTACAGAGGAACCCGTAGTAGTAGAGAATGGGCTTGGAGGAAAGCCATTTGAGGAGTTGTTACACGAGTTTAAGGATGTCTTCCCCGAGGAATTACCCGTTGGTTTACCACCTATTAGAGGTATAGAACACCAAATCGACCTCATTCCAGGAGCAGCCTTACCAAATAAGGCAGCATATAGGTGTAATCCGGAGGAGACTAAGGAATTACAAAGGCAAATTGATGAGTTAATGAGTCGAGGGTATGTGCGGGAGAGCCTTAGTCCTTGTGCTGTTCCAGTCCTTTTAGTACCTAAGAAAGATGGGACTTGGAGAATGTGTGTAGATAGTAGAGCCGTTAACAACATCACCATCAAGTATAGATTTCCTATTCCAAGGTTGGATGATATGTTGGACGAGCTTCATGGGGCAGTGGTCTTCTCCAAAATTGATCTAAGAAGTGGGTACCATCAAATCAGAATGAGGGAAGGAGATGAATGGAAGACCGCTTTCAAAACCAAGCATGGACTCTATGAGTGGACGGTCATGCCATTTGGCCTCACCAACGCTCCGAGCACGTTCATGAGGCTAATGAACGAAATACTTAAGGCCTACTTAGGTCGTTTTATTGTGGTTTACCTAGATGATATCCTTGTGTATAGCAGGTCTTTGGAAGAGCATATGGAGCACTTAAGACTACTTTTTACAACACTTCGCAAGCAACAACTCTTTGGGAAGAAGGAGAAGTGTGCTTTCTTTGTGGAAAGCGTAGTGTTCCTTGGCTACGTAGTATCCAAAGAAGGAGTGTCAGTTGATCAAACCAAAGTGGAATCCATACGTACTTTGATGTGAGTTGAAATGAACTTTGAAACAAGAAAGAGATATATGATTAGTATACCGAAATGGACGTGAAACAAGTGACCAAAACAGAAGGTAAAGATAGTTTGAGGATGAATAAACCGTAACCAAAGGATAGTATGCTAGGTGAAGTAGACCTATACTTCAACAAAGCGGTTTGCTAGATCAAACACTCGATTGAAATAGCGAGTTTAGAGCTTGTAACGCGACTCACTCTAGACTTTGTCTTGTAAACTACAAAGACGAAAAAAAGGAAGCACAAAGCTTAACTTTTACTCAGGTTTTGATTTGCAAATTGGATGTTCTATTCCTTCAAAATGACCGGCTATTTATAGCCTACAAGAGCCCTTAAACCGGTTGGTTAAGGGTGACAAAAACAAAGCTAAGACTATTGTGAACTAGGAGCTAATTACAAAGTTGGAGCTAATAACAAAGAGGTGTGAACTTGGAGCTAATAACTATGCTAAGTGAAGAGTAATCAGCCTTGGTCTTCTTGTGTGAACATGGGGATGAAAACAAAGCTTGAGTAGGAGTAATGAGGCGCGGCAATGGTGTGAACATGGAGCCAAAAACAAGGCTAACAAGAGAGCCTTTAGACCGTGTACACCATGAGAACACAACCAGCTCCAAGACCTTCTTGACTTCAGTCCATTACTCATGCTTGAATGATTGTGAGCCTAAGTTAATGCCTTCACTTTACCTTGATTAGTTGCTCCTTTATTCAGCTCAAATTCGAGCTAACTCCATTATTGAAGATGACTTCTTTTTATTGCTAAACTAGCTGGCCTAAACTTAAGTAGGAGCTAGTATTCTTTAGTTGAGCTCTTTAAAACTTCCTTACTTGGATTGGTAGCTCCTTGATTCGGATCATACTTGGCCAATCCCTTCCACCATTACAGAAGTAAGGTCATTTCAGGGTTTGGCTTCTTTTTACAGGAGGTTCATTAAGGACTTTAGCACTATCACAAGTTGATCCGAATGAGGAGACCAAGGAGTTCAATGAAGTGACACTAGCTCCTCTTAGCTCAAGTCAAGCCACACTAGCTCCTCCTACTAGCTTAGTGGTATGTCTTCTCCAAGTACTAAGTTAGCTCACAAGGGAGCTGAATAAAGGAGTAAAGAAGTCAAGGTTGATTATGGGCTGATTGGTTACTTCGTTTTAGCTCCATGTTCACATGGTGTGTACACTCAAGCTTTGGTGTTGGCTCCATGTTCACACAAGACTACACGGCTGGTGCAAGCTTTGGTTTTAACTCCCTAGCTTTGGTTTTAACTCCTTGTTTACACTAGCTTTGTTTTTAACTCCAACCTTGTATTTAGCTCCTAGTTCACATTAGTCTAGCTTTGTTATTGTCACCCTTAACCAACCGGTTTTAAGGGTCTTGTAGGCTATAAATAGCCGGCCATTTGAAGGAATAAAGAACATCCAATTTGCAAATTAAAAACCAAGTAAAAGTTAAGCTTTGAGCTTCCTTTTGTTTCGTCTTTGTAGTTTACAAGACAAGGTCTAGAGTGAGTCGCGTTACAAGCTCTAAACTCGCTATTTCAATCGAGTG